>JAKTZB010000004.1:0-600000 GCA_030564745.1 Scheffersomyces segobiensis
TCCATACCGCAGAGACGTGAAAAGATCCATACCGCAGAGACGTGAAAAGATCCATACCGCAGAGACGTGAAAAGATCCATACCGCAGAGACGTGAAAAGTCGGTTCGTATATCTAGGTACTTTATATTTATTAATTATATCAGTCAAAAAGAGTGTTCATATAAACACATTTCTAATATATCTCTTAGATTTGCGTTCATCTTTCTTTTCTTCTTTGTTCTCTTGCTTGTTCTCGTCCTTGTTCTCTTGCTTATCACCATCCTTGTTTTCTTCTTTTTCCTGCTCACCTTCCTTGGTTTCCTTGGTTTCCTTGGCTTCTTTGGCTTCCTTCGCTTCCTTGGCTTCCTTGGCTTCCTTGGCTTCCTTGGCTTCCTTGGCTTCCTTGGCTTCCTTGGCCTTCATCCTTTCCTCCTTCTTCTTGGCTTCGCTGGTGGCATATTCCTTACAATAGACCTTAGAAGCTTCTAAAGCACAATCGACATTGTCGTTATCGTAACCAACTTCCTTCACGTTGCTGGTTTCGAAAAGTCTAAACTCATCGTTGTTAGAGTCCAAGTTCAACAATGCACCAAGTATACCCTTAAGGTTGATAATTTCAACTGTGTCATCGGAAAGAGAGTAACACAAATTCAAGTAGTCGTCAATAGGAACTTCATCGCTTTGAGCTTCTCTGAGAGACCATGAACCAATACCGTTTGGAATCATGGCCGTAGCATGTCCTTGAGGACACCCATTTTCTGGATCATTCAAATCCCAACCACTGAGATGAACATCCAAATCAACAAAGGAACTGACATAACTGATCTTGTACTGATCAAAGTCCTTGTTAATAACAACCATGTTTGGTCTGTACATTCTTGTACCGCAACCACAATCCTTCACATTAGCTCTTGCAAAAGAGAGCCATATTTCTCTACCTTCTGGAATATTTGAAAGTATGGACTTTGCTGCTGGAACCAGTTCCTTGTACGAATCAAGCAAGTTGTTGATGTTTATTAACTGAGATCCACCTCTTAATGGACCAATACCTTCATTGTTAGATTTGTCTGGGTTCAAAGCGTATTCAACTTCACACTCATTAACCAATGGATTAACACCAGTCAATGGACATTTCAAAATTTGAAGGTGTTCATATCTTATAACCACATAGAGGTACCTGTCGAAACCATATTGCTCTCTTCCATGGAAACTAATAAAAGGAGTCCAGTTCTTTTGCATACCTTGTCTTGGAGCTCCAGCTTTCTTAACTTCCAAGACGCGCGTGTATAAGTTTTTGTTATTCTTAGTTGGTAAATCTTCAACATTGAATTTACCTCTTTGAGTCTGGAACGGCCAAGCCATATAGATGTTTCTGAAATAGTTAATATCAACAGCAGCCCTGTCTTCTGATTGAATGTCAATATTTCCTACCTTTCCGTGGTAAGAATTGAAGAAAACCAAGGGTTCTTCAAATCCACGAGGATTCTTAATGACAAGAATACGTGGATCTTCAGCACCAAAGAAACCAGGATTCTGACGGTCCTTATCAAGATGGACTGGAATGGGTAATATCATCGGCATTTGCATTCTGTGATATGGTGGTTCATTGGAATCGAGTCCTACATCAGGGTTATTAGAAGGAACGATCAACTCTATATCTTCAATTTCAACCCAGTTCTCATCATAAGCTTGCGCGTAGATCAATGACAAGTTTGGAGTAGCTCTGTTTCCGTTCTGGGCATACACTATTCTGGAAACCATGAAGTGGACACCATACTGTTCCAACCAGACCGAGGATCCAGCCAAACGGTACCAGTGCTCTGGCACACTCCCTTCATCAAGCTGCTTTTGGATGGGAATGTTAAGGAATTCATTTATTTCCTGGTAATAAGTGGAATTCTTTTCCATGAACCTTTTCACAATGTAGCTCAAACTCTTCTCTTCCACAACCGAGTGGGATACCTTGATATCGATCTTCTTTTCCAAAGCACTGCATTGTTCTTTCTGTCCTTCGATCTTGGCAAAGACATCAAACAATTTGATGGTATAAGAATGATAATCTAAGTTTAGGACCGAAGAACTCAAAGCATCAGTTCTGACACCCTTTTGGGAGAATCTGAAGATATCATACTTGGTAGTGTTCGCAGGGAGATCGAAAAATCCATCGTAATGTTCCATTAAGTCTCTTTCTTCATTGAGGTCGAAATCCTTAGGATAGACAATCAATTTTTCATTCTGCGGGTATGTGCTTATTCCCGTATAGGCAGCTTCCTTGTTTGAAGGAGGCGACCATGATGGTAGCGAAGAATGACTTATCTTACTCAAAATGTTCTTGTGGATATCACTTAACTTCGAGTTTGAGTAGAAGGAAAAGTGAATGATGACTGAAGTTACGATCAACAACGTCACTGCGATGCATATAGGTAGCTTTTTAAGATTGGGGCTTAACAACATAGTTCTCTGATGCTGATATACAGAGAGTAAAAACTAGAGAAAGAGAAAAAAATGATAACATGAATTGAACGTTAAAAGGAAGACGAATATCTCGAATCTAAAATCAAAGATGGGCCTGACACATAATATAATAACTCAAATTTGCGATAATAGAACTGGCAGTCCCTAAAAAAAAAGTCCACATTTAATGCACGAGGGTGATTACTATTGTGATAGTGGTCAAGGATTCCGACAACTCGTGGATAATAACAAACGGGAGTACTACGAATTCCTCTCGTACAAAAGTTCCTGTTTCTTGAGATAAGTGGGCTACGATATGCCAAAGCCTATGCGAAAATACACATCGTCAATGTAGAATCATTAAAGGTTTTCTTTTTTTTACAAAAAATATGCTTAATACGAGCAATCCAATTCTATAAATTGTGGCACATTTGAAGACTTTTGGTTCATTATTTTTTAAGACGCGAGATAATAAAGTAACTTTGTTTAGAAATGTTCTGCAGTCGTCACCTGTGCGCACATCTTTCAATAGACTATTGACGTGTTGAGACCACGTTGGAGATACGAACAGATACTGAAGTTGAACACTGATGAAAAGCTATAGTCAAGGAGAATCTGCCCTGTCCTTCATTTAGGGGTATATGGCAATTGCGGTGTGATTATGCAAATATTGATTGAAAGGCGTATCTGGTCCACTTGATTATTCAAGGCGACAATGTCGCACTCGCCTCAATTAAGGCTTATTCACTCTTTATTTGTCTCACAAGACTATAGCTCAATAGCGTTCATAAGGTACGGAAGAACATTTCTATACTATGAAACTTGCGGTGCTTTAGGACGTTGGGCACGGTTCACTTATTTCCACCCTTCCAATGCAATCATACGGAATACATGTGCCACCTATACGAGGCATGTATTACGCGACTTATAAACCTAGTGGTTTCTTCGAGACTTCCTCTCCGCTCGTCTACCATTCTACCATTCTATCACAAAGGATGCCTACTGCGCCGACATAATGATTTCAGACCAGAATACCAGAATAACAAGAATATTACTGCCTAGTTTTAGTTCTGCACAACCTACATACACGTAAATGTTATCGCTGATCTAGACTTTTCAAAAGAACAATCTTACTATTTTTAGATTCTCTTATGGCCAATGTTCTACAACATGGGAGATTATACGCTTTATAGCGACAATACAAATCTGCAAAAGTGACGAATGTGAGACATTTTCTACTATTAGTACCCTTGTGACAAAAAAGACAACATATTATTATAAATGAAAATTAAAATGAAAATAAACAATAAATAATATAAAAAACTATGAAATCAAGGGTGCAATTTTGCACTAATATTAAACGAACATCTTAAAATCAGTTTCCTGTAATCTTTGTTCCTTCTTCTTGTCTTCACTTTCACCATATTCCTTACAGTAAACCTTAGACGCCTCCAAGGCACAATCAAGATTGTCATTGTTAAAACCAACATTTTTCAATGGAGAATTGTCGAAAACTTTATAATCTCTATTTTTGTAATCCAACTTGAGTAAAGCATTAAGTATACCTCTAAGATGGATGATTTCAACGGTGTCGTCTGAGAGCGAATAACTCATCGTCAAATAATCGTCAATCGTAGTATTGTAATATGCAGAGTCTCTGAGAGTCCATGAAGAAATACCATTTGGAATCATGGCAGTAGCGTGTCCTTGAGGACATCCATTTTCAGGATCGTTCAAATCCCAACCAGTAATTTTCACATCTAAGTCCACAAACGAAGTTACGTGACTGAGTTTGTACTGTTCTCCTTCTTTGACTGCTACGACCAAATTGGGTCTGTACATCCTAGTACCACAACCACAATCTTTCACATTGGCCCTGGCGAATCCTATCCATATTTCTCTTCCTTTAGGAATCTTTTCAAGTATTGAACCAGCATTTTCGATCTCGTCTTCATAAGATTTGAGTAAATTATTGACATTAATGAATTGAGAACCTCCTCTTAATGGACCGACTCCGGCATGTTCGGATTGTTCTGGATTCAACTTGTAAACAACTTCACAACCTGAAATGAATGGGTCAGTCACTCCAGCTAATGGACATTTCACAATTTGGAAATGATCATATCTAATGGCCATGTATAAGTACTTATCGTAACCGTGTTCTTCTCTTCCATAATAACTGATGAAAGGAGTCCAGTTCTTTTGAACTCCTATTCTTGCCTCTCCTGCCTTTTTGACTTCCAAAATACGGGTGTATATGTTGTTATAGTACTTGTTTGGTAAATCTTCAACGTTATACTTTCCTCTTTGGGTTTGGAATGGCCAAGCCATGTGAATGTTTCTGTTGTGATGAATTTCTACATTAGCCTTTGTTTCTTCCAACTGATCAATATTGGTAACCTTTCCGTGATAGGTATTGTAGAAGACCAAAGGCTCTTCAAAACCACGTGGATTCTTAACAATCATTATACGCGGATCTTCAGCTCCAAGAAAACCAGGATTCTGTTTGTTCTTATCAAGATGGTTTGGGATAGGTAAAATCATTGGCAACTGCAATCTGTGGTATGGTTCCTCGTCTGATTCACGGCCCACATCTGGGTTATTAGAAGGAACAATCAACTCTATATCTTCAATTTCAACCCAGTTCTCATCATAAGCTTGTGCATAAAGTAAAGATAAGTTTGGAGTGGCTCTGTTTCCGTTATAGGCATATACGATTCTGGAAACCATGAAGTGGACACCATACTGTTCCAACCAGACCGAGGATCCAGCCAAACGGTACCAGTGTTCATGAATAGTTCCTTTTTTGATTTGTTCATCCATAGGAATTTTGAAGAGCTCGTTGATTTCTTGGAAATAAGTGGAGTTCTTTTCCATGAATCTTTTAACAATTTTCTTTAAAGATCTATTTTCAACAACCCTTTCAGAAACTTCGATGTCAATCTTGCTCTCAATGACATTACATTTCTCTACCTTTCCGTCAATGTTGGCATTGGAACCAAATATTTTCATGGAATACATGTGGTAAGGTAAATCTTTGACTGTCGAACTCAAGGCGTCTGTCCTTACACCATATTTCAGAAATCTGAAAATCAGATAGTTGCTTTCTTGGGCTGGGAAATCGGCAAACATTCCTATGTAATGTTCAATAAGTACTTGTTCATCTGCTATTTTAAAATTCTTTGGGTAAACAATTAACTTCTCGCCCTTAGGTGCTGAGCTTATTTGATTTATACTAAAATGAGAACCTTTACCAGTGAAAATGTTTGGGTTACTAATCTTTTCCAGGAGAGCTTGAACGGTGTCTAGCACATTGGAATCATTATAGAAAGCTAAATGGATGGTGACCGACAAACTGAGGATTACTACCAATATTATGAGTAAGGGGAGTCTTCTTATGCTGCCCGGGAACATCTTGAAGGTCACCATTAAAGGACGAAGTAAGTCTTACTAAGGTATTCGAAGGATAACGAAAAGAAAATCCGCAAAAGAAAAAGAGAAAGAATTCTACAACAATAAGGGTGAGTGCATAAAAACTCCAACCACAGCCATTACCAAGTGGTTCAAAACTTCACGTAGTCTTCGTGTGTATCGGTTTTTCAGCATAGACCTTATTATACAGATTTTACAGTTTCTCGCTTTATACAATTTCAGCTTCTACTTCGCCTTGTCTTAGGCTTTTATACCTTTAATTAAGTTTCTGTTTATGCTCCTTCTTCAGATGTTTTTATTCTTCGGGATTTCCTCGTCGTTGACCGAGGTTGCAATGGGTGACAACGGATATTTATATGCTTTAGTATATCCAATGTTATGCTACTACAGTACAAAATGGAAGAAATATGGAACGGTAAATCCTACGTGCAGATGCTTTGGGGCGTAGTCAAAATCCACAGAAAAGTACACCACAAGATACCTGCAGCGTCTTAATTTATTTTTAACATATTAATATACAGTATCCACAATACGATTTCATATTTGTCTGATCTTGAGATTGATATCAGTTACTTGGCAGAAGTACAAAAATTTCAGCCACATGTTTAATATTTAGCCATCTAGCTATTTGTTAGAGGGGGAAGTGGTGAAAAGATCCATTTAATGTGAAATCAAACTCTTGATAAAATAAGAAGAAACTCTGAAATGCCACGGGGACAAGTGAAAATCAAATGAAGAAGGAAAATATTTATGAAGAATTGTCTCGCTGAAAAATATATATCTATTAGAAAATGCTGTCTAGAAATATCTGGTACACGATACAACTTGTAGTCTGTCAGTTTGCTATTTTCAGGATGCGGTTGTTCAACTACGAACCAATTTGAAAACTACCAAGACTATATGCTATGCGAGTTAACCAAAATCTTTTGGTATCATTTATTGACCATTGCCCCGGTTTTCAATATTACCACGTATATTGAGAGCAGATTATAAAATGCACATTCTCCTTAAAAACACGTAAATTATAAAACCTTCATACATTGCATCTAAATTCATAATAAACTATATTTTCATTGGCTGCAGGAAGCATATTTGATATAATAATATAATCTTCGTAAATTTAAATGAAAATGAATTAAAATTATTAAACCATTTTGCAAGACGACTAGAATGTCGTCTTGCACGTGACTTAAACCAAGTGCACTAACTGAGCCACTTGCTTTTCTTCTACTGGAATACCATCATGTTCATCGAGATCCCCTTCATATAATTCTTCATCTTCCTCATAATCATAGCAGTCCTCGTCTTCATCGCAATCGTCATCTATAATATCTTCATTTTCATCAGGGTCACCAGTAAAATCAGAATCATGTGTAGTGTCATCATTGCGGACGTAAGATGCATTGTTGGCAGTTCCATGCTTGTGGAGAATCTCTGAAGTTGTAGTACTCTTAAGCTGGTCCTTCACTTCACGGTAGTCGTCCTCAACGTCGAGTTTTCCAGTGTAGTTCCCTTGCGATCTCGATCCGAACATCATGAAGTACTTCAATCGAGAGGTGAACAATGCTACAGAACTAGGGCGTTCTGATGAATTTGATGGTTCTCTTGGTCACATTCTCCGTAAATCTTTGAGATCTGGATTCGTGACAGCTTTCTTCTTGTCGTAGGCACTTAAACTATCATTATAAGACGAAAAAGACCCCATCAGCACCAATCCCAAAGACTTTGGTGATTCTGGAGGATTCAGGTTCTCCTGTTATATGAACATATGGTAGCGCTATAGAACAAGGTGCACTCCAATTCTTATGGAGGAAGTAAGCATGGAACATTTAAATAGTATGATCTTACCATAAATTCGTCGCTCAAATATATTTCATCAGGAGTGAGTTGACTAAAACTTCCCTGTCCTCTTCCAGAATCAGAGAAGCGATAATGATAAATCAGAGCTAGTGTTAGAAGATGTTGCTAGGCAAGTGCTATCATAGGAGGATATTTGGTTGTTATCAACAATACCAGTATGAAGGAGATATATTTCTTTAAGAACTGCTGATAATCTCAAACAAGGGGTCAGCAGAGAACCATCTTCACACGCAAATGGCTACGATAGAATATTTCACTTCAAAAGATTGACAGACAGGTTATTCTTTTTCGTGTGGAATCTTAAACTTGCTAGCTTATCCCGCTGACATACAATGAAAACAGGTTTCATTCTGTGCTAGTACTAGAACATTCTAATAACAGCAGTGGACTTCAATCGGAACGGATTATTTTTTGTTGGGAAGGAACCTTGCTTCATATAGACCGGGCATGTAAAAAACAGAAAGTTTACATGTATCATTGATTTGCATATGAGGTTATATATTGATATATCCTAATAGATTTCGAACCTGATAATTCAAAAGATGCAAACTATGTCTGTTGAACTTGTTTTGTCTTACATTACCAAGTGGTAAATTGTAATTTGCCTTCCTGGTACTTCCTATTTGGTCTTTCAGTACATCCAACAACAGTTGTTTACCAGGAAACATGGCAGCAAGGAGACTACATGTAACCCAGATGGCTAATGGTTCGGTTAGGTGATGGTATATTTACCTTGGATGGCGAAGGACGGAAGCATTCAAGAGCCCGTATGAAGATCCCAGTTCACTAGGGTACAGTTGGCACATGTCAAGGCTTTGGAACTTCATTTACAAAACCCTGCCAAGCACATTCATGCAGTAAAGGGCGAAACTATCGAGCGTCAGAATTTGTTCTTCATGTTGACAGTGGACACAGATGCTGAATTTTTGATCTGTGACAATCTTCACTCGTTGTAGGAATTGGCCAAGCATTTTGTGATGGCGAGAATGCCAAAGTTGAAGAGATTACTTTTGAAACATTCAAGAAATGTGAACACTTGAAATTTGTCTTCCAGGAGGCATTGTGTCATTGTCCAAGTGTTCCAATGAACTTTAGAGTTGCAACCAAGAATACCACTTTGCCAGTAGGTTGTGGTGAAGTTGGTCTTTCGCCGATCTTTGTTGGCAAGGGTACGCGTGTTGCTTATATTATTTTCACCACCAATAGATTAAAGGGGTTTCACGGAGAGGTCTTTCGTGAATTCAGGACAGAAAGATGTGCACATTTGAACAAGTTAGTATGGGCTCACCTTCATTTCAATGGTGGTCCAAGAATCTGCTTGGGACAACAGTTTGCGTTAAGTGAAGCTTATTATGTAGTTGTCAGATTAATGCAAATGTCCCCTTGCTTAATTGCTAAAGTTGACAGAGCTTACCGACCAAGAAAGTTTGTCCATTTGACTATGTCTCACCAAGATGTTTTGTTAAGATGTCTTGATCTGAAGAGCAATGTTGCTTTGAGATCTGTTGAAGTGAAATATATAGATGAGTATCGTAATGGAAATTTATTCACAGAAGAGATTCATATATTGGGAATATCTAGCCTTTGGTGGCTTCGTTTTCGGTTTCGATACCGGTACCATTTCCGGTTTCCTGAATACGTCTGATTTTCTTTCCATATTTGGCCAAGATGGCTTTGAAGGAAAATATTGTCCGACATCAGAGTTGATTTGATTGTTTCCATTTTTAATATTGTCTATGCCATTGGCGAAATTTTTCTCTCTAAGATAGGATGCTTACGGTAGAAGAATTGGTATCATTTCTGCTATGGTTGTCTATGTTGCCGGTACTATCATCCAGATCTTGGCCCAATAGAAGTGGTATCAACATACAATTGACCGTGGAGTTACAAGTTTAGCAGTTGCTACTTTTCTGTGTTTTCCCAATGTCCATTAGTGAAAGTGCTCCGAAGAATTTGAGAGGTATACTGTTCCCAATTATGTATCACCTTAGGTATTTTCGTTGGTTACTGTGTCACTTATGGAACCAAAGATTTGAATGATTCAAGACAAAGGAGAGTCCCATTAGGTAGATGTTTCCTTTGGGCTATTTTCGTAGTTGCCGGTATGATGGCTATGCCGGAATCTCCAATATACTTGATTTAAAAGAAGAGAATCGAAGAAGCCAAGAAGTCTCTTGCCAGATCCAGGTGTCTACACCGAAGTTCAATTGATTCAAGCGGGTATTGAAAGAGAAACTGATGCAGGATGGATGGTGTTGATCTCTGGTAAGCCAACCATTTTTAGAAGAGTTATCTTGAAAATTAACTTACAGTCTTTACAGCAATTGACTGGTGTCAACCATTTCTTCTACTATGGTACTATAATCTTTCAAGCTGTCGATTGAAAGATTCTTTCCAGACATTCATCATATTAGGTGCAGTCAACTTCCATTCTACCTTTGTTGGTATTTTGCCCTTGAAATATTTGGAAGAAGACAATGTTTGTTAGTTGGTTCTGCTGTAAGGTTCGTTTGTTTCATCATTTACTATGTAGTTGGTACCACTCAATTATTCATCAATGTAATTGTTGGCAACGACAACACCGGTCAACTGTCTGGTAACGCTATGATCTTTATCACTTGTTTTTTCATGTCCTTCATTGCCTGTACCTGGGCTGGAGGTGACTTTACCATCATTTCCGAATCATATCCAAGGCTATGTCCCTTGCTACAGCCGTTAACTGGATGTGGGATTTCTTTATTTCCTTCTGTACTCCAGTAATCGTTAACGCCATAAACTTTAAGTTCGGATTTATGTTTACTGGTTGTTTGCTCTTTTCGTTCTTCTATGTCTACCTGTTCGTGAGCGGTACTAAAGGTATGTCATTGGAAGAACTTGATGAGTTGCACGCTGAAAGTATGGCACCATGGAGTCTGGTGCCTGAGTTTCTCCTTCTGCCCAACAAGAAATGCAGAACTCTACTTTTGGTGCCGAAGCAAAAGACCAAGAGCGAGTTTAGCCTTATGATTATTAATGTTTTCTTCCCTGCATACTTTTTAACTTTTACAATATAGTTTCTATAGATTTACAAAAAGGCAATGCCTATTAAATGAACTATAATGAACTTTTATTATAAAGATTGATATGGAACTTTCAAAAATATTTCTGTTTTCTTGCTTAGATAACTTACATACCGATTATTTAAATATTATTCTAGGATAACTGCCGAAATTCAATACTACAGCAAAAAATTCATGGAGTGTCAAAATTGGTACCTATGGTTGGCCACTACTGGGAAGGGTAATATTTACTCAGAAAGGATTGATTCGAGAGATTCAATATAATAGGTACATAGTATGGAGGATAGAATTCAAATAACTGAAAATCATATCCTAAAATATTAATGACACTGCCAAGGGTAAAACTTAGGCAAAAGTGAACGGGGATTTTCTTGATGCTACCACAACCACAACCATCATATACAACGATATAAGGGCTCGTATGGTTGAATCTTAAATTAGAAGGACAGGTCGAAAGAGCTGGTGACACATTGGCTGGTGCAGGAGCTTCAGGGACTGCTGTAAAGGACGAAACTGAGATAGAGATTGAAGAGAGGAATGTTGATAAGATATCATTTGGACCAGTTACTGCGTAAGCGGAGGTATACATTTCAGCTGGTGACGAAGTATATGCTATTGGAGCTACTATTACAGCGGTGGACACCAATCCATATGCATGCACCCGAGATAACTATAGTGGAAGAATCTTGCGCTGGAAAAGTTGGAACATAAGTAGCATGTGCTCCGATTGGACCAGTTATTGTGTCAGATGAATTATGATCAGGTACTGATATATTTGAAGGAGCTGGATCTGGAGACGTAGTAAGGTATGTGCTAATCGAAAAAATTGGAACAATAGGACCAGCTTCGGCAACGGTGTGTCGAGGAGCTCTAACAGTGGTCACAACGGAGGCGATTTCACCCTGTGTAGAAGTAGTAATTATTGAAGACGTAATATTCGTCCCACCAGCGAATTCATTAGTAGTCAAATCAGTTGAGGTCTTAATGTAAGTAGTTGCATCACCTTGTGGGCCAGCGATAACAACTGGGGTAGTAATTTGCTCCCACACAAAGTGAGTAGCTATTTCTGTAACTCACTTTGGCGCCGTATCTATAAGAGTGGTATTTATAAAAATTGACTCTTCTGTTGGAACTTCAACAACAACGGTGTCAGTTCCATCTGGAGCGTCAGTCAACGTTTAGGAAAAAATGGAAGAACCAGTCCAAGTCGAAGTAAGAGTAGTCTGTTAGTTTGGTGCAGGTGGTACTACAACAATGATAGTATCAGTTCCACCAGCAGTATCAGTTGATGTGAAAGATTTTGTAGCTGTACTGGCCCAAGCAGAAATTACCGTACTTTTTGTATTTGGGATACTGCTGCATTCTTCATATACTTGGGAATAGCGGGTAAACCAAGTACCTTGACTGTCGGTGAAAATCAGGATCTCATCGATGTCAGTGCAAATTGATCCATCTCCTTATTGAAGTAATAGTGGTAGAAGTGAGTTTCGGAGATGTTCCTGATACACTGGGCAAATAATTGCAAGGCAGACAGTTTGAATGGATTGCGTTTGGCACTGGACGGCGATAAGTGAGACCACATAAAGGAACACTGGCCAACCCAAGACCGGTGTGGGTTGTGATCGAAAACAAATTGCTATTATATCCTGGACCAAAGTTGAGCTTTTGAGACAATAAACCAAGACTTCTAAGAGTTAAGATACCCGTACTTTAGCTATAACTCCACGGTCTAATTGGAAAAACACTTGCAAGTGGGATATATAAACCAATAATACCATCACCTAAACCAGCAACATTCAACGTTTGCGAAATTACAATTGCAATGGCTCTGATAGAAGATCTGGATTCAGCCAAATAAAATATATGAGATTGATCAACTCCAAGCAGAATATTAGCCAAGAAACTGGAAGAATTCATAGTTATCAAATTTGTGTTAAAGCTTGGGGCAATGAGATTGATTGGTGGAGCAACAACAACAGAACCGTTAGTACCCAAGTACATTTCTCCGTTATTGGTGAATGAGAGACCAATCAAATTGTAATTTGGTGCAACCAACGATGGAACCAAATTAAATGCAATTATACTATCATTAGTAGTAGATCCTAATCCAGAAGCAAGGGTAATATACAAAGGAATCATACTCTGCCTAGAAGAAATGTGAAATCCAGCATCAGTCTTCACTTATAAATAACCAGCAAGACAGAACCGCATTGTCAACAATCGACCAGTGAGCACCAGATTCAATTGTGATGGAAAGGATGACGACCCTTTATCTAATATCGGAGAAGTTATATCAGCAGCAAGAACGACTGATAAAGAAATAATTGTTTTAGCTAAAAGTCTCAAAAGCAGCATTTTAATCAGAGAAACTACAGCACTGAGATAGTTAAAAAAACATTTATTTTCGAAGTATGGCATTAGCAAGGCATTTATAGAAGGGAAAATCATTTGTTTAGTAGGCCAATATCACAGCTTTGAAACCAAACTATTGATGTTTCGGTAATAAGCATCCTCTAATTTTGTCCACTATTTTGAACAGATTTGGTGCAAATATGCATTTGGGTAACAATTTCCAGTAAATGGATCTTCAGCTAAAATAGAGAAACGGACCACAAATGGATCTGCTATGTGACATCTCTGCCAGTAACTAAAACTAAGTGGCTGACAGATTCCAACTGACTCAACAGAAAATGCAAGGAGCAGTCGCTAATGTTCAATAAAGACAATTGTCGCAGTTTCAATGAAACTAGTTCTTTGCCTGATAGCGCACAAATTAATTTCACAAATGCATAAATCACAAAGTGTTTGCTTTTTGTGAAGTAGTTGAAAATCGCCTTATTTAGATGAAATCATTGGAAATCTCCAAATACATATATGTAAATTTAACGAAGGGTCCCATAAAATTATTTCTCTTGACAGCCTTCGGTCGACCCCTTAATAGTGTCGTAGATTCATCCGGGTCTGATGAGTTCGAAATTTTAACTTTAAATATAATTAATTCTATATTCAATAACTTGGATATCATGTTATTGTAATAGCTGCCACATCGCAAAAATCTCCCAGTTCTTCCAATAATGGACCACGATCATTCATAAGTGCGAAGCGAGCCGCAGAAATCGTTAGAGTTCAAACATTTACATGAAGCATAGGTTTCACGAAACTTATTGTGATAGAATAATCTATAGGATGGCTTTCTGGTTTGAGATGTACTAGAACTTCATGTAATGCATATTGGTGCCTTTTTTGATACCAAACCGCCAGCTTTCGAAATTGGGCCATGACTTGATCTGTTTTATTGCCTATTCACAACTATACTTCGCTACAGGCAAACAAAAAACATCTTTGAAGTAAGCTGGGAGATGCGGGAACCACAAATAATACTCTTCGAAGAAGTTCGTTCTATACTGTGCACCTTTCTTATTGACCGCTTTAACGACACTTGATAATACTTTTAATCCATCATATAGGCATAGACACATCTATGCTGTTTCAAATTATATATATGATTAAATAATCTTGACAATAATATGGGAGGATGATATCACTATTAGATTGATAGAAAAGTTGAAAAATTCCAACATGTAACGATTTCTTTTCATGTGTCACCTACGATGCCACTGGATAAAAAATATGCTAATCGAAGAACACTTACAAAGGATAAGTATTATTTCTGGAAGACGCGTATCTGTCAGCAGCGAACGAAGTTGAAGGGCTGCTATAGGGTGAAAGACACATTATTTTTTTTTACCAAATAGTGAGATGCCTCCAGTATATGTGAATCGAACAAGTTTCCCCAACGACACATCCATCTGATTCGTGGCTTTCAAGGTGGTTGTGTATTTTGTCGGCTAGCTCTCACCAAAGAAGAAACAGAAGTAGTGATGTACCAGTCAGCAGCAATACTGTTGGTAGCAAATTAATGTAGCGTTAAGTCGTCACTTGCGTACTTAAGAGTTGTCAACTTCTTTACAATCAGAAATTAGCCATATCGGTCATTATCGTAATTGTATATCAATTCCTGAATATTTGACATGACAACCTGTTGAAAATTTCATGTAATCTACTTTACAAATTCTTAGCATTATCGACTTCGATTCTTTCTTATATAGCATAGTGCATAGTTTCGCTATAATGTCATCCATTTCCTTCGGAAAGGGAGCGAAGCTTCTCGTCTGAGGCGATGCATTGTTAAGCCTATAGTCAAGGGCCACAATATTATATATAAACGCATGGTCCGCTCGTTTACTGGGAGGTAAATCCGTCAACCATCTCAGTGCATACTAGGAAACGGAAGTAAGAATCTGGTATAAATCTTTCTTGGGTTCTTACCAAACAAGCTTGCAGATACTGGGAACGATGGTTCAGGTACAGTTGAAAGG
Source organism: Scheffersomyces segobiensis (assembly GCA_030564745.1). Classification (NCBI taxonomy): domain Eukaryota; kingdom Fungi; phylum Ascomycota; class Pichiomycetes; order Serinales; family Debaryomycetaceae; genus Scheffersomyces; species Scheffersomyces segobiensis. The sequence goes on from JAKTZB010000004.1 coordinate 15,164, forward strand.
CATTCAACTAGATAATCGACTATAACGAAAACAAGTCAGAGGACATTATGCGATTAGAGCAGCACCTTGTGTGGACAGTCAAATACAGCTGAAGATGAAAAAAATGCCTAGTAAAAGTATCTTTTATAATGGATGCATATGAATTACTACAGATGATAATAGATAGATAAATTAATATAGCACATTGATTTAAGCATTTCATAAGACATTATTGTAGGATGTGAACAATTGACTTCACGCAACAGTTATACATATCAATCTAGTTTATGGCTTTTCCTCGGAGCTTGATTCTGCATCTGGTGATTGTTCTTCCTTGTGAGAAACATCCATCTTGTGTGCCAAATCGGCATCTGACAACAATGGAACAGTTGGCTGCCAGCTGGAAGACCTCCATGCTGGAACCTTTTCGTCCCACATTTGTCCGACTTCTTCCAAACGCTTACCCTTGGTTTCTGGGAATCCAACATAGACGTGGATTGCCATAACAAGACAAAAGACAGCGTAGATAATGTAAGTCTTCCAAGTGATATTCTGGAAGGAAGATGGTGTATACATTGCAATAGCAAAGTTAAGAATCCAGTTGGCAGCAGTCGAAACAGCAGCACCTCTCTGTCTCGAAGCAGAGTCTCCCCAAACTTCTGAACAGTAGACCCAGATACCGACACCCCAACTCAGAGCAAATGACACAACGAATAAGTAACAACAAGCAATAACACCTCTAGCAGCAGATTTGTTACTATCTGGAATTTGGATAGTTACAGTTGGGTTACCTGGAAGGCCTCCTGGAACTGGGACGGAATAGTTACCTAAGATACCGGCTACACCGAATTGGAAAATCATCATCATAATGGCACCACCAATCAACAATCTTCTTCTACCAATATAATCCATCAAGAACAAGGCAGGAACAGTTGCAACAGTGTTCAAAACGTATTGAATGGAAGAGGCAACCAAATTTGCGTTGTTAGAGTAGCCGGCCATGTTGAAAATATAGACGATATAGTACATCATGACATTCATACCTGTCAACTGTTGCCAGATTTGGGCAAATATAGCAGTCAAAGTTCTTCTGATGTACTTCTTGGTGAACAAGTCAGCGTAACCGAAGCTCTTAAGGCTTTCTTCGATTAAAACTTGGTCCTTGATTTCAGATATTTCAATCAACACGTCTGGATCTTCTCTATTTCCCTTAGCTTGAATCTGGGCGACGATAAATTCTGCTTCATCCCAGTAACCGTGCTTGGCTAACCATCTTGGAGATTCTGGAATGAAAAAACAACCAACAAATAAAACCAAACCTGGAACAATTTGCAAACCCCAAGCAATTCTAAAAGAGCCAACACCGTTAATAAAATGCAAACCGTAACAAATGTAGAACATGATCAAGATACCCAAAGTGACACAGAATTGGAAAATACCACCGACTAAACCTCTGATTTTTCTTGGAGCCAATTCGGAACCGTAAACTGGAGCAACAGAAGAACCAAAACCGACACCAAAACCGGCAATAATACGTCCGATCATCAATTGTGCTCTGTTTTGGGAAGATGATTGAATGGCAGCACCGACCATCCAAAAGAAAGAACATAACAACAAGGATGCTCTTCTTCCAAATGGTTCAGAAATGAAGGAAGAGACGATGGAACCAAAGAAAGAACCTAAGGCCATACATGAAGTGATAAAACCTTGAATGGTCGAATCTGGACTATGGAAAAAGCTCTTGTAGTCATCTTCACCGATAAAAGCAGACATAGATGAAATATCAAAACCGAACATCATACCTGAAATACAGGAGATAGAGGCAATGATGTAAACATTGTAGATGTTTGGAAGTTTGTCCAAGAAGGTTCTAAACCTCAAGGCTGGCTGAACGAGTTTATCTTCGTAGCTCATGATAAAATATTAAACACGATAGAGTAAATTTCTTGAAGCCATCATATAACTTTCTAAATTTATAGGAAATTCACCATTCTTTTATATTTCAAAAGATTGCTTCTTCTAGGATATGTAAAAAAACTGAAGAGCTGGCAGCAAAAATGGATTTTCTCACTGTATTTGCATACGTGATGTCAGATAGAATTATTTTTTGATGCGGGTCAATTGCCAATATTTGGGGTATGCAGACATTAATACAAGTTAATCCTCTATATACAGGCTATATGCACAATGAGAGAACAAAACCGTCCTTTTTTGGTAAGATTCCTGACCCATGGTCCCACTTCCCCAAACAAACTCCACTCAATATGTACTGTAAAAGTTTGGAGTCCTGTCGTATGGCACTCCTTCGCGGCAATTTAGGGCGACAAGGTTAAGTTTCCTGACGCGCCCCGCACATCTTGCCGGTTATTGTTCCTAAGAGAAACTTTCAAGGTGGGGGGTTATTCCACAAAATTGAGAAGATAGACGACGTTTCATGAGGAGCTATAATTATCCGGCCCGTAATAATTCTTCTTTAATAGCAAAACTGGGTGGCAGTGCTCTTTCATAATACATACTATGCTGCCGTCGATTTACTGTTCAAGTACTCGAGAAATACACATTGCACGATAATCTTAATCTGACTACTGATTTAACGTTCTTTTCAAGTTACTCAACCCCATATTTCATCACCATGAAACGGAACATCAATAAAGTGGTCCTGAAAAATGAAGTTGCGGTCAAAATATTAATGTCTGCCGACCATTGAAATTCTTCCATAAAAAATATTATTTTCTATCTCATCTGTAGACTTTCGGAAGAAATCCAAAAAGTTCCTCCGATTCAAATTACAAAATCCTTCTCCGTTTAATGTCGCTGATTGTTGTTATTCATATTTAGCATATACAATACAATAGCAGCTCGTGTAGACTTTTCAATTATCCATTTCCTAGTACTATTACACAACGTTCAAGTATCATTCCGGAACAATTTATTTGAAAGCCAAGCGCTATTCTTAGTTAGCTATCATTTACGATCCTTCACATACCAACTGGTTAATCCGGGTTCACCAATATATTCCGCGCTCCCTAAAAAAAATTCCAGTTGCTACATCAACCAATTAAAAAGTTCGCCGACTTTTTTCACACGGAGAAATTTTCACCAAGCTCAAATTACGAAGTATTTGTAATGGCAAAAAAAGTGAAAATAATTTCCATATTTCCAATATGATTAAAATTTTTTCCGTGTGATATGGAACCAATTACAAAGACTAGCACATTAGCCTTTCAATTTTACAATTCTTAAGTAATAATTCACATAAATGTAGTAGAAATTTCTTCAATGAATGTTGCTGGATTACCAATTGAAGGAAGACCCCCAGCAGCAACATGTAGGCCACGTCTGCGGTTGTTGTGAATGATGTAGTTGTGCATGAGCACTGAACAAAGTTTTGTGTCCGAACTTCAATTGTCTGACATTTTTCTCGTGTTAGGTTTTTGTGCATCATAGTATTGTTAACCGCTAATTATTGTTTTATTAATTTGAGACTGTCGCATGTGTCATCCCAGACAAATTTTCTGGGAAGTGATTACTTTCTGGGCAACTGGAAAGCATTTTTTTCTTATCAAGACTTCTGAAGATACATTATGTCAGGAGATGTAGCTGACCATGCCAGGTAGAACATCGAAAGATCCAGCTAGACAATCCGGAGAAGATTGTGAAAGAGATTGTGAAGAATCGATTTCCATTCATCAATCGAGGTTACATTTGAAAATTTACGCAACAATTTTGTCGGTTTTCCCCTCAACAACCAAACAATCGGCGTCGGTTAACAATGAAATGACACACTCGGGATATTTTGGGGAGTTCCGAATGTGTAACCTTTCCGGACATCGCATATATATCTCAATTGGGAATATATTGTTTGTGATATTCACTGCATGAAGATTCAAGTGAGATTGTGATTTCCTGGGGTAGGCAATACGGTTTTCGCCTTAGCGCACTCCACAATGATCAGTTTGTACCAACCAATTCTGACTATGTTGTCTGTAAACTCTGCATATACATTGTGGATAGACTTACATAGTTTCTGACGTACTTGCTAGGAATACTTTTCTACAGTACAGAATAAAAACGGTCTGACTCCTTCCCACGTCAACATTTTAGTGTGTTATCTCTGTGTATCAGCCATATTTGGTTGCAACACCACATCCATGAACTTATTCCGGATTAATATGGCGTGGTATTTTCTTCCGTAATGAGAAATCCTCTTATTGCCTCATGTCCATGCTCTAACCTTCTCAGCAAGCTCGTCAAGTTCCCTAGAAACGATCAAAAATATTATAATCACCATGACCGTCGAAAAATAAATCCCACTGACTGGAACTTTCGGCTTCCCTAGGTATTACCTGTGAAAGATAGTCTCAGCTCTGGAACGCCTAAAGGTGACTAATTTGTGGAGATAGAGTATTCTCCTCTTGTTGGTCCCTGCATACACTACAAGAATTGCGACCTGTCTGCATGACGGGTCAGGTCACATAGCTCTGCTAGCAAGCGTATTATCACAGCAAATAGAGCTCGTATCTGCCTCGGATTTTTACTAAAATAACCGTGGTCAAGATTAACGATTCACACCGTTGCATTAAACAAGTACCGAGTTGACCGATTCGATGTCTGTCAAATCAGTTAGATGTAACCTTTTTATGTTTGCCCGGAACTAAAAAATCGACTAAAATGGTGTGAATAAGCACGTGACTGATTAAAAACCTCCTACTCCATATTTAAGTGGATTTGTCAAAGTTCAAAGATATTGAAGTCAATATTTCTTGTCTCTTAAACTTCGATAAAATCTTCAGTATGGGTCTCAACAGAGTTGCTAAGCTCGAAAGATCGACCCCACAATCTTGCATGGCCTGTCTTCGAGGCAAACTCCGTTGTGATGGTCAGAAACCCATTTGCTCTGCGTGTATCAGGAACAGGATCCCTGCTCACTTGTGTGTCTACGAAGCTTCGATTTCTTTTCTGAACGGAAGACAGCGCTCCATAAGGGAGGAGATCAACTTTTCGTTGATTGACGGAATTGGGGATATGTCGCGGATTCCTCGGTCCACCGTAGATCTCTCGCAGTTCGTTTATACCAAGGCTAACAAAGAAAGTAGATTATTCTTTGGGCCCACTTGCCATAAGTCGGTGTTCAAATTTAATGTAGCTAAGTTCCCAATAATGGTCCTGTTTATCGACAAGTCATGCGATGAAATAGGGAAGATGTCTGCAGCAGCTTGTCGGAGCAATTCCATAATAGCTCCCACTTCTCTCGATGACCAGATTGGTGGATTGCCGAAAATGCTTCCTTCCTTTTCAAGATGCGTGGAGATTGTACTTGAATTCCTCCTGCAGAAATATTTGTTCAGTCAATGCTTTGATGCCAAGTCAACTATGGAATACTTTAATTCAGCCTTAGAAAAGGACGCTACTCTGGACACGATCAGGCTCAAGAAGGGCTTTTCACACGTACACCTTAGCATCATCATTTCCATCATAGTCATTGCTTCGTTCGGCAATGCCACCATTAAAGTAGACAAATGCGTATTGGCAGCAACGGCAAAGGCGTTGATTTTCTCTTCTCCAGACATGCGGTCCTCCATCCCCACTCTCTTAGCACTTATTCTGTTGTATGAGTTGAGGAAGTACGATTTCAACATCGATTTCGAGGAATCTGTATCACATGATCAGGCTCTCTTTTCCAACATAGTGGTATTTGCCATATCCTCAGGATTGAATCGAGATATCGACCAAATCCACGGAAAAGGTGATGTCAATTATACGAACTCAGTAAAGAGCATGTGGAGGTATACTATTTTTGAAGATACACTTCGAAGCTTCCAAAAGGGGCTGCAGCCACTTGTCAGAGACGACTATATCGAAACAGATTTACTTTGCAATCTGCGGAGTGACTTCTGTCTTAGAATAGTTATCCTCAGAAAGATCAATGACCGCGTAAATCTGTGTAAGAATAACAAGTTTGTTGATATTGATGCATCTATAGATGAGGTGCACGATCTTGTTCGTAAACTGTCTGAGCATCGACTGTCTTCTACCTTAGAAGATCGCTATATAGAGCTCATCATCATGACCTATGTTCATTGTTTATCTCACATACGTTGTATGTTGCAGCCGAACAAATTCACCCGCGATGAATGTTTCAAGTTCTCCTTCCTCCTCTACCAAGCTTCCAAGTCCCTCATCTTAACTTTCTACAATCGCGAGGCTGAAAAACCAACCTTGATGTACACGCCTTATTTCCACGAAATCAAGGAGGCGGCGTTTAGAAGTACGCTTGTTCTTATTCTTGGGGTTCTCGAGCTTTTGGATACGTACAAGGCTAGCGGTAGGACTACTAAATGCGATGAAAAAATGACTGTCACCTTGGAATCAGTAGAAGCATTGTTTAACGAAGAATTTGAATCCAGATCCAGGAAATTTAATGATATATTTTGGCTTTTGAATATTATTACCGAAGACATCCAACCCATCATTTGGAAAGTCAGCACTGTCAGTATTGCAGGTAAGACCGTGTTTGTTTTTGTAAATAATATCTTACGTTATGTTATGAATGACTTGGAGACACTGAGCACATCCACAACCAATTCGGTCATTAGTGAAGGACCAGAGTACGAACTTGAAACCTATCTGCCCTATTATGATATCTCTCACTTAACGAAGGATGACATCTGGGAACTTTTCCTATAATCTGATTAAATTGTGAAAATATGATAAGTGACTTTATATTGGTGTAGCAGAGTTATTGCCAGATATTGTAGACTTGCTATAGAGTTAAAATACAATATTAAAAAATTGGACTAAACAGTCTTCGAAGCAATATCCACACTTTCATCATGTTCAATACCAAACTTATCGTTACCATTTTCTTTGATAAATCTCAAGTGAGTAGTTTCGTCATCACCGAAAGCTTTTGCGACTTCTTCCAAAGTGTAGCCAGAGGTTTCAGGGTAGGTGAAGTATACAACAACCAATTCAATGACAATGATACAACAGTATACAATATAGTATTTCCATTGTATGGCATCCATAGCAATTGGGTTGACGAAACCGTTATAAATTACAATCCAGGTTTGGACCAAGTTGTGAATGTTAACTCCCTTGGCTCTGTGGGAGTAGGGCAAAATTTCAGTCATGTATAACCAAGGCAAGCCGTTAGCACCCATATTGTAGAAGATGTAGAAGAGGAAAATCATAGCAATGACACCCTTTCCTAAGGACTTGTTACTAAACTCACGTTGCTGGTTAATAGCTGAGAGAACTGTCCAAATTACGTATGTGATGAACATACCTGAAAGTGCGGTAATGAATAAAGTTCTTCTCTTGAACTTGTTAGCATTGGAAGCAATAAAACCAGCAACAAATAAGTTGTAGATGTTCAAACCACCGTTGATTTCCAATTGTTCCTTTACACCGGTGATACCGATGGAAATCAAAACTTTACTCAAATAGTAAGAGACTAAACCGTTACCAGATAATTGCATAATAACAGATGTCCAAACTACAAGGAACAATCTCGTTCTGAAAGATGGGATAGTGAAGAAATCACTGTATTTAGCGTTGGTGTAAAGCTGTTCTTGTTCCAAAGCAGCTTCAATTTCAGAGACTTCAAAATTGATTAATGTATGCGCACGATCATCATCAGAACTACCAGTATGGTGCTTGTGCAAGATAGCTCTGGCTTCTTCAGCTCTTCCATTAGCAATCAAGTATCTTGGGGATTCTGGAACTAACCAGAATAATAATATTTGGACCAAAGGTAAGAGACCTTGTAAATAAGAAGGTACTCTCCAACAATAAGAACTATGCAATTCTCTGGTAGCAAAAGTGACCCAAGCAGCGATAATAGCACCCAAGTACCAGAATACGTTATAAAGAGTGGTTGCAACAGCTCTGTGTGTTGGAAAGGCCAATTCAGAGATAAGGGATGGGGAAGAAACGATGGCAATTCCGGAACCGAAACCAAGGACCATTCTTGAAAATAAGAAGAAACCAAAGTTGGTGGAAACACCTTGCAAAATTGCACCAATAACCATAAGAGAAGAACCTCCAATAATTGCTTTCTTTCTACCCCATTTATCAGCAATCCATGAAGCTATAAGGAAAGACAACATGACACCAAAGGTGTTACCGTTGTTCAAAGCACCCAAAACAGGACCCTGAGGGCTACCCATGTCTAGTTTCCATTTTGGAAGTGACTGCAAACCGTTAAGCATACTACTGTCATATCCATTGTTAGTGGAAGTTAAAGCAGTAAGCCAAATACATAAGTTTAAGAATCTGAAGTGCTTATGCTTCCACCAAGAACCCTCCAAATAAAGGTAGCTTTCAATATTGTTTTCGTCGCCTTGGACTTCGATATCAGATGCCGATTCCTGGTTTACAGTGGCCTGGTTCTGTTTGAGAGAAGACATAATTTATTAGATTATGATTTCTGGTTATGGATATGAATCTTCACTTTTACTAAAGAAATTCTAGGAAACATACTTTTTTATATTCGGAAGAATGGCATTCAATTGCCCCAAATTCTGTTCTCCAGCATTTTCAAATTATTTTACCACCACTTAGCTACAAATAAATTTTCCCCTATCGTGAACCAATAATTATTAACAAGGTTGCATGACTAACTTGACAGAAACTATACTGATCCAACTCTTATTAATCATTGTGTTTCATTAAGATTTCCCACCATCCTTTCGTAAACGGAGTACACATATTGAGTTAGACCTTACCACAAGCATGAAATGACTCAAAAAGAGGGCAATCTACAAATGAAATTTCCCCAGCACGCTTCGTATTGGAAACGACGTGGGGGGTAAAGGAACTGAATTGACTTTTAATTGCAAAAATCTAAGGATTGGCACTGCACCAGGATTTTCATCTCCACAAACCTAAAATTAATGTGATGGCCGACTTTTTTAAAATTTATTTTATTTTTTGGCATGACTTCACCTACTTGCAAAAGAATCCGATGCTAATACTCTAACAATATAGATCGATCAATTGTGAAATGAAATTTCTTCGGGCATCTAAACCGCGGTAGAGGGGCCCTGAGAATTTCTCAAGCTCAGAATCTGGGACCATTTCCTAAATGGGACACGTTGCGTATGGAATGGCTGAAAGAAAATGAACCAATAATTAGATAACAATATATAATAAGATTCCTATTGCTGTGTCCGATTGTCTTGCCTCAGATTCTAGGCTCAAATGTCTAATTCCGCAACGGGAATAGATCGGTTGAATGTGTTAATTCGCAGTCTTTTAGAAGAAAATGAGTTTTGCAATTGGACTTGACTCAATCGGCGAAAAGTTTGGAGTTTTTTCTTTTGCAGTGTAGAACAAGTTCTTGGCGTTAAAATAAAGGCACTTAAAAGGAACTCCTTCACCAGTAATATTGGGAATATACCGGATGAAGATGTCTTGTCGTAAAAATAATGGAACAATGTACTTGTGGACGTCCCGACAATTCTGAATACGTGGAGGATAGTTATAGCACGCGAATCGAGATGCACCTATAAGCTCGAGCCAATGGGTGACGTATGTCAACGGAACACAATGTGAAACTATTCCAACTGTTAAAGTCCTGTAAGCTTTTGGACTGGGTCAACGATGTACCATAAGAAATTGACTTCTTTTCGTTTTGGTAAGCCACGGCGGACTTTTTAACATGTAGAATGCTCCTCCGAGACCATAGGTGGGGCTCCGATAAGCTTGCATGTTCCTTTGCTGCAAATTACAAGCCAGGTGGGGGAATACTCCTTGGGGGAGGGGCATTACAATATTGGCGTCTATGGGAAGGAAATCCGTCACTAATGAGGCAGGTCATCCGTCTTCCCCTCTTTTAATCTAGTGTTGATCAAGATTCCCAGACATACAGTCTGGTTCGAATGGTAGATTGTCACATTTGCTCTGTTCTTGACTAATATGCGTAAGCAGTAGTATTTTCTCCGGAAGATTCCTCGGAGTCGAAACCTTTCGACTGATTCACTAGCACAAACCGGGTTCGTTTTACACTGAAAGGTTCGTTTGAACAAATTGTAGAGTCATGGTCAACTGTCACAGCATGAAAAATTAAGTTTCTATGAACACTAAAATGTACACTACGATAAACAACACAAAAAACTGCGTAGCTAGCCGTGGAATTATACACATTTAGTCGATAGTATGACAGCAATGTCAGGATCTCAAAGTAGTCAAAAAAGGTACATGATTAGAATATATTTCTAGTGAATGAGGAATTTCCAGGCTTTTTCACACTTCTGCAAAGCACTCCGATGCCAAATTCCATTCAACTTCAGAGTCAAATTACAAGAGACAATAAATAGCCAACAAATAATCGCTACATAGACAAAATAAAAGATTGGGGGATCCATTAATAGATTCACCTTTCTGATACATCCACTTATGTCCAGAGTTGGATTTGCTTTAATAAGAGCCATCGTTGGACAGAAATGCTAGAAACTCCAACCAGCGTTTGGCTGTAGTTTAGATGAGCACGTTGAATAAAAATTCATTGTTCGGTGCCTCTTGTATATTGGGAAGTGGTCCCTCTAACTGTGCAACACTTCCAAAACCGGAAATGCATCCTGAACATTCAAAATTTATTTCACGACATCCCCCAACACCAAACTTGTATTCCTATTATAAAGTTCGGACTGTACTTTTATCCGCTGGAAACACTGTTATTCGCTCAACTACTTGTGCTGGGAACTACAGCTACAACTAGGGCAGTTTCAACTACATAAGTGTAACTTTTTCCAACGACGATAATTCTTCCTGCCAATTCTTAAACTTCTCAACCCCACAATATCTCTAAAGTTCTCACCAAGATGACTCCAAGTGTCAAACAACCTGTTCCTAAGGAGCTTGATATTGAGTACTTGATTGAGCAGTTAACTATTGAAGAAAAGGTTTCCTTGTTGGCCGGTAAGGATTTCTGGCACACCCAAAACATTGACAGATTGAACATCCCCAGTGTCAGAGTGTCAGATGGCCCCAACGGTATCAGAGGTACCAAGTTCTTTAACTCGGTTCCTTCCAACTGTTTCCCATGTGGTACTGGTTTGGCTGCCACCTTTAATAAGGAAGTTTTGCTCCAAGCTGGTGAGTTGATGGGTAAGGAAGCGAAGATGAAGGGTGCCCATGTTATCTTGGGTCCAACATGTAACATTGTTCGTTCTCCATTGGGAGGAAGAGCTTTCGAATCCTACTCGGAAGATCCAGTTTTGTCTGGACATGCTGCTGCCAATATTGTAAAAGGTATCCAGAACCAAAATGTTGTTGCCTGTCTCAAACATTTCGTTGCTAACGACCAGGAACACGAAAGAAAGGCTGTGGACGAAATCATGACAGAAAGAGCCTTGAGAGAAATCTACTTGAAGCCTTTCCATATCGCCATGAGAGATGCCTATCCTAAAGCCTTGATGACTGCTTATAACAAGATCAATGGTGTCCATGTCTCGCAGAACAAGAAGATTTTGCAAGATCTTTTGAGAGGTGAGTGGGGTTACACAGGCACTGTCATGTCTGACTGGCACGGTGTGTACTCTACTAAGGAGTCATTGGATGCTGGTTTGAACTTGGAAATGCCTGGTCCTACCAGATTCAGACAACAAGTACCAACTCTTCATGCAATCCAAACAAATGAAATACACACTGACGTCATCGACGACAATGCTCGTGCTATCTTGAGATTGGTCAACGAAAGTTTGAAGGCTGGGATCCCCGAAAACGTTATTGAGTCGCCAAATCCTACTAAAGAAGCATCCGACTTATTGAGAAAGGCTGGCGACGAGTCAATAGTCTTGTTGAAGAACGAAAACAATATCTTGCCTTTGTCCAAGACAGCCATTAAGGGCCAAGAGAAAATTGCTGTTATCGGTCCAAATGCTAAGGCCGCCCAAGACTCTGGTGGTGGTTCCGCTTCATTGAATGCTGCCTACAAGATAACGCCATACGAAGGCATAGAATCTAAAATCATTGAAGGTGGAAATTCTGTGTCTTTGGATTACTCCTTAGGTGCTTTTTTGGATAGAAACTTGCCCGATGTCGGTAACACTTTGATCAACGAAGAAGGAAAGAAGGGTATCACTGCCAAGTTCTACAAACAGGCTCCAGGAGCCGCTGACAGAGAACATTTTGAAACCATTACCTTATCTACCTCCAAGATATTCCTTTCTGACTACAAGAGTAAACACTTGAAACCAGGACAACTCTTGTTCTACGCTGATTTCCTTGGAGTATATACTCCTGATGAAACTGGTGACTATGAATTTGGAGCTTCCTGTTTGGGTACTGCCCAACTTTTTGTTGATGACGAATTGGTTGTTGACAACAAGACAAAGCAAGTGAAAGGTGATGCGTTCTTCTTGGGTTTAGGTACCAGAGAAGAAAGAGGTGTCAAAAAATTGGAAAAGGGTAAGATGTACAACATAAGAGTTGAATTTGGATCTTCGCCTACTTTCACTTTGAACAAGGCTGCTCTTGAAGGAGGAGGTGTCTTTTTCGGTATCAGAATGATTTCTACTGCTGAAGCTGCCATCGCTAAGGCGGTCGCTGTGGCCAAGGAAGCTGACAAAATTATCTTGGTTGTTGGTATCTCCAAGGAATGGGAATCTGAAGGTTTCGATCGACCCACCATGGATATCCCAGGTGCCACCAATGAATTAGTGGATGCCATCACTGCCGTCAATAAGAATGTCATTGTTGTCAACCAGTCCGGTTCTCCTGTAACTCTTCCATGGATAAACAAAGTCCAGGGTTTTGTCCAGGCATGGTACGGTGGTAACGAATTGGGTAACACCATTGCCGATGTGTTGTTTGGTGACTATAATCCTTCCGGTAAGTTGTCTATGACTTTCCCCAAGAGACTCCAGGACAATCCTTCGTATTTAAATTTTGCTTCAACACATGGCCAAGTATTGTACGGTGAGGATATCTATGTTGGTTACAGATACTACGAAAAGGTAGGTGTTGAACCATTGTTCTCATTCGGCTACGGTTTGTCCTATACTACCTTCGATCTCAAGGACTTGGAGGTTGAATACGACCAGGAAACCATCAACACCAAGGTCAGCGTCAAGAATACTGGTAAGGTAAATGGTGCTGAGGTTGTTCAATTGTACGTTTCTCAAATTAACCCAAAGATTAACAGACCAGTAAAGGAATTGAAAGACTTCGGAAAAGTCTTTGTCAAGGCTGGTGAAACTAAGACACTTGAATTGAGCGTTTCTGTGAAGGAAGCCACCTCATTCTGGAACGGTTACAAGAACAAATGGCAATCCGAAAAGGGCAAATACAAGATTTCTGTTGGCAACAGTTCTGATAATATCACTCTTGAAGGCGAGTTTGAAACTTCCAAGACTTATTTCTGGCTAGGTTTATAGTTCACCCGTCATAAGATTGATATAGTTTATTAAACTGCTTCGGGATTTACGAAACAAGTAAAGCGTAGTTCACAGAAGTATTGTAGATGAAAATTATGTGTTCAAGCCAATCAATTATGTCATATAAGTCAATTACATACATAGTTATATGCAATCGATGATCGTTCATTCTTACAGTATTTATATGTATAAGCTATATTTTTAACGATATACGCAAGCTTCAGATTTGTAGATTTAACATAATCAATTATTTTCAACCATAGTCAGTCAATTATTTTGCAGTCACTTTCAGAGATATACTTCAGCACGGTAATCCGACAATTGATAGCCAGAAATCTAACCCAACTGAACGTAATTTCCTGGGAATACACCGGTTTGGCCATTGTATCTACCAGTCCACCATCCATTAGCATCTGCAGTCTTCTCCACTACTTCAATCACAGCTCCGGCTGGGAACGTCAAATCGCCCTGTGCTTGTGCTGTATAATCATATAGCGCTGTACAAGTCTGTCCTCCAGCAGTTGCTGTTGGAGTAGGAAGAGCGCCATAAGTAGGGGGAGCAGCAGCTACCGGAGACCCTACAGCAGCGCCGTAACCGGAAGAAACCGGAGAAGGAGCTTGTCCATAACCTCCGTAGGATGAGACTCCAGTACTAGCAGGTGTCTGTTGGCCATATGATCCATAACTAGGAGTAATGGAAGCTGATGCTGCAGCTGGAGCTTGGTAAGCACCCAGAGCGTTCTTATAGTCACCATACTGAGGTTGTTGCTGGCCGTATTGACCAGCAGTGTAGCCTGGTAACTGTTCTCCGTAACCTGGAGCACCTGGAACACCTCCTGGAGGAGGACTATTCATGGTATGGCGTCTTTTAGTAGCCTCCAATTTGGATTTGGCATGGCCAACTTTGAAGTGTGTTATACCTATAGCATCAGTCTGCTCCTCGATGTTACCCTTTTTGAAGTTGTAGGCCTCAACTATATCAGTGGATAAGTCAAAGTAGGGGATTTTTAACTCCTCCATGCGATTGTACAAAGTGTAGAAGATGTTCAATTGCATGTAGTAGAAACTTACAAACAATGGTCTGATGAAGTCTGCTTGCATCTGGAATAAGATGGGCAACTCAGTCTTCAACATATCATTGTAGTAATCGTATTCCTGCTGGGCAATAGACACTTCGGCCTCCGCATTATACATCTTTTCTTCATCCTTAGCAGTTCTTTCCTTCTTTTCCTCATACTTCCTGTGAGTTCTCTTGTGACGATCCAAGTCAACCTGCTTGTGGTCACGTTTAACAGCCATTTTTCTGATGGACTGGATAACTTTCAAAAGCTCCTGAGCAGGACCAACAATGCGCTTCTCAATAAGTTCTAAGTCTGGCTTCAATGTTTCTTTCAACTCTTTAACTACTTCCCTGTATTGGTCGGCAGCCTGGATGCCCTCGGGATTATCCTCGGGAACAGTCGAATTTGGATCCGACAACCGGCCACTGATGGGCTTGTAAATTTCCTCAATGGCTTTGGAAAAATCTATCTGGTAGTCTAACATCCCATTCACTGCCAGAAAGTACCTTTTAGACTCGTCACTCAATTTCTTGGTCTCCATTTCCAATTCTTTGAATCTTCGTTCGGCATCTTGGTATACCGCATCGCTTGTGATGTCCCCCATATTCATCTTCTGACGGAAGTTCTGGGGAGCCCGGACGATCGTTTTTTTGAGGCCCTTGAACGACATAATCGAAGATAGTTAATCGTTATTAATAATTGTTGCAATTGGAAATATTATGGCAGCAATATCGACAAATCTATCACCTAATGGCTAATACAGCACGACTGGTGAACGTCTGAACACAATTGTTGATATCTGAAGAAGACTTGGTGCCACTTTGCTAAATTGAAATGGCCCCCTTGGTTTGGGGAAGGACGGATGATGGTAGTCGTGCGAGAGTCAAACAAATACGGTAACAACATTCGGGTTCCTGATCCTGCAGGTACAGTATCAATTGATTTTGCAACTAGGCGCTAAATACGTTATGACTACTATATATATTTATTTTTATTTATTTGTTGTTTTCAAATATCCTTAGATTCCATCATGTATACAGTTGATGTCAAGCCATATTGGGCAAATAGAGAGAGCTTTACTAAAACTGCCTTTCGGCCTCTCTTTTTAGGTGCAAAAGCCGCCTTCTTTGCCCTAGTGTTTCCATTTATGTTACTTCAGTTTACCACAAGAACCTTATTTTCATCAATAAATGCCAAGGCGACTTTTTCCTACTCATTGGTGTCTCTTACTTTTACTATTCTTCTGCCCAATCGTCCAGGGCTAGCCCTTGCTACTACTGTTATGCAGCCATTCAGAGATCTTTCTGAACAGTTACAAATAATTGCTACCGACTTCTTGCAAGAGCTCAAACTGAGCCCAGAAAGAGCAGAATATATATTCGATCGGTATTTCATTCATTCGCCATTTTGTGTCTTGCGCAAGTTAAATCCTAGCAGCCAGAAAGTAACATACCTGTTTAAGGGGATACCTCTTGGCAAGTACGATACTTTTGAAGATTACCTTGTAGCAAAAGATATAACTCTGCCAGTCTCCGCTTCTTGGGAATCCTACTCCACACCTGATGCTACTGTTCTCCAAGAATCCGACAACACGGTCTTTCAACCTGCAACACTTTCTAAACCTCTCACACTTGGGTCCCCTACATTAAGACCTACATGCCCTTTGGCATCAATTCCTCTAGCAGTGGTTGAAGAGCCCGCTACAAACAAAAAAGCTAGCTTTGCATCAGCTCCACCACTACAACAGAAATACCCATACATTTCAGGACCCCGTTTAAAGAAAGAACCAAAAGTAATTAGAAATACTACCCTTCAACGTCGGCAAACTTCAACTCCGCAAACTCAAGCAATACAGGTCAAAGGAGCTAAAACAATGGGACCAGTAAAGTACATCAACATCCAACTACCAAATAATAAGAAGTCCAAAGTTGTGTTGAAGATGGTACCCAAGACGAAAGTAGATTACGGAACTCCTTCAGGTCTTGCTTCCCATAGAATAAACATGTCAATCGACCCTAACGAAGATCAGGAGTATATTGATGTGGTGATCAAGGCTATTCAAGAGGTTTTTCCGACACCAGGGTACGATGATGGGTCTCTAGCACCCATAATACTTCGATTGGCATGGCATTGTTGTGCAACGTATGACATATCTACAGGCAATGGAGGATCTAACGGAGCCACCATGAGATTCGTTCCAGAAATCACTGATGAAGGAAATACCGGACTTGACATATCGCGTGCAGCCCTCGAACCAGTGAAACAAAAGTTCCCTCGGATTAGCTATTCAGACTTATGGACATTAGCTGGTAAAGTAGCTGTAGAGTCCATGGGGGGACCAGAGATTCCGTGGACAGCCGGTCGTGTTGATTGTAGAGATGACCGGCATGTCCCCAGCAATGGCCGTCTACCCTTTGGTGATAAGGATGCTGGTCATATTAGAAGCACATTTCTGCGAATGGGGTTTGGAGACCAAGAGGCAGTTATTTTACTCGGAGCACATGGTTTAGGTAGATGTCACAAGAGGTTTAGCGGATGGGAAGGGAAATGGACGACAAACCCCATCCAATTTTCCAACGAGTTCTTCAAGGTTTTGGTGAATGAGAATTGGCAGAAGGGCACTGTACCAGAAACTGGCAGGGAGCAATACTTCAATGACGATAAAAGTCTCATGATGCTCAACACCGATTTGGAGCTTCTTCGGGACCCCGAGTACCTTCGCTGGGTTATAGTGTATAGTAGAGATGAGCAAGCTTATTTCAGGGACTTTGCAACCACATTCGGTAAGCTTTTGGAATTAGGTATACTGCGGGATATCAATGGCCATGTTCTTCCCAAAGCTGAGTTCTTCTACAATGAGAAATAGAATTTTTTTTAAATATATTCTGTAGATTATGTGGTTATGCGATCCATGATGTAATTCTTAGGGCCCATTATGAATTAATATTAGGATAGACTTTACAGCGTAACGATAAAACGTATACCACTATAATAGTACTCTTATTGATAAAGTCTATGCTGTATGTTCCAGTGCATATAAGCAAGATAAACAATAAAGAAAAATTGTACTCAACGCTGCAGATATTAATTATATAATCAAAATTTGAAGGTTTAGCTTATCATATCCCTTATTACACTAAAAATGTCAATGTTGTATGATTTTTTGAATATTCCGAAAATTGTTACAAATTAATCCCCACCTAAGTACACTTCCAGTCATAGAAGAATCACTACAATCAGATACAATAACAATATAGGAGATTCGTACTTCAGAATCAGCATTCTGATTGCTTTACTATAACGCATAATTGTATATAAACGTCACATGGTTGCTCGACCTTATCTTTTCCCAGTCCCTTAAACTCCTTCTAATCATTAGGTTGCAAATTAATGCCTTACTAAATGCTCATAAGTCCGTTCTTACCTGCCTCAGAAATTCGGCCAAGCGCCAAAAAAAACCGCCCATTATATTGCGCACTGGCGATAAAGGCACTACCCCACTTACCGCATAAATTTTCTCAGGTGATGTTGCACCATACACTATTTTTTTTTACACAAGACTGATTTTTAAGATTGAAATTTTTATTTATAATCATTTCAACATATTCTTTTTCTGGAGAACCAGGGCTGCTACACCATAAAAACACATGGCCAGTGTCATTCCTAAGTTGGAGGATTACGACGTATTTCCTCAGTCGGGCTTCTTGCCACAGAGTCTTCCTCTTGAAAAACTTCCCCAAGCTTATTACTTACCATGGGAAAATTTGGTGAACAACTTACCCTCTCTCATTTTGACAAAGAGGGTCAGAGTCTTGGTGGAAAAATTGCCTCTTTTGACTGTGGAAAAGTTAGAGTCCGAGGAACAATACAGAAGGGCTTATCAAATATTAGGCTTCTTGGCCCATGCCTATATCTGGGGAGCAGATGAACCCTTGAACAAGTTGCCAAGACAGATTTCCGAGCCATGGATTCAGGTTTCTGAACATTTGGGATTGCCACCAATTGCTACATACGCTGGTTTGTGTTTGTGGAACTTCAAGCAGATCATTCCCACTGCGGAAGGCGAGGATATCTGGGACTTGGATAACTTGACCACCATCAACACGTTCACAGGTTCTATCGACGAATCGTGGTTTTATTTGGTCAGCGTCTATTTCGAGCACAATGGCGCTTTCTGTATCAAAATGGGAATGGATGCCCTTGAAAGCGCACATCGCGGCGATACTCCTCAGTTGATCAAGTACTTGCAAAATTTGGCTGACTCTATTGACCACCTCGGCTCAGTATTGATGAAGATGGAAGAGATGTGCGACCCTCACGTATTTTACTTTCGTATCAGACCTTATTTGGCAGGTTGGAAAAATATGGCTGACGTCGGCTTGGATAAGAACGGAATCATATATGGTTCCGAAACCAAACCCCGTGCATATTCTGGGGGTTCTAACGCCCAAAGTTCGCTCATTCAATTCTTGGACATCTTGTTAGACGTCAAACATTACTCTACAGGCGAGAGACCTATTCCACACCAAAAGCAAACCTCACAAAATAACAGACCCGAGAACGGGTTCATGAACGAAATGCGTGACTACATGCCCGGTAGACATCGTGAGTTTTTACAGAGACTTCAAGAAGTTTCCAATATCAGAGACTATGTCTTGAAGAATGGAGATTCATGCCCTGAATTGCTCTTGAGTTTCGATGCTTGTTTGGCTATGCTTAAGCTGTTCAGAGACAAACATATTCAGATCGTCACCAGATACGTTGTATTGCAAGCAAAGAAGACTAACAACATGGGTTCGTCGTCGACGATGAGATCGGGCTTGGCTAAAAAGAAAAAAAGCGGTGCAGAAGAAAAGGGCACTGGAGGAACATCTTTATTGCCATTTCTCAAACAATGTAGAGATGAAACCGGAGATCCCGCTGCTGGTAATTGGGGTAAGAGAATTCTCAGCGATGGTGTGATGAGATTGAAGTACTCCAAGCCCAATGGGATCAACGAAGATTAGCTAATGAGATACGATTGATTGAATTTGGAATCAGGAAGGATAAAATGGAAGAAATGAAGTATATAGAAACTAGAAGATTATAATAGAATCATTCTGCTACAAATAATGTAGAGTATAAAATACACAACTATGATGCAACAGCATTGGTGTATATAATCGAAGTAATGTAGCTCTAGAGAATATTCACAGGAAACTAATATTCACACTATGATGCTACTCTAAGCTAGCCTACAGCTTTTTCGCAGCCTTATCGCACCGAAAAAAATTTTAGAGTCAGACTTAAAAATTTCCAGACGAAATCCCATCTACGACATTGACCAACTTTCACCAAACGTGTGTATGTTTAGCAGACTTGTGTCCAAAGTAATCCGTACCACTAAAAGAAGGATGTCGACTGAAATTGCAGCCAGCGTTGCTGAAAAAATCGTTGGAACCACCAATACTGTTGCTGCTCCTAAACCAGCCAGCCAAAAGTCTTCAAAGAAGTCGAAGAAGCAAGATGCTCAGCAATTTCTCTTAAAAACACCCAAAGGTACCAAGGACTGGTTCGACAAAGATATGGTTATCAGGGATGCCATATTTGGCTCCCTCGCTTCTTTGTTCAAGAGACACGGTGGTGTAACTATTGATACTCCAGTATTTGAACTTAGAGAAATCTTAACGGGAAAATATGGTGAAGATTCCAAATTGATCTATAACTTAGAAGACCAAGGTGGTGAATTGACATCTTTGAGATATGACTTGACAGTTCCATTTGCCAGATTTGTCGCCATGAACTCTATCAGCTCTATTAAGAGATACCATATCGCTAAGGTGTACAGAAGAGACCAGCCAGCTATGACCAAAGGTAGAATGAGAGAATTCTACCAGTGTGACATCGACATTGCCGGTAATTACGATTCGATGGTTCCAGACTCTGAGATCTTGAGCATCGTTTGTGAAGGTTTGACCAACTTGGGCATCAACGATTTCAAAGTCAAGTTGAACCACAGAAAGATCTTAGACGGTATATTTGAAGCCTGTGGAGTCAAGGAAGAATATGTGAGAAAGGTCTCTTCTGCCGTCGACAAGTTGGATAAATTGCCCTGGGAAGCTGTCAAGAAGGAGATGGTTGAAGAAAAGGACCAATCCGAAGAAGTTGCAGACAAGATCGGAGAGTTCGTCAAGGTCAAGGGTTCTATCCGTGAAACCTTGTCTTTTTTGAAATCCAGTGAATTGTTGGCTACCAATGCTTCTGCGCAAAAGGGTATGGAAGAAATGACAACCTTAGCTGACTATGTTGATGCTTTCGGTATTGGTGACAAGATCAGTTTTGATTTGTCTTTGGCTAGAGGATTGGACTATTACACTGGTTTGATCTACGAGGCTGTGACTGCTGGGTCTGCTCCCCCAGAAAACGCTGATGAGTTGAAGTCCAAGGCTCAGAAGGTCTCCAAGGATAAGGAAGTCGAAGATGCTTCTGATTATGTTGGTATCGGTTCGATTGCGGCAGGGGGTCGCTACGACAACTTGGTAGGAATGTTCTCCAATGGTAAGTCCATTCCCTGTGTAGGTATCTCTTTTGGTGTGGAAAGAATCTTTTCAATCATCAAGGCTAGAGCTGCTAAGCAGCTCGGCAAGATCGGCTCTTCGCACACCCAGGTATACGTGATGGCTTTTGGAGGTGGCGAAGGCTGGAACGGGTTTTTGAAGGAAAGAATGGCTGTCACCAACCAATTGTGGCAAGAAGGCATAAATGCCGAATACTTGTACAAGGGCAAAGCTAACATCCGTAAGCAATTTGATGCTGCTGAAAAGACTGGTGCTAAGGTTGCTGTCATTCTCGGAAAGGAAGAATACCCAATTGGCCAGATAAGACTCAAGGTTTTGGGTCAAGGTGGCGAAAGTGACGAAGGTGAATTGGTCAAGGCAGAAAATCTCGTTGAAGCCGTCAGGGCCAAGTTGGACTCATTG
Organism: Scheffersomyces segobiensis; assembly: GCA_030564745.1. Taxonomy (NCBI): domain Eukaryota; kingdom Fungi; phylum Ascomycota; class Pichiomycetes; order Serinales; family Debaryomycetaceae; genus Scheffersomyces; species Scheffersomyces segobiensis. The sequence goes on from JAKTZB010000004.1 coordinate 36,545, forward strand.
AACCAGGACGGTTTGGACGACATCACCCGTTTGATTAGAGCCATCTAGATGTACATAGGTCTTCTTCTCATGTTTATGAAACAACACATAAAGCAATATAAATTCAGTTATCTATCTACAAAACTAATGAACATACAATCCTGTATTCTGTATGGTAGTTCTCTATTTTCTCCAAGTCAGCTCTGGTTCTGATCAAGATTTCTGATTTTGGAACCATGTCTTTCCTTGCCTGTTCTTCTCACTCTGTTCCACAATGTGTTCACGTCATCGAACATGAAACACCAAATAACTCCGCACCAAGACGTGACTTGCGGCAATGGGTCGTAAAACTCGGAAGCTATTTCTCTAAGTTGCGGCAACTTCGTCCAGGCAATGTAGGGGAAGTCATGGTGCTCGTTATGGTAACCCACATTCCAGGTCAAGAGATTCAACGAGCCGTAGTAGGAGTAAGTCTCCGCTGGAAGCAACTCGTTGCTGATAGTTATTCCATCCTTACGCTTGTGCCTAGGCTTATTATTCTCGTTCAACACGTAGTGTTCAGCTATGAAATGGCCAGCACAGGGATGTAAAGATCCAGCCAAGAATGAACTCATGATGAAGTAGGCAAGTGCATTCCAGCCCAAGGACTGAACCATAACGTAATCTGTACCAAGCTGAGCTACAATGTTCAACAAGTGTACATAAGTGAATTGGATCTGCGTTATGAACATCGGTCTTAAGGCGTAGAAGAAGATCTGGAACGTAGCGAAAAGCACTTTTCCGAGTAAGTTAGAGAGAAACATTCCTTCAAACTGTGTAGGTAAGTCCGTGTCGAGGTAATCGTCTCCCATGAACTTATGGTGCAATTGGTGGTATGGCTGGAACGATGCCGAGTATGGCACTCCAATAGGGAGATTGGCGAATATCGCAAAGAGCTTATTGTGAAGCGGTTTCTTGAACAACAAGTTGTGAGACAACTCGTGAATAGCAAGAAAGAGAGCCTGGTTGGAGGTAGCTCCAATTATATAAGCTAACGCCATGAACTTCCAGGAAAGTGGACTGGTATCCTTCAAGTAATAAGCGACTAAATACTGAAGCGATACAACTCCTAAGACATACCACTTGGTTTTGGTCTCATAACCGGTAAGTTTGGCTACTTCTGGATATTTGGCCAAGATCTGCTTACGGCGGAGAACGTGAGGTTCGGCCTCTTTGGTCCAGTAGAAGTCGTTGAGTATATCTATGGGAGCATCGGCAGGGGGGGTAACGAAAGTGTACATCTGGTTGGACACTCTGTGTTTGATAGACTCCATGGTAGAATTTTTCAGAGCTTTAATGTGATTTTAATTAACGAATGAAAAAGACAATTATAAGAACAACAACAATAAGAGAGTGTTCGGTATTGATACATGTGCCTCGATTATATCGTATTCCCGTTGTAGCTGTTATGACACTTAGTTTGCAATAAATACGGTAGTTGGGCTGGTGATCTAAAATTGTCTAACTTCAGAAAGCGAGAGTGGTGTTAGAGGAATTTTTCACTTGGATATGAGTCGAATTACGAGACTCACAAATTTATAGGACCGCGATCTTATAGTTAACTTGAATTCCGGGCACTTCTGTATGCTTCAGCCAAATAAACTGCTCTTGACTAGAGTTGCTTCTTGAAAAAGTCACGATCATTAAACGATTAACTAGGACTAACACGAGGAACAGCAGGAATTTTCGATTTCGTATTGACGTGCACACAGCCGATCGGAGATCGCGCTTATTGGTGAGGCTCTTGAAGTACAAATAGAGTAAAATTGGCGTTCGATATGGTAAAGAAACTTCGATAGTATTCGAATTGAGGTTCTAACTCAATAGCTAAGTATATTGCCAGATCATCCACTTACAGCATTAGATGTTTAACTCAAAATGACAACGTAAAAGTACGTGTAGCAGTAAAATATTGTACAATAAAGTTTACTAAATGCTACTAGGCATATTGAGCGTTTCTAACAATCTTCTATATCCCACACAGTTTTTACATTCGTTACCATATACTAAATGCTATTATATAATTGCTATTATTGACGTTGGTTTCCGGTGGTGTCGTTTGGAAAGACCTGGGGATAGTACTGTAGCGGCTGATGGTAGTACTGAGCGTAATGCTGGGGGAAGCCTTGTTGAGCCTGCGATTGTGGTTGCGCTTGCTGATGATATGATGGCTGTTGTGGAGCATAGCCTGGGTTTGTTAAAAGACCGTACGGCTGTTGAGAATTAGGATATTGTCCATTATAAGGACCCTGGTGCGGTATCGGAGGAACATAGCCCTGGGGTACATTGTAGAATCCATGAGGTGGAGGTCCTATATATGCTCCCAGGTTTGGAGGCATAGTCGGAACACCGGGGATAGGCATCGGAGGAATTTGGTTGAATGTTGGTGCAAATGGAGGCTTTGAGCCACTTCTGGGTGAAAGAAAGTCGGGAATCCTGAAATTCTCAGCAACACCATCACCTTGTGGATTACCCTTACGCCAAATACTACCAACCAACTTTTCAGATTCATTTACACTGGGTTTTCCAGTAGTAGATGTTTCAGTACGAGGACTTTCAATCCTTGATTTTGGTTCCGCTTCTGTGTCTGCGTTGCTTACATCGCCTGCAGAGTTGACATCCGAAACTGTCATTTCCTGTAATCTACTCGTGTGGTTGTTGATAAACGATTCAATCTCTTGCAAAGACTTTGGTGTATCCTTGAACATCTGATTCAGGTCACCTTCAGTAGAAGATACCACTACATCAGTAGAATATTGATCATTTTCACTCCCTGGCAAGATAGTTTCCTTGTTGATTTCAACTGACGTCTTTTCCTTGTTTTCCTCTTCTAGTGGCTTTTCTTTACTGTCCTTATCCAGTCTCTTCAACAACTTTTTGCCAGTTCTTTCCTGTTTGTGTTGGTTCTTCTTCGTCTTTCTTCTTTCCTGAGAATTTGTAACTTCGTCGACAACCCCACCTTCTGTTATTTCAATCTTGGATTGAGAATATTTTGCCCCTAGAGGCTCTTGAACCAATTTATAAGAAAGCAAGACAACGCTTTGAATTCTTGCAAAGGTCTCGTAGCGATTAACCTCAATTTGTACAGCTTTTGTTAAGTCTAATTTACTTTCTATTTTTGAAAGTCTTGCGATAACACTTTCAGGTAAAAACTTGGGAATTCCGAGTTCATTACAGTAGCAGGAATAGTCGCCATGTAGAGCATCAATATTAGATGCACCAAACAAGAGATCATCTTTAAAGTCTCTAAATTGATTTCTAAGCACTATGAAATCTTTGAACATCAAATCTTCTTGGAAATAATGACTTCTGAGCGGCCGAGTGTTTAAAAATATTAACTGGCCAATAGAACTTCTTGATTGGGTGTATTCAGACCATACATGATCAGGGATATGTAAACAATTATCCTCTAAGAATTTGTTCAGTACTTGTACAATCTTACTCATCGTTCTGAATTTGTCTTGGAGACTTCGGTAGGCTCTCTTGTTTTCTTTTATCCAATTCAAAATGAGTCTTAAACATTGAAGAGAATTTGTAGCATTGACTTCGTCTATGTCAACCTCAAGTAAATTAGTACAGAATTGATCAATATAACGATAAGTGAATCTATCGAGATTCAAAATAGTTTGGTCATCAACCCCAGGTTCTGTGGCTCTCTTCTCTGACAAATAATAGATCGAAATGAGGAAAAGCAACTGATTAAGGAAGAAATTCGAACAGTCCTTGCTTTCGGAAAGCAATTTGCGAAATGATGATTTTAGATAACGTGATAAATTATCTTCTAGTTTGGAAAACGCTGATTTCTTGAAGATCCTATGACCAACCTGATGTTCTTCAGGATCATACAAAGAGAGAACTATGCAAGCAAGCATCGTATTTAAATCATCCTCAATTGTGGGTTCATTTTTGGACCTAGCAACTTCAAAGCTGTCGGTATTGATATGGCTGAGTTTGAATATGAAAAGTTTCTTCCTTATAATCGACTTAAAGTTGTTCATACCAACTTGGAAATGGCCAATTCTGGTTAATGTAGATCTCAAGAACCAAATGCATGCTTCAAATTGTTTGTTCAATGAATTGCAAATCATACCAATATGATTGTATGGTTCGTTCAAGGCAGGTATCAAAACAATACAGAGCTTGTAGAATTGAATTGCCTTTTCATATGTCGGTTCTTCCAACAAATACCTTTGTGTAGTATTCAATTCGCGATTATTGAAGAATGCTTTGTTTGACAGACATGGTACTACAAAACTGTTTTCTATCTTCGACTTGTGACGGGAGATATCCCCCAAGATAAGCAAACACTTGTGGCACAAGAACAAAACGTTGGCCTGGAAATTAGTACTAGATGTCTTGATAGCTTTAGGATTGGGTTCAAAATTGAAATGCTCAGTAAACTTTCTAGGTAGCAAAGGAATATCATAATGCGTAGTGAAGTAGTTCAATAGCGAAATATAAAAGTTGAATAGCTGTTTCGTGAATTTTTGTAGCTGATCATGAAGCTTGCGCAGTTCTACTGGTTTCACCTTGAACTTTCCTGGTTGTCCTTCACTTACACATTTATTGAAATTCGTTTTAACACTTTTGTAGAGGTCCTCGTTAAGCAGCTGGAACAATTTTAGAATAGGGTAGTGGAAATCACGCCATATCAAGTCCAAGTAAGAACCAGTATCGAATTGCACTTCCAATTGGTTGTTGAGTAAGTCACTCTTGCCCTGTTCTATATTGGAGTAGTAGTCGTTCAAGTCCGTAAAGATCCGAACCTGAAACTTGGTTCTGATCATACTGTCGAACCCAAGCAACATCGAGCTGTCGAAGTGCCGGTCAGCTAGCAAATCATGGAGCTGAGTCTTGTACCTGGCGAGTTCATCAAAATCTGACGAATGTGCCATGTTCGTCGATGGGTGCAAAATTGGGGAATAAGGGTATTTGATCAACTAATATGGTGGAGGAGAGGTAGTTGATGTTTTGTTGAAATTTATGTACTATTGCATTGTTGCATAAGCAAAATTGGAAAGTGTTCGACGACTAAACTTATTGAAAATTCAAATAAGACGGAGACAACAATACCAAAGAAACTTAACTATGGGAGTTATTTGCTTATAGTTATAGTAATTTAACTAAAATACTATCCTGTACTAGAGTATAGTTTAGACTTCAAGAGGCTTCGGAATTTCAAAGTCTGCAAACTTGTCCGAAGCGGATCTTAGTATGTTCCATTGATTGTAGCCGATTCCGTTACATCATACAAAAATTTTCTGCTTGCTTCAAAAGTCACGTGCGTTATATGGGTACTAATATATATATATCTAGAGAAGGACGGCAAAAGGTTGCAGCAGAAGGCGACTATTTATCCAAATTTCGTTCTTCAACGGCAGACTTCAATTTCTGATATATATCAACATGACAGGCAATGTCAGCAAAGACGTGCTGTTAGCTGAACAAGAGGAAGAGCAATCGTATGGCGTCCAGGTATACGTGTATGACTTATCTCATGGGCTAGCAGCAGTATACTCGCCTATGATTCTTGGAATCAACCTAGATGCCATCTACCACACCTCGGTAGTGATTTACAACAAGGAGCACTACATAGATCAGGGGATAAAGATCAACAATCCGCCAGGTTACACCAAGTATGGAACACCTATAGAGATCATTGATATGGGAATCACCTTTATAGGCGAAGAAATCTTTCATGAATTCTTGAATGAGCTCAGAAACCACGATGATTTGAAATACCATGCAATCAACTACGATTTGTTTGACAATAACTGTAACCATTTCACTGATGTTTTGTTGGATTTCTTGGTGGGCAAGAACTTGGACGACCGAATATTGAAGTTGCCACAGCAGGTATTAGGCACCCCAAGTGGACAGATGTTGAGGCAGATGATCGGGGCCGGAGGAATGTATAGATAGGAAGAGGTGCAAGGTATCATTAATATGACATTAATGAGAGTAATGAGTAATATGAGCTTACCGTGCTAAAAATAAAGGTTCTTTTTGGAGTAATCACCCCAGAAACTAATGAAATATGTTTTATTCTTTTAAAGTTTGTATTGTGGTTACTCTCTTCGTGTGCTACTTTCCTATATGCTTCTTTTTGGACAACAGAAGAGAATATAGTTACTGAAACAACTTGTCTAGTCAACATAATATCAGTAGCACTATTAGAGTCAACTTAAACATTTTTGCGTACGACAGAAACGAATTTGAAATAGACTCCTTCTATTTGGAATTGCAGTTGATCTTAGCCAATAGCAGCTACAATTCAAGTCTTTTATTCCTGCAAGCATGAAATGGAGAACCAAACGGCCTGACGACAAGGAATATCGACTTTATATATATTTTTGTATATTTAATCATTTATACAAGCATTTATAATCATTCACTAAAAGAGCTGCTTCTTTCGCATTCGATTGCTGCAAAAAATCGCACCTTCCCCTCGCCTCCTTAAGTATATAAGAGAGGTGTTTCATCCACATACAACTGCAAATGCTTTTTATTTGTTTCTTCTTCTTTTTCTTCTCTGGGCTCCAATACTATCCATAACTATATTACACACTTATATCCTCGTACACAGAGCACTCTGTCCTCGTAGTAACGCTTCAGATTAATGGACTCTTCTACTCTTACTGTATGTATATCGCGTTTCATTTTGTGAAAGCTGCAAAACTAACATTGCATGTCTAAGTCCAGCTTTGGACACTTGTCCTTCAACAGCAACAACGCCCATAGAGACGATCATATAAAGTCGCCACTAAACCAAGAAACGAATCTGTCGATTGTTTTAACCAATCCTTCTTTCTTGAACGACACATTGATGTCCTCTAACATGGATGAAACAAGCGACCACGCCACAAGCCAAACTCTGCTGGCTCCCTTCTGGAGATCGAACACATCCAACTATACTACTTCAGGCAACTATAACAATAATAATAAGGGTCTTTACTACAGCAGTACGAATCTCGCCATGCTTGGAAACCATGATACATCTCATGGCAGTGGCGGAATGGCCAGTCAAAATGGTCTGTTTCAGATGACTCAAAACAGATCTGTTGCATCCACCCATGAAAATCAAGTTGCTACAGCTCCAACCATAAGGAGCACAAAGGGTATGAACATTAATGCTCCCAGCTACGTGCCCTCTTATTCGAACCAGTCCCAGTCAGGACCAAGTTATGGTGCCTCCAGTTCCCAGTCAAGAAACGATTATGACAGTTCTCCATTTGGTAATAAGTACTACTATAATCCGTTCAAACCTTCAGAGTACTCATACGTTGCTAACAATGATACTCAAGACGGTGACAGTACAGCCATGAGCGTGTACTCTAACAACACGGGGATTAATACTGCAAACAATACTACGGCAACCTCGAATCGTACAAACACTACGGGTTCTCTCGAATCGATTCAAGAAGACTATAAGCAACTCAAAGTAGAATTGATCTTGAAGAACCAAATCGTCAAGAACTTAACAGAGCAATTACAGCTTATGAACAAGAATCGAACCAAGTTCATGTCTGAGACACTCAATAATAATAACAATGATAACAACACTTCGGAGACTAAGTTTAAGGTACCAAGAAATCACTACCAAGTGTTTCAAGACTTGTCGAGAACATTGCAGGACAAGACTTCAGAATTAGAAGATACCAAAACCAGGTTAGAAGCCCTAGTTGTAGGTTTGACAATTACAAAAGGAAATACAAGACAGTTCATCGCTCAAGGTCAGTATGATGAAATGGAAATCAGCCACAAGATCATCAACAAGTTGAACTTATTAACTGAGGAAAACGAGAACCTTTTGAAAATGCTCAGTTTCAGCAACAAATCCAGCTTATTGATTGAGCTTGGTTTAGTGAGACATGAGAATAAATTGTTGAAAGAGAAATTAGAGAAGTATGAGTCTCAAGCTGAGTGAGAAGAGGCAGTTGGCGATTGTGAATTTATAGATAGATACATATATGATGCTAATAGTGGTATTTCAAAATGTACTACGAATTTTTTTAAACCTGGTTTCAAGAGAGAATTAATATACACAGTATTTACCAATAGTTGCACCCCCTTATCAGAATTTTGTAATTTGGAGCAGAATTAAGACTAAAATTATGATTTTTTCAAATATTAAAATCTAGTCTTTGAAATATAAAAGTGATAAATAAAATAAGGTATATGCCTTCTAAATTAGAAGTTTTGACTTTCTGGGCTCTTATATCTCTATCTATATCTGTGTAATTATCTTGAAAACTTCTGTCATTAATGGCTGCGAAAAAGTCGCACACAAAAATGGGAATCGTTGTGTATGAAGAACGGCTAGAAATACTAATTTCAGATTGACAGGGTCACATATACAACTCTGCAAGAACGGTAGTTCTCTCTTGTACAATCTTATAAGCAATAACTTCAGTGTCTTCAGTACTGAAGGAAAGGTGGATGCTTGCGGATGGGAGGTAGATTCTTGCCGGAGGCATACACGGAAGAAGAGGGCACAATAGTTGCATCAGACCAGGCAAAGCCACTATAAATGGAGCCATTCCCACGATAATTTCAATTTTTGCTCTGTAGAACCACGATATGGAAGGATTGACAGAGGAAGGGACCAAAATTACTCTGTTTCTTCTGTTGAAAGCGTCAGCATGGATACCAATACATAAGCCCTGAATTCTGAAAATTAAATATCATCAGACTACATGTACTTTTTTCGCAACCAAAGTGATTATCGTAAGATGGATATAGAAGTACGAAATAATAAATTGGTTGTACACTCACTCTTAGGTATATTCTAGATATTAATAGGCAACAAGATTGCTCTAACAGTGAATGAAAACAATGGGGCGGTGGATTAGAACGAAATTCACATGAACCACAGCGAAAAGTTTCCTTCAATAGATCAACCACAGCAATTGGAAATCGTCTACTTCTTCAACCTCAATACAATATAATAAATCCCACTCTAGAGAAGAAAATGATACAATTATTCTAGTGCAGAGACTTTTGGCATAGTGGAATCGTCAAGACTGCGAAGGTGGATTTCGCATAGTTAGCAATGCTTAAGTAGATTTTGTGCATTTGGCTCAAGTAAATTCTGTACTGGTTTTTTGAGGGAGGCATATCTTTGTGGAGTCGGCTGTATGAGAGTCTGAGTTCTTTTTGCAATCGCCTCTAAGGAATGATAAATGTCTCAAACGGGAATTTGAAACAATTTACTTGATACTAAAACACGTAGTACCGAGCGGGTTACTAAAAGCGTCTTATTGTGCAGAGCTGGACCATTTGAAGGGTCTGGATCTAGGAGAAGATGAAGAGTTGGCGAAGGATTCAAGAATAAACCGTGGAAAAGCTTGGTGGATAGGGAAGTCATTGTGAAAGCATTTGCGTTGGACGTAGAAGTGAGAATTTCAGTTGACAGAGAAGGATAAAGATATGGATAAGTCTCAAATAGGATTAACTTTTGATACTTAGATATGAAACGAAGATCCACGATTGCAGTTGTTGTCTAGGCTTTCGCAGCAGACTGCCGTGAACTTTACATTGCTGATAGATACCTACGTGGGCATCTGATAATTACGAGGGAGAAGAACATCAGCATGAGACGAGAATGATGGGGAGATAAGCTGAGGGATAGCAGTATTTTTGTGAGCAACTACATTTACTTGGAACCAAGTCTTGCGGTATGGAGCTAAGGACTATACATTAAGTCCATGATAGGGTGGATTGTTTCAAAGAGTCTGATGGCTGTGGCCACGGCGGGCACCAGGCCCGCAATATGCCAAGCCCTGCAGATCTAGAACATCTACACTAAATTTAGTAACGAATCCGACAAGAACACGTTATGGTGCAAAGTGCCTGATGGGATTGCTATTGGAGATAGGAGAACTAAGGGGGCAATATTTTCACCAAGAAAACGAATGGGGCAACCCTGCGCCTTCGCAGTTGCCGTAGCTTCCCATGGCATCGTAGAATGGAAGGAAGCAAGGAATAATGGACCATCGATCCAATGATAAGCAAAGCTTCCAGTTAACTAACTACGGCATATATGAATCGATCTACATAATAATCCTGAACCAATTCCTCCGAAGAATGCACACGGCAAAATCGCACCGGCTAAAGTTAAGTTCAGCGTTTTAGTTGGCACTCTTGGTACTATTGATAAAGTTGCTGCAGGCCCCCCCTCAGCTTCAGGATGGAGGTCCAGTTGATATTATTGTATGACATAATCTTAATGTCATTAAGTATACAGGCATAAATATCGGGCAGTATATCGGAAACCGTTCCATCCCGAAACTGGTTTTTGTATTGATGTGATCCTAATGGATGAATTAATAAGTAGAGCGACTTGGGATCTTAAACACACTGCTACAGTTCTTTTCCAGCTATGTTAATTTAGCCTGAGACAGTTGAATCTTTTCAGAATTTTTCACATTTCACTATGAGCATCGCCAGTAACACCAGCAACGTCTATCAGTTCCAGAAGGAGAACATTTTGCCGGCGTCCGACCCCAGATCTCCGTTCCATGTGGGCCTACCATCTTTTGAGTCCAAGCCCATTGATGACTTGGTGGACTACTTTAAGTACTGGAAGCTCTTTGTCAAGGCTCTTATAGTCTACTTCAAGGAGATTGCGCTAGTCAAAGAGTTTGAAGCGAATCTCAACTACCAGTTGATCAGCTCTGTGCAATTTCCAGGATGCAAAGATTTGCCCAAAGTAGTTCTCCAGGAAATCCATAACCACCAGTCTCCCAGTCCGGGAGGAACGCCCATCAAAGAGGTGAAGCGCAATTTGTCCAGCAACAGCTTGAATACGATGAGTTCTACTCCGTCGGCTTTGGCTACTGTTGCTACAAATAGCTCTGTCACCACAGCAAACCTGCTGGAGAAACGGCCTGGACTCTTCAAATCCAAGTCCAATACAACCTTCATGAAGACCCAGGGCATCTCCCATAAGAAATCTGCCAGTGTCAATGGGTCTTCGACAAAGACCAGTGGAGTTCAGTACGCCAACGACGTCAAAGTCCCTGTAAATTTCTTCCCAGAAGTCTCGATGTTCAAAGGCTTTCCAGCACTCATGATCAGTCAGCATCATACTTCGTATTTGACATGTACCAAGTTGCACCGCGACCTAACCACCAAGTTTATCCCCAGATTGGAGACTTTGCACAAACAGTTGTCGGGAAAAATCAAAGAAATCCGAGCATCCTTGAAAAACGAATCCTTTGCCAATCCACAGTTAGCTATAGAAGTAAGTAAAACAGGCCAGATTTTGAACAAGTACATGGCCTCTGTAGTCAGATACAACGAAGCCAAGCCTGTCCTCAAGAAGAAGGTGCTTTTGGACGATGATAAGTTTGAGGACGATGAAGAAACCGGCGTTCTAGATGATCCGTTTCTCTTGAAGTTGAAGGTAGACTACCAATTGAAGAACCAGTTGATCTTGGAAAGCTACATCTTTGCTCTGTATTCGAATTTGCAGAATATCGCAAGAGATCTTCTTGTCCATGTTTTCAAGGAATTGAACTGGGCAGTAGACAAGTTCGGCAAATTGCAGTTGAACCAGGAGTTCTACCAATATTTGAAGACCAAGATATCTATGTCAGCACAATCTGAGTGGGACCATTTCATCTCCATGAACCCTAACTTTTTGAATACATACAAGGTTACGCCAGTACAACCAAAGCATGAATTGAGATCGTTCAAAACTATTGTTGTTCCTTATACTGATTCCATTCACAACAAGTGCATCAGATTTGGGGTCTTATACAAGAAATCCAAAATCTTAAAGAGTTATAACAGGCACTATTATGTTTTGACCTGTAATTACCTCCATGAGTTCAGATTCGAAAACGACGAAAAGGAGAATAAGGACGGCAAGAAGAATGTCTCGCTGCTGAAAAGTAGTAAGAAGGAAAAAGTTGGTGGCTTTATAGGACACGACGATGAACCAATAAAGTCGTACAACTTGAATGATTATATGGTTCAATGCAAAGATGAAAAGAGTCTCAAGTTTCAGTTGGTCAAAAGTTCTAACGAACAGAGAAAATTCACTTTCAGATGTCTCAACGAGACAGAGTATGCATATTGGCTCGATGATTTACGTGAATTGTTGAGATTTGGGTGTAAGCATCTTTCAAGATTCCATGATGTGGCAACCAAGATTGAACTCAAAGAAGAGGAAACCGCTAAGCTGAAGGAGTTGAAGCAACGTGAGAAATTTGCCCTTGCGGCTGCTTCCAAATCTGTTAGTTTACTGGAAGCATACAAGAACAAACCGCCATCTTCAAACATAGAAATTGTTCATACTCCAAATCCAATAAGAGACATCAATAAATTGCAATTGCACTTAGGAAGCTCTACATCTTCACTCACAGAATCTGGTCCTGGATTCAATGGTGTATTTACTCCTAGGGTCAAGACTCCTAGTGGTGGAATGTTAGGTAACCCCTTCGATCAAAACTTTTTCAACCCGATTCCAAGTTCAGGTTCTGGAACCAACGTATCCTCTCCTCTTCACAGTCCAGAATTGTCGCCACGTGAATCGGTGATGAACCTTGTAGCAGCGCATGAGCTCCATCAACATCAGCATGGTAACTACATGAAGATGCAAGAGGAATTCTTCAAGCAGCAACAGGAATTGCTAAGCTACAAGATGAAGGAGTTGGAAGAGACTCGGAGAAGCGAAAATTCCACGTCGCCATTAGTAGGAGCAGTCCACAGCAACTCTTCCACCGAGTCAATGGGATCATTGTTGCTTACAAACGGACAACCATCTGCTGCTGCTACCTTTATGGAAGCTAATAGAAATTTGATAATGAATCAGATGAACAACCCGGTAAGATTTTCGCTATCACAAGATAAGGAAGACACAGAGGAGAACAACGAGATTCCTACTAGGGATGGGTCTGTTCCAACTGTACTTATTAGTGCCGACCATTAGTATCGTGTTGCTTGTATTTTTGACTTGAGTTATACACTTATAAAATTAAAGATCTATAGGAGTTAACAAATGAATAAAAGTATATGGAAAGAATATTTCCATGGTCTTAAATGTTGATAACTATTTCGAAGTAGTACCAAATGAAGTTCAATTTAATTTCTAGCATAAGAACTTGTATATTTATCTATCTCATAGTTATCCATTGCAAAAAGTGAGAGATTTCAGTCCAGCATATAGTTGAGATTGATTATGCACGACATAAAAATTGAAAATTTGTTTTTCGGCAGTCACACGATAATTGGCACGTGTATTACCCGGCCATCTCACATTTTCTAGAGGGAAAATTTTTCAGTGAAAATTTTGTTAGTGAGCATTTTCTACGGTAATACAGTCGTCTTTTAGAAGTCACATAATCATAGAAATATACAAAATGGACGCTAAAACCCCAGTCACTTTAGCCAAGGTCATCAAAGTCTTAGGTAGAACCGGTTCCAGAGGTGGTGTCACCCAGGTCAGAGTCGAATTCTTGGAAGATGCTTCCAGAACCATTGTCAGAAACGTCAAGGGTCCAGTCAGAGAAAATGACATCTTGTGTTTGATGGAATCCGAAAGAGAAGCCAGAAGATTGCGTTAAGCGTCATGGTGCTGTTGGTTTTGTCATATTTGTAAATTAGGAACGAATAACATCCAGTATCTACCAGGGATTTCTCCATTAAAAATTTGTTGTAAAGGTTACTCTGTAGGTATAATAAAGGTTTAGCATAGAAGAAACTTGTAGTCGCAAATAACGAGTTTATGTGTGAATATTTCACCAGCGATCTGAATTTTTACATTAACAAAGTTATCGTCCTTGTAGATTGAATAAATTCACTAATCTAGATCGTATACATCATTGGGTAGGCTTCTTTTTCTTCTTGAGACTCTTGAGCTTAACTTTCTCTACCTTCTCGTTGAGCAGGCTCATGAGCTTGTTTCTCTTCAAAGAAGAGCTACTTTTCTTAGAAGGGATAGAACTATGTGGTGTGGACTGCGGAGGTAAAACAGTCGAATCAGAAGCGGCGTGATGTGCTTGCGAGTCGTATGAAGAATCTGTCTCAATAGTACTAGTAGTCGTATCTACTACTGAAAGGGGTTCGTCTGTTAATGAAGCAGTTGAGCTGGCCAATTGGTTTGTCGTATCTTTGACATCTGCGATTTCAACTGCGTTTTGGGGTTCTTCAACAAGTATGGTAGTTTTACCCATCAATATTATTCTACTTTGTTGTGTAGTATCTTCTAAATCTGTTGGATCCAGTTCTTGCTCTAAGTCTCGTGGAGCCACCACTTCTTTAATTGTTTCGTTATCTTCTTTTTCAGATTCGGATTCTTCCACTTGGTCCTCTATATTTACATAGCTTCCAGAAATTGGAGTCGAGGTGTCGTCGGCATCGATTGATTTGAGTCCTGTAGTGTCCTTAATCATCTGTGCCCTGTACAAAGTATTGTATTTCCATAGCGTGTACTGGACCAAGCTTTCGAATGCAAGCTTATCGTGTCTAAACAAGTTCGCCAGGTCCAAATTCAAAGGCGAATCTGGTTCAGGGTTATCAAGCAACATCAAGATGGCCACCAATAGGTTTTCCAAGTTCCAGGCAGGGGACCAGCTATCGCTTTTCAAGATATCCAAACATATTTCACCGGTAGTGATGTTGATATTTGGATGGCAAATGGGAGAAACGAACTTCATCTGAGGTGGAGAAATGGGGTAAGTCGATGGCACCGAAATACCCAACTTCCATTCTCCCTGGTAGTAGAACTGGCTATCCTTCCTTGAAGGTTTGGATATGACGGCCTCCCATTTGAAAATGTCATCCTCGTCAACAGGATTCAATGACACAATCTGGTGGTTATTCGAAGAAGGAGGGTTTTTTCGGTACTGGTTGAGTTCTTTAAAGAGTCTTCTTTCGGCCATGGTGTTAAACCTAGATGTAACCAGTATAAAAAAGTATATAAAAGTGACAGGCGAAAAGTTCAAAAAAACTGTGTGGTATAAATGTTTTATATATCTCGGAGCAGGGGTAGGTGGATTTGTCGTTTACAACTAGTTCCGGATCGTACCACTATAAATACAATCAATCGATAAAACCGTTAGCCAATACTGTGATTCAGCAATCACGCCTATTTTTCCTCGGTCTAACCGCAAAGTCTGGGGCATGACAATACACGGTCTGCAGCCAGGGAAAAAAGAGGGGCCGGAAGACGGTCGGATCTGCCTTGGCGGGGCAGACTTACGAGCAGTGGAAATGGAAATAACTAAGAGATAAAAGAGTTGCAGTGGTGAATAGAGTGACAAATTTACAATATGTTCAACAAGTGAGATGTTGCCAAAAGACAGAAACACTGATAAGAACTAAAGACGTGAAAGTCCAGAGTAAGGACTTTCATAAAAGGCAGAGTAAGCATAATGTAATAGCCTGAAACAAGGCAAGACGGAAATTGGAGGAAACTCATTGAATTAGTAAGATTTCTAGTGACTGTTTGAAGACTTTTTTACTTCTAATCTATTCCGCTCCCAGACAGATCGTATAATAAACAAAATTGTCGAATTGTTCAATGTATTTCTATAATTCTGTCTCTATATTAGTACTGTATGAAGGACAGTAGATTAAATTTCTCCACTGACCGGATTGGAAAATGACCTTGTAGCTGGAAAAGCTGACACGAACAAATTGGCATTTTCTTTGGGCTTACCATACATTTCCATACAAAGCCTTTCTATAGGTCAATTTATGACTCCATATTAAGCCGATCAGCACCGTATAGTTCACTTTGTCTAACTATTCATGGTCACGTGATGATGACTTTTGTTCTCTTTCTATTGGAAGACAGTACTCTTCTCTCACCTGCATGTGGTCACCGCTACCGCACGAAGAGTTGCGGCACCGGTGTGTTGACTCAATCTGAAAAATTTTGGCCAGATTCTCCAGATATTTAATAATGAGTAGAGCAGCCATTTTCCAAACACAATTCACTTTTGGCCCTCTCTTTGAAAACACCGTAATAGCGATGAGTTTTTTATTTAAGGCTGCTGCTGTGCGTCGTGTTGCCCTCAAGTCCCGTCCTTCTGTGGCCAGATCATTTTCTTGCTCTACTATTCAATGTGAAAAGAAATTGAACAAATACTCTTCGATTGTCACTGGTGATCCCTCCCAGGGTGCTTCACAAGCCATGCTTTATGCCACGGGTTTCGAAGATGTCGATTTCGACAGAGCCCAGATCGGTGTGGGCTCAGTCTGGTGGTCAGGTAACCCTTGCAACATGCACTTGATGGAGTTGAACAACAAGTGTACTGAATCAGTCAACAGAGCTGGTTTGAAGGGAATGCAATTTAACTCGATCGGTATTTCTGACGGTATCACGAATGGAACTGAAGGAATGAGATACTCCCTTCAATCTCGTGAAATTATCGCTGACTCCTTCGAATCGATGATGCTTGGTCAATTATACGATGGTAACATTGCCATTCCATCCTGTGACAAGAATATGCCTGGTGTTTTGATTGCAATGGCTAGACACAACAGACCTTCCATTATGGTCTATGGTGGTACCATCTTGCCAGGTCAGACTACTTGCGGAACCAACAACCCTGCTATCGCCGACAAAATCGATATCATCTCAGCTTTCCAATCGTATGGCCAGTATTTGACCAAGTCCATCACCAACGAAGAAAGAAAGGATATTGTTAGACATGCCTGTCCTGGTCCTGGTGCATGTGGCGGTATGTACACTGCCAACACCATGGCTTCGGCCGCTGAATGTCTTGGTATGTCTTTGCCCTTCTCTTCTTCGGCTCCAGCCATCTCAAAGGAAAAGGATGCTGAGTGTGCCAACATCGGACAAGCCATCAAGCACTTGTTAGAGATCGACTTGAAGCCCCGTGATATCTTGACTAAGAAGTCTTTCGAAAACGCCATAGCATATATCATTGCTACCGGTGGGTCCACCAACGCTGTATTGCACTTGATAGCCATTGCTTCCTCGGCTGATATTGATCTTACTGTAGACGACTTTCAAAGAATCTCGGACACTACTCCGTTGTTGGCCGACTTCAAGCCATCGGGTCAATTCGTCATGGCAGACTTGCAGATGTACGGTGGTACTCCCGCAGTGATGAAGTTCTTGATGAACGAAGGCTTCATTGACGGAGACCAGTACACTGTCACTGGTAAAACCATCAAGGAAAATTTGGCTTCCGTCAAGGACTTGCCTGCTGGTCAGCCTATTATAAGGCCTGTCAGCAACCCCTTAAAGAAAAGTGGCCACTTGCAAATCTTGAAGGGGTCGTTGGCACCAGGGTCTGCCGTTGGAAAGATCACCGGTAAGGAAGGTACCTATTTCAAGGGTAAGGCTCGTGTCTTTGATGACGAAGGAGACTTCATTGTCGCCTTGGAGAAGGGTGAGATCAAAAAGGGTGAAAAGACCGTATGTGTCATTAGATACGAAGGTCCAAAAGGTGGTCCCGGTATGCCTGAAATGTTGAAGCCTTCTTCAGCTTTGATGGGTTACGGTTTGGGTAAGGATGTTGCTCTTTTGACTGACGGTAGATTCTCAGGTGGATCCCACGGTTTCTTGATTGGTCACATTGTCCCTGAAGCTGCTGAAGGTGGACCTATCGGTTTGGTCTACGATGGTGACGAAATTGTCATTGATGCCGAAAACAACAAAATCGACTTGTTGGTGGATGAAGCTGTGTTGGCTGAAAGAAGAAAGTTGTGGACTGCTCCTGAGCCAAGATACACCAGAGGTACTTTGGCCAAATACGCCAGGTTAGTCAGTGACGCTTCTGCTGGTTGCGTTACCGACTTGCCATTGAAATAATAAATATCACAAACATGATTTGAAGACCTGTTCGGTATTTGCCATAGAAAGGCACGCCGTTTAGTTATCGCCTGTTCAATTCTCCAACGACTAATGAAGTATACAAACTCTACTCTTTATATTTGCATGTGTGTACCTGGAGGTATACCTAATTTATTCATCATATACATATAATACACTGTCCTCATGAAAGGACCCTCTAGCTACTTTCACTTACAGATGTAGATTAATAATCATCTTATTTTATTTGCGGTAGATAACCATCTTTTTCTTTTGTCTTTTCCTTGAATTCTTTCTTGCGGAAAATCTCATCGGCGATGAGCTGGATGATAAATGCTCTATCGTCGTCTATACTTGGGTATAAGTACGTCTCAGAAGTATTGAAGAATGGTATGTTGAGTTCCTTGAACGCGTCCTTTGACTTTAAAATCAGCATCTTACATTCAAATAGGATCTTCTGGTCGAATTTTTTGAGATTCTCATCCATTTCTTTTTGCAAGCGGGCTCTTTTCGACTGGGCCATCTCGCGCTTCTGGCGTTGCAATTTAGTTGTTTTCTCATCGTTCAATATCCTGTTTAAATCTTCTATCTGGACCTGGTAGTGCTGGATAAGTTTGGTACGCTCTTCTTCAGAAGTCTTCTGGTACTCCATGTGTTCCTTCAATATGGCTCCTATTTTAGAGCATTTCGTTGGCAGCGTAATGATACGAGAACGCACATACTTTTCACCGTGGTATCTATTGGCGATGTACCGAGAATCAGGCATCTTGTGATGTTCACCGTGAGTCTCGCTGTCTCGTCTTCTTTTCATGCCACTCGCACTCTCAACCTTAGTAATTACTTCTGGAGTCTGTTCGTTGACTTTGGCGCTGGGAGGAGTGGGTACTACTGTTCGATGTTCTGTGGGACTCTTCCTGGCTTCTGGTGGGCTTTTGGACTCAACGTACCGCTGAACACTATCGTTAAGTAGAGTCTTCAATTTTATATCGCATCTGTCTTTCAACTTCAAAGTCTCCATAAAGTCAATTCCGTAGGAGTCCATGGTGAAAAGTACTTCCAACGTAATCCGGTGCTTGCTGACTAAGTACTTGTAAGCACCATCGCCCTCTTCATTGAGTTTGATATAACCGTGGATAGAGTCTAGAATGCAAGCCTTGGCTTCTTTGGATAACTTCTGCCTCTTGGAATCGCACATTAATGGTTAGAATATTTTGAAGCTGGAGAATTTAGTATATTATACAATTGATGTATGGTGTAAGAACTGAGACAAAATAATATATATGGATATGGGATTAAGTATAGATTTTACGAATTTATGGGTACAAACTAAATGGAATAGTGAAAAATCAGCTTTTGTTCGCAACAATAAAAACTAAGGCTGCGAATCGGAAATCTTGTTCGAGAATTCACACCCCAAGTCCATTTATCAGTATCACATATATGACGAAGGAATATAATGAATAAAATAATATCAAGACAATCAAAACGTTTCGATTATTATCTTTATTAAGACTATTTCTACATTATCGTTAGTCTACATAAGAGTAAGACCGCATTTTAGGCTACATCTTAATTATGTCAACTAATACATCCTATTCTCTATGATATCTACTTGGTCCGTACGGTGTAGTCGTCTCCACTTTGGGTGATGTAGCGGACCCATGGGTACGACTGGTATTGCAACTTGGGCTCGTTGATTCTTAAGTATCTGACCTGGATGCCACTGGTGGTGAAGTACGGGATAGAAAAGTTGACCTTGATGGGTTTTTTCAGGAGTACGTCTTCTGGATCTGTCACCGCAGGCAATCCCAATTCGGCTCGCATGTGGAACTGCTTGCCGCCGGGGAATGTCTTCAATTTCCAGATGACACACGATTTTTCAGGAATCCACTTAACAGTTCCGTATTCAGGTACAAACTTGGGGGTATCTGCGTCTTCCGGAATGGGTATGATGACCTCGACGTTATTGGCAGTTGACTTCTTTTTGATCTGAGCCTTGATGGAGCAGAGAATTTCGATTCTCAGGTGCTTATGTAACTTGAATTTACAGTTAACCAAGAGAAGCGGCTTCATTAAGTATTGTGCCGACGACAACCGGTACGACATGAGGGTGAATTCGCCATCGGGCGGGATGAAGGTAATGATACGTTCATTTTCAAACTTGGACAATCTCACACATTGGTGGAATTTGATATCCTCCATCTCAATACCCTTAGCGTTGGCTGTCTGTTCACCAGTCTCGAGATCGGAGCTAGAGCTGAAAATGCCCTTATCGTTCAATCCCAAGCGCAAATCGGGCATTCCGCTCAAGTGGGACTTGATTTTGACCTCTCCCAAAATCTCACTGTTCAACACCTGTCCACTGGCGTTGATCAACATGTTGATAGATTCCACCACATCCAAGAAAGCTTCGTTCTTCTTGTAGAAAATGCCGTCTTTTCTCCACGACACCGCATTGGTCACGGCATTGGGTGGTTGGACCAAATGCGAAGGCGTGCTTCTCACCAACTTGTAGTAGTCTTGGGTGATGTACTCCTTGAGAATCTTGGTGTCTGTGGTCTGGGGGACACCGTAGTCCATCATTTCATCCAACAACTCGTAGATGATCACGAAGTTGTCACGTATGGATTCTTCTTCAAGCGACTTGAAGTACTGTGTCAACACTTCTATCAATTTCAGCAAGAAGACGATGATAGCCATGATGTTCTCGTTCTTCCGTGTCAAGGCACAGAGATAGAGATTGTTATGGTTGATGAAGATGTAGTTGATTCCCTGGCTGTGTACAAACGGCTTGAAGTCGCCATCATCAGCGGCGTTTTCAAGTTCCAAGAGTAGAAGCGGGAACTTCTCGATGGTGTTGGTGGGTATGTCTCCCTTGTAATCTCGAGAAAGCAAGGGTTTACCCTTGATGTCTAGAAAATGGATCTGCGACGCCATGGCTGAAAAAAAGGACTTATATGGATACAAAATCTTCTGGTAGTATAACCCAGCTGTTGCCGACTCAATGGGTGTTGTAGATATGCTTTTTGCGTCCTCGTCTATGAAACAGAGATGAAAACACCTATTGTACTTAGTCTGTGTAAACATAGCCAGATCATTGAAATTTGTGCGAGCGAACAACTGACTGTATACAGGTTTGGTTAAGACGAAAGGTGCGAAGACCGAACAGAGATAGTGGATGTAGTTAGAGTGCTGAGTATGGGTGTAGGGTGATGTGTGAATTTTCAAAAGCAAATGGATTAGCTGATGTTGTTCGTTGGGGTATAATTTATGTACTTGTATTGTTTTTTATGGGTGTACAATTTTTTCAGTAATTCTGTGTGAAATTTCGTTATTTTTATTGATGTATTTACATATTTATGTATTCTAGTTGCGAAAAAAGTGCAACCATTTTTCAGAATTCTATCAAATGCTAAAAATACCAAAAATCGTGGATAATTACATTAGGGTAGTACGACAGAAGAATATGTTGACAAAGTAGCCCTGCAATTAATTTTACAATCTCATATGTTCAACGTCATCATTTCCATCATTGATTGTATGGCCTCAGCTGCCACCCCTCTGTCAATATTCGCCGATGCCAATACACATTCTACATTGAAACAATACTTAGAATAAAATTGAAAGATATGTATGTGTGTCATTGATATCCATCAATTGTGCATATATGTCACATCTCTTTAGCATACATTCCTATGGCGTACATCCCCACGAAATAAACGCTTATACTATATGGACCAGCTACCGCAGGCTACCGCAGGCTTCTGTATGGTAGCTTGTAGTCATCATCACAGACTTTCCGTCGTAAAAACCGTTTAGATCACAATAAGCCACATGGCTTTCACATAAGTGCAACGCCACGCCAACGGCATCACGGGCTATACAATTAAGCTGGACTGTGCCGTTCCATATTCCTGCAGTTCTTCATCATAGTCTCGTAAGAGTGCAACTAGCTCGCGTATTTCTGCAGTACAAATATGTGGAGAAAAGATTTCGCGTCGTACAATAACACAAGCGAGGCACCTAGAATTGGACGATGTCAACGCTCATTTAGGATCTATATCCACGGTGACAACGTAGTGAAACCACGGAAAGTAACCAACTCGTAGAGTTGTAGAGTTGTAGAATAGTACAGTAGTAGAATAGTAGACTATGGGCCTACACTCTTTTAGTGGGCTGGTTTCTCGTTTATGGAGCCTGCCCAGAGCCGTCCTCAGAGCCCCCTCCACTAATTTAAGTCTTCTATAAGCTCCTGCACCCGGCCCAACAATAAACAAACAAGAAAATTTCACTTGTTCAGGAGTTTCCATATAAATTGTAGACATTTTTTCGTGGAAGTTTCTGTTGTGGTTTGGAAATCCTTTGCACATTTCATATCTTGTCGCCTTTATACTTGGGATATATACATTGTATACATACCACTCTATAACACCCATCCCACCTTCCTTCTTTTCCTCTCATACACGACATCGTATTTCTAACACTCTCGTTTGCTTGTTTGGATTTCTGATTTTCACCTACCGCTTGCTAGATCCATATACCACTGTAATGCGTGTGTTCAAGACTTCGCTCATTTTTCTTTCTGTCCTTGCTGCTGCAGCCAACGCTGCCTCGTCCATCGTAGCCGACGGTAACGCTTTCTTTGTGGACGGAACCTCCAACCGTTTCTACATCAGAGGTGTCGACTATCAACCCGGCGGTTCTTCCAACTTGTTTGATCCCTTGGCAGATGCTGAAACCTGTAAAAGAGACATCAAGTACTTCACCGACCTCGGTATCAACACCATCAGAGTGTACTCGGTCGATAACACTGCGGACCACGAAGAATGTATGAATGCCTTGGAAGATGCTGGTATCTACGTCATTGTTGATGTCAACACTCCCCATGCATCCATCTTGAGATCTCCTCAAAATATGGCCGCCTGTTCCTACAACTCGTTGTACATCAACGAGGTTTTGGCCACCGTCCAGGAATTCGCCCAGTACAACAACACATTGGGTTTCTTCGCTGGTAACGAAGTCATTAACGACGGGCCATCTCTTGTATCTGCTCCTTATGTCAAGGCTACTGTCAGAGATATCAAGACTTTTTTGAAGAATCGCGACTTCAGAAATGTCCTTGTAGGATATGCTGCTGCTGCTGTCGATCAGTACAACTTGCCTTCAGCTGAGTACTTCAACTGTGGCGACGATGAGTTGGCCAGAGTCGACATGTATGGTTTCAACGACTACAGCTGGTGCGGGGATGCCACCATGCAATCGTCCACCTACAGTCTCAAAGTGCAACAGTTCTCCAACTACTCGATACCTCTTTTCTTTTCGGAATTTGGTTGTAATAAACCATCTCCAAGAACTTTCACCGAAATCAAAGCTCTCTACTCTACGGATATGTCTGCCGTTTTCTCTGGAGGATTGGTATACGAATACTCACAAGAAGAATCCAACTACGGTTTGGTGGAAATCAGCGACAACTCCGTCTCTACTGACACAGACTTCGACAACTTAAAGAATCAATACGCTGACACAAAGAACCCTTCTGGTGATGGTGGTTACTCTAAGAGCTTGAAATTCTCTGACTGTCCAAAGAAGGATGCCAACTGGAACGCCACCGCTGACATCCCAGACACGCCAGCCGGTGCTCTCAAGTACGTCAACGCCAACGAAAAGCCTGTTGGTGGTGGATTCAACGCTTCTACTCAGTTCTGTATTGGTGAAGTCGATGACTCTGGAAACACCACCATCTCTGAATCCACCACATCCAGTGCCTCTTCTACTTCTGCTACTTCTTCTGCTACTACTTCCGATGGTACCACCAGCTCCAAGAAGTCAGGGGCTGGCTTCACTGTTCCAAAAGTGAGTGGCCTCAGCTTCCTCGGAGTGGCTGGTGCTGTTGCCGGCATGGTTCTTTTGTAGACCCCTTAGCGTCTCTTCTAATTCTGTTCTCTTTGTACCTTAATAATATTAACAATATCAATCACTAGTAAATAAAATTTACATTCTATAATCCTGCTGTAGACTACCTATGAAATTCAGTGTGCGCGCTGCTTGATGCCATGCATCATTTCTTCCTTGTTGATCAAATGTCCAATGCTGTCCACTTCCTCCAACAACTTGTCGATATCAAAACACCAATCGTTCAACAATTCGTTGATATCGTTGTCACTAGCTCTGGAATCTCCGTCAGCAGTCTTGCCCTTGTGAAATTTGATAATGCCCTGTGGTCTATTGATCTTGGCCGTAATCATACCCTTGTTAACCAACTCACTGACATACGTTTCCAGCTCGTCCACACTCAATTGCAACATGTAGGCCAATCTGTCCAACTTGATGAAATGGTAGTACTTATTTATTATTCTCAAGTTGTGCTCGATAATTCTTTTCTGCAAATTCTTATAGTTTGTTTCCAGCTTGAAGATCGTCGACTGATCGAAGTCTTGCTTGTATAACGATTCAATATTAGACCAGAGTATCAACTCATTGGTGGTAAAGATTTCCAATAACTTATAGATCTTGGCATCGACATTCTTGCTGAAAATGGAGTTGTTCTTGATCTTGTTGATCAAGTCGTTTTGATGAGGATCATAGGGAGATAAGATGATGTAGTATATGATGGAAACCAAGTAGCCCAAGTAGTCTGCCTTGTTTTCTTTGACCAAAGGGATCTCAATCAAAAGCAATGTGTTCTTGACTATGGTGATGTAATCGTTCTCGTGGATACTAATCTCTATCAAGTACTTCAAGTAGATGGACTTGTACAACTCTGCCTTGTCGAAACCTTTTAGAGCCTTGAGCAAGATCTTACGACTCAAGATCTTGCCCTGGGCGTAATCGCCTTTCTTCAAAGTCAACTCGATCTGCTCCAAGATGTATTGAACCTTGTCACTAAATGGCATCAAAGAATACGTTTCTACTTGTAAATCACACAAGATCTCGACTGCCTTGTCCAAGTCATCAAACTTTGACAAGTAGATCTTTGACAACGTTCTGGAAACAGTAGCTCTTTCAACCTCTACAAAGATCTTTTTATCCGTCACAGTTCTAATAGTTTCGATCAACTTTATCTTTAAGTCCAACTCCTTCTTCTTATCTTCGTTCAACTGATCCAAGTTGTCGATTACAGCCTTAACCAACGTCTGTATAGATGACTTCAATTGCCCATGTTTTTTCAGCAATAAAACGACCAAGTCGTTCAAGTACTCCCAATCCTCGTTGAAAACTAAAGTTTCCACTATTCTGACCAAAACACGCTTGGAAGACGACAAATCAGACGATTGTCTTGTCTGCTTTTCCAAAACTAAGTACTTGTCAACTGCAGTCTTGTAGTCTGGCAACTTTTCTATGAGCGGAAATTGCTCATCCAAAGTGGCTGAATAATCCTTCTCAGCCTTTAATGGGTCTTCTCTCGACATTGTATGGGAAAATAGTGTAAGTTAAGTGTTGGCGTTGGACGCTTAGCTTGTTGTTTTCCTTAAAGAGATAGTGGCAATATCCGCAACTTCCAAACTTCCACCAAAATGTTGAAGCTAGGATTTTCGCGAAAACACCCGTACCGCAAGAAAACTTCGACTAGATCTACTTCTAAAATGTACTTTCAACAAAAAGGTTGTATAGTGTAGTGGTTATCACTTTCGGTTCTGATCCGAACAACCCCGGTTCGAATCCGGGTACGACCTTTTTTTGAACATCTTACAACGTTAAAGTGTATGGTTTTTCTGTTATGATACATAGATGGAGGCTATATGAGCACTCTGGCCATAGAATTATCAAATATTTAGTTGTAGATAGAGAGGTATATGAGTGGTGTTCTTCAGTATCTAAGAAACCCATGTAATTTTTTAAATGTCTACATTACTTGAGAGCAACCTGAAAATTACATTCCGTAATTGTTCCATACCCGGACTGAAAATGAATACAAAGGGAAAAGGAAGATCTATATCCATGTAGACCCTTTGGTCTAATTGTCCGAGACATATAACCCATTCTTAGGTCTTTCTGCATCTTGGAGGCCTGCATACGGACCACATCTCTAATGATGAAGAGTTACAAATATTTATGAATTTCCACCACCTACCTCTAAATCACAGCAATATAATCTAAGCAAATGACAACAATAAGGTCAGATCTCCAGGAAACGGAGATACTAGACAAACTACTGCTGGGGGTTTCGAAACATCTCGGAATACCCGATGAAGACCATACATTAGCCAAATTCATCTTAAATCTCTATGACAATTCGGTAGATGATTCATCGAAGCTCAAGCTAGAGAAACTCAGCAGGTTCCAACATACGATTAAGGAGAATGGAGGTGATGAGTTTCCTTCGCAGTTTGTGCGAGAAAGTTTTGACGTGATGTATAAGTCCAGATTCAGTCCATCTGTGATCGTGAAAGCTGAAGTTAACGAACCAGATATCAAACAAGAGCCAGTAGATTCTCATATTTTTTCCAGCCTAGCCCTTCCAGATAAAGATATAAAAAGAGAGGAAATAAATAGCAGAGAAGTTACTCCACAAGTGAAGAGAGAAAAGAGCCCCATCGTGAAACAAGAACATCTTGAAGTGGGACAGATATACAAAGGATATGTTAGTAATCTCACTAACTACGGAGCGTTTATTCGATTGAACGATCCCAAATCATTTCAATCTGGACTATGCCATGTTTCACAAATATCATTCGATTGCAGGACAAGAATACAGTCTCCTTCGGACGTGCTTAAGTTCAACCAAGAAGTGTTCATCAAGATTACCAGCATAGAACAGCCTCCCAATTCACAGTCTAACAGAAGAGTAAGAGAAAAAATAAATTTGTCTATGAGAGGAATAGACCAAGCAACAGGAATAGACCATTCAGAAGAACTATTAGAACAGGAAGAAGAAGAACGCAGGTCAAGATTCGAACAAAAGCAAAAACAGTACAACCCTAAACCTATAAAACGTAGACTCACATCTCCAGAACGTTGGGAAATCAGACAGTTGATTGCCTCTGGCGTTGCATCTGCCGATGACTATCCTGAATTGGAAGGGGACGAAGATCCAAATGCTGCATTCCGTACTACAACTGAACACGACGAGGAGGTAGTGACAGAGGTAGAGCTCAACCACGAAGAACCCAAGTTTTTAAAGGGTCAAACACAGAATTCAATACAACTTGCACCTGTAAAAATTTTCAGGAATCCAGAAGGATCTATGAATAGAGCAGCTATGAACGGTTCTAAATTTGCCAGAGAATTCAAGGAGGAGAAGGAAAGAGAAAAGAGAGAAAAGGCAAAGGAGACCAGAAAGCAAAGTGCCAATGGCAAAGATAGACATGATCCACTTACCAACGACCGAAACAATCATGTAAGTGATCAGAACAACATTGACTCAATAGCTGAATCATTTATATCAGGTTGGAAAAATTCACAAGCAAAAGAACAATATGGAAGGAGAACTAGTTTGAGTATTAAAGAACAAAGAGAATCTTTGCCAGTCTATGCAATGAGACATAAATTGGTTGAAGCGATAAGGGAGAACCAGTTTGTTGTCATTGTTGGAGAAACGGGATCAGGAAAGACAACACAGATTGTTCAATATCTTTCCGAGGAAGGATTCAACCGAGATCAGAATGGAGCACTCAAAATTATTGGATGTACTCAACCAAGAAGGGTGGCCGCAGTATCTGTTGCGAAAAGAGTAGCAGAAGAAGTAGGTTGTACACTAGGACAAGAAGTAGGATATACTATTAGATTTGAGGATGAGACTAGCCCAAGGACAAAAATCAAGTACATGACAGATGGTATGTTAGAAAGGGAAGCCTTAAACGATCCCTATATGAGTAAATACTCGGTTATAATGTTAGACGAAGCTCATGAGCGTACCATTGCTACTGATGTCTTGTTTGCATTATTGAAGAAAGCAACAATAAAGAACCCAGCTTTGAAGATTATAGTCACATCAGCCACTCTTGATTCAGAAAAATTCTCAAAGTACTTCAACAATTGTCCAGTAATCAAAATTCCTGGGAGAACTTTCCCGGTCGAGGTTCTCTACACTCGCGAGCCGGAGTTGGACTACTTGTCTGCTGCGTTGGATTCCGTGGTACAAATCCATCTTTCTGAACCAGAAGGTGATATCTTGGTTTTCTTGACAGGTCAAGAAGAGATCGATACGAGTTGCGAGGTACTTTACGAAAGAATGAAAGTTTTGGGTGATAGTGTATCAGAATTGATTATATTGCCAGTATATTCAGCGCTTCCTTCGGAAATGCAATCAAGAATCTTTGAACCTACGCCAAAGGGATCTAGAAAAGTAATTCTTGCGACGAATATCGCAGAGACATCTATTACCATTGATGGAATCTACTATGTAGTTGATCCGGGCTTTGTCAAGCTCAATGCTTATGATTCGAAGATTGGCATGGACTCGTTGACGGTATCTCCAATTTCTCAGGCTCAGGCAAACCAGAGAAGTGGTAGAGCTGGTAGAACAGGTCCGGGCAAGTGCTACAGATTGTATACAGAAAATGCTTACAATAATGAGATGTTGCCCAACACCATCCCGGAAATCCAACGTCAGAATTTGTCGTACACAATTTTGATGTTGAAGGCTATGGGAATAAATGATTTGTTGAACTTCGAGTTCATGGATCCTCCTCCGGTCAATACAATGCTTACCGCCCTACAGGAGTTGTATACTTTATCGGCATTAGATGACGATGGATTTCTCACTGACATGGGAAAGAAAATGTCAGATTTCCCTATGCAACCAGCCTTGGCAAAGACATTAATCATGTCGACTACTTTTGAGTGTTCGGAAGAGATTCTCAACATTGTTGCTATGCTTTCGGTTCAAACAGTATTCTACAGGCCGAAAGAGAAACAGAACTTGGCAGACCAGAGAAAGGCAAGATTCCACTCTCCCCATGGAGACCATTTGACATTGTTGAATGTATATCGTGCCTGGGTTTTGAACGACTACAGCAAGCGTTGGTGTCAGGAAAACTTTATCCAAGAGAGAAGTATGAGAAAGGCCCAAGAAGTAAGACGACAATTGCTAGCTATCATGAAAAGGTATAAGTATCCAATTGTGACTTGTGGAGCAGATGTTTCTAGGGTTAGACGTGCTCTTTGTGCTGGCTTTTTCAAGAACACTTCTAGACGAGATCCTCAAGAGGGGTACAAGACTTTTTCTGAGCAATTGCCGGTATATCTTCATCCTTCGTCGTCTCTATTCGGCAAGAACCCCGAGTTTTTACTTTACCATACTCTATTGCTAACAACAAAGGAGTACATGCATTGTGTCACCGTGATTGATTCCAAGTGGCTTGCTGAGTTAGCTCCTAAGTATTTCCGCATTGCTGACCCTTCTAAGATCAACCAACAAAAAAGAAACCAGAAGATTGAGCCGTTGTTCGACAAGTTTGCAAAGAACCAAGATTCATGGAGGTTGAGTGCCCAAAATTCAGCCAAGCGTAGAGCTCTCGGAAATCGATAGCATAACTACGAGTTTGTTCTATATAATGATGTAATTAGACATGAGACGATTATAGATGTAAAAATGACAATGACGGGGATGTAGCTTAGAAAAAGCTTAGAGACGCAAAGAAGGCGGAGAATAATGTAGAGAAGCGCTACCAGAAAAATTTGAGACAGGGGATAATCATCAAGCTACAATGAAGTCGACAAGCTGCGCAAAAGCACTTTGGCAACATAACGACATACTGAATTACGTTAGCATCACGATGAGTTGGTTTACATTGTGATAGGTAAATCTTTAAAATAGGGATTGATAAGGTTCAGTACTACATAAGGAATAAGCTTTCTGTACTACATAAGCGAAATACGGCAGTAGAGGACGGCTCTGAGTGGAGTTCCCAACATCCGTCCTCGCTTGCTGCATTTGGCGGTGCCACGCTGCATGCCAGTCGCAACTAGCAATGCCGACCGTGACGTATCACAGCAACCCTAGCAAGCTAATCTCATCATACTTCGAACAGTATTCTCGAGATGGATAAAGTGAGGGGGTGGGGTATAAATTTCGCGTGCATGCGCATCTTCAAGCGCAATCACACTCCGAGAGAAAGTCATCACCATGGAAAGACGAATAAGACAGCGGAAGAAAGATGCAAGAACGAATAGTATACGAAAGATGGAAGCACAGCAACATAACCATTAAAGTGACCAGCAAATGGGCAAAGCCTTCCATAAATATAGGGGGCGAAGATGGCTGCGGAGAGACTAATTCAGAGCAGACGGAGTTGGCTGCGAATAACCGAGCAGTTGCACGTGATGGTATGACAGTGTGAAAATTCGGGGCTCTACTCCGCACCTCAAGCGAGATGATGTTGGGTGACGATGGCTGATGGCATATCATAGAGCATATTCCCTGGCTAATGGTGTGGGTGCTCACCTTGTATACAAGCAATTCTATTGTTGCCTTTTGGGGTCTCCAGGGTTCTAGTTATATTTGGCGTAGCACCTTAAGTAATATCTTCCGAAGGTTTGCGCTCCAAAATAAATCTTAGAAAATAAGTGAGCATACTTTTCTCCATTTCTTATCGTACAGTGGAAAGCTATGCTTTGGCATATATATTAGAAGATCAGATACAATTTCAGATTTCATTCCATTCTTTATTCGACTACGTTTATTTCCCTTTTTTTGCTTTGCATCTTAGATTTGGTTCTAGTTTTTGGGTTGTTTATTACTTCCAGCTACTGGCCCATTATCTCGTCCTCATATTTCACTCTATATCCTCATTCAGCATATCATGAACAGCGCTAAATACGCCAAAGACATTATCCAGGATAGAGTTAGCCTCTACAGTACATCGTCCAATGTGCCCATTGCTTCGGTGAAGCCCCTCAGAAGAAAGTTTTCTCCCAACCAGCCCATCCCAGAAGCGCAAAATTGCACAAGGTCCCAGAGTATTCTCGAATGCTCACCGTTGAGGACAGATGGAAAAGGAAGTTTTGTTGATGAAAACGACAGAAAAATCACGTTAAGAGGCATCAATGTGGATGGTGCCATGAAGTTGCCCATCAACGTCCCCTCATACTTAGGAGATGGAAGCAATCCAGACTCATTCTTTTTTGACGGAGAAAATGTTACTTTCATTGGCCGTCCCTTTCCTCTCGAAGAGGCAAGTCTGCATTTCCAAAGGATCAAGTCCTGGGGCTATAATACCATCAGGTATTTGTTGACATGGGAAGCCATAGAGCATGGAGGTCCAGGAGTGTATGACTACGGCTATGTTGATTATACTGTCAAGATTCTTAAAATACTTCATGAAGTAGGGGGTCTCTATGTATTGCTTGAATTCCACCAGGATGTGTGGTCTCGTTTCTCAGGTGGAAGTGGGGCCCCTATGTGGACACTCTATGCGGCCGGCTTCCAACCTCATAGATTCACAGAAAGTGAAGCATGTATC
Source organism: Scheffersomyces segobiensis (assembly GCA_030564745.1). Classification (NCBI taxonomy): domain Eukaryota; kingdom Fungi; phylum Ascomycota; class Pichiomycetes; order Serinales; family Debaryomycetaceae; genus Scheffersomyces; species Scheffersomyces segobiensis. The sequence continues at coordinate 67,760 of JAKTZB010000004.1, forward strand.
TTGCATAACGAATCGAGATTCCACGACGACGACAATCCGGAACACTACCACAAGATGCTCTGGACGTCCAACTACAAACGTTTGGTGGCTTTCACCATGTTCACCCTCTTCTTCGGGGGCAGAAACTACTTTCCAGACTTGATTATTAACGGTCAGAACATTCAGGACTTGTTACAGAACCACTACTTCAATTCGATAAAACTTATCTGGAAGACAGTCAACGAAAAATTGCCAGAAATGATCAAGGACGGAACCATTCTCGGGTTTGAGCTGATGAATGAACCCAATCCCGGTTTATTCGGACACGAAAATCTTGGACTCATTCCGGGAAATCAGCAGTTGCGAGTTGGAACGACACCAACAGTGTTTCAAGCTTTGAAGTTGGGAATGGGGTTTGCCTGTGAAGTTGATGAGTACAGAATCACCATTGCAGGTCCTCAGAAGTTCGCCACAAGAGTTATAGATCCCAAGGGAGCTCGTGCCTGGCTCACCGTAGAAGAAGCAGCACAAATAGATGCCAAGTACAAATGGAAAAGGGGTGAAAAATGGAAGCTAGGTGAATGCATTTATGCTCTGGAGGGTATTTGGAAGTGGAATGAAAACATCGATTTTGAAAACCTTCCGTTGTTAATCGAAGACCAGCGTGTCGCTCTCACTGAGACTGAATGTCAGTTACTTGACGAGCATTATTTTAACAAAGTCGACGATCGTCACAACTTCACAACATACCATGGCGTTGTTCCCGAGAAGATTGACATTGACTACTTTATCAACAACAACTTCATAGAATTTTACTTGAGGTTCAAGAAATTAATCCGAGATATTTGTCCTTCAGCCATTCTTTTCTTGCAACCACCAACGCTTGAGCTACCACCTAATATTAAGAACGATTCTCGTGGCATTATAGACGATAGAACCGTTTACTGTCCTCATTATTACGATGGAATGTCGCTTATGTTCAAGAGCTGGAACACTAAATATAATGTAGACACTTTAGGGATCATGCGTGGCCGCTATTTAAATCCAATGTTAGGTATTGTTTTTGGCGAAAGGGCAATTCGTAACAATATCAAGAAACAATTCGCCGAGATGAAGCGAGAATGCCACACTTACTTAGGAAATATCCCCATCTTAATGTCGGAAACAGGTATGCCATTTGACATGGACGAAAAGAAAGCTTACAAGAACCTTAAGTACCATGCCCAAACAGCGGCATTGGATGCTATCTGCAATGCAATTGAAGGTAACAACTTGAACGTAACGTACTGGTGTTACACAAGTATTAACAACCACAAGTGGGGAGACAGTTGGAACAACGAAGACTTTTCGTTCTGGAGTTCTGACGACAGAAATCGCCTTATGGACGATGACAATCAAAGTCTTAGATCCATCAGGTCGAACCAGCCAACCTTGTCGCTTTTTTCTTCGATTGGACTGGCGAGGTCAACTATCAGATCCACAATCAGACAAGTAAGAACAAGAAGAATCGAGGCAGTCAACTTGGTCAGGTCAAAATTTTACTATACTCAAATCGAAGAAACAGATGTCAGCGAAATCACCCAGAATGGGGATGTTGTGAAGAATTGCAAAAACAAGAATAACCTTGCCTCCAATTACAGCAATGGAACGACTGATACGTTAATAGAAAATGGAGTAGTAGAGGATCTTTCTTCAGATGGTAACACTTGTATCTTTGATAAAACTACTCACGTAGACTCCGATACCCAGTCAGTCCAGGCATCATCAGTCATATCAGCTAGATCTGACAACATGAAGTTCAAACACACCCGTAATTGCTTTCCTAGCCCAGATGGAGTCAGGGCGGCTGGTGCAGTGTTACGTCCTACAGTTTTGGCAACCAGGGGTGAGATTCAAATCATGGAATTTGACTTGAAGTCGGTTAAGTTTGGTGTTTCTTTGTTGATTGATAGAAGCGATGCTGACTTGGCCACCGTACCAACCATCATCCATGTACCCAAATGGCACTATCCGTTCTTAAGTTATAGGGACATTTTTGTATCTTCGGGATACGTGAAGTACCATAATGAATTGGAGTATTTGGAATGGTACCACACAGAAGAGGTACTTAACGAACATAACGAGGTTATCGAAGTTCCTATAGCGGCAGGAATTTCCAAAGAATCGTTGATTATCAAGAACTATAGTGGATCCTTAGATGACATTGTAGTCAACGAGGAAAGAGGGATCTTTCCATGTGCTGGAGAGTTCAGCTGTCCAGTTCAATAATAAAATAAATCAAACTGTAGTATTATGTTACATATATAAGTAGATTACAAAGTTTTCAATTTTGGCAATAATCCTAGAATTCCAACAGTTTATCTTCAAGATCTCTCTTAGCCAGTATACCTTTAAGCTCAGCTTTGATCAAGTCCAGAACAAACTTCGCAAAGTAATCCACGTATGGCTTCAAGCTTGTTTTTTCGTAATCAAGAACTCTAGTTTCTATTTCATCGCCGGATTCGCCAGCTGGTTGGCTGGACTCTCTATTCACTCTCTTAGATTCCCAAATATCCAATTCACGCTGCAATTGCAACAAATTTGGAGCAGTAGTCGGGTTGAATCCGTAGGCATCATCTTCGGCGTTCATGGAAAGATTGCGCCTAGGATCGAAGGGAACACAGACGTTACCAGTTCCTGGATGGATACAGAATGGAGACTTTAACAAGTGGATAACTTGACGCGACACTTCGATGTCTAGTCTTGGGTACATATAGTATATTATGATTTCCTTCTTGGCCTCGTTCAACTGACTGACCTGGACTTGAGATTTTAATGTAGTCTTTGCAAGTACGTTGATGTCTTCCCATTTAGATCTCGACGTAGATAACGAAAGCAGGTTTTTCCATTTGGCTCTTAATTCCGACTGCAATGTATTGTCTGGTATGAATGACAAGAGCTCTTCCGTCTGAGTCCAAGCCTTGTCGTCCTCCGATAGCGAAGGAGTCGTCAACCAAGGTTCTTGTTCTTCCAAGATAATCTTGGCAAATTCTTGTTTGACGATGTTGAACGATCTCTCTACGTGGGGATGAAACGGTTTCTTCAAGTTTAACAACTTTCTGTTGGAAGACTTGCTTTGTTTTGCACCCAACACATCCATGTACTCCACGATAGCTCTTCTGGTCCCCTCTTCCAAGTTCCTGGCTCTTGGATCAGACACCCAGCAATGGGCCCCTCTTCTTCCCGAGAATACCCATATCAAATACTCGAATCCAAAGTCTTCTCTCAAAGCTACGTCAATGATTTTAGCAGCCACCTGAATGAATCTCCAGCACTTGGTACAGATATCCGTTCCCTGACAACATGTTCTAATATCATCGTAATCTGTCATATCGATATCAAAAACCAATTCTTTCGACACAGGCTTGTACGCCAGCTTGGGAAGAAACTTTCTCTCTTTGGGGTTGACTGAATAAACTGCTCCTACTTCGAAACGAGTAGGGTTGGCGTTGACAACATGGTTCTTGAAATCCTCAGCATTGTCATAGGAGATGTATCTCTGGTAAACTCCAGAACGGTGTTCGTAGGCAAACTCTCTCATAGTAAAGTCCTTTGTTGGTTTGGGGGAATGACTCAACCATTGGAAGATGTGCTTGAACGGCAATAGTCTCTTGTAGAAAAAGATCATGTCTGATTCTGAAGGCTTGTAAAATTTAGAAGGCAGAGATTCTTCAGATGATTCGGAAAACGAGTTCATAGTCAACGACGCGTCTGCATCTGCTAGTTGGTCTTGTGTCATCGCTGGTTTTAAGGAGGAACCAAATCAAAATTGGGTGTTGTGGTTTGTTTGGCTTGCTGATTATGAATATGTAGATTTTTATTGATAGATTTGGAAAGGTAAATATTTCAGCCAGTTAGACGCGTTTTGAGATCACGAATAGACAGAAAAAAATTAATACGCACTCTCAATAAATGAATATACTGTAAGAGGGTAATGAGAGCAGGGGACATAGTGTACTACAATAAGATAATTACATAATCCTGTCAGTACGATGAGTGAGATCAGAAATCTTGAATGTAAAATTATATACCTTTTTATGGCTTTCAGAGTACTGGTCCCCTCACATTAATTTAGAGTAGAATTAGAATTAATGGGTGCAAAAAAAGTCTTAATAGGAAACGCATTAGATTTAAGACTATATTCTTTCACTATTTTTCCTTCCCCTTGCTATTACTATTCTAAAATTTCATCATATCATCTCTATTGTTTTATTGATGAATATTATACAAACAACCGCGAAAAAGTCTACATTTTAGCTCACTGAGCATGCTCCTAATCAGTCTTGAAAATCAAAGAAACACCTTCGTCTCCAGCAGTAACTAACTTGGATCCATGCTCAGAAACGGTGAAATCCAAGATACCCATGTTATGCCCAACACCAGCAAACAACTCGGCACCAGTTCTGGCATCCCACTTGTATATTTTTCCGTTCATACTCGAACCAATCAATATTGGACTGTCTTCGACAAACTCCAACTTTGTGATGGCATCGTCGACCTTTATGGTTCTACGCAATCTCCACTGTTGAGATTCAAACAAGAGAACATCTCCAGAAACCAATCCAACAGCCAACAAATTTGCAGACCCACTCCAACTTATAGCTTCGATGGACAATTCAGCGATATCATCAACATCTTCCAACGTCTTGAAACTGTGTACAACCTTACCAGAATCGTTATTTATGATAGACAACTGTCCATCACGTGCACCTACAGCAAGTACATTCTTCAACACTTTGATTGTGACCCATGGGCTCTCAATGTTTTTGAAGTCTTCTGGAGTGAGCTTATAGTTCACTACGCCAGTGTAGCAATTCCAATTGACGACTGTGCCGTCTTCGGAGATTGTGACCAAGGTGAGTTCGTTTTCATCCTTTCCTTCTATGAAGACACCACCGTTGCATTCCAAGGAATGTGAGAATCCAGACATGATTTGCACCAACGATTTGGAGTCCTTGTCGATCTGGTACACCCATACAGATCCATCATTGGCTCCAAAAGCGAAGTATGGCAACGAAGGATGAACAGTAACAAACAAAACTTCTTCGACTTCTTCCAAGTCGCTGAACTTCACCCACTTTTCTCCTCCCTTAGTAGCCTTGTGAACTTGAATATACCCGTTCATATCAGCAGTTATGACGAACTCTCCGTTGGAAGTGAAGCCCCCTGCAATGACTGATTCCTTATGGCCCGCCAATTCTCCTACAAATCTGGGAGGCTGGGTGTGGGTCGTCCACAAGTATGCAGTGTTGTCACCTCCTCCAGTGACTACCATAGGCAAAGTAGGATGTTTGAATATGGTGAAAATGGAATCCGTATGTCTATCGAAATAAGTCCACGAGTTGTTCGAGATATCAATTTCCAAGATATCATCGTCTTCCATATTGACATCATCTCCATCGTCTTCTTCTTCTGGAGCAGCAGCATTTGGATCTTCATCAGGAACTTCTTCAGCAATTTCATTCACTTCCAAAAATTCTTCTTGTTCCTCTTCCTGAGGCTGTTCCAAGTGGTTGTCTGACATTATAGATTGTAGTTGGAGTAGTAAATACCTGAAAGGTTGTGTAATTTGCGATTTCAAACGAGGAACTTGAAAAAAAACGACAAATGCTAAATATTTAAACTTATACAACAGCTTTTTCTTCTACAACTGTTGCCTTTCCCACCAACTTAACTACTCCTTGTTGCTGACAAACTATAACCAGAATTCATACGATGAGGTTTATAATTTTTTCAGTTATCGCTTCTCGCTCTCCTGCAGACAATCCACGTAGTCTCACAAGAAGAGAAGGAATATTAACAGCTGTATAGAAAAGTCGAGAGCCTTCTTACCGGCAAAAGAAGACTAGTAATAGATTCCAAACTTTCAAACTAGTTTAGAAATACAAAACAGTCAATGAGTGGTTAGGGATTGTAAAGATCATAAAAGTGTTTACATTTATCAACCAAAGGCACAAAGCACAGTTTTTAATTCCCTATTTTTCACTCTGCGGCTCGTTCCTACCACCTACCCATTTCTACACAGACATAGCTAGCATAGCACATTTCATCAAAAACTATCTATACCAATTATACGACTAGAATAACAGAAGAAGAATAATACCAAATACTTCGAAATATTAAGCAATCCAAAGATTAAAGCATATCTAGATCATTTTCTTTGCATTTTTATCAATTAATTTCCATAAATTCACAGCATGTCAGATTGGTTGTCCACTTTTCCTGGCTATCAACAGGTGCTAACAACGGCCAAACGGGCGTTTGGAAGATTCATACAGACTGGACCCACGCCGAAACATGTAGGAATAATCATGGATGGTAACAGAAGATACGCCAAAAATCACAAGATAGAAATAAAAGAGGGGCATAATCTTGGATTCGACAGCATGGCGAATGTGCTTGAAATTTTGTACGAATCTGGAGTCAAGTGTGCCAGTGTGTACGCATTTTCCATTGAAAACTTCCGCAGACTGAGCTTAGAAGTCAAGTGGTTGATGGACTTGGCCAAGCTGAAGTTCCAACAGATCAATCAGCACAGCGACTTATGCGCGGAATATGGCATTCGTATCAAGATAATAGGCAACAAAAAGTTGATACCACCAGACGTAGCAAAGATTCTTCAACAGACAGAGGAGATTACGAAAAACAACAAGAGAGCATTGTTGAATATTTGTTTCCCTTATACCTCTAGAGACGAGATGACCAATCTGATCAAATGTGCCGTAGACCAGTCCACAATAGATCACGATTTTGTGATAGAGGAAGACAGTCTCGAAAGCTTCTTCTACACTCACGACGCGCCTCCGTTGGATTTGTTAGTGAGAACGTCTGGCACTTTCAGATTGTCTGATTTTTTGTTGTGGCAGTGCGTATCGCCTGACTGCTCAATCGTATTTGTAGATAAATTGTGGCCCGCTTTCACTCCGTATGACATGGCCAAGATATTGTTCAACTGGGGGTTCAACATGTACTGGTACGGCAAAGGCAATGGCTACAGCACGACCCAGATCTCTACTAAGAACTTCAATCTAGCCGAGTACGACTCTAACGTAGACTTGAGTGATACAACTGGATCTAGTGGATATAAACGTTTTGCCAGCTCGGAAGGAGAAGACCCCGACGATGAAGATGATGTCGTCACTGAAGAAAGTAGTCAATCTGGTGGAGTTGACGAACTTGACACTGTCACTTCAGAAGAGGAATCCGACTCGAGCAGAAAGGGAAATTAGAATTACGAGGTATTTATAGGGATATGATGCTATTTATTTAAATATGCACACATGGACATCTGTGCACCTAAAAGACCGGTCGAGAACTGCTTGTTCTCTTGTTATATAGAAGACACTTTAGCTTATGGTTATCGCAAATGAATAAGATATACAACCACTTGTAATGACATGTGAAGAGAACGATGACACAGAAAACAGAGATCTGATAGATCTGCTCCTATTGTACGGTAACAAATTTCACAAATTTATATTACTACGTTATTGAAGTTAGGATAGACTCCATGCTAGCAGAAAAAGCTGTGAGAACTTAAAAAATAGTTGCAGCCAAATGCGCGAAATGAATTTTACTTTCTCTGTCAAGATTTCCATAAAAGAACAACTACTTGCCTTCAGGAAATGAGATCACAACAAAAATCATATAGGGCAACCACAATGTATATACTGTATCGCCCGTTTCTCAAGGATAATCATCTTCTTCACAACATCTAATTCCCTCTTGCCAATATACGCTAATTACATCACGTGCCGTGACATAGTTAATTCACGTGACACATTGACTCATTTTGCATTAATTCTCAAACTACGCCCAGATAAAAGATGAGTCCATTGACCAATTTGGTAATTACTATTGGGGAATTGGAAACCGTGAAAAATTGCAAGTTGAAAAATTACGAGACTTTCTTTTTGTCATTCTTCCGCTTATTATAACTATACACAATGGATTTAGTCAACCACCTCCCAGACCGTTTATTGTTTGCCGTGCCCAAGAGTATGTGATTTTGCTTATCGAAACCTTACAGATTTTTCAGATTTTTCAGTCGGATACAAAAGTATTTTCAATTGACTGATCGGAACGATTTCAGATTTTGTTATCTGATTCCAAAATTTCGAGGTGGAAGTTATCTCTGTCACATTTCAGCTACTAACTATTTGCAGAGGGTCGTTTATACGAAAAGTGTTGCAACTTGTTGCAAGGTGCTGACATCCAGTTCAGACGCTCAAATAGATTGGACATTGCTCTTTCCACCAATTTGCCTGTTGCCTTAATTTTCTTGCCTGCGGCTGACATTCCTATTTTCGTTGGAGAAGGTAACTGTGATTTGGGTATAACTGGTTTAGACCAGATCCAAGAAGCTCTGATGCTTGACCGGACTGAGGACTTGTTGGACTTGAACTTTGGCTCTTGTAAGTTACAAATCCAGGTTCCAGCAGAAGGAGACATCACTACTCCTGATCAATTGGTTGGAAAGAAGATTGTTTCGTCGTTCACCAAGTTGTCTACCAACTACTTCAAGTCATTGGAAAAGGTTTCAGATGAGTCAGAATTGACAACCAGCATCAGATACGTCGGTGGATCCGTCGAAGCCTCTTGTGCCTTGGGAGTAGCTGATGCAATTGTCGATTTGGTAGAAAGTGGTGAAACCATGAAGGCTGCCGGATTAAAACCTATAGAAACTATTTTGCAGACATCAGCCCATTTGATCTCGTCCAAGAATCCCAAATTCCCCGAGTTGGTTGAAATCATCCACCAAAGATTTGAAGGTATCTTGGCAGCTCAGAAGTACGTCCTATGTAACTACAATGCTCCAAGAAGATTGTTGCACGACGTGTTGGCCATTACTCCTGGTAGAAGAGCTGCCACTGTGTCACCATTGGAAAAGCACAACCCAGAAGACGAAGACTGGGTGGCCATATCGTCCATGGTTGAGAGAAAGGCCATCGGAGACAAGATGGACTTGTTGAAGAAGAGTGGAGCTTCAGACATCTTGGTGTTTGAAATCAGCAACTGTAGAGTTTAGAGCAAATTACAAAACAATTTACAAATACTTATATATAATTAATAGACTTCATTTATTCTATCGTATGGCTATAGCCTGTACATTATTTCCTTACTTTTATGACTTCTAGACGTCATAGCTACTGCAATGATGATGTCACGGCTTCAATTTATTTAATTAATTGACTACTCAATCGATCTTATACCGTCCTTGTCTACGACCTTGACATACACACCCTTGAAGTCAATTGGCATTCTCGTTTCCAACTCCTTCAAACACATCTTCAACAACGTCAATCCCTGCTCCACATCCATGTTCTTCTTGTAATGCTTGTCCAACAACGAGTTGGCGTAGAATGCAGCGTAACCATGAGCCCCGTACGGCAATTCTACTTGTGTGCCCAAGTAGTCTATCCAGTTCAACGAAGGAGAGTCGGACTTTGTATCATACCCACCAATCAACACATTAACCTGGTATGGCTTACGTGATCTAATGGAAGAAGCCAACTGATTTCTCACAAAAGATGCTGTGGCTTTGGGTGACAACTCAATGTCGTTTTCTCTCATAGAGTATAGCTGGATGTTAGCCTGGATATACTCAGCAAACTGAACGGTGTCACCCGACTCTCCAGTGTAGGCAACCAAGTTGTGCTGGTTCAAGACACGGGTCTTGTCGTCGGTGTCCTTCAAGATGGAAATACCTCTAGTGGCAGCCTTGGAAGTGGCGATGATGGTACCGTCAGATACTTTTATTCCTAAAATAATATCCATATTGAATTTGAGACTATTTTTCTGTGGTCAGGAATTGCTGAATATGTTGAAAAATCAATGACTGGCTTAAGCTCAAATTATGCTACGACTGCTGTGTTACACGTAATACCCAAAAAAAGGCAAAAGTAAAAGACAATGTGTTTCAATTGAGAGTGTCTTTTCAAACTTGAATGTAAACTATATACATGTTGAGTTTGCCATCCGAAGTCGTGTCTGGTGATCTGCGGCACGGGTTTTCATTCACAGTGAGACTATTGATTGAAGAACGAAAACAAAAAGCTTCACGGAGTGTGGAGCAGAATGTGATATAACTGGAGATATTGATCGATAGCGTCATGAATTCAGATATCAGCTACTTGAAGTATAATCATATTTCACATTTATTATCTAAATAAATCATTTTAAGTCCCTAGTAAATTGTTCTCAGGATTCTTCATATGGTAGCGCTACTTAACCAATTCCTTTATCTTCTTTTCTACGATTCTTGTTATAAGCTTGGTCAAGGCGCTGTCGTCGTTGCTGATCTGACTAGCCAAGTTAATCTCGATCTGTTTCTCTATCAACTTGCCTGTCAAATCCACTTCAATGTTGACAGACTCATCGATCTGTTTCAAAGGCATCACAACCTTGCTCTGTGTATAACTAACCATCATGATCGAAAATTCAGCTTTATCATAGTCCACACTGGTAATAGTCAACGAAGTTCCGTCGACAGCAATAAAGCCTTTCTCTACGATGTAGCTCATATATTCCTTATCTCTCAACTGGAAGGTGAAAGTAATTGCATTTCCGTCAGGAACCCGACTCTTGATAGCAGCAATAGTATCAACATGGCCCTGGACTACATGCCCCCCCAATCTGACTTCACTTGTGACAGCTCTTTCTAAATTCACCTTAGATCCCTTTGCAAGATCTCCTAAATTTGTACGACGCAAAGTTTCGGGAGCGACGCCCACCTTGAATTGAGTTTTGTCCTCATCAAATTCTGTCACAGTCAAGCAAACTCCGTTGGTAGAAATGGAGTCACCCAAATGTACATCTTCCAAGATGCTGGAACAGTCTCCAATAACAATCGAAACCCCATTTCCTCCCGAAGAAGAGGTGTCCACCTCCGCATACAGAAGAACTGTCCCAATCGTTTCCACTAAACCTGTGAACATTTCTATATTAGGACAAGTAATGGGTAAAGAAAAAACTTGCTTAATCTTAAATTAGTAATGGTGATCGATGAAATATTCCCCGGTTTTCGGCAAGCCGTTAGTGCGGATTTCAGAGAAACCACAGAAGAAAGAAGACAGAGAGACGTCAAGCTCAGAACGTACACACGTGAGAAGTTGAAGCTTAGAAGGGATCCAGGGCAGACTTCTGATACTAGCGGTGAAAGTAGAATATCCTCATTGATAATGACATGAACAGTTGGTGTCTTGGTTTACTTGTGGTTTCTTAAGTATGGAATCGCGCTACTAATTCTGCACCTGCTATTCTCATCTTATAAAGTGAAGAATACTTGAAGTAGAACAGAAACAGTATAATCAGAAATAGACGAAAAACTCTGCATATGGAAAAACGACAAGATTAATCTACAAGCACATCCAACACTATATTTTGCACTAGAATGTAATTGTTCTGCTCTCTGTCAGTGGTCTTTGTCTGTATGTTGCGGCCATGTATCACAGTCCTTCATATACCCCTGTCGCAGTACTTGTGAGCACGGAAAGATTCTCACCAACATAAATGATATTTCACGCAAAAGATTTCTACCCATTGCTTTCCAAATCCATTGAAGACACACCTGCCGTCATGCCTTTCAGATTTCCGGTCCAGTTCGAGATCCCCAAACACTGCTACATCAATGCCCGTGTGCTCAGAGACCAGTTCAAGAGATTGCAATATGCTGAACATGAGGTTACCAGAAAGGCTTTGAAGTACATCGCCAGAAACACAGAATTACCACCCAGAGCCAGATTGGAAGCACAATTGCAGTTGACTTCCATGCCCAAGTACACGGCCTACAACCAGATCAGAGACAGGTGTGTGGCCACCGGTAACTCAAAGTCGCTTATTCGTGACTTCAAACTCAACAGAACTGCTTTCAGAGACAGAGCCAGAGCTGGATTAATTCCAGGGGTAAAGGTTGCTTCGTGGTAGATGACTACCGATCTTGAACGTGCACATACGATTTGTAAATAGTTGTAATATAGGAAATTATGTAAAATGGTTTTATATTTGTATTGCTAGTAAGTTTGTTAGCCAGAGTAGTAAAGAAAATGAAGAATTCTGGAATCTACAGTGAAAAATTATGAACAAAATCAATGCGTCTAGTAATTTCAATTGAAAAAGAGTGGAATTTCTCAGAAACAGAGATATACAACAGAATCTGTAATCATAACCTGGAGATCGACACTTTAAGTTGTTGTTCCGGCCAATAGTCAAATTACGTTCCCCTGTCTTCCTATTGGCACTTTTTTAATGCGCTCTCTATGCTTGACAAAATCGAGAGTGCACCGAAAATTTATTTGTGAAGACCTCTTTGAATCATACCTACACTATTCTTTCATACGATTCCAGCAATTTCAACACTATAAGTTGTTAACTTTCCATAATGTTACCTACTTTAGGAAGAACTAGAACAGCTTTGTCTGGAATAAAACCAGTATCGCTTCTCAGGCCAACTGGCGGTGCTCGTTTCATATCACTCAAGCCAGATTTCTCCAAACTCAAGAAAAAAGAACAACCTCCAGGATACATCTTAGGAACAGTCAACGACGCTTATAGAATCCCTTTAGTAACCTACTACGAAGGAAGCTACCACTGGACGTATGAAAGGGCTATAGCGATAACCATGGTGCCATTAATGATGACTCCCTTTGTTGCTGGAGTTGAATACCCCATGATAGATGCCGTATTTTCGACTCTCCTTCTCTTCCATTGCCACTGTGGCTTCAAGTCTTGTATTATAGACTATATTCCTGAAAGAGTATATGGCTTCTGGCACAAAGCTGCTACCAGTTTGTTGACGTTGGGGTCGTTTGTTTCGTTGTACGGAGTTTACTTGATAGAAACAGAGGGTAACGGTTTATTTGACTTGTTGAAAAACATCTGGATGGCTTAATAGAGACAGGCAGCAATAGAAAATGTACATAGTAATCAAAACATGACACCCATACAAAGTAGTTTATATTATTCAACGATTCTAGCATAGAAAAGATGTAGGTCTAGCATATAAAAGATGTAGGATAGTTCACTGAAACTTTCGAAATGTTCCAAAGAAGCCAGAAAGTATCTGTGCATATTTCTAAGCGAATGATTCTCATTCCTACTTTATCTTTCACTAAAACTTCTCTATTGTCGGTGACTTCAGTCGTTGATAGACTTCATCCATATTGCGTCCCAAACAGGAAATAGACATTAGTACAGGAAAAATGAACTTAGCATTCTGTTGAGCTAGTCAAAGTCAATGCCTAAAATGCAAGAGGAATTTCATAAATAAAGAAGTAGAAGTACACTTATCTCAATGCCATATACATACATCATCTAGTAAAACTTCCACAAGTTATCCAGCCGGAAATTTCTTTGCCATCTTCTTTCTTTGTTTCAATGGTTACACTATTTATCACGTGCCGAGAATCCTACATACAGCATTTTCGATGAAGACTCAAATTCCACTAGAAGTCATACAGTTCATAAGGTACAACTGCTTCTTTTCTCTCAAAATTTGACAAGGCAGATCCATTGGGTGCAATATGAGTGACACAGAAGTGCTCGACTACGAAAGACAGGAATTGGATGCCGCAGGTGACGGCCAGCGTGAAGGTGAGGCTGACATGGAAGTGGAAGCAGAAGTTGATACGGAGCCTGAAGCTACTAAACAGACAACTGTTGATCACCATGGATTGCAGACTTCACAGACTCTTGAGCCTCAGGAAGAAGTAAACTATGAAGTCGTAGATGAGCCCAAGTTCCAGGTCACGAGATCAATTTTCATTGGAAATTTACGTCGTCCGCTCAATGCCATGCATTTCCAGAACTTCTTGAAGGAGCTAGCTAAAGAGGCCGGAGACTACATCGTGGAAAGAGCCTGGTTGAATAGAACAAGAACCCACGGAATTGTTCTTGTGGACAAAGAAGAGGGGGCCAAGTTTCTCCGTGAAAAACTCCTCGGTACTATTTATCCACTGGAAGAAGACGACTTCAAGTTGAAGGAAGAATACGAGATTAGAGAACAGGAACGTTACGAACAACAGAAGCTTCAATATGAGGATGAGATGGAAAAACTTGATACTGATGAAGCCAAGGCAGCCTTGGACCCACCGTTGGAACCTAGAAAGTATTCTGTTGAGAGACATCCTCTCTTTGTCGACTATATTCCTGTCAAGGCTATCAACCAATGGATTTATGAAGAAGACAGAGGACCCAGAAACGGTAAGTGGAAGATTGACTATGAGACAAAGGATGATGAAGTAGTTGCTAGCCACAGTCTCTTATCAGGTGACTTTGTTCCACGTTATCAGAGAGGCAGAGAACGCCGTGGCCGTGGCCGCGGAGAAGGTAGATATAGAGGCTACAGAGGAGGAGACAGATACGGCGGAGACCGTTATGAAAGAGACAGATACGTAGCTGAAGAGAGAGATAGGGAAAGAGATAACAGAGACAGAGATAGATACGGTGAAAGAGAAAGATACGGTGGTGACAGAGACAGATATGGAGACAGAGATAGATACGCCGAGAGGGACAGATACAGAGGTGGAAACGATTACAACGGCCACAACGACTATCCTCCTCCAAGAAGAGGTTACAGAGGAGACCGTTATGATCGTGATGGACCCAGGCCATATAATGCAGTACCTCCACCTCGTCAAGATAGCTATTATCCAAGACGTGGCCGCGACAGAGATGCATATATTCCTGGAGACAGAGTGGTCAGCTCTCGTACTGACACTTATGAACCCAAATATCGTGACAGATCTGGTAGCAGACAGAGAAGAGACCGCTCGAGATCTAGATCCAGATCGCCTTAAAAGTAATGTAATTCTATCTAAGAAAAGAAAGTTGTTTCTGAAAACTTTGTAGTAAACATGATAATGAAAGAGATAACGTATTTTCATTTTTGACCATGTGTAATAATGTAGATTCTTCTCTAAAAGACGTTTTGTAATTTTGTAATGTAATTCTTCTTGTGAAGAGCATTTCTATAATTCCAAATGAATGAATATACAATCGTACATTACAATACAATAATTACATTGACTAGAATTATGCCGAAGAAGTGAAAAATGAAAGACAGAAACCAGATCGTCATTCGTCACAGAATTGTTGGATATTACTCAGAGGTGATCATGCTGTCCCTGATGTTTATCTGTAGACCATCGGTCTCTTCTAGTATGCTAGTTTGTGGAGTTGGTTCTGGTTCTGGCATAATTCTAAGCACTTCTGATCCCGACAATACCTCCATTTCGTCAATGACAATGTTCTGCGAATTTTCGTGTATCTGAGAATCCTTGTTTACTTTTACGTCTCCAATAGTGTCTTCACCTCCATTTACTGCTTCACCTATATCCACCACTCCATTCTTAGCCAGAGTTCCAGTCGTGGTTCCATTTGTGTCTTCATTTATGACTGCCGTGTTTAAGGGATCATTTTTGGTGCCGTTTGTTTTTGGTTTTTTGACTATGGTCTTGTTTTCTTCAGTTGTTTCTGCGATTTCATCGGATGAATTATCATTTTCCTGTTCCCGTCGCCTTCTTACCGGTATCGACTCTTGCTTTTGATCAGTTTCTGTTATTCCATTTATATGATTATCAATTTGTTCAGCCAACGACAGGGCAGAACTAACCTCTTCCATTGTTGTGTATTCAGAATCAAGAGTGGTCTCGCCCTTCTTTATCGTCTTAACTTCGCTGAGCCACGGTATCTTCACCAAAGGGATGTTTCCAAGCGCTTGACTGGTTATTACGGGCTCTACAACTTGTTTGTCGAGATAGTCATGATCATGATGTCTGGTTCCGTTAGCATTAGCATTTATCTCTCCACTGAACGTAGTCGCCGGGAAATCGTTAACTGATGAGGAAACATTGACCAATTTCAAAAGTGAATTGAAGTACTTGAGAATCTGGACGTTGTTGAAAAGATTGTAGCCTTCTTTCGTGGGGTCTACTAGTATTTCAGCTATTCTCACTATGGTGAAAGGGGGATTTATGGAGAAATGCTGTTGTAAATGGGTTACAATCCGACGGTGGTTTCCAGATATGCTGGCATGGAGATCTACACCTTCGGGTCGAACACTGAATGTTTCACCCTGCGCTGCGGCGACTTCGGCTATCAAATCCAATCTGGCTATAATCTTGGGTAAAATGAGATTGAGCCAATGGTCCAGCTCAGCATTGGGCTCGTATTTCTGAGCCACGACAATGCCGTGTAGCACCGCGACCAACTCCACGTCCAAGGCTGGGAAGTTGAGTGTCATTCCGACAGTGGAATCGAGGATAGGGCGAAATATAGGGAAAAGAAATGTAGTAGCTGCTTGGTTTAGTCTGAGTTTTGGACTTTGTGCTTATACTATATTATATATTTTCTGTAGCGTAAACGCGATGCATTGAAGGAACGCGAAAGTGGGCAGGTTGCAATGGTCAAGTATTGGGAAATAAGACGTGGGGTTTATTGGATGAGATCGTCCAAATTGGACAAAAGTTGGCGTGTTTAATCAGATACTTGAGACAAATTCAAGAGAAGATTTGAGCTTAATCGGTGATAATTTGGCAGAGTTAGATGGGTACTTTATCGAGCAGAATGTTATCAAGTGTCACGTGACTATAGACATATAACAATCAATATATTTAACTATATATATTGTTTGTGCCAAAGAATGTCGGAAAGTCTGACCATAAATTAAACATATCACATTGAAGATTCCACAGTCTTCACTAATGTATGGACTTTCCAACATACATATACTTGCCCCTAATTTTTATGTCATAATCTAGTCTGTTTGCTCTCTCTAACTTCATTATTTAACATCTGGTCTCTCATTTACGCGGTGCGTGTAAGCCTTGGTCGCGAACGAAATTTTTCAGCCTACAACTTTTCAGAGCAAACCATTTCAATACCACTAGATTTCAGACAACACCACACACAAGAGATGTCGATGATCAGAAATTGCTCGAGGCAATTAAGATTGGCCAACAGAGCTGTTGCCAGACCCGTGTCTGTTTTTGGCTCCTCATTGGTCAGATACAATACTACCAGTAGCAAAGACCTCAGCTTAACTGCACAGATATACCCCATGAACAAAGACAGCATAACCGAGTCGGATGTAGACGAATGGTTGAGTGCCGTCAAGAACTTAAAGAACGGAAAGAGTTTGGCCGAAACTGAACAAGAAGTGTACCTTTCTCAGTTGGCCCATCCTGAACCATTTTTGGAGGACAAGTTTGAGCCCACTGAGGCACAGTTGGCTGAGGTAGCAGCCTATGCTGGCAAGGGGGTACCTTTGAAGTCAGACCCTACAGTAGACAACATGGTCAATCTCATTATGAGGCATGGAAAGAAGGCTACGGCTCAGAGAACCGTGTCAAGAGCCTTATACATAATACAGTTGAAGACAAGAAAGGACCCTGTGGAAACCTTGAAGGAAACCTTGGACAAGTTGGGACCTTTGGTTACTACTAGAGTCGTCCAAACAGGCACAGCCAAAAACAAGGTTGTTCCCGTGCCGTTGAACGAGAGACAGAGAAACAGATTTGCCATTACCTGGATCTTGGATGGGTGCAAGAAGAAGAAGTCACCTGATTTGGCTGTTAGATTGGCTGAAGAAATCATCGCTGCTTATGAAGGAAAGTCTTCTGGGTACGACAGAAAGGCCCAGATGCACAAGTTGGCCATGCAACAAAGAGCCTATATCACCTTGTAGACGGCCTCGATTAGTCGCCATCACCTTAGCGTTTATTGGGTGATCTCATCTTGTATATATAATAAACAACGAGTTGCATGAGTGAAAGTTTGTAGAAGCTCAAATTACGCATATCGAAAAGTGTCTCGTATTTTCAGTGCAATTTTGCGCTTAAATGATTGCAAAAACCACAAATGCGATTGCAAAAACTGATACATCCATTTCTATTTCCAACAGTTGAAGCGGGAACTTTATTTTACCAGCTAGTACTTTCAACTCTAACACCCCATTTTTTAATTGTGGCAACATCTGCTAAGCGCCATGGTTGTCGATATCTACAGTGTCATTCATGACATCCGTTACAACTGGAACTACTTGGCTATTTGCTATAGACAACGTTATTACAGCACGAACAAGAACCCTCGTGTGATCCAAACAAAGTTGAAAAACCAGACGTTAATTTCGTTGAGAACATTTCCTCAATGCAAATATTTGATCAAGCCAGGTGAGTTCCTAGCTTTGGATCCAAAAAACAAACCTGGCCATGCAAGGTACCACGATGAAGAAGAAAACGAGAGAGAAAAAAATAACAATAATGACATCAACCACTATTTTGTTGGGTTTGACGACACATTTGTTGAACGAGAAAGGAAGGAAATGATTTCTCGACTTGTGGGAAGCAAACGGCCGAGTAGCGCTCCTGACTTGGTTTCCTTAAAGAGAGTAGTTCTAGGAAGCAGTTCGTGCAATTGTCTCTGCCACGATCATCCACCAAACAGCGAGGCTAAGGAATGTGAAGACATGGAGGAAGCCAACTTGTCAAAATCATCTGGCGTCAAGGACTTCTTCAAGGGGATCATTGGATACAAGAAGAACGAAGAAAGCCAATTACAGAGCAGCAACAAAGTCTCCGCAGCCAACAGCAGTATTTCTGAATTGATCGAGAAAGAGCAGGTACGAGAAATACAACAGCCCTTGTCGATGCCCAAAGCAAGATTATTCTTGAACAACTTAGGGTCAAGTTCACTGCTCAACTCACATGGCAAAGACGTCGAAGAGAAAAAGGTCTGGCAGACCGTACTTAACGAAGTCTCTTTATCAGCTGCCAGAATATCTACGGGAACCAAATATGTTGAGATCAAGAATAAAATCAGCAGTCCTGACTTCGTCGTTGCTAAATCGCAGCCAAAGATTGGACCCACCAACAATGAGAATTGCTGCGAAATTTCGAAGGCAGAGTCGGCTGACATCTTTGCTGAGCATTTGGAGCGGGCTAAGGCAAAATACTCTGAGCACTTTAAACTCGGACCACAGAGTTTGAGCCTTAACGAGAATATCCGTAGAATAGATTCTAGAGAGCAGATTTCAGCAGGGTCTTTCTGCGACCATAGTGAGTTGTTGGGGTTGTACCAGTACGATACGTTGTGTAAGTAGCTATGGAACCAATTATACAGAAAACGATGTGCCAAATAAAATGAGGCGAATCCTGTAAAGAGATATCCAAAGAGCTTATAGGAAACGATTCCAGATAACTTATTTAGCGTATAGACCATAGACGGCAAAATACATATGGTTGTGTTCTTGATTAATCTGTATGTGTTCCATGGGCCGCACGATATCTACCAGAATTCGCAGCCAATAGTATGCACACACAGTTAATAATTAGCCAGTTGTAAGAGAATAAAGATCTGTCCAACCATCTAAATATAAATAAAATATGCCAACATAAAAAGCAAGCACCTGATATATAACTCGACCTTCACCCCAACAACATATATTTAATGTCACCACTTCAAGTCTCGTCTCCAGCCATATGGTGCTGCTTTCCTTCCATAGTTAAGACCACACCTGCACACAGCTTATAATTCGCCAGGTTTTCATTGGTTGGGCAACTGCAGAAAAAATGCACCGATTGAATTTTTGTCAGATTGAAAAAGTGAAAATCTATACAAAACCTTACCAAGGTACTCCTTTCCTCATACGTCTGTAGTTCTTTTTTTATATCTGACAAGCCAAGATGATCCGTGGCTCAGCCTTCCGTTCCTCCGTCAAATCCTTGACTGCTCGCCGTTTGTTGTCCACTGCCAATGGCCAGACCAAGTACACTACACTCTCTAACGGTGTCACCATTGCTTCTGAGACCAACACCAATGCTGCCACAGCCACTGTAGGGTTATACTACGGTGCTGGTTCGCGTTCTGAACATCCATACAACAACGGTGTTTCTGCATTGACTGCTTCGATTTTGGGCTCTGGCTTACAGGATGGTGTTTTACTTTCTTCTGAATCTACCAAGGAAACAAACGGTATCTTAGCCACTACAACCAACGCCAACGTCGCCAATGCCGGAAAACTCATTGCACAAATCGCTTCTAACCCTGTTCAAATTTTGGAAAAGTCCGATTTTGCTGCTGCCAAGAACAAGTTGGCCGCCGCTGCCGCTGCTGTAGAAGCTGATTCTAACGCTAAAGTGTTGGAACACTTGAATGCTTCTGCTTTCCAGGGCTACTCACTTGGATTGCCTACATTGGGTACTTCTGACTCCATTCAAGACTTGGAGATCCAAGACGCCGTCCGTTCGTTGGAAAAGCACTTGGTATCCTCCAACACCGTCATTGCTGCTGCTGGTAACTTTGATCACGAAGCTCTTGTTGCTGCTGTGGAAGCCAACTTGACCTTGACCCAGGGCTTGAAGCCACAAGAGAAGCCAGCTTCGTTCTTGGGATCCGAAGTCAGAATGAGAGACGACACTTTGCCAAAGGCCTACGTTGCTATCGCTGCCCAAGGTGAATCCTTCAACTCGCCAGCCTTCTACGTAGCTAAGGTCGCCGCTGCCATCTTTGGTGACTTTGACCACCATTCTGCTTTTGCCGCATACACCAGTCCTAAGCTCGCATCCATTGTACAAGAATACCACATTGCCGACAAGTACACCCACTTCTCCACCTCCTACTCCGACACCGGTTTGTGGGGTTTTGCCTCGGAAATCTCCAACATCGAGGCCATCGACGACTTCACCCACTTTACGTTGAAGGAATGGAACAGATTGTCTGTTTCCATCTCCAACGCAGAAGTTGCCCGTGGTAAGGCTGCTGTCAAGACTGCCTTATTGAGACAATTGAACTCGACCCCAGCTGTAGTGTCAGACATTGCTACCAAGGTCTTGTTGGCTGGCTACAGATCCTCGGTTAAGGAAGCGCTTGAGAAAATTGACGCTATCCAGACCAAGGACGTCAAGGCATGGGCCCAGGCTACCTTGTGGGACAAGGACATTGTCATCTCCGGAACTGGTCAAATCGAAGACTTGCTCGATTACAACAGAAACAGAAACGAGATGGCCGCCTTGAGATGGTAAGCGGACTTTGTTTCTCTTCTGTTTAATTCTCTACTTGCATGTTTAAGAAAGCCATACACTTTCCAAAATATATTTAAAAGACAATAGAAAGTAAGATCTTGATTCAAAGTCTCATGTTGTCCAACAACCAAATCCATTTCGTATATAACCCTTACATATTATTTTGAATATACTAATTTTATTCCGAAAAAATGTGATGACAATCATGAACATTGAAGTTAATGTTACAGTTGCTACATTTTGTTTACATTACCTCCTTGCGCGTAATAGATATACTTTTACTGAATGCTATAGCTGCTAACTGAACGCTAATACATATTCAAGTTACTAAATATAGGTACATCTACAACTATAAACATTCTACATGATTCCACTCTTCTTGAGATTCTGCTGTACAATCACATCTGTTACGGCCGATAATACAAACTTCATGGACTTGGAGTCTGTGGCACATGTGCGATGCACGTAGATAGGTTTATTTGTCCGGTTAAGTTTCAAGAAGTTGGTTTCAAAGAACTTCATAGCCTCGGCCGAGTCTTGGGGCTTGCCGTTGTACTCTGGATAGTACTGCTTCAACGGCGATCGTTGGATCTTCTTTTCAAATATATCGGTTTTATTAAGAAAGAGAATAAATGGGGTATTTGCAAACCATTTGGAATTGCACAACGAGTCGAATAACATAATCGACTCTTGTAACCTGTTGACTCGCTCATCTTCAAACAACATCTGGTCGTATTCTGAGATGGCAAGCACGAATAAAACTGCTGTGATATTGTCAAAACAATGTATCCATTTTCTACGCTCTGAGCGTTGTCCTCCAGCATCCAACACTTTGAACTTGAACGCATTGATGTTGAAGTTGGTTTCAGTGATCCCTGTTGTCTTTATGCGGCCCTTCAAGATATCTGTGTCAGTACAATAGTACTCAGGATCAGCAAACTTGTAGACATTCTCAAAGTAGTATTCAGCACTGGCTTCAAATTGAAACTCGTTGGACCGTTCGTAACAACTCTGGATTCCGGGGTCGGACGTCCACAACTTATGAATAGCATCAGCGATTTGTTCTCTCGAATAAGTGCTGTTTGGAGTGTGATTTGTGCTGTTGTAGACGACATTGACGTTGTCACTTTCGTGATTTGATTTAACAGGAGGATCGTCCCAGTACGAAATGTTGGCTATACCTGTACTGTTCATTCTGCGTTTGTTTTTTTGTACTTCGCTGTACTTCAACACATAGTCGTTCATGAAGTGTGCTCCTCCAGCAGCGCCTGTATCAATCTGTTGCAAGGCATTCGCTCGAAGAACAATCTGCTTGTATGGAATTAGAGGGCTATTTTCCAGATCGCATTCGAGAGCGATACCAAGCTTACGAGCCTGGACTATAAGGATTTTCATTGATTGAACAACGTCACACCAGATGACCTGGGAGTACTGGATTCGTTCCTGTTGTGTGAATCCTCCCTTATGTAGAAGTTTCATCTGCTTTAGCACGGTAGATTTTCCACTTTCTCCTGCTCCGAGAAGCAAGAGCTTGACCTGGTTTTTCTCGTTCTGTTTATTAAGCTGGAGATTCTGCTCGATGGCATCGTTGATGCGTTTATCGTGAAGAAAGGGGTCTTTTTCCTCGTTTTCTGGAACACTAGCTGCGCAGCCCATTTTATGGAAGAGTGGAAAATCTCACTTGCAACTAGTTTGACTGCGAAAAATGTTACTGATAAGGAAGACGACTACGCTGTTAAGAGGCGTGAAATAAAAAATCTGGTGTTCCAGGGTGTTCCAGCGGACTACGATGGTTATATATCAACAACAAAGGAGGAAAACAATAAATGTCAGCGTCGACATGAACGTACCACATTTTTCCCATCTACCTCCGAAGTGAATACTTTCATCCCCCAAATCTGAAACACCACCTTCCTGCAGTTGGCCATTATTATCTCCCACGGTCGGGGAGTTTACTACACTTGGAATAGAGTTTTACAGGTTCGTTCCGGAAAAGAGACAGTGCCAGACAATGGTCAGACAAATCCTTGATAATAGTTTCCCTCTCTAACGCGGAGGTGTTTCTAGAATGGTGATTCGATCTTGGTCATAAGAGTCTCCTAGAGAATCGACCCAATGCCTTTCGAGAAATTTTAAGGTTTTGGTGCGTGGTGCAAGTTGAGATCTTGCAGATTTATGCAACTGAGTCGCAGCCAAACTCAATTACATGTTCAACAAAATATAATTTCTGCTCTTGCTCACTAAAACGTATCGAAATCACAAGGCTCGAGTTGCTGAAATATGCACTATGATCTCTTCCACCCATCCCGATTGGAAAGGTAATGACCTTTTCAATTCCAACTCTCAGTCCGGTAGAAAATACTAACCTGTAATGGAATGAAACCTTATGTCAGGTGATTTTTGAGAGCCGCACCATGGTTCACACATGGTAGATTTTGAAACAGATTTGGCACCCATATGAAACAGCTGGGCTACGGAAGTGGAAGAAATAGCCACCGAATTGTCACATTCGTCGGGAATTCCCATCGACTCTACCCGTTCCACTAGAAGTGCCAGCTACCGTCATTTTATTTTCTGAATGTGACAGTGACAGGCAGAGTTCTTAAATCATACGATAGTCGTAAGGCAAGCGAAAACAGCGATCTTGGAATTAGATTGTAAATTAGAATAATAACCACGTAAATAATGCACAATCCCATAAGGCATGCGATTATGACTTTCCATTGCTGTTGTGTGTTCTGATGTTATCTTATGTACGGTACTTGTTATAATATGTAAAAAGCACAGTATTCTATGATTTATTAATGTTACACTACATTGCAAATTTTCAAAGTCTATAGTATTATAATGTCATGCAGAAACCCACGTAGTAGATGGAAATCACCACCATTGCCATAAAAACCGAATGCTTGAAAAACGGAACAAGATTCCAGTTGCGCAGGAACGCAGCTATCCGTCTGAACGGTGCGGCTACAAGCTTGCCAATACGGGAGCTATCAAAGAAGCCAGATTGGGCTCCGGTGAAAGTGTACATGGGGATGTTTAATGCTTTTACTGTAGGCAACGAGTCGAAAACCTCAGAATGCGCCAGAGATGATGCTGTCCTGAGGTCTTCTTCGTCTTGTTCACGGAGAAAGTTCTGGATCTTGCTTGAATTAGTCGAGAGCTCGATGTTGGCTTCATCAGAATTTATAGGGAGGATCGAGGAGTACCTTAACCGAGCTGACCTCTGCTTGATATTCCAGCAGAGAATAAACAATCCTGAGATCACAGCAAATGTTACGTAAAGCCCTACATCCATGTATGGAGTCTGTGCATAGCAGATCCGGGTATCGTACTTGAAGTCAGTACCGTCGTGATCCTCTTTTTCTGAATTGGTAAACGAAAACATCTGCACCGCAGGATACCGGATCCCCATAGCCATGCTGATGGACTTTACGGTAATCTCCCGTGACATTGTTTCACGATGAAGAATATCACAGTAGTCATGGTCGTCACCAGTAAAAATGATATCCGGCTTTATTTTCTTAAGCAAGTCATCTGAAATGGATTTATTGATAGTGGACTTGTACTGATAGCCCTTTCCCTTGACGTCGAAAACCGTACTTTCACGCAAAGGTCCACAATCAAGCGAGGGATCTCTATACAAAGGTACATGTGTCAAGAGTACCCGCGGATTCGTCTTGACGATGTTGGAGCCATAATTACTGTTGACAAACTCTTTGGCCGGAGAGTTGATTTGGCGTTCTGACGACGACAATGACAACGAATCCAACATTATGAAGTCTACATTGTTGATAGTGGTGATGGAATTGGGATTGCCAAAGTTCTTGATGAATCGTTTACGAGCCTTCAAGTTGACCAAGTCGCCAAATCCAATGTCATGGTTGCCCGGAACGTTTACGAACCAGTTGATGCCCTTTTTGTAATTTGCTGAGGTAGTTTTATCATAGAAGATAGAGTTGAACCGTTCGAGTTCGTTGAAGTAGTACTTTTTCTTAGAGTCACGGGCGTTGTCCAAGTAGTCACCTAAGAAGAACACGTAGTCTGGCTGCAATTGGCGAATCATGTTTTTGTAGTTTCGTTTCAAGTAAACGTCTACGGTGTGTTGTGAAAGCTTAAGGAGCCACTCGTTTCTGCCAGGATAGGTGTGGTTATCGATTAGCTGTGGATCTGCAATCAACAACACATTAGTGACATCGTCTGAGGACCGCGAGTCCTGGTCTTGATCTGAATGTAGAAGTTGCCCATCTAGTTCGTCGTCTTCAACAACATTCATATTGGGTAAATGAGAAGGGGACACCTGTGGCCACTTGCATCTACCTATGGTTAGATAGGGCACAAGCCGTTCTTGGATCAGGAAAATCACGATCCACAGCAACACTAGCAGAAACAAGAGATGGTGTATGCTCCTGAACTTGGGAACAAAGAGGCGCACCATGACGTAGAGAATGGAGCAAACAGGCTTCTACAGTAGATAGAGATGTGAAAAAAAGGTCAAGAAAAAAGATTCGTGTTGATGCAAGCGAACATTTCAGGCTGGTTGATAGTGCTGTGTGAAGGAGGGACAGAGTCATTCTGAAGGGTAGAAATTTTGATGAAGATACCTTTCAAGAGTTACGAAGATTGTATTACGGATTGTATTACGAATGTACATCGATACGGTGTAACATTCCAACCACCCAAACAATGAATTATGGTCCACGACAGACACTTAAAACGCACTTTGGTTGAGAAATACTGAACTTGTGAGATTTACTTACGAGAGAATCTGTATAAAGTAGCGACAGAATCAGAGAGAATTGTATGCCATCCTAGAGAATCATACAAGATAATCGTGATACAAGGAGAGCCATAATACAAACTAGCAGCCCAATTAAGATAACGAGCACTGAGCCGTTTCCAATCATTACATAATTTCATCGTCAACTTTAACTTCGACTAAATATTAAGCATTGCATTATCAGCGTCGTTATCTTCACCAAGATAAACTTCCTTTTCTTTCATACTATCACAGCATTCTTCTTCGATGAAGGGCCCATATTTAATAGCAGGAAATATCACTACTTGATCTTTTGGCACTCAATACTTTCGGCATTCGACACTTTCCACAACTCCAGTCGTAGCCTCATGTCTCTAGCATCTCCTCGGTCCTCTTTCTACCCAAGCTGAAATCATTTCACAGAGATCACTTGCCTTCTCTCGGCCGAGTCCCAGATTGGCCAATAACATTATCTGCTCCAAGCCTCTTCTCTCAACTCTCCAGCAACCATTCGGCATTAACGAAACTTCTGCAGCACTTTCAGCCGACAGCCCAAGTGCGTGAAAACATACGCGCTAAAACACGTAATTTCCCTTTTCCCATACCGGCCAGCTCGGCCTAAATATAATATAAAATAAATTCCCATCTTATCCACATTGGGTATAACTCGTATATTTCGTATAGCTCGAATGATAACTGGAGTCTATCCAGAGCTATTTTACTTGCCGTCCTCATCTTCTTTCTGGCTCGAGCATCGACTTCCCTTCCTATTTAACGTCTTTCTTTCCAGCGTGAAGCGTATTTTCAGCCAATTTTCCGGTTTCAATTGCTCAATTGCTCTGCTACCATGGCCGATTTGGAGACCGTCCTCATCACGGTGGTTGCGGCTTTCGCCATCAACTACCTCTACAACCAATACATATATGCCACCAAAGATGTAAACGAGCTCTATCTCACCGAACAGTCGACGGTCGACTCTACCAGACTTGCCAATGAATCTGCCATATACAAGTCAAACAAAATCACCTATGCAAACGGTCTACGCATCGGCTTGGATATCCGCTACGACCATTACAAACTTCGTCATGGCAACCTTTGCGACGTCTGGGAAATCATCTTCAAATACGCTTCGAAACAGCGTGGCTCGGGTATCACTATTGACAACGACTTCCAGCCTATCATCCAATTGAACTACAAGATCGCCCAATTCAACCGCTACTTGTCCTCGAACAACGTGAAAGTTGTGCGCCTCAATTTGAACCACTTCATCAACAACTTCGATATATTGATAGCAGTAATCAGTGCCATGATAAGCCAGATAACCATCGAACTCTATGACGATCATACTAATTTAGAGGATATCAACGAAGGTTTGTTCATCGTCAATAGCAGCGATCTCCAGAAGTTCACTCCGCAATCCTATTTCAACTACGAAGACCAATCGGTATATGATATCGAATCCACAGACGAGCTTAACGAGTTTGTCAACGAATACACCTACGAAAAAGACAAGGGAATCGCATTGAAGATCACAAGGAAGTTGAACAGTTCCGTACTCTCAACTGTCGAATTTACCCAATTGAACATCATCAGCTCCTTGGCTTCGACTATAAAACACTTGCCCTTGTCCAAGGAAATCAACCGCTATGACAAGATCGTTATAGTACAGTCATCTAAGCGCACAAATGATGCTATTACAAACCAATTGAATAAGATACTACTCAGTTTCATCTCAACTGCCCAATTGGTGGTGTTAACTGAAAATTCCTCGTTGTCCTGGAACAATATCCTTGCACACGAGCCTACCATTCTTGCTGTCAACGAAAAGGAACTCCAAGACTTATCGCTTGAAAAGTTGAAACTGGGCTTACATTTGAATTGGTACAAAAAGTTTGTCGCTAACCAAACGTTGAAGTTCCTTTCCAAGGGAAAGTTCTCCAAGTCAACATTCTTAAATCCTGATTCAAAGTTAAGATTGATATACGTAAATAATGGGATCAACAATACTCGTTTGTTCTCTCCAGCTCAATTGAACGAGTTCAGGTGCTTTCTTTCGTCGCGATTGGTGATGGAATTCGGGTACTATAATATTATCGGTCCAATTATTCTCACTGACTTCTACGACTACAGGTATTTTCTGATAGCTAGTGTAAAGTCCTGGGGATGTATATCGCAATCATTGGAACTTAAGCTCACTGATGTATCGGAGAAGAGTGAAGGAAAGTTGAGTGTGAGAGGTTATACAATAGGGAAGTCCACCAACAAGGTTGTCAACAGATCGGACCAGATTGAGCAGAATAAAAATATAATGAAAGCTAATGATGGTTTTATGCCCTTAATCAATGTTAGAGGCAGATGGGGTAACGACGGATGCTTGTACATAATTTAACCACATTTTGTAAGAGTATGTATTATAGAAGTATTCCTTTTAAACAACTATATGATTTCTAGGCCCTCACTTTCTTATTTGTATTGAAGTAGAATGCATCGGTATTTCCTCCACAACTTCTCTTTCTAGATTTTTTAGAAAAGAGCGAGACTGGAGCCTGCTTTGCATCGATGAAGATCTTCCTATCCATTTGATTGGCATAGTAGTTATTGAAATTGATTTTAACAACACTCAAATTATTGATGGAAAGTTGACTAAAAAATCCTTTCCATTTATTCAACTTATTGGAAATGGAAGTGTTGTTGGATTCCCAGTGAATTTCGTTCTCGTCATGGTTGTGGCTATTGACAATTTGGTAGCTGATGAAGTCGTAGCCATAGATGATGAGAATGTTGCACCAGTTTTCGTATGCCAAACCATTGAGGTAAAGATCGTAGTTCAACAAGCCCAAGCATTTAATTTCGACTTCTCTAAGAGTTTTCAAGTTACTCTTTTGATCGTCTTCCTTGATGCCACAGATCTTTAACCAAGTCTTGAAAGAATAGTTGCAATCCTGGTTAAATTTCAGGGAAAGTATGACCAAACCCAAGAACAACTTCTTGTAATCTTTTAAATGGACATCAGAAGCAACGTCCTTTTCGTTCTTTACAAGTTTAAACATGTAATAACAAGCTAATTGTAAAGACTGGATAGAAGTCTTTGATCTTCTCAAGACTTCAATGATAAAGAATCTCAAGTCTTTCTCGTCAACAGAGTCCTTATATAAGGTCTTCATTAAGTTGATTGAACAATTAATCAAGATAAGGTTGAATTGTGTCTTGTTCAAGTGGTTGGTATAGTACTTGAAATGATTAGGAGACAAGTTTTCCTTTCTGTTGATAGGAGAAGACGAACAAGTAGGAGGAGGAGTTAATAAGGTGGCTGAACTTGATTCCTGAGAAGGAAGATCGAGATTGGTAGTGCCCACATTACCTGGGGAAACTGGAGACTGTAAAGCCATTTTTGATCTTTTTCAAGTTATGGAAAGATATTGCTCAACAAGCAAGACCAATACAGGGGAAGAATAAACAGAAGTAGACAAAATTCAATAAATATAAATCTAATAGGAAACACTTGACTTAGCAAACCTATTAGAAACACAATATACCTTTGAACAGGAAATATCTAAACAATAACTTGGGAAACCATGATGGATACTTCGGGGAAGGTACAATAAGATTAAATCAATAGTAAGACAATGTGGAAAATGATGATGATAACGGACACTTGGTGGATGTGAACAAGTGTAGTTTGAGCTCTAAAACCAGTTAGAACTCGCAGAAGTAAAGCAATGAAACTAACCCTGAAATGTGAATGACGATAAAAGCAGCTTAGAACTCCTTTCACGATGATAATAACACAGCAAGCGAGACTGTGACCCAAACTGTGTGTTTAGTTCTCGAACCTATAGAAGAACACACACAAACAATAATATAACCCAAATGCAGTTACTCTACAATCAACAGATAATAGAAACCAAACTGAAACCGACTAACAAATAATAATAGAATGAAAAATGATAATAGCTAACAAAGGGATAAAAACACGGGTGAAAAGAACTTAGAATATTTCACACACAGACAAATAGCCAAAACAGATAAACGGATGGTATCGACTCAATAGTGATGGCTAACAGAGAAGGAACCTGGAGAACTACTCCAGCTGTGTTTCGTTATCTGTGGATTGGAGGTGCTTATATAGTGGGGCCACAGGAGATGGAATTACTCACAGCTGCCTGCAGGCAGTGCGCCCACTCTTATCAGTCATTGCTTTTTTCGCGGTGGCAGATGAGTCAATGAACAGATGAGGTTGGTTACATCACGTGAGTTTCTATAATCAATTGCTGTACCAGAGTTTAGCATACAATTTGGATATGACTAAGATTATGGGAGCTGGCCGAGACCACTCACCTCTGCGGTATGGATCTTGCCGAGTTCGCTCCGATGTTGGCAAGTGATCCCATTCTGGCGCGTCTGGCATTTTCTCCTATTTCTCTGCTCGCGGAGTGAGTAACTTCTTCCTGCCGTTCTCAGCTTCGCCTGCGTTCGGCCGGTATCGGTTCCGCCACACCGGAACAATTCCGAAACTTTACATTATGTCATTGCAAGAATGCCGGACCTTTCATGGTTGCGAGAAATCGCCTTATACCATTTAGTTTCTTTTGCTCGATTGCCGCAAAATGACTGATAACTCGAACGAAGGGTTTGCCACCGCTGACTTCAAGTGAGAGAATTTGCTGATCTTTGTAAACATTTCTCGTATTCTTCGTATTGTGTTATAGAGATGTTAGTCATGTAGACAAATAACAATTTTGCGAAAGGTATTCCTCAATTCTGAAGTTCTGTTCACTATTCGTGATGTACTCAGTATAGGTACTTATCTATTGCCTACAGTAAGAGCCTACTATATTCTCTACACCCATCTATGACTGTTCGTATATTAGTAATGTACATGCGATATATCGCTAATCCCGTGTAAGCTTCCTAAACACTGAGTCGATAGTGTCCCTGATTTCCTTGTAACTCACAATTATACAGTTCTTCTCGTCTCTACTAACTAACAAAAACTTCTCGTCTATGCCAGCATCCAACTTGTTCAAATTGGTCAACACTCGCGACAAGTCCACCACCGGCTTGCCGTACTCGTCGTGCTGAAAAAAGATGTAGTCGCGGAACAACTTGATGAGGTACTTATTGCTGTTTTCCGTCCAATCCTTAGCCTCGGGTCTATCTATGATGAAATTTAACTTGGTAAGTAGTCTGAATAAACGGGCATTTTCCAACTCTGTAGTGATCTGAGATTCCATGAAATCAGTCGAATCTTGCAAATTATTTATTGCGCTGAATAATCGCGTGGTCAAGTATCTCTGGCCGAATTTGTCGAGATCAAACTCGTCGGTATCTTCGTTCAAAATCGTCAACATCTGGATGAACTCGTCGCTGAAACTGATAGTCGACGATGTCTTCAAATGCCGCAAGAGCTCCTCAGTATCGTTGTTTCTCAAAGTGTTGGGAATTGTCAATGTACTCAACGATAACAAAATCCTTCCCAACTTCTTGATATCTTCCCTCTGTAAACTCTGGAAGTAGCGGTTTGACTTGGAGATTTCTTCTTCGTCCTTTTCGTAGTTTAGGATGTCACTGATAGCCAAGTTGGACAATCTGATTCTGTTCTTGTTGGTGACAATGATCTTGGTCAAATCCAATGCCGATCTGGCTGCCAACCCCTTGGCATGGATAGCCATTAATGCGTTGATTAGTTGTACGAGATAGTTCCATAATATGTCTTCAGTTATAGGCTCGGTACGTGTACCAATCCGTTTGTGGTGGTCAATCAACGTGCTCGAGTTAGGAAAGTAATCGTACACAACCACTAAGCACGACTTGCCGAACGCCATACTGGTGAATGCCTCTTGTAACTGGGTGACATTGGCGTTTTTAACTGATCTCCACTTCTTGATCGTCTTGAACGGAGACTCGTTGATGATGGGGAAGTTGAGTTCGATCTTACGTAAGGCATAAGGATTGCCGTCTACATTGGAAAATACCTTGTATAGCGACGAAGGAACGTCCCAAACTTTGGACTTCGGGTCGTAACTCTTGTCTATGGGTACCAACGAGTGGTAGATGTTGATATGTTCCGGCAAGTTGGAACGGGGCAACGTCTGGAGAGTGGCTTCGTTCTTCTTCTGCAACGATTCACGTAAATCATTCGGAATAAACATCAGATTGGCATTGGTTTCATGAGGAGGCAACGGAATCGTTAAACGAGGTGGAGGAGCTGGCGCGTAGAGATGGTACTGCAACGGATACGAAGCTGCCTGTTGCTGGTAGTACACGTCAGCACCTGAAGACTGTGCCATAGATGCTGGATGGCCATTTACATTCAAGTACGGGTTGGGAGGCTGTACCCCACCAGACGTGTTGGGACTAGAAGGATACTCGGAACCAAACCCGGCAGGCATAAATGACGGTGTCAGAGCATTGAATTTCTTCTGCGAAAGTAACTCGTTGGAATCAGCACCATTATTTGCAGAATTTACCCCCACTCCAACAGAAACAGTCTGACCTAAAGCTACAGAGCCAAAACTACCATTGGCTCCACCAGAACCTAAAGAGCCTACTGCACCTGATCCACCAGAAGGAACAAATACTGGAATCTCCTTAACATTGGGAGACAACGCCGCAAATTTGCTGGTAATATTTTGGACGTTAGAGGGTTGAAAAGAGGGTGTGTTCAAGTTGAATTTACGTTTGGCCTCAGAAGGAGAGCCGTTTCCAGAATAGCCAGAAGACGAACTAGAGGATACAGGAGGCTGGCCAACGTTGCTATTACTGTTGACATTATTGACGTTGCTATTGATGTTGTTGTTATTGCTAGCAATGTTATTCGTGTTGTTGCTCGTACTAGTGTTGTTATTAGTATTGCTATTAGTGTTGTTGTTATTAGTATTAGAGTTAGAATTATCTTTTCCAGACGGCTTGTGGTGACTGAATGCACATCCTTTGTTCTCAAACTTGCAGTATCCGTAGATAAGGATGTTCTTGCAGAGCGTGTCCTTCGCGCTGTCCAAATTGAGATTCATGGCGGCTCAGGATATTCACGTCCATGCAACCTGGGCCATAAAAGTAAACTGGACCGATGATTTTCATATTTAACCTAAATGCGGATATTCGGTATGGATTTATGAATATGGGCAAGAATCATGTGACATAAGTCAGATGATAATAAAACCAACACCGAGAAAAAGTAGCAAGTCTTAAATACAGTTCTATACAATAGAGGAGTAATTCTGTGCACTTTCTGGAGGTGTCTAGTTATCTTCAAATGTAGCAATACTTTTCATACAGATACGACTTTCACATATCGTTCACTTTTCAAACACTTTTCCTTTCCTTGAGCATTCATTGTAAATACGAGTATATAACCAAATCCATCCATACAATCCGTTTCTACTGTAAATATCTAGATCTATATCCTCATCTACATCTCACAGTTAACAAAATGGGTGTGGCCTCCTCCAAGATCATGGATTCCCTCATGGAGGGCACCAACTTCGACAGAGAAGAAATCGATCGTTTGAGGAAACGATTCATGAAACTCGACAAAGATGGCTCTGGAACCATAGACAAAAACGAGTTCTTATCGATACCGGGTATTTCGTCCAATCCTTTAGCCACAAGATTGATGGATGTGTTTGATGAAGATGGAGATGGTACCATTGATTTCCAGGAGTTCATCACGGGCTTGTCTGCTTTCAGCGGAAAGACGTCCAAGGTGGACAAGTTGAAGTTTGCATTCAAGATATATGACATTGACAAAGACGGGTTCATTGGCAACGGAGAGTTGTTTATTGTCATGAAGATGATGGTGGGGAAGAACTTGCAAGAAAGTGAATTGCAACAGATAGTCGACAAGACGATGATGGAGGCCGATAAGGACGGCGATGGCAAATTGAGTTTCGATGAGTTCAAGAACGCAGTCGATTCCAAGTCTGTTTCCACCTCGTTGACGCTTAATCTCTTCTAGAACGACCAATGAACACATTTGCTAATAGTATGGCAATCCCAACACCAACGTTGGATAATTGTAGATATCATAGAAAACTGAGCGTAGCTTTAAAAGATCGTATTCGAATAATTGTAAAACGTCGTAGTTAAATTCGTATATAATTGATGAGTATTGCGATGCTTGTGACAGGTGAAAAATTGAGAAACCACAGTAGCAATATTTCATTCTTTTCCACAATCGCCACAAAGTAGTAATGACAGTCACAGAAGACCGAACAGAAGCCCTTCTAGAATGGATCAAGAATACCGAGGATGAAACCTTCAAACCTTCGACCCATTCGTTTATCTCTCCCAAGATAGAAATCAAGCAATTCGAACACAGTGGAAGAGGTATCGCTGCCAAGGATGATATCAAACGATCCCAACAAATTTTGCGGATCCCACACTCGTTCCTCCTCAACTTCACAACGGTAGTGAGTCACATTACAAGACACAATTCCAATATCAAACTCAAAGAGCCTTACTATTTGGGAATATATGTTCCTATAGAATCTACAAATAATCATGACAAGTTCACCAAGCTATACAAGAACCTCGAGCTCCAAGACTTATTGGCATTGACATCATTCCAGCTACTTTCACTATATTTATGTTTTGAAAAACAGAGAATACAGTCCTCATTCTGGAAACCGTTCCTCGAAATGCTTCCAGACATCTCTGATTTTCTGTTAAATCCGTTGATTTGGAAAGTTTTACAAGTAGACCAGTGGGAAAGACTCATACAACTCCTTCCAGAATCAACCAAGAGACGTGCAGAGGATGTATACGAAAGATTCTTGCAAGATTATGCTGTTGTCAGAGCTCTTGTGTCGAGAATTCTCAGCGACTTGAAGTTAAGTGAATCTTCTCTAGATGAGTACATTCCCATAAACCTTTTTACCTGGGCCTGGATGTGTATCAACTCTCGTTGTCTTTACATGACGATTCCTCAGGGTAAGACCAATGCCGATAACTTCACTATGGCACCGTATGTTGATTTTCTAAACCATTCTTGCAATGATGAATGTAGCATTCTCATCGATACAACTGGATTCCATGTTCGTACCACTACAGCATATATACCAGGCGACCAGTTGTTTCTCAGCTATGGTCCACATTGTAACGAATTCTTACTTTGTGAGTACGGTTTCGTGATCCCTCATGATAACAGGTGGAACGATGTCGATATCTCAGCATACATTCTACCGCTTCTTAAACCTCAGCATGTGGAGTTCTTGAAAGAAAACGATTACTTCGATAAATACACCATAACAAACGAAGGAATTTCGTTTAGAACAGAAGTGGTATTAGCTACTGTGCAAGAGAACACTCCACTGGTGTCCAGAAGACTCCAAGCACTATTGAATGGCATTGGGGATGGGGCTACTTTCAAGAGTCATTCCCATGCTCTCTTGCAAGAAATCATAAAAAAAGTACAACACGAATGTGATCAGTACAAGCATCTCGAGTATAACGACGACAAG
The DNA here is from genome assembly GCA_030564745.1 of Scheffersomyces segobiensis. Taxonomy (NCBI): domain Eukaryota; kingdom Fungi; phylum Ascomycota; class Pichiomycetes; order Serinales; family Debaryomycetaceae; genus Scheffersomyces; species Scheffersomyces segobiensis. The sequence goes on from JAKTZB010000004.1 coordinate 103,018, forward strand.
GAAATATCTACTCGAGAACGAAAGAGAGCTATCGGGTTTCTCTACAAGAACAGAAGCGAGATAGCCAAGACCATTCTTTCCACCTTAGAGTAAAGATATATAATCTATATACAAGTTGTACAAATATCGCTAATGCAATTCTCCATCTTAAGTGATTGTCAATGACTCAGCCGCACTTTTTTCAACAGCCATGTCAATGCTGGACTTGGTCTTGACCAAGTCTAACATCATTGTATTTGTAGGAGTTGGAATGCGATGGGTCTTTCCCAAGTAGACTAGGTATCCGTTGATCCAGTCGATTTCTGTTGGTGCCAAATGCTTGACATCTTCACGCATAGACGAACTGTTTTGAGCTGTGCTCTTCAAAATTGCGAGTACTGAATCCAAAAGTCTATCTCTGTTCAACACTGTGCTGGCCAAGGGGATCTTCTTTAGTTCGGGATATTCTGCTTCGAAAACATCTATCGCTTCCTTTATGATTCTTTTGAAAATGGGAATAACATTGGTTCCGTGTAAGAGGTGGCCGTTGAAGCAGTCTAGGATAGCAGTCATAGGATTGACGCAAGCGTTTGCTACCAACTTTTCCATCTGGATCAAAAGCAACTCTTCATAGTCCATATAATTTGCATTCAAGCTTTCTATCAGGACGATGAGTTTGAACGCTTCTGGTAATTCGACTTTGTCAGTTGAAGCTGGCTCATCTCGCGAAGGTATATACGATATAGAAAGCTTACCTGGGGCAGCATACTGAATCACGTTGGGTGCACTTTTATAGGCCCCGTGTGTACTGACAGCCTGAAAGATCCTTGGTCTGTCCTTTAAGACAGGCCAGAACTGTTCAGTTAACCTTTGAGCCATACCCATTCCATTCTGGAGTATCAAGATATTGGAGTTGGAGTTAAGATGAGGAACATATGGATCCAAGGCCATGATTGTGTTGTGAGTTTTGGTCGATAGTATGAGATTATCTATGAGGAGCTTCTTGCCATCTTTGGTAGGAGGCTGTCTATCGCTCTCTAGTTGCACTTCCGAGCCTACGACATTTGCATCTTTTCTTCTCACAACTTTAATCTTTGAGCCATCGTTCCGGAACTGGTTCAATCTCCGTTGGTTACGAAAGAGCAAAACAGGCTGAACCTGTTTGGGAAACGCCTGGCTTATCTCATAGGAGAGTAAACAGCCCATAGAGCCCGCTCCGAGCACATACACCTTTTGCAGCATGGCTTACTTTAGAGAGTAGAGAATTTCAAATTTCTAGTGGTAGCTCCAAAAGATCTGAAAATTTCACGTTCTGGATCTGTTAATAAATATTTAAAGAGTCGCACTCTATCTAAAATAGAATATCTGTGACTCCAAAATAGAAAGTTTACATATATCTCTTCTTTGTCTACAAATACATAGATATACATAGATATGCTTATTGTTGGTCTTACAGGCGGCATCGCCACGGGAAAGTCGACTGTGTCTAAGCAATTGGTAGAAAAACACAAATTAACTGTGGTAGATGCTGACTTGATAGCTAGAGAAGTCGTTTATCCAGGTAAAAGTGCCTACAACAAGATCGTAGAAACCTTTCAAAAGGATGTGCCAGACTTGGTGAACCCAGTAGACTTGTCGCTTAATAGAGCTGCTTTGGGAAAAGCCGTCTTTGGAAATAAGAAAAGATTGGCCAAGTTGAATGATATAGTCCACCCAGCTGTCAAGTGGGAGATAGCTCGTCAGATCTTTAGAGCTTACATCAGCTTCAAAGAATTGGTGATTCTTGATGTTCCCTTACTCTACGAAAGTGGATTACATAAAGTCTGCGGGTTAGTGATAACAGTTTCATGCAGTAAAGATATCCAGATACGTCGTTTGTTAACAAGAAACTCAGAGTTGGCCACCGAAGATGCGGAGAAGAGAGTCGATAGCCAACTCCCCATTGAAGTCAGAAACTACAGAGCTGACTTGGTTATTGATAACAGCAAAGATATTGCCAGCTTACAAAGATCAATAGACTCTATTGTACACGAGATTCGACCTTACCGTTTGATGACCATTCTCGATTATTTCCCACCTTTCGCTATATTATCTGCATTATATACGTTTTCTTTAAGAGCACTTATAGAGAAGTTCAAGGGCAAACGTCCACCCAAGCTGGACTAGTCGCTCATGCTCTCCAGTACTGCGCCAAACTATGTAACCTATCAATAACAACAGGAAACAATGCATTGACACTGCCGTTGATAAGGTTCTGGAAATGCAAAATGGCTTCTTCTTCACTCATTTCTAGACAAAACTTCTCCTGGACTTTGTCAACAGCTCTTTGCGGATCGATCATGATATCTGGTATATTGGCGTCCAACATTAGTTGAAATAAATTGAGAATCAAATTGCTATTCTTTCTTAATGTAGTGTAGGTTATGAAACAGTAACTTTTGAAGATATTGAAGTTCTCATGATTCAATCCTCCCATCCCATCAATCACCTGAATAGGTAATTTCATAAGGGGAGGAAGAATTTTTGGATCCCTTCCTAAGATGTAGCCAAAATCAGCATGCCAGAATTTTCCATTCGGTGAAAGAAGCAAGTTGTCAAGATGTCTATCGCCAACTCCTAGTAAATATGTAATAACACAGTAGCCAGCGCAAGACTTGACATAGTTGTCCATAAGTGTTGGAGACACCGCCAAGTCCAGGATAACTGTAGGCTGTGGCTGTATGGGGTATTCCTCCAGATGTTCAGACGAGTTGAGGACACTAGCGGCTTCTGGTTCTATTGGCTGTTTTTCTTGACTGTGAAGTCTAAGATAGTTCAAAATACCATTATTGGATGTAGAAGGCTGTGGTGGAGAACTATTGTCATTCGTCTCTGGGACAGGGTATGTCTTCGCTAGAATAGCATCCAAAGTCTCATTTGGTACAAATTGAATTAATCCGGCAACCGGACTTGTAGCAAGAATTTTATAAGGAGTCAATTTCAAGTCTAAGTTTTCATTCTTCAACAATTGGTTCATAAGATTAATAATCTGAATCACCAATTGATCCTGTCTAAGATCATCACCAATTTTGAACATGAGCGGATACTTGTCGTACTTATGGCTCTTCTTCTTTCCAAACAATTGTGAGGTGGAATGTGTCTTTTGAATGGTTTTAAACGTGATCTTCAATGGCGATAAACTGGATTTAAATACAGACGACTCTTCGGGGTAACACCCGCAGATCTTCACTGATGGGTCAAGAGGTAGTGGAAATGGTTCGGGGAATTTTAATAGTTCATTAGAAGGATTAGCAAGATATTCTCTTAGAAATTCAATCTTTTTCGAAGTCGCTTCATTCTTGCGGAATGTTACACGTATAAGTTCCACTAGGCTCGTTAATTTCTTGATAAACCAGATCTGCATCTTCAAGTTTTTGTAATGTGGAAGCTTTTTTGCCTTTGAATATTTCTTCAAACTATCAATGTACTTGTTTAATATTATTGCATAAATCCGTACAGGGTTTGAGTGAGGGTTCATGGGGCTATTAAGTTGATCTTCATTCTCAACCTTGACATACCAGTAGAAAAAGTTGCCCAAATTTGGATTTTCGATAGACTTCTCAATCAAAAACTTCGCAAGTGGGGATTTCAATAAGTCATTATCGTCATTTAACTCGCTAGCCATTTCAAAATGCTCTGTGTCTTGTATATATGGTGTCTTCTTATCATAAATTAACGATTCATATTTTAAGGCTTGTACTAATTGCAATAAATACAATAATAATTCATCACTGCTAGCCAATCTCAATCTATCAACAGCCATTTTCCGTAAGAAAGTAACGTTCTTGAATATTTTGAAGAATTTACTAGGCTCATTCTTCAGTTTCCGGTCCGGGCTATCGTTGGAAGATGGAGGTGTAGACGATGAGGCTAGGACCGATTTGCCCAATATGTAAGGGTTGAAGTAGCTACCTAGAAGTTCCAATGCATCACCGATTTGCAACTTATCAACAGTCCAATAATTAGGAATGATTTCATTGAATGCATGCTCAACTTCATAATCGTCTGCCCAATCGATGGACTTGATAAATTTAAGTAAGAATGATTTCGTTGTTGTTGTCTTTCCACTCGCTTCGTTGATAGAATTGTTCTTACTGAAGTAGTACCTGAATTTCCAAATCAAGTTTCTTTCTGTTTTGTTCAATTCGATGTTGGACGGTTTTATTAATATATTGACCAACTCATCTCTCAACTGTGGAGAAGGCTTCAATTCTTTGTCCAATATGGTATTGTTGTTGATATGTCTTTCCAACTTGTGATACTTAAGTTCAATGGGGTCTAGCGGTACATTAATATTATTTTGGTTATAGACGTTTGAGTCTGTTTGGAAGTCCGGATCGTAAATTTTGAGCATGTTGGGATCCTTAGACATGGGGATATCGATGGAATTTATCACAATGTTAGAGTTAAGGTTGTCAATAATTTGAGTCTGTTCATGGTGAATAGTAGGGATACTTGTATTGATATGGTAGGTGACATCTGAGTAGACGATGGGCAATTCAAAGTTGGGCAATTCCAAATAGAGATAGTAGTCATGATCTTTGTTGGGCTCGTTTAAAGAACTAATGTTAGGAAGTACAAGTTTATCTAACCAACTCAATCGATTGAATTCTCCATCTTCGTATTCGATCAAGTTCTTCTCGAGACCTGTCAATCCTGGGATATTTTCGTATTCTATACGTTGATTAGTTGGGTCAATAAAGATTGGAATCTTTTGAGAGCCTTTCCTCAATCTGGAACTCTTTCGGTTAAACAACGACAAGTAGCCAACGCCAAACATTTTCGGTTTTGTATTGACAATTTCATACACTTCTATCTTGAGGTACGAGTCAATGGAAACCTGATTGAAATTGATGGCCATCTTGAGGTATTGGTTCCATACTCGCTTATTGTTGAATGATTTATACTTGGTTTGAACTGGAATTGTGACTAGATTATTGTTTTTGCCATCGAAGATGCTAATTTTGATGAAAAGGTCCGAAAATCGATATATCCTTGATAAAGAATTGAATACCTCTGGATCCTCGAACCTTTGAGATAGACCAGCAAGGCTATCTTTCATATCTCTTGTAGACTCTAGATAGCATATTTTGACTATTATGGGAATCGCAAGATCCTTTGAAAGTCCAAAAGCTGTTGACTTGGTCTGCGAAAGAGAATCGTTAAGTTGAGATAAATTAGTCATTTCAATGATTTCAACTGGCTACGGTTGGTCATGATAAAGAAGAATCAGTATATTTAAATAGTTACACTGCTTCCTTATCGTTCCTGTACTTTGCCTCTGGTTGTCTGCTGTGTGTCGCACTCGAAATTCAATGAATGGCTGCGAAATCCACCACAATTAACTATCGTTATCTTCACCATATTTATCGAAATTCATGAGACTATGCAAATTAATTATATTAGGTTAGAGCTCAGTCGACTTTATAAATCTATAATTGTGCTTGGACACGAATCTCTATATACACGAGCTCTGGTAAATAGCGATGAATTCATTTAACTCATCTTCTAATTATCACAAATCCTTCATTTCCATTCATCTTCTATTCTCTCCAAACCACAGATATTGTTCCTTATTGTTGTGGATGTAGTTATCGTTGTTTTTTTTCTTCTTTGGTTTGTCTTCCGCATCTAGCAAATCCATTCGCTCTATATCTGATCCATCTAAGTCAGACATATCTGAATGTGAATCCGAGTCCAACGCAAAGAACATAGGTTGTACATTCAAGCGCTGCGACGTCTGTGTATTACCATTTTGCGCAACAAGGCTAGGAGAATTAACTCTCTCGTAGGACAAAACAGAAGGAATAAACTTAATGGAATTCTTTCGAGAGCGCCCAACAGGCTGTGGAGACTCTGTTTGAGGTCTGGAGGCATCAGCTTTCTTCTTTCCACGACGATCCCGATCCTTCTGGCTATTCTGTCTTCTCAGACTATTTCCAAAGGCTAATGATACTCTATTTGCCAGACCATCATCACTTTCATCACTGTCATGGTGTCCTTGGTGTCTAGAAAATAAAGACTTCCCATTAGCAATGGTTTTCTTATAGTTGAGCGAACGAGTGCGCGAAATTGAGTCTGGAGGTGACCCAATCACAAGAGGCGATGCTTTCACTTCTCGTGGAGGTTTTGTTTGTACATTGTCGTCATTTATAGAAGACAACGAGCTTAACGAAGCTTGTGATGATGTGTGCATACCGAGAGTGAAATACGAATCAGCAGGCACTGGAGGTGAAGCAATCTGTAACGGGTTTGAATCTGACATCTTTCGCGAAGCTTTGGCATTTGCACTTAACCTAGCCAAATCAATATATGACCCATCGTTAGAAGAATGGTACTCCCTCTGGTATTGAGCAAGATTCACTTGTGAGTTGACTTTAGAGTTCAACTTATGAATGGGAATCTCAAAAGCATTTGAATATTTCGTTTTGAACGGCTTATATATTTCATTGTTAGACAACAACTTTGACAAGTCTACCAAAGAATTATTACGGGTAGGCTCTGAGTTTGGCGAGACTTCAGGGCTTACGGGCTTTGAAGGATGTTTGTTCAAATCGAAATCCTTCCTGAAGGATTCGTCGTTCATGTGCTTCAATTGGAACTCCGTCCTTATTTTGAACTTGTTAGCAGTTTTCACGTCCCAGTTCTTAGCCGCAAGACAAATAGGATTCCTCGGCCTCTTGGGATCGCTTTCAATCTTGAAGGAAGCACGCGGTTTGACAACAACTGCTGCTGTCTGTCTACTGCTTGAATTACCCATTTCAGTTGCAAGATCGTCTCTCTTTATGAAGTTTGTCTTGTAATACACGATATCTGTCTCTAGATTCAACGTCGTGTCCAGGCTTCCATCGGCCATATTCATGGCATCCTTGACTAGTTTCCAGGTATAATCTTCCTGATCGAAGTCTTCTTCCTCTTTGTCATCATCATCATCTTCTTCTTCTTCTTCTTCGCTTCTTTCCATACTCTCGTCATCATCCGCTTGACTGTAATGTACTCTTCTAGCAAGACTGATTTTGGCTTCAGGTATCTCATCGAATATAGGATGGCTTATGAAATAAGACAAGAAGTTGTTGATAGCATAGCCGTGCGATACTACGATGATTATATCTCTATTATTGATATACGAACCCTTCTCGTAAGTAGCTAGAAGCCGCTTGAAGTAGTCTTTGCATCGAGATTGGTAATCTCTGTAGCTGAGATCTGGCCCATTATATGGCCCAAGGGTAGTAGTTGGTCTAAAGTTAGAGCAGTTGGAACGATTCTTCAAAAGCTTCAAATTCGGCGTGTACATCTGGTACGCTTCATTAGAGTCGACAAACGGTGGCTTGTTTTTCATTTTATCATGAATCCACTCACTGAGAGCAAAGTCACAGAGCAACTGGTACTTAACAGTGAAATCTGGGTACTTCTCTGGAAGAAGGATCTTGAGCTCAGAAACTATGAGATCAGCCGTTTGGCAGCATCGTAAATACGGACTGAAATGGACAAAGACGTTTTTACGCCTGGAAGAGCATTTGTCAGAGAAAGCTCGCGTGATGTCGAGGATTTCTGAAGTGAGGTCTTCGATCTGAGACTCGGCCTCTTGTGAAAGCGAGGGATCGTAGCCCTGGTAGTCTGCAGTCAACGACTTCGATCCGGGTGGAGCATGGTCTATTCGCTGACCGTGTCGCAAGAAGTAAAGCTCAGACATCCATGTAACTTGTGTGTATGAATCTTGTGTGTCCCAAATTGAGAAAGATTAAAAGGTGAGACGATTGAAAATTTCAACGGCTGCACGAACAAGACGAATTGAAAAGCCTTGTTAAGCTATGCGTCTCTCGCACGATTCTTGGCCCTATCTATGGGTGAATATCCACACTGTCAACTAAGGCGACGAAAGCAACGGGAGCAATGTTATCAGTTATGAATATAATAAAGTTATCAATAGATATTGCAAGCCTCACTAACTGTGCTATATTAAGTCCCGTGTCTTATGTGGTTCAGTTACCTGACACCCAGGATGTCCAACAACAGGAATAGTAATTTTCTAGCGACGAGACGGCTCTCTCTGATACTTCTACGCTCGTACGAAACCCGACACTTCTCGTTCTAGTCTGTCTGCTTCGTGTTGATTGTATGCAAATATAGACTTTTCACCACAACTATTCCCTCTATATGTGCTGTACGGTCTTCTAATGTTGTAGATCCACAAAATGCACTTGTTGACCAAGAAAATCACACAAATTGTAAACAAGTGTCTCTTCTGATATGCTCTAGCAAACTTGTAATACCCAACAACCCGACTTGTAGAATCAACACGCAAATTCCGGGTCTAATCACCTGTTAGTTCCACAGAGAGTGACATCTGAAAAAGTCACACATGATGTCATACCTGCAGTCAACCGAGATGATGGCGGGCCGGCACCAGCCTTGGGCCACTGGTAACTGAAATGTGAGTCACGTGAGTATTAGTTGAGGCTTGGTAGCGCGTGTTTGCTCCAGCAACGATATCTAGTTGTCAATGTCTCTGGGGGATTCCAGGATCTACCAGAGTACTAAGAGGGAAAATTGTCTAAAGCAAGATCACATGTGGGATTAATCCCCTCGGATTTAAATTCAATTTGTTTGAAAATTACGGAATTCAAATGTAACGCTAGAACAATATGACTATGTGCTCATACTAAATGTGCCTATACTTCATGTTTATAAAATGCTAATAATGCTAATGGAGATGAATTGAAGAATTCAAGATTTAGATAAAGATAGACAGCCTTTACGATGCTCATCACTTGCGAAATTTTGCCAGAAATTATTGCTAATGGTCCTGTTGCCTTATTGTTGTAGCTTTGCGTCTTCTTCTGCCTCTCTCTTCTTCCGATTTCGTGCTGCTAAGTAGAAAAGTAAGGTTGCGCTTATGGCACAGAACCCCGCCATTAATGTATATGTTCCCCCTTCTCCCATCTTATCAACCATACTCTGAAGAGCACCAACACCAGCAGCTCCTAATAAACATCTCATCAAGTTCAAACAACTAGTAGCCGCAGAACTTTGTCCTGGGAACATATCTACCAAAAGGGTGTTGAGTGCAGACATAAACGACACGGCACAAAATGATATTATGAACGCGGCTATTAAGATTGGTGCTAGATTGACCTTTTCCTGGATGCACCAGCCAAAGACGACTGAAAACATAGTCAACACTATCGATGGATAGACTGTAAATTGGATTCTGCTGGTGAATATATCGAAAGCAGGTCTGCTTTCTGGTGGAAGGTGACCATACTTTTTGTTGAATGCAGATATCTTTCTAGAATAGATATAATCCAAAGTTCTGCCGGTTAAGATGGATCCTATTAACGTTCCTAGGCCTGGAGCCAAGTAACAAAGTCCCACTTTTATTGTTGAAAACCCGTACTTCACTTCCAATGACGTAGATAGAGTCGTAAGCGACATAGTCCAAGTTGCAAACTGTAGACCTGATGGAAAAAGAGTGAAGAAAACTTTTTTTTGAAAGAAGATTTTGTATGATGCAAGAATATTAGTATTTTTTGTTTCAGCAATAGTTAAGATATCATTTGTCATTCTCTTCTTAAAGAATGGCACATGTGTAATGGGTGAAGCATTGACAATGCGAGAAGGAGGAACTGTAAGGTTACCAACAATATTTCTACTTGTTTCTGGTAGAACCATAAAGCACAATATGAAAACAAAACCGCTTCCTATTGCAAGTAATACAAACACACCTCTCCATCCGAAACCAGAAACTACAGCAGCACCAACCAAACCTCCAAACCCTTGGCCCACCAATAGGAAACCTCCCATCATACCGATATAACCTCCTCGTTCAGCAGGTGTACAAATGTCGCCCATAACTCCCGATCCTACAGCTACAATAGGAGCTATAGAACCAGCCTGGAAACATCTCAAAACAGCAAGAAGCCAATATACGTTAACTCGCGAAAGAGCAATGCATACGGCTGCATAACAAAGCAAACACATAAGGATACATGGTCGTCTTCCGTAAGTATCAGCAACAGAGGCCAAAAGAGTAGGACAAAATGCCTGAAAAATCAAGTAGGCCACAACCGACAAATTTACAATACCTGGAGAAACCGAGAACTTCACCGACAATGCTGGCAAGGCTGGAAAGTAAATGGAACTCGAAAGTGTAGACCAGATACCCGAACAACTCATGAGAAGGACCATACAACGCTTCTCGTTGGGAGAAAGGATCGAGTACGGAGAATCAACATGGCTCCTCTCACTGTTGTCGTCCATATTGTCCTTCTTTTCTTTAATATCGATGCTCGCAGTAACTTCGACTTCAGCTTCGGGATAAATGTGTGTCTTTCCATGAGCGTCTCCAGTCTGTTGTATAGCAGCACTGGGTTTATCGACGTTATTATTCATATTTAGGAGTATTCAGAGACCAATGAAGCATATTTCGGAATCTAAGGCGAAAAAGAAGGGCACGTAGAAGGATATATATTGCTAAAGACAAAGCATACGAGAGCTTTCCTTTTTTTCGATATATCTATCAATCTCGGTCTTAGTCTAAGTTTCCGAATTCCGACACCTCGGAAGTGCCAAGAAAACGGATTTACATACTAATTGGGCTATAATCCCGTAGTGCAGGAATGGAGAAGGTAGACACATAACGCCTTTGCAACCATGTTTCCAGGTATATCACCGAGCTATGCTACCACCAACAACCCTTTCGGACTTCTTACGGACAATGTGGAACCAAATTGACCATATGCAAATGCTCATGCAGGCGGCACTGAATATTGGGCATCGAAAAAGCTCTACAACTGTACTTTTTCTCATTTTCGTCCGTCTACTCATAAATATTAACCGTACCGTTTAAAACATGAAAATAATACATATCGTCATTTCGTTAACACCAGGTATTTTACTATATAAAGTAAAATACCGCCAAGCAAGCCCTTACATAACATCTGGATCAATTGTTGCTAGAGGCGAATAGTCCATACTTTCGAAGGTATACGTTTTCACTGCAACAACTTCGAAGAACTTCTCATCCATGCCATAAACCCAACTGTTCCCGAAATTCTCCAAATTGTAGTCCCTGTACCAGTACATATAATCTAGCCACATATTTGAGTCGTTGTATACCATGAATCGTGTGATCATACATAAACCTGAGTAGATATAAAGAATTCGCAATGCAAAGAAGTTCTTTTCGTATATCATATCACAAAAGTTCGGTGAAATCATCAAGGTCCACTTGAACAATGGAATAGGGTAGTTGAATTTAATAGATCGATGGAGAGTGATGTGCAATACTTGAAGTGTGGAACTGAGAATATTGTACTCAGTTGCAACTCTGGAATCGAATTCGTCACTGCCATAAATCTGATCTAGATCCTGTTTCAATTTCACTAGAAGAGGATATGTACAATCTTTTAGTGGTGGAGTTTCAAGACCTCTTTCTTCATGAATGAACATACCATGTAACTCGGTTCGCAATATTGTAGCCTGGCAGGATACCATGGTAGCACGAATCCCCAAGCACATTGAAAGAAAATCGGTTTCGCCCTGGGTGAAACTAACCAATGGCAATATCTTGTGTGGGTGTATTGCTAAGAATGAAAAAATCAATATGCTGGAAATCATTAACTCCTTTGCAGTCAAATCATCACGAAATACAGTAAGCGATGGACCCAGCACATTAGCAGAGCCGATGGTAATATTGGTCCTGTTGATAGAATCCATAAAGTACTTGGTTGTCCTATCAAAGAGAGTATCCTCATCATCTGGCGACACTTTAGTCCTTAGCACCTTCGGATCATAGGGTACAGTTTCGCTTGCGAGCTTGATACGTCCATACATATCGTCTTCATACTTCAAGAGTTCCAAGTCACAATGGGGGAACATGTTGAGAGCAGAAAATGAGAAGATACTGTCCCGTACTAATTTACTTTGCAAGAAAATTGACGGTACATGGTTTTTCCATACATCGTGCACTTCGTTATTGACCCCGAAAGAAAACATGTATACACAATGTCGGTCGAAGTAATTTAAGAGGCGGAGTTCGAAGGTCGATATGTTCAAGGTGGATGTTATTTCATTTAGCGAAGCAATCTGATTGAACCTGAATGAACCCGAATACATTGGGTTACGTCTATAGGCACGCAACTTCAAGAACTTTTCCTGTGAGTAGTCTACACTTCGGAGAAGCTCGATAATTTCTTCCTCCAGCAGAGGAGACTCCAGCAGTGCCGACAGAGACTTTGAAACAATTTTGCCGCATTGAACTGTATGAGGGTATACACAGACACGGTTGGTGTGCAAACAGTATTCGCATTTGGGTTTGTCTTCGTCACACTTAGAGTTGTTAGTACTATAATGGAAAGTGGAGTGGATGATTGGTTCAGTAAAGACACATACTTTTATTCTTAATTGTTTACAACTGAAGCATCCTTTTCTAGATCTTTTCTGTTTCGGTTTAGCCCGATCATTTGTAGAAAGCATGTTATCTAGAGTTATCTTTAGCTACTTGTCAAAATTCCAATCGTAGGGCGCGACAATTGAATAGTTATATATATGATAGTAATCGATGAGCCAGGGAAAATCAGGACAAAATTACCAGACAGAAATCTTTGAACAGAAAGAAAACTAGATAACTTACCAAGATTCACATTAAAAACACATTGGAATTACTAGATTTACGAAATCTTTTAGTTTCTTTTATGGATCTGTCTGAAAAAGATTGAAATTACGAAGCCAGACACCTGCAGGAAGCGTTTGATTGTTTATGCTCAGCCGTGAAAGAAGGAACTTGTAGGGGCAATAGAACCTTCAAGCCGATAGCGGCAAATTATATGTTCCCTTATTTTAGATTACTACCATTGGCAGCTTCGTGTTATCTAGATCCATCCACCCATCCACCCAACTGAGAAAATGGGCAAGTTATTTTAGAAATAGAATTCTTCCACGCGCACCGGTGATTCACAGAAAACTATGAATTTTGTCTAATCAACTCCAGAGGCGCGGTCGGAATTTCCGTTTATGGAGTTTAGAAGGACATAAATACTTAGGCGACTCGATGAATAGGGACAATGGAAGAAGGTTCATAGCTGGAAGCGAATGGGTGGGTCGTTTACGAGTGCGCTTTACCAAATTTTAGTTGTAGAGAAGAAGTCTCACACTGAGAGTTGATATTAATTAACAAGATTTACAAGACTGATAGTGCCAGCTTGATTCATTGATAAAAACTTCATGTTAACAATGTGTTCATCTTCATTTTGTATTTCTGGGGCTGTATACGCTTAGGCTGATAGTAGTGGAGGTTATTTACGAATGTCCGGCAACTAAATCGGCAAAAATGAATAATCAGCATATTCAAATGGGGACCTATTAATAGACTCTGGCAAATCATGTGGTAAGAGACTTTCTAGGTTGAATTGAACGAAATTAGAAACATATATGGACTACTTCATTCCTGTATCTCCATCATTTCCTCATCTTCTTCGGTATTTCACAAACTCGAAGCCATTTTGCAACTGGTGAATACACTACAGAAACGAATCTACAAAGGATGTGCCATTATTGTTCAACAATGCCGCATGGATGGCAGCCCCCACCCTCTTCGGTGTCGGACTGTCAGTTCGTCCGACTAGTCTCGTTTAAAGTTCGGTGACCAATGCTGGGTGAGATATTACATTCCCAATACTCGGAAATTATTTGAATCAGAACTTGATCGTCATCTCCCGTTTTGCCGGTAAGGCGGAGCTGAGTCAGTTAGCGTAGAAAATTGTTGACAAATCTCCGGTTTTCCTAAGTGCTATACGGTCACATTACCCCAGTTACAAACCTGTATTGCATACGCAATCCATTTGTATTGATTTTGTTTCGCAACGTCGTGCTGGGGATAGAGTTTTGTAATCATTGCTCTTCAACGAGGAATCCGTAGTAAGCGCAAGTCATAAACTTGCTTTGATTACGTTCCTTCCCTTTGTACACTCAGTTGACCCAATATAAGGTGAGTAGTCAAAATTCATACCCTGTCCATTGATTGTATCGTAAGCAAATACGTAGATATTGTAATTGTGTTTTTGCTATGAGTGTCACTATTTCGACAAAGGTCCTTTTGTTTGACTTGGACGGCACCTTGGTTTACTCGATTCCAGCCGTGGAAAAGAGCTGGATGAACGAAGTTCAAGAACACAACAAGGCTTACCCAGACCAATACTACAAACCACTAGAGTTTGTACATAGTTGTCACGGTACCAGAACTGTGGATGTCTTCAAGAAGTACTTTCCCTACAAACCGTCGGATGAAGACACTATAAACAACTGGGAACAAGGTATAGTAAGTCATTTCGGAGAGTTGGGAAGACCTATTCATGGAGCTTCAGAGCTTCTTGATTCCCTTAATAATTCGGAATTCAAAGACCGTTGGGCAGTAGTAACCTCGGGCACTCGTCCGTTGGCTCATGGATGGTTCCAGAGATTGTTTAGTCATACTGATAAGCCCTCGGTGTTCATCACAGCCAATGATGTTACACTAGGGAAACCAAACCCAGAAGGTTATACTACGGCCTTTGAAAAGATATCCTCGATCCACGAAATAGAAGACAAGAGTGCAGCCATTGTATTTGAAGATGCACCCGTTGGCATTGCCAGTGGTATCAATGCTGGCTTCGTTGTAATCGGAATTGCTACTACTTTCGACAAACAAATGCTCTTAGATGCTGGTGCCAAGTTTGTTGTGCAAGACATGACTAAAGTAACCTTGGAATCTACTTCAGGCGCTGATATCACACTCAAGTTGGAGATCTTGTAACCTTAAGATGATATATTTATAGATACCATACTAAAATACTAGAGTAAACCTATCTACTTAACATTCAATTCTTCAAATTGATCTTCGAGCTTTTCTTGTCTTTGCTTCTTGATCTTTTCGCTTCTCTTTTTTTCGTCCATAGAATGCTTGTAGTCCATGTAGTCGTTGACAAATTCAGAGTATCCTTCTTTGTCCAACAATTCCTCGTCGATTTCAAAACCATTATTGTTGGAGCCAAATTCGGATTCTGGCTCCTTCAAGATATCCCTGATACTCTCATTACTAACTAACTGATCATGTAAACCGAAACTGAAACACCATTTCAATATTCTTAACCGTATGTAAAGCACCCAACTGTTAATGGGCAACGACTTGTACTTTGATAGTCTAATGTAGGTCGAGTCCATTATTGAATTTATTATTTCCACTCCTTGAGTAGTTTTCTTGTATATGTGAGTTCTCTTTACTGGATCAACGTATGCTTTCAAAGTGCTTAGTATATTTCTGAAAACAGAATGTACTTGTTTTTTGTCCTTTTTAGAAACCTTTTTTGTAGATATGTTGGCCAATCTCTCGAGAATAGAAAATAACGCTCCCTGTTCATAGTATGGAGCATCAGTGTTGTATTCTTCGTCGTTATCTGCGTCTTCATCTGCAGCTGGATAGGTGTATGTCTCGTATATCACCGCCACCACTCTGGCTGCTGCCTTGGAGACATCTCTCAAGTCATCATTATCCACCAAGGGAACAAGTTTTAACATCAAGTCTTCCATTAATTCATTCATGTAGTTACCTTTAGTAAGCAATGTTAGCAAACAGCCTACACCATGAAGAGCAGCTACGGCTATTGCGGCTTCTGCGTCTACTTGTGAATAGGCTTCGGAAACGAGTCTCTTGTCTTCTCCCTTGTCAAAAACAGTGGAATGCTCTCTTTCTCCGGATTCTACATTCTTCTTCAAGGTGTAGGCACTGGCACTGTACCCTTCAGCCAAATCAGTTAAGTACGCCACTCTGTCTTCGACTCCAAAGTTGGAAGAGCCATGGTGCAAAACCAAGGTCAATGTCACATATCCTGTTATCAAATTTGCCTTGTTCTCATTACTAATCACACTTGTGGCAGGTTCCAGGATCAACTGCTGGATATATGAGAAGAGACCAGTGGAAACAAGTACGCCGAAGTCCTCGATATTGCTCACTACAAGCGCCACCAACGATCTCCACAAAAACAAAAATTCTGTTTCTGTTCTGTAGTTGCCGGAAGTGAAGATGGTGATGATGGACTGAATCTTGTCCTCGTCTACGTAGTCACCTGGGCCCAGCTCTTCGTTGTGCACCAAGATCGGCTTTGATACCACCAACTTGTACAATTGGGCCAACAACAATTCCCTCGACAGCGATGACACATCAGATCTTGAGTGCTTCAACGAGGCGACTATCTCGTTAACTGTAGAAGACCCCTGAATTCGAGCTCTGTTCAATGAGTCGGCATCGTACTGTTTCCTATCACGCGAGCCTATTCTATCTTCCTTGTTCTTTTCCACTTCTTTGTGCACGGTTTCGACTGTCTGCTGCAAGTTAGCCAACTTCTGACTCAACAACTCCTGAATATTTCTGAAGTCAGCCTCGGTTTCTTCCTCCAAATCGGAATCGTCATCTCTCATTGGGGTTCTAGATTGCGAAGCAGCTCGAGAGTTGGAGTTTGAGGGAGAGCCGCCGTCTTCGCGGTCCCATCTTCTCTTTTTGAAAATCGCTCTTGTAGCCATTTTTGTGAATAGATATGAATACCAGAGTTGTCAATTACAATGTCAATTGCCAGAATTGCTAGGAAGAAAGAATTGAAAAATTTCTGTGGGATGGTCTTACTTTTCACAGTGGTCAGTTATATAGGTTCGCATGAATGGAAAAGCCTGCAGGAGAGAGCCAGGGTTTCCCAACTGGGACGTAGTTGCGAAATGTTAGTCATTCTATCAAGAATGTACTTTGGGGTTCTATCGGGGTTAATTTCCAGGTATCTTTGACCGAATTGACTTCTAGAAGAAGCATTAGTCATGTTGGGCAATGAAGTATCCTGTGTGGTTTTAATTAAGGAATTACTAGAAAATGTGCGATTTTATGTACTGAAAAATTATAGGAAATTAACTGGCCAAAGTTATTATTCTGATAATTTGTGTAATTTTTCGTAAACTGATAAATAAGTATTCTATATATTGAAGACTTTGGTATACCAATTCTGGTCTACAGCTTTCTTCCAGATCTACAAATTATATCAATCTAATCATCGCATCGTAAATTTCTTTATCTAGAATGTCACCTCTTGCGGCAATACATACATCTTGTCTCCATTCTCCCGTATGGTCTCATTCTTAACGTCTCGCGGCAACAGTTTTCTCATGTCAAAGGCATCTATCTCATCACTGACCTTATTCCGATCCGTAGGCATTTCTCCACCGTAGTAGCCTACTACCCGTCGATACACACTATAGCCCAACTTCTCGTACATCTGTCTTGCCAATGTGTTTGTAACCTTGACAAACAAATCTACAAAGAGCGTTTCGTATGGCTCCACACCAGTCATCTTTTCTAATTGCACGCACAAGTCTGATGCCAACCCCAACCGTCTATACTGATCCTGAACCGTGACAGCAGTAATGTGTGTATGCCATTCCATCTTCAGCAACTTCCCCTCGGTCTTGCCCATCATGTAGCCGCTGACCTCATAGTCCTGTCCAAAATCCAGGTACTTCTCGGTAGATTTGAAGAATAGCGACGGCCATTCAGTGAGGTACTGGAGATAGAACGAGACGTTGAAATTTTCAGTGAGTGGATCAAGATTCACAGGGTTGATGTCGAAAAGGTCCTCAATCTGGAAGGGCACAATCGACGTCATCTTCTATACGTGAACCAGTCTTTATATGTGTCGATTGCTTTCAAAGTTCTTGCTATGAAAAATTCTTAGTGGCATTCTCGGATTTTTAATTCTCGGTTAGTGTAGAAGCACAATTATTTTCCAACACTCTTAGCGAGATTCTCATCAGAAAAATTTGAGAGATTTCAATCTTCTTGCCTACAGCTTCTTTCAATCAGCTTATACCCTGTAAATACCTTGTAGTATAAATTCTCATCATGTACGGCGGAGGTCAACCAACTGAAGAACAAAAGAAATTCCAAGAAAAGATGGCTTACGACACCTTGAAGGTTGCTGGTTTCATTGCTGGTGCCTTGTGGGTTACTCCAATCATCTACCAATATATCAAGAAGCAATTCTAAGATCAATTGTACCGTAATCACACATTCAAGTTTGACCGTGCTGTTTTCATAGAGAATGGGATTCTCCACCAGCAATATAATTAGCTAGCTTATATCGTTTCGTTGTGACTATTGTATATATACATTGACATCTTGTGAACTTTTTGTATTACGAAAACGTTATGTATTACGAATTAGATTATTATTTATTCATCTTCCTCATCGTCAACTTCTTCTACCTCATTGAGCAACTTTTCTCTCAAATCACCAACCTTGGTGGCCAAATTCATGAACTGCATTCTTTCACTGATCTTCGATGCGGCCATCAATGCTTTGTCTGTCTTCATCAACTTGGCTACACTCAAGGCTTTGTTCAATCTCTGTTCTTTACAGGATTCACCAAACAATTTTAACAATGACCTGTCAAACAACGCCATATATTCATTAAGTCTCTCCTCTATCTGGCCCTCTTCTGTTTCCTCCGTATTATCGTCGTTGTGCGAATCATTGGCCAAACTACCAAATGTCCTTGATCTCAAGAAATTCTCTTCAGGATCATCTTGCTTGAGTTCAAGTTCCTCTGAGTCACTTTCGCCAAGTTCCTCTTCCAAAATGTCGTTTCTTCTCTTCTTTGACTTTTCCTTAATCAAGATCGGCAATTCTATATTAAGAACAATTGGAATTGGTAATGGAAAACCGGGATGCTCGTGATTGTTCTTTAATATTAAACAGTTCAACTGGTCATCGTAAACACCCAAGGGCCAACACTTCCAACCTTTTCTATTATCATTACCGTAGTCTGTAACTGCATTGTGACAGTTTAAAATTGGTACCCATCTGGCATTGTTAGTTTCTCTCCATGATTGTAAGATTAACAAAGTATCATCCATAGCAGGAATTATACATGGATCGTTGTACTCGTTGAAGAAGATACCCTTGATCAATTGAATTTCCGAAGAATCTGCATGTTTCTTTAATGGAAGCAAAACGTCCTGTTGTATAAACTTGTAGTCTTGATTCATATCAACAAGCGAGTAACTATAAAGGTTGGCAGCAACCTGATTAATAATGAATAAAACAGAATTAGAAGATGAAATTATCGTAACAACAGGTGTAATCTTGAGTAAGTTCACACATAAACCATGCAAATTATAGAACCTAACATATCCGAAATTGGTTGCAACTGTGATATAGGATTCATCTGACATTTCGGCTGACGAGTTACTATTTGTTACACAGACAGAAGTGATATACTCACCTCTTAACAATGGGATACGCCTTTCCCAAGCATCTTGTTCGGAATCATGTTTTCTATAATATATTCTGCCGTTATCAAGAGCTGATTTGTTTGAATAGCCAGAACTGGCAAACAATGCCCCCTTTCCATTGATAGAACACAAGTCATATCCGTTATAATCGACAAAATGGTAGTCTTTATGTAAGCCTCTGTCAAAAAATGTAACACTTACAGTCTGTTGAGACATACCATCGGCACCACCTGAGCTTTTCACTATCCACGAATATCCAATTGAGTTCATAGATAAGTAACGTCTTTCAACAGTAGCAGATCCCTTATTTTCACTACTCCAAGGAGTGGAACCTGGAGAATATGGCTTAATATCCCCTTCAGTAACTGTACCGAGATATCTTGCAGTAGTCTGTCTAGTTGCATTATATCCATTAGATTTGTGACGTTTTCTTCTATCATTGGAGTAGTCTGGTATATCATCCTCCTCCTGGTCGATAACCAAAGAGTCTTCTGCATGCAATCTGTAGCCAGGTTTGGAAAGTTCTGACTTGACATCAGCGCCCCTTTTTGCGTTCTCTTCTTCGTCTTGAGCAAGATCTTCGGTATTACTATCTTCACCGTCAGACTCATCAGCTTCTCCCGCAAACAACCTATTAATTTCTCTCGTAGTTGAAGAGTCCACAACATCCTTAAATGTCAAGATACTACCATCAGTGGTACCTACAAACAACTGACTATCTTTCCACGCAAGATTTAATGGGAGCTTTCCATCCAAGTCTAGCTCTATTTCGCGCTCTGTTTTCTTGCTATCAAAATCAAATAGTCTCACTACTCCGTCAAAATCGAGAACTGCGAGATGGTCACTTGCTGGTGACAATCTGAAGTCGATGATCTTCGCCTCAGAATCAAATGACTTAATTGGTTCTGCCCAGTCTGACCTGTCGAAGACCAGAATCCTGTTCACAGAAGTAGGAACCAAAAGGTATCTCCCATCTGAAGTCCATTGAGGTCTGGTTGAAATCAATTCGTCCTCATGCTCTTCGTTATAGTCAATTTTATCCATGGAAGTATGGATTTTGGAAATTAAAATATTTGGAATGGTGTGAATCAAATTCGGCTGTTCACTGGTAACGGAATACAACTGAACATCACCGCTCGATAAACCAACAGCCAAGAGCTCTCCAGTATAATTATAGGCTACATTCAAGAATTGGTCAGATAAAGATATCGAAGTAGTATTGTTTCCATTTTCCAAGTCAATGACTATCAACTTGTTGTCGTCTCCTCCACATAGTACTCTCTTACCTTCATTGATGAACAAAGAGTCTCTCAAAGGTAACCCAGATCTGTAAATTGAACCTTTCGATTGCAGCGATTTCAAGTCCACTAATTCAAGTTCCCCTCCGGTGGTGGTAATCAACAACATTCCACCGTGGTTCGTTAATGAGGTCAAGTTTTCCAAGATATCGATCGATATTGGTTCCAAGTCGGGCTCATGAATGTTGAATACTTTCACTAGGCCTTCGCTGTTTCCAATAACTAAATTGTCCACAGTGTCGTTGTAAGCTACAAACGAGTTCCCATCGGGAAATGCGGCAATTTTACCCTTTGTAGCCATCTTTTGGTGTACGTTTATGATCAATTAATAGCTAATGGTTGAGACAGAACACGAAATTTTAAATTTCATTAGAACGCGTATCCGGTAAACATTTGACTTTTTCCTTCCGTGTCGAGAATTGAGTTTGCGACAACGTAAGAGACATGCGAGAATTACTACTATTGCTAAATGTTGCTAACAAAATTAACACCTATGAGGTTATATAATGGCAGTGAAAAGATTATCATTAGATGGGCCTTCATAGAATACAATACAAGATCCACGTCGGCCCCAGAGATTTTCAAAACCAGATTTTCTACTTTTGAAGTTTTCAATAGTGTAACTTTGGATGCTAAGAACACTCTCAAGCCAACATCATATTTCTATGAAAGAACATTCCGGGATAAAATCACAGCGTGAGCATATGTATATATATATTCAATTCTCCAGAATATGCATTTATTGTAAGTTGAGTTGAATGAATTGGTAAGTTCCCTCAAAACCGAGTTTCGCATCTCCAGCCCATGCCATGGATAGTCCTAAACGAACTCGATCCTTGTTATTGACTTTTGTTTTCAATATAATGTAGTAAGAAGTAGTCAATTATCCTTATCGATAGCAGATAAATTCTGGCTAAGGTTTGTTAGTTTGTCTGTTTGTTTCAAAAATCGAAAGGATGGTAACCAGAAGCTTGAGAACTGTTCTTTCTGAATTCTCTCACTAACTAGGGCTTTAGATGATAACTATTTTTAAAGGCGAACGTAATTAAGCACCGGAAGTATAAGAAGTATGAAGATATAATGAAATATTATGAATCAACTTCACAAACTAGCCATTTCCTTACCAACTTCATCACCCGTTTGGTTGAGTTATAACATGATTGGTACTTCAATGGTCATAATTGTACATTATAACAACTTTTGAACATATGCATGGGGAACTTCAACCCTTTCAAGCTATAGGATATATCTTTTCAATTCATAAAATTTAACTCGATATTTAGCTATTTCGTTGGAAAAGTGAAGTGGTCACAGGCTCGTTTCCCAGTATATTATTGTAGGAAACTATGAAAAGCTTTAAAAGACATCCCAATATGAGGAATTTGAAAGAAAAGAAAGTTAGAAAAAAACAGGTAACGTTCCAAAGGAACAACAGGAGATTTTACATCTATTTTCCACGAGAATGGGTCCTAGGGCTCCAAATTAGCATTTGGCTGTGAAAAACAAAAATTCCAAAATTTGGTGGGAATTCAGTAGAAGCAACTTCGCACTGAAAAAAAAATATGGATTGCAAATCACTCCAGCCAAAATGTGAGAATTTGCTCTCCTAGTAGAAGTTGGGGCTGGTTACAAAATTGGGTTGACGTATTGCCAGTTTCATTAATACGAAATTGGGGAATTTAGTAAAGGGCGTGTCCTGGACTACCATTGTTGGATAGAGATACTCATGGGCTGTGCCTATTAAAATCCCTCGAATATTTCTGTTTCGAGACTTAGTTAACTATAACGTCGATGGTTTTGGATACTTCGGTCGCTTCCATGAACCATTCCTTTCTTATCCATATCCGCACGCTATATCATCATCTTTTAATATTTTGAAATTCTTGACAATATTTGAAAAGGTGTAAGTGTATGCCTATCAGCGGAGAACTGGAACTATCTTGTGGCTGAAGAGATTCATCTACTTTTTTAGGCTGCGAAATATAGTTTATTCATTCCGCTGTTGTCCTCACCATAGAAATATTCCAATAAATTACATCAAATAAATTCAACAAAAATTTCTTGACCTCTTGTTGCAATGCTAGCTACTATGTGGCAACATTCATTTAATTCTTTGGAAATTGTGACGGCTACTGCAATTTCAAAAATCGTGAAAATAAAATATAATAAGTAAAACGAAAGTAACGACATCCTGTCAAATACGTAAATATCTCAATATCAATATCCTTGCCAGACACGCTGTTTCCCGCACTTGATCTACTATAGCTTCCACAAAAAGTTTTCACGCATAAGGCCCACTGCTGCAGCAGTTGATGGCTGTTATTAAATCAGCCGCAGAATATTTTTCGTTCCTGTTTGGGTGCAATTCTTGAGGGATTAATTTACAAGGGCCATATTTTCATTGGTCGTACCAAGGGTTTTCTTTTAGAGTTAATCATGTCATAGGGATATATGACCCAGACCTGGACAAGTAAGTACTCCTATACCTAGAAATTCCGCTTATTGAATTTACGGAGTTGAGATGGCTTTGGAAATGGAGCCGTATCAAACTTTTCCCGTTGTTAGGAATACACTATTGCAACATTACTAAAATAGGCTCAAGAAAAGAACAGTTTTTGATCATATAAAATACCGCCAGAAGCCCCGTAAGTATCCATGAATTTTCAAGATTGTCAATAAATTTTAAAGATCGAATAGAACAACCTTAAAAAATTGCATCTATCTGTAAGGTTCATGTTGGATACTTCCCCCAAGATCAATCTTGTCGATCAAGATGTTGCCGATGCTGCTTCCTCCATCAGCAACACAGATAATTACACTATCCACAGTGCCGACGAACTGATTGATGCCAATGATGAAGAATCGGATGTTGCTTCTGTCTATCAATCAGCTGCTCAGGATAAAACTACCAGTGGTCAGAAGAAGCAATCCTGGAGAGAAACTTTGTCATTGTCATTTTCCTCTTTGGGTGCCATTTACGGTGATATTGGTACTTCTCCCTTGTATGTTTTAAATTCCATCAAGTACAAAGAATCTCCTCCTAGCCAGAAGGATATTTACGGCGGTATCTCACTTATTTTTTACTTGTTCACCATTATTGTTCTCTTCAAGTACGTCTGTATTGTGTTGTTTATAGGGCCAAACAATGGTGAAGGTGGCCAAGTTGCTATCTATGCAAAAATTGCTAGATATTTGAAAATAGGTCCTAGGGCAGTTCACATCCCTGGTGCTCCGGAAATTTCGGATTTGGAATTAATTACTAGACAAGATACTACCTCTTCGTTCATGTCCAGCAATTCTGCAAAATCAAGAATCAACAAAATTAAGAACAGTCCTACGATCACAATGATAATGCAGGGGTTTATTTTGTGTGCATGTTTCTTGGGTTGTTCCTTGGTTTTTTCGGATGGATTATTAACTCCAACAACATCGGTTTTATCGGCAGTTGGTGGTATTCAGATAGCCAAGCCAGACTTTAACGCTGTTTTGGCAGTTTCTGAAGTGGTTCTTATTGCTTTGTTCATTGTTCAACAATTCGGTTCTCACAAGATTTCGTTCACCTTTGCTCCTATTGTGTTCATTTGGTTGGTAGGTCTCATTATATGTGGTCTCTACAATATCATCAAATATCATCCTGGAGTTTTCAAAGCTTTGTCACCATACTATGCCATCGAACTTCTTAAAACCGGCGGTATTGATTGTTTGGGGGGAGCAATGTTGGCAATCACTGGCACTGAAGCTATGTTTGCCGATATTGGTCATTTTGGGAGGCTTCCAATCCAATTAACTTTGACATGTTTTGTATATCCTGCTTTGATGATTTGTTATTTGGGACAAGGTGCCTATATTGTTATACACCCAGAAGCCATTGCTAACCCATTTTATTTATCACTTCCTGGAGGTACTGGTAGCGGACCTTACTGGATTATGTTTGTGTTGGCCATTTTGGCCACTATCATTGCATCGCAAGCCTTAATTCTTTCAGTGTTCAGTATTATTTCACAGTTGATTAATTTGGATTGTTTCCCTAACTTGAAAATTGTGCACGTATCTAAACATTTCCCTGGTAAGGTTTACATTCCAACTGCAAATTGGATATTAATGATTGGTGTTATCGCTACAACTGCTGGCTTCAAAAATAGCAATAACGTCACAGCTGCCTATGGCTTAGGTATCACACTTGATTTTTTGGTCACTTCACTGTTGATCATAATCTGTTTGTTCTATGTTTACAATGTTAACATTATCTGGTGTATTCTTTTTTTGCTAGTCTTTGTGCCATTGGAAATTTGTATGGTAATTGCAAACGTGAAGAAAATAGTCCACGGTGCTTGGTTCCCTATCATGATGGCTGGAATTTCATTCATTTTTTTAAGTATATGGAGATGGGCTAGGTCAAGAATGGTTAACCATGAAATCAGAACTAGAATAAAGATCGAAAATATCTATCCGAAGTACAAGAAGACTCCTGTTGTTATGAACTTGAATTCTGAAGTGGCCTTCAAAGATGAGATTGAAAATAGAGAAACAGAAATGTTTGTTAATTCCAAGTTTGGTAAAATTCCATTGGTGCAGCATGACGGTATTGCTATAATGTACAACGAATCTACATTGCAAAGTTCGTTCAATTCTCCAAATTCTGTTCCGGCATTGTATGGAAAGCTTGTTAGATTATTTACGTCGATTCCCTCAATTTTCATTTTCTGTTCAATCAGGGTTTTATCAATTCCAGTTGTTCCCTCTGATGAGAGAGTTTTAATCGCCGCAACGAAGATTCCTGGACACTACAAATGTATTCTCAGATACGGTTTCACAGAACAACTTGTGATTGATAAGGAATTGAATAGTCACATTATTTATTCTATTCCCGACATCAATGATTTGTTGCAGAGATATAATGGTGCGGACAAGTCAATTTTGACGAAGCCAGAAAAAATTCCAATCTTGCACATTTTTGAAAACAATTTGGTCCGTTGTCACGATTACTCTTATGATGAACATAAGACTAATAATCCATTCGTGATAGCCAAGAGAGTAGTCAGAAAAGCTTTAATCGACCATTTCTTTAGTCCCATTAGTTCCATAACACAACCACGAGGTCAATTTGTCAAATTGGAAAATGAGGAAGAAGAGGCAGACAGTAAGGTATTTATTGGATCTGTTGCTAGAATTTAAGAATGTCAAACCGACTTTGTATTTTAATAAATTACTATAGATTGCAAAAAATTATGTATGCAGGCAAAATAGATAAGATCGTTGCATACACAAGCGATTTCAACTTAGAGTTCGATATAGTTTCATAAAATTACCTTTTGTCCTGTTGGTAAGGAGCTAAACTAGCAGTCATGTACTTTTATGGACTCTGAACTTATATGTGTATATGAACTGTTTATATATTCATGCCCATTCTGGTTTAGTGTTGTAATCATTATTATTTCTTTGGTCACCTCTACCGCGGCCACCTCTCCAGAAACCTCTTCCACCTCTACCTCCTCTGCCACCTCTACCTCTACCTCTACCTCTTCCTCTTCCACGGAGAGAAGCTTCTCCAAAGGTGTCCAAATTAAGCGACTTTTCCTCTGCCCATCTCATCGAACCTCTTTCTTCTGTGGAAGAAGAAATGTTGTCGAAGAAGGATGATTGCTTGTTGTAGGCCGAGTGCTCCAACTCCTTTTCATGTTCCAACTCCTTGGTGAATTTGGCGTTGGCCGATTCGAAGTCAAACTCGTCGTTTGGAATCTCTGGTGCTCTGGAAGTTCTTCTGCTGTCATAAGCTTTGTGGGCTGGTTGGGCTTGCTGAGGTTCCGAGTCAAAAACAGAAGTCTTTACATCAGAGTTAGGTCTGTCTACAGATTGAGACTGTTTCTGGGTGTATGTAGAAGAAGGCTTTTGAGCTTGAGAACGACTTGGTTGGGGTTTGGCCTGTGTTGGTTCTGGCTCAGTATAGTTTGTAGCAGAAGGAGTTGCAACAGCCTGAGCAGGAGTAGCATCAGAAACTCCAGAAGGTTCAAAATCTTCTACAGTTCTGGTTGCTGTAGAACCAGATCCAGATCCAGAAGAAGCAGAAGCCTGAGTAGGTTGCTGTTGATAGTAACCAGCAGTAGATTGTGGAGCGGGAATGTATGGCTCCGGTTTAACTTGGTCGATTGGCGTGTCCAAGACCGACAAATCTTTAACATCTGAACCACGGAAAACAACGTAGTCATAGACATCTGAACCAGGCATTACTTCCAAGTTGGGAGTGCCAGCAGCAGCCATTCTGCCTTCCGTACCGAACAACCTGACCGATTTCAAGGCCACTGTGGCATCGTCAGCATTGATGTTGTCCAACAAACCAACATAACGAAGTCCCTTGTTGGAGATCAACGAGATGGTCTTGCCTATGTATTGAGACATCTCCGGAGTTGGTACAAGGTTAGAAAGACGTAGAGACGTTTCACTTGTTGCACTCGAATTTTTTCGCCATTATTGGACATGTTTTCTGCGACAGTGCAAATACACCCGTGCCGCATAAAGAAGCAAAACTAACATATCAATATCTACGATTACAATTACAATAAACCTATGTGTGAGTCATATATCTTTTTTATAGATATACAAGATGTAGTTTAAGTATATTCCTTTTATAGTTTCGTCCATTTCAATTATTTTATGTTCAATTATTCGTATTCAGAAATTTCGCAATAATAATTTTCACTCTAATTATGCCCTCTTATCTCACCTAAACAAGTTGCTATTCTACGCTATTGAACTACAGATACATTACACCGAATATTAGTACAACATTCGAAAATTGAACTCTGTCTATTTCTGTACACTGGCTCTATTTCGGAGAATAGCCAGAAAAATGCACGGTCAAATAAGCTCGGTAGACGGGTTTGTCTAAGTTCTAAGTACTATACAAATAGTACAAAAATGTCGCGCGACATTGACGCGACAGTTTCATCACCCATATGTTGAAATTCTTCAAATAAGACTGCAATAGTGGACTACAACTCTTCACTCTCCAACAAGACAATAACCATGTCTGATACCGGCAATCAGTCACCTGAACACGAACTTCCATCTGAGAATGAGTTAGTTATAGAGAAGGAGCGCGAGTCTCAAAGTGTTGATGAAGAAGTTGTACAAGATGAAGAACAAGAACCAGCCCATGAAGGGGAATATAACGACCAAGATGGAGACGAAGACGAAGACGACGAAGATAACGTCTACTCTATAAGAGCCCACAAGTTAAGGCGTGATGACAGCGAAAGTGCTCTGACAACCACAAAGAAAAAGGTCGTCAGAAAGTCCAAGAAGCACTTGTTGGAGGACACTGGTGTACCTCAAGGTGTTGATACTACGGAAAGAGAAAGAGAACAAGGTTTCACTGTAGACTTTGACAATGCAGATCCACAAACTAGAAAGAGAATGTTATTGGAAGAAAAGATGGATCATGCCATCAAGACGAAAAGTACTAGACGTAGAAGAGCTGACGAGGATGATTTGGAGAGAATGCAAGATGACAAGATAGATTTCTTGAAGGATCAGATGATCCGTGCTGCAAACTCTGATGTCGAAAAGAACTCCCAGGGCCAAATAGCCACCGAGAAGTTGAAGTTGTTGAAGGAAGTAACTGATATCTTATCTAGAGCCGATTTGGCTATCTCCATTTTGGACAATAACTTGTTGGAAGCTGTGAGATTGTGGTTGGAACCATTACCAGATGCTTCGATGCCAGCTTACCAAATCCAGAAGGAGTTAATCTCATCCTTGGAAATATTGCCCATCAAGACAGACCATCTTGTAGCTTCTGGTATAGGAAAGGTGTTGGTGTACTACCAACGTTCGAAGAGAACAGAACCAGCATTGAAGAAGATAGTCGACAGATTAATTGGCGACTGGACCAGACCTATTTTGAACAAGTCCGACTCCTACAAGGACCGTACGATCCAATTCCATGAATACGACAAGCACAGATTCACCAACCAATTGGCTTCAGCCAAGAGCAACAAGCCAAAGGAAGCTAAGACCTTATACGAAGAAAATGCGGAAAGAAGAAAGAGAGCTGCTATTCCAAGTGCTAGAACAGCAGCTTATAAGTTTGCCCCAAGAGTAGATGCTTCTCTATTAAGGAGACAACAAGGCCGGATTGGAGGTCCTGATGAAAGATTCAGGAGAATCAACTCGAAATTGACACTGATGTCTGTAAAGAAGAAGACTTCAAAGAAGGGTGGTCCGTCTATTGAAGGTAGAAACTTGACCATTTAGGATTGCATGTACCATAATACAAATTATAGTTAGTAACGTAAGTGAATAATATAGCTTATGTTGAGGACTTTGATCGTAATTAAGTTCGAACAGATTAATGTATAATGAGAAACACGCTAAAGAGACAAGAGACCAAACTTCTCAATAAGAGAAACGTCAATGCTTAGACATTACAAGTACTGCTCCACTCTATCATACTATTCTACACCTGGCTTGATATAATGTATGCATTAACCTCGAGGAGGCAACCCAGCCAATGTTTGGTTTCAATATACACGTAAATTTAGAATTATACAACCATAAATGACTCTCGATAGTAAGGAAAACTAACTTATCATAATAGTATTGATAGATAAAATGAAGTAAGTAGCGATGTGAAATAATGATTTCTTGATGTATCGAGGACAATTTACGATCTTGGCTTTTCCTTCTTTTCCTTCCACAAAGCTAACAAGGAGACACCAGAAACCTTGACGACCTTGAATCTGACACCTGGGATATCACCCTTAGCCTTACCTCTTCTACCGAAACCAGCCAATAAGACTTCGTCGTTTTCGTCAACAAAGTTCAAACAACCATCGTTTGGAACGAAAGCAGTGACCTTCTTACCGTTCTTGATTAATTGGACTCTGACACACTTTCTGATAGCGGAGTTTGGTTGCTTGGATTCAATACCAATCTTTTCCAACACAATACCCTTGGCGTGAGAAGAACCACCAAATGGAGAGGACTTGAAAGCAGTACCTAATAATCTGGACTTGTACGATTCATCGGCCCATCTGTTGTTACGACGGTGAACTCTCAACTTTCTAGCAGAGTTAAGACCTCTTGGTTTACCTTTACCCATGTTGACTGTATTGGTGATTAACTGACTAGCTAAGAAAGAAAGAGAAAGGATTTGATAAATTTTTTATCGATGAAAATTGGTTAACTTTCCCGTGCCCACTGCGACAGTTTGCCATAGTTAACAGGAGATGGGCGCGCATAGGGGAAAATTTTCCATAGTTAAGGGGAGTCCGGCATATTGTGTCCTACGAAGGAGTGGAAAGTCGTTGGTAGGTTTAATTGAGCACGTGTGAACAAGACAAATATTAGGGCTCTAGCCCTAATTTGGCCCTTGCTTTCTTTGGCCCATTAACCTGCTAGAGCCTCAATTCAATTTGCCATATTTTAAACTCTATTTTGGTGATCATTTATTTCATTCTCTACGCTACTCTATCATATTCACTTTGCTTCTTGTCTCTCATTAGTCTCACCCCGGCTACAATTTCATGTCATACTTAACTTACATTACGTGGTTACTTTCGCACAGAAATCCAAGTTGAACTTTTGTACCCCAGTTTGCATTTTAAGGTTAAAGAAAGATTCGGAACATTCTCTCATATCAGTTTGAATATGCTAAACGAATCTAATCTATAGAAAACACCTCTGTAAGTCGTCCTTCAAAATTTGGTAGTAGCAACTAAACGGCGAGATCTCACGGTGTACGGTTCGCAGTTTATAAAATCGGAGCTATGATATTATCTTGTGTTGTGGATCACGTTCTCGCCTCCTGCAATCATATGCGAATTGAATTAGGGTGCAGAAACGTTTTGCACCCATGCCGTACTTGATCCTATCTATTCACAAGATCACATCTACAAACAACAGAAGATAATGCCAATACAAAATGATGCATATGAACTAAAGATTATCACTCTAATACTCTACTCTATTCTCTGTCTCTGCAACATCTGTCATATTGTAACTCTATCTAGTACCAGATGTGGAAACCAGTGCCTCAACGCGAGACAATACCCTTTTTCTTCTTCAACAACGAAAGCAAGAACAAGAAGAAAATGTCAAGCTGGTCCTTAAACATAAACAACAAACCCTGCACAAACACACCCTTTAACAATTGTGGGGCGATGCCCTTGTACAAGCCTCTGAATCTCTCAGTGTGCCACAAATGGGCCAATGCATGAGTAAAACTTTCAAATCTGATATCATCGTCGTCCTCATCTTCCTCGTCTCCGTTTTGTGATTTGGGCTTCTCAGCTTCCTTCTTCGACTTAGACTTGGACTTCTTCTGTAACATTGCCTTGGAAACAATCAATGGCTGTGTAGCCACAGTAGCCAAAGACTTCGCCAACACCCCGATGGAGAATGATTCCAAAGGTCCCAAGAACTCCTTGTTACCGTAGAAGACCTGCTTCAACCTCTCGTATGACCCGTATGTGATTGAAGGGTTGATACACAAAACCAACGACACTCTCAAGCCTCTCCACAAACCAGAGATACCGTCCTCTTCCAAGATGTCCTGGGTCAACTGCAACAAGTTCTTGTGGCTCTTGTCGGTCTGTTGCTGCGTGGTGACTACACCGATAGGCATGGTGAACAACTGCGAGATGGCAGCAGCCACGGCTCCAAGGAACAACTCGGTCAACGTGTTGGCCCTGTGGTTTGGAATATGTTTGTACAAATTGGCGTACACTCTCTTGACAATGGTGTACCAGTAGAAGTAGGAGAAATTTTGAGCGGCCGTTCCGAGAATCGACGAGAATAATCCATGGTACCAGCCCAAAATTCCCTTCTTCGCGTGGATCTTACGCAACACATCAAGTGTGTTCTTGTACTTTAACTCGCCTGACTTGGTTTCCTTCTGTTTATACACCGAGTCTTCGATATCAGATTCCGAGGGTGGGGTAGGAATTCCTGAGTCGGTCTTGTGAGGGTGTTTTTTCACCTGGGTCTGAATCAAGGTCTTGCTCAAGTCAAGGGGGTACACCAAGGTGTTCGCGATGACAGAAGCCAAGGCTCCAGACGCAGCCTTTTCAAGTGGAGTAAGAGACATGTGGCAAGTAGATGTGGAAAGTGAATACGGAAACTAGTGAATTCTAGTATACAATATTGGCTCTAGCAGCAGTTCTGGTAGCAATATAGCTGGTGTTAGCTATAACGAAAGGCTGTACTAGCGGTGGTGGTACTGAGGGAAGTACTCGTAGCAACTAATGACGAATAAATAGGATGGTGCAATACCAAGTAATGATAGCAACAGCAGAAGCAATCAAATTTCAAAATGGGATACCTGCTTCTATATATATGTATCAGTGGGGATATTTTGGGTCTGGATATCTGAATCGAGAGTCGCGAGCGCAGCCAGACGTTAACTATGGAGATGGAAAAAAGAAGCTATCTGCAATCAGCACGCAGAAGGAAGCAGATAATGACCAGAAGCACGGGAAAATGTATCAAATTCGTCTCCACTGAAGTCAGACGAACTGCTATATATATATAGACTCTATATGAAAGCTTTCGCCGTTGTCTATGAGCTGGTTTTGGCCTCTGCCTTCGTTTTGGTCCTGATATCCATCGGTATATATTTGGAGCAAACTTACCGAGGATTCAACTTTTTCGGCACGACACATGCAACCGGTCCTTTTTCCTCGCAGTTTCCGAGGAAGTTTCCTCCCCCACAATATTCTACTTTTCCATACACACCTCTCTACCGGCAATAGACTACACACAGTAATTCTGGAAAAGACCATTGCCTGTTTGGGAATGTCCAGTACTAAAGTTGTCTGATCAGCTGGTGGTGTTGCAACCTCATTGTTGGTTTCTTTTTGCTTATCTCCACCACTGTTCGCTGGTTCAATGGAAATCCATCTCTTCCTTCACTTTGAACATCGAATATCCGAACACTCATTATGTGCCGGACCCAACGTCCCCCAGAACCCCACCATCAAACACAAAAGTATATGGCATCACATGAATTGCCCCAGCACCAACATCTCCGCTGTCAAAATCCGTTTTTGCGATTCGACTTTTGTAGCCGGGGGACCGGCTAATCGGCCTGTTTTGATTTTGGCCAATATCACCACAATGGAAGATCTGGGGAAGCCGCGAGATGCAGCCGCAAGGGTGTTCGTAGTTTTCGCAGCCATCGGGCAACATCACGCTTCGTTTGTCATATAAACCGTCTCTATAGCTTGTCCCGAGCTGTATCTACTAGAATGAATGTGTACTTATTATAATTCTACTCTGAATCAATCTTTGATCTTATTGGAATTCGTTTCTTGTTGCAACTATCACAGCAGATATATCTATAATTCTATGTGAACTTCTTGATGTCCTTGTCGAGGCCACTGCTTATGAGAACTTCCTTCCCCTTGTTATTCAGGAAAGAGAGGAAGCCCTTAATTTTGCCTGTATGCCCCTGCAACTCCACCTGCACTTTTTCTTCGACCAAGTCAATGCCTCGAATAATACCATCCTCGCCTACAACCCATATGCCACTGCTCTTTTCGTTCGCTTCTCTCCAAGTAATAACAGCCTGTGAATAACGGTCTTGCGGTGACAAAGTGTTCAAAGTCTTGAGGATCTGATTTCTCTTGATAGGTGTGGGCTGCCCATCATTCCTGTCTATTTCTGACAACTCCTTCAACGATACTACGATCAACCTCATTAATGGTTCATGGGAAGTACCCACAGCTATCAAAGGGATGGAATCTTTCACGTACTGGATAGTCAAACAGCGTGGAGAAAAACTAGAAGAAGAGAATTCGGCATCGTTAAGTGAAATCTTATAGATGTACGTCAACTCCGTCGTCTTGTCTAACACAAAGACATCCAACATGGTATTTTCGTTCTTTCCAACGACAATAACCAATTCCTTATTATACTCTACTACATCCAAACAGGTACCCTGACTTGATATCTTGTACTCTGAAACAAGTTCAAAACCGTCTTTTGCAATTTTGAATACCTTGATAAAGAAATCCCAACCAACCGACACTATGTACTCCTCGTCATCGAATAGAATATACTTTACATCAACAACTAATCGTTTATGAGCCTGATATTCAGACGACTTTGACAACGTAATACATCCTTCTTTTATGCTGTAGTCAAAGTTATAGAATTTCCCATCCATACCTACCAACACTGTTCTCTGCTTTGGAAGTACTAATATCTTCTTGACAACTACTCTCTTCAAAATATTGGCCACACTCAATAGAATTCTCCCAGTCGCTACTTCAACTGCAACCAATCTGAAATCATTTGTGCTGATAAACACAAGATCGTTGTCTTTGTCAAGTGCCAAATCTATAGCCAAGGCACTGATCTGTGGAGTCACTAACAATTCAATACTCTGAGGATAAGGTACTTTCCAGTGCTCAAGCTGTTGTGCTACAATCTGCTTCAGCTCAGCCGGCAACTCTTCATGGAGATCAACTTGCTCAAACTGTTTGTTCAACTCATTGAAGTTGATTCTATCATTGATGATTTCCTCTAGAGATTCATCTGAAGTTGGCAATTTCAGAGCTTCAATTGGTTTTCCGTGTTCCACTTCAAATTGTCTCAAAGTATCATGGTAATTGTTTTGTTGCAAAAAATGTGCGACTAAGCTGTGGACCGAATTGGTCGTCTTAGACGTTGAAACCATTGGATAAAAAGAACAAATATATAATTGCACCTTATTCATCTTGTTGAACTAATAAGCTTAAATCACGTGATCGAATTTATCTATGGAACAAAAATTAGGTCGTACCCGGATTCGAACCGGGGTTGTCCGGATCAAAACCGAAAGTGATAACCACTACACTATACAACCATTTGTTGAAGTTCCTTGATCCATGTGCAAATGTGAGTATTAAAAGTCACGTGCCCGCAAAATTTCTTTAAAAGAGCCCAAGAACGCTTACCTACTCTGTACTAAATAGGTCTGGTTTGAAACGTGCTTGCCGGGCACTACACCAAAGAGTAAAAACAGTATCAAGTAAATTGTGTATCAATAATAGACTAGGCAAATTACTTACGAATTGTTGGTTCTGGTAAGAATGGCTGGCCAAATTCCAACGAGGCTATACGGCCGAATGCCGATAAATGCATTGGTAACTGCAGAGCATTGGCAAGCATAAACCACTGGCTGTAGATGGTGTTTGCAAGGCACGATGAGAAGTAATTAGTTACATGATGAAGCAGGGGCTCTGCAAAAAAACAAATGACTTAAAAAATCATCCACAGTAAGAAATACACTGTAATGGATGCTGAAAAATAGGCAGTGCTGCATGCTTAGCAATCTGACAAAATGAAAAATGATGAAATCCCTCTTCAATTCCAGATGGTATGTTCTACTCATACCAGAGATCCAAACAGTTGTACGACGTGTGGCATGAACATGACCAGATATCTTTTTATAGAATGCTCTTTTAAGAGTTTGAACTAAACTTGGGGAAATGTTTCACTTGCATTTAAAAGAGGAGTATCATCTGGCAATGCTAGCTAGCGATGGCAATTATCCCGTAGATATTTGTTGTGTCGCCAACTCTCACACAACCAATTTCGTATTATTTAGGCCAAGTAGCAAAATCGGTAATAGGCCATTGCTGGTACGACGTCTAAATAATCTCTTCGCATCTCATCGCAATCAATTATGTACTGCCTATTTATAGGAGTAATTTTATCTGGAGTACTGGTAAAATATGCATGTAGAAAATAAGTAACTCAGCCGCGAATTATTGGTTTTAAATCAGAATGAATTTATTAATATAAATAGAGGATTTTTTGGCCTCGATTTTCAACTTTACTAACTTTTGTTGCTACTGTTTCCATATTTCATTGTACCTTTTCCACCTGTACTATTGCTACTACTTTGAACCACATCAAGTTTGCTATTCCCTGCGGATTGTCTTATTAACCTCACTTTTGAAACTTCCTATTTGATCCAGATTCGCATATAATGTTTATCGACTTTGCCAGAAGAGACTTAGAGTCCACTGCCAAATCTTTCAGATCCTGGGACACATGTATGGACAACAGAACGTGTAAGGTCGTCGCCATTGTGTTGATCGTACTCGGGAGTATCTTCGCTCTCTGGGTGATTTCCACCTTGATCCAATGCTTGTGTATGGGAGTCAGCTGTGTGCAAGCCTTGTGTTGCTGCTGCTGTAGAAGAGCAAAGACTCAACCAACCTACATTGTGGCCAAACAAGAGCCTCAGTATAATCCAAACATGTATCCTCCTAGAGCCGCTCCTCAATACCCAGTGCCTCAGCCTCCCATGGCTCAACAATATCAGCACCCACCTCTGGCCTATGTGCCCAACAAGGGATATGCCCCAATTAACACAAACTCCTATGTCACGGACGACCACTCGCTCGAAGATGACAAGCACACTTACAGAGGATACCGTTAGTTGTACGCATACAATTTATGAAGCTTTTATGAGAAGAATGATGTAGCAGAATAGTACTAAAAGACTTAGAATAGCCATTAAATATAGGAAGAATCAGCACCTTTCTTGAGCAGTCCTGAAAGTTTCATTTAAGATCCTGAAGATTTACGCTGATATTCCATGACCATCATACCAACAATACTGCACTATCATAATATCTTAAAATTTCATACTTTTCGTAGATGCAAGAATGCTCCAAAAATTTTGCACTCATACAGAATCATGTAAAGTATCAGGGTGTCTAATCTGATATTCATATTATTTGTACATTTATAAATCGCATATGTCCTATACACATATAAAGTTCTAACAAATTCAAGCCTGTATGAAGTGTCCAGTTCCATACGTAGATTGGTTCATCGCAACTTTAAACCTTTTCAGCCAATTCTTCTAACAATTTGTAGTTTCTTTGCTCAATGGAACCGTTTCCTGGCAATCTGGTGGAGCCCATCAAGAAGTTGTCGACTTCTCTAGCACATTGTCTACCTTCTTGGATACCCCAGACAACCAAAGATTGACCTCTTCTACAGTCACCCGCAGCAAAGAGATTGTCGTCTTCGCTGACTCTGTACACGTTAGGGTCAACAGTAGTGATAGTTCCTCTCTTGGTCTTGGAAACTTCCAAGTTGTCCGCATCTGGACCAACAAAACCCATCGACAAGAGAACAACATCAGCAGGGAAGAATTCATCACTGCCTGGGACTTCAGCCATCTGCCAGGCTCCAGAGTCAGTTCTCTTCCATTCAACTCTAACAGTCTTGATACCCTTCACATTACCTTCACCGTCGTCAACGAATTCCTTCGACAATATCGAATATTCTCTTGGGTCCTTGCCGTAGTGAGAAGCAACTTCAGTGTGACCGTAGTCAACTCTGAAGATTCTTGGCCATTGTGGCCAAGGATTGTCCTTTGGTCTGGTGGCTGGTGGGTGTGGCAACAATTCAAAGTTGGTCACAGACTTGGCACCATGTCTGGTGGAAGTACCCAAACAATCATTTCCGGTATCACCACCACCAATGACTACGACATGCTTGCCTTCCAAGTTCTTTCTAATGTCTTCCAATTGGTCATCCAACAAGGCCTTGGTATTAGAGTGCAACAATTGCATGGCAAAGCTGATATTGTTCAATTCACGACCTGGTATCTTCAAGTCTCTTGGAATAGTAGAGCCCACAGCGAAAACAACAGCGTCGTTAGAGGATTTCAACTCTTCGACAGTGATATCTTCACCAACGGTGGTATTGCATACGAACTCAATACCTTCAGCAGCAAGCAAGTCGGTTCTTCTCTTAACAATTTTTTTGTCTAACTTCATATTAGGAATACCGTACATCATCAAGCCTCCTGGTCTATCACTTCTTTCATAGATAGTGACCTTATGGCCAGCCTTGTTCAATTGGTCAGCAGCTGCCAAACCAGATGGACCAGAACCAATGACAGCTACTGTCTTGCCAGTTCTGTGAGTTGGCGGTTGAGGCTTGATCCAACCTTGTTCGAAACCGTGGTCGATAATGGCACATTCAACAGACTTAATGTTAACCGGGTCTTCGATGATACCCAAAACACAGGCACCGTTACAAGGGGCAGGACAGATCCTACCAGTGAATTCAGGGAAATTGTTGGTCATCAACAATCTCTGCAAGGCGTCGTACCATCTGTCCTGGAAGACCAATTCGTTCCACTTTGGAATGACATTGGAAATAGGACATCCAGTGTCGGAAGTACAGAAAGGAACCCCACAATCCATGCATCGGGCTGTTTCGTGCTTCAATTCATCCTTGGACAATCTAGAAGTCATTTCGTTCCAGTCCTTGGCTCTGGACTTTGCATCTCTGTACTTTTCGTTACGGCGCTTGTACTTAATGAAGCCTCTAAGCTTGTCTAATTTGACTGGAGCCTTCTTTTCAACCTCAGTGTCCAAGATGGTGTCTTCAACATCCAAAACCTTCGGTTCCTTGTGCGTGGAGGCAATGTGAACATGGCCCTTCTTGATCTTGGCAGCCTCGCCGTTGGTGACATCGGCTTCTGGGTCTTCTTTGATCAGCTTAAAGAACGTGTTCAACTCTTTCTTCTTAGCTTCCTCGGCTTTTTGCTTTTCCTTCTCAAGAACCTTCTTGTAGTCGAATGGCAAAACTTTAACAAAACGTGGTAAGATTCTGTTGAAGTCGTTCAAAATACGATCAGCAACCTCAGAATTGGTGTAGTGTCTGTGGTCCTCAATCAAACCTCTCAAGAAAGCAATTTCCGATGGTTCTGTAACTTGAGACAATTCAACAGTGTGATTGTTGACTCTCTTGTTGAAATCCTGAGCCATATCTAAAACATAAGCAATACCACCACACATACCGGCAGCGAAGTTTCTACCAGTACCACCCAAAACCACAACTCTACCACCAGACATGTATTCACAACCATGATCACCTGTACCTTCAGTCACAATGGTAGCACCAGAGTTTCTGACAGCGAATCTTTCGGCAGCTACACCTCTGATGAAGGCAGCTCCGGAAGTGGCACCAAAGAAGGCAGTGTTACCTGCTATGATCTGATCTTCTGCTTTGAACTTGGATTCCTTTGGTGGGTAGACAATGATTCTACCACCAGACAATCCCTTACCAATATAATCGTTGGCGTCACCTTCTAATTCCAACGTGATTCCAGCAGCCAAGAAGGCACCGAATGATTGACCGGCAGAACCCTTAGCATTGACATGAATTGTGTCATGAGGCAAACCGTTTTCTCCAAAAATCTTGGATACACGGTAAGATAAAGTGGTACCCAATGTTCTGTCCGTGTTAACGACATCACAGTCAATGGTGACTGGTAAACCCTTGGCTAAAGTCAATTCAGATTCGTCAATTAACTTGTTATCAATTCTGACGTGCAATCTGTGGTCTTGTTTTCTTACACAGTAGGTAGCAACACCAGGTCTGATGGTATGGGCTGGTGTCAAGATTGGCGACAAGTCGATGTTCGCGTTCTTTGTATTTCTAAAGTCCTCTCTAACCTTTAATCTTTCGGTTCTACCCACCATCTCATTGATGGTTCTGTAACCCAACTTGGCCATGATGTTTCTCAAATCGTTGGCCAAATAGTAGAAGAAGTTGATTACGTGCTCAGGGGTACCTTGAAACTTCTTACGAAGCTCTGGGTCCTGAGTAGCAATACCAACAGGACATTGATTCGTCTGACATTTTCTCATCATAATGCAGCCCATGGCGATCAAAGGAGTTGTTGCAAACCCCCACTCTTCGGCACCAAGCAAACAGGCAATGGCAATATCGCGACCAGTCTTGATTTGACCATCCGTTTGCAAGATAACTCTGCCTCTCAAGTCGTTCAATACCAAAGTCTGGTGCGACTCGGCCAAGCCAAGTTCCCATGGAAGCCCAGCGTACTTGATAGAAGTAAGCTTAGCGGCACCAGTACCACCGTCACCACCTGAAACCAAGATGTTTTCCGAGCCAGCCTTTGCGACACCAGCAGCAACAATACCAACACCGACTTCAGAAACCAACTTGACAGAAGTACGGGCTCTTGGGTTGGCACACTTTAAGTCGTACAACAATTGCTTCAAATCTTCAATGGAGTAGATATCATGATGAGGAGGTGGAGAAATTAATCCAACACCAGGAGTAGAGTGTCTAGTCTTACCGATCTGTGCACTGACCTTGTGACCGGGCAATTCACCACCTTCACCTGGCTTAGCACCTTGAGCCATCTTGATCTGCAACTCGTCGGCATCAGCCAAGTAGTAGGAGGTAACACCGAAACGACCTGAAGCAATTTGCTTGATAGCAGAACGCATTGTGTCACCATTTTCGCTGACAATAGATCTCGCAGAGTCTTCACCACCTTCACCGGTGTTAGACTTACCACCCAATCGGTTCATAGCAACAGCCAAAGTCGAGTGAGCTTCCATAGAAATGGAACCGTAAGACATGGCACCTGTGAAGAAACGACGAACGATTTCAGTCCATGGCTCGACCTGGTCAATTGGAACGGAGCTACTGGCATCAACATCAAAGTCGAGCAAACCTCTCAAAGTACAGTTTCTAATAGCTTCATGTTCTTTCTTACAGTAAGCTTCGTAGGCTCTTTCATTCTTGTTCTTGACAGCGTCTTGAAGAGATGCAATAGCAGCTGGTTCGTTGACGTGAGCTTCACCACCATCTCTCCAGTGATATTCACCAGTCTCTGGAAGACCAATAGGTTTGACGGTGTCTCTGCTTGGGAATCCTCTTTCGTGCATTGAGAACGCATCTTGAGCAATGTACTCGAAAGTGACACCCTTAATTCTGGAAGCAGTACCAGCGAAACATCTGTCAATGACAGAGTTGTCAATACCAAGCGCTTCGAAAATCTGTGCACCCTTGTACGAGGCCAAGGTAGAGATACCCATCTTGGACATGACCTTCAAGATACCGTGATCAATAGCATCCTTATAGTTGTGGATAATCTTTTCGGGAGTGAGCGATTCGTTCTTCAACAAATTTTCTTCCTTCATCCTAATAAGAGTCTCCATGGCCAAGTAAGGGTTGATACCATCGATACCGTAGCCAACCAAACAACAAGCATGGTGTACTTCCCTAGCTTCAGCAGTTTCAATGATAAGAGCAACCTTGGAACGCTGCTTTTGTCTAACCAAGTGGTGGTGAACAGCACCAGTTGCAATCAAAGCAGAGATTGGAACTCTAAACGCAGAAGTAGCTTTGTCGCTCAAGATGATGATCTTCTTGTTGTCCGCGATAGCCTTGGAAGCCTGCTGGCAGATTCTGTCAATGGTGTTGACGTAGCCTTGAATACCCTCAGACTTGTCAAAAGTGATGTCAATTTGGGCAACCGACCAGTTAGGGTAGACCGTTTCAATGTTTCTGATAGCGTTAAGTTCCGAGTTCGACAAAACAGGCGACTTCAACAACAAACGATTACATTGATCTGGCTTCATTTCCAATAAGTTACCTTGAGGACCAACGTAACATTCCAAGGACATAACGATTTCTTCTCTAATGGGATCAATGGGAGGGTTAGTAACTTGGGCAAACAATTGACGGAAGTACTCGTACAACAACTTCGGTTGTTCAGAGATGCAAGCTAATGCATTGTCGTTACCCATAGAACCAAGAGCTTCATTTCCATCAGCCATTGGTGCCAATACTAGCGAAGCCTGTTCGTGAGAGTAACCAAAAGCAATAAGGCGGGGATCAGATTGGACGCTGAAGGACTTGTCTTTGACTTCGTCCGATAAGTCGATTTCTCTGGCATGCAACTTTTCAATCAAGTCGCCCAATGAGATCATGTTACCAAGAACCCATGACTTGAAGTCGAATCTAGAAGCAACGTTATTCTTCAACTCACGGTCATCTACGATTCTTCCTTCTTTAGTGTCAACCAACAACATTCTACCAGGCTGCAATCTGCCCTTCTGTAAAATCTTTTCTGGTTCGATTTCAATTACACCAACTTCGGAAGCACAAATGATACGGTCGTCGTCGGTGACATAGTAACGACATGGTCTCAAACCA
This sequence comes from Scheffersomyces segobiensis, assembly GCA_030564745.1. Taxonomy (NCBI): domain Eukaryota; kingdom Fungi; phylum Ascomycota; class Pichiomycetes; order Serinales; family Debaryomycetaceae; genus Scheffersomyces; species Scheffersomyces segobiensis. Next base: position 144,630 of record JAKTZB010000004.1, read on the forward strand.
TTACGATCCAAGTTGGCACCACAGTATCTGTCGTCAGCAAAGGTGAACAAAGCTGGACCGTCCCATGGTTCCATCAAACAAGCAGCCCATTCGTAGAACGCCCTTTTTTTGGGGTCAATGTGGGTGTCGTTTTGCCAGGCTTCTGGTATCATCAACATGACAGCTTCAGGCAATGACAAAACTCCATTCACGGTAAGCAATTCTAAGACGTTGTCAAAAGCAGCAGAGTCAGAACCACCTTCTTCGATGATGGGGAACAACTTGTCAATTTCTTCACCAAACAACTTCGAGCTCATAACACCTTCCTTGGCCCTCATCCAGTTCTTGTTACCTCTCAAGGTGTTGATTTCACCGTTATGTGCAGCCAATCTCAACGGCTGAGCTCTGTCCCACGATGGGAAAGTATTGGTAGAGAAACGGGAGTGTACAAGGGCAAAGTGACATTCATAGTCAGCGTTAACCAAGTCGTGGTAGTAAGCGTAGACTTGGTTGGGAGCCAATTGACCTTTGTATACAATAGTCTTGTTAGAAAGGGAACAAATGTAGAACCAATTGTGCAAACCAATGGAGTGCGACGATTGCTTTCTCAAGATGTACAACTTCTTTTCAAAATCCTTCTGGTACTTGGAAGAAAAGACATCTTCGGGAATGTCGTTTTGACCAGCCAATTCAGACAAAACAACTGTAGGCTGCAAGATGAAAGGTTCTCTGGATAGAGAAGCAGGACCCAAGATGGACGAATCATGGGGAACTTGCCTCCAGCCCAAGACCTTCAAGCCAAGAGAGTCAGCAATGTTCTCAAAAGTGGACTTGGACTTCTCAAAAACGGAATCATCCTTCTTGAAGAAGATGTTACCGGTACCATATTGACCCAAAGGAGGCAAATCGATGTTGCAGTGGTACTTGAATTCACGATTCAAGAACTTGTGAGGAATGGAAGACAATAAACCAGCACCATCACCATCTTTTGGGTTCAACTCACCGCCTCTGTGGGTCATATTGCACAACAAGTTTCTGCAATCGGAGATGATTTTGTGGGAGGATTCACCCTTCAAATGACAAGTGAATCCGACACCACAGGCATCTTTTTCGTATTCAGGGTTGTATAATCCCTTGGCTATCGGTAATGAAGAAGCCCACGATGTATTCTCAGGAGTTTCATCGTATTGGTAGATATTGGTTTGAAATTCCTCTTGAGGTAAGTAGGAACTCATTGAACTATTTTGGCGTTAGTATATGTACGTTGAAGGAAAAGTAGACGTGGTGAAAGAAAATGTGTTTTGGGTAATCAGAGAAATCGTGAGCATATATCGCAGTGAAAAATTCAGCCTAATTGGGATTTGCAAAAAAATAAAAATAGTCGGGTTCGAAAAAATGCACTATGAAAATCAATTCAGGCAGTGCAATGGCAATCGGCAACTTCCATTCAACATCTGGATGACCGTAGCAAGAGCGCAAGTACAAGCCAAATAGAAATAAACAGTATTGGATTTCTTATCGCGTAAACAATTGTCATTCAGTTACTGTAGCTTCAAGGTTGCAGTGCGAAAGGAAAATTTTCTTCTGTTATCTGCCCAATGAAAATATCCTCAATGGTAATAGCCAGGAATACAATAGTCATCTCTGCCGCACTACCGCCGCAGACTTAGATACCGGCAGAAGGATGAATCATTGATCTTCAGTGGGGAACATGACAACAGAACGCTTGGTGTTGGACACGGACGGGACTTCGACGGTATAGAGTAACATTGCTGGTTAACGAAGAATTGATAATCTGTGAAAATGCGAAAAACTGAAAAATGTGAAAAAGTACATTCTCCACATTGAAAATTGGACGCAACAGAGGTAGAAGTTATAGAGAAAATGTTAGAAACACTAGATATAGAGCCGCCGGTATCCGCGTGTAGACCCACTCTTGTCTTGCTAATGAGGCCATGCTTTTCCATAGTCAATCGCCAGTGAGAAATCAATTCGTACTGGTCCATTCTTTCACCTCTTCACACAAAAATCTGTACTTACACTAAATCTTTTGCTTATGGATATGTTTTGAATAGGGAATGTAGTAGTGGTTGTAGTGGCCAATAGATGCTCTAATGTCTAACAATTATATTAATCAACAGCTCCAGCAAATCTTGAATTGTGAACAGAAATATATGGACGGTATATTCTATGGAGACGATTCAGACTAGCGAAAATGAACGAGCTCTGGGATGGAAGTGCTAGCTTTACACAGACGGGAGCACGATTACACTTAAAACAAAGATAGTTTCGCTGTATAACCAGAGTTGGAGAAAGAAAGAAAAAGATGAATCTGTACTTGAAGTACCAAGATGGAGGGATACTAAAAATTATATATGGCTACAGCACAAGGAAAAAATTTACTAGATTATCGCCTATATTTACTGAGAGGGGTATTGGCATGCTGTTCTAACTATGGAGCAATAGTCAGAGGGGAGCGACTCCGGAGGTGGTAGCGCTGGAATCATCAGAAGTCAATATGGTCTAAGTCCGGTACATAGTTGGTAATTAGAGGTAGTAAGATGGCTATCCAGCCAATCACAACTAGCATTGGACGACGATAAGACCTTGTGCAGGGGTAATAATTGTGAGGAAGACACCGCTGTCAGCAAATATTGTGTAGAGTTTATTGGCTGGGACTTCCAGTTAGTGAAGCTATCTCCAGATGCTTAAGCCCAGCATCTAATCTCCTAAGGATTGCGAGATGATAAATTTTTCAGCGTGAAATCATTTTGATTTTTCACTTTGGACTTTGGACTTCGGACTCATGCTACGATTGCAATTCTATGTTAGTATCTCTTCTTCACTGAGTAGCCCACTGGAATTTTTGTATTAGTTCATTACTTTGCACTGGAATTGCCGAAGCCTGTGATTCAGCAATATTCACTGGCTCTTTCAGTCGCAAATTGTCAAAGATCCGTTTTGTCCTGAGATGACTTCTTTCCATGATGACTCTTCCCCAGAGAAAAAATTTTAGAAGCATATCTCGTATTCTCGGGCCGCTGCAGAAGTTTTTTCAATCGGTTCAACCCAAGTTTGAAGGTAACGTGGCTATTCGGAAATTTCCGCTGGACCAGGTTACGAGGCATTCCGAGGCTTCTCCTTCACATGTTCAGTAGGATGATGATGTAATGGGCGCAGGCGCCGACCCAGTTAGGGCAGCCGTTCCGGCGGAGAGCGCATGTGCTTCAGATCATGTGCATAAAAGTGAGTGACATGTGGCACGTTATGTTTATCACGTGCTCTGACAGAAAATTTCAACCCATCTCGAGCCTTTAGCTAAATAACGAAGTTAATCGGAGATATACAATTAGACATTAGATCAGCTAGAGCCCCACTTTCCCTAACAGCATGGCCGAGTTGAAACAGGTTTCGTTTCCTCCCGATGTTCTTGCCCGGATTGCCCCCGACATTTCTCTCCACAGACATTTGTCTGTAGGCTTAAGACCAAACTTACGAAATTTCCTTGAGTTCAAGTCAGTGGATATAGCTTCCAATAATGAAATTACCGATTCCAACGCCAATGTGTTTGGTTCGTCTATCATTAAAAGCGGCAGTACAACAGTAATCAACACCATTACCTTGGGTGTTGTAGAAGTTAATAGAAGTGCCAATGCTGCTACCAATAGTAATAACGATTTCACCTCAGTCTATGCTGTGGTTGAAATAGCGCGTGGAAGATCGGGTGCCCCCACCGATGAAGAGATGATTCTCTCTCAGACACTACACGAGAGCATCTTACATAGTCGTTTGATTCCTAAAACGGCATTGTCTATCAAGAATTACGGCTCTGCTGTTTATGATGCTGCTACCGGCAAATATTCCATCTTCTACCCAGACTTGAATCCAGACGAATTCGAGCTCATCAATTTCAACCACAGCAAGTCGTATTCTTTTGTGCTTTTGTCGCATATCAAAATTTTCTCCAAGCAAGTGTCTACGTCGTCTTTGTTTGACTTAATTCACATGTCTACTATCCATGCATTATCCAGATTGGCTCTTCCCAGAGTATACATTTCCGATACATCGAGCGGAACCAAGGTTTCTGTCAGATCGCGTTCATCTAATACTCGTGGTCTTGTAGGAGTGAGTAAATCAAACATCAATCTCGATAGCAACGAGGACTTGTACTATCCGTTGCTGTTGAAAGAGACCACAGTAGACGGAGACGCCATGGTGGACTCTGAAGGACCGTTCGACACTTCGGGCATATCGTCCAATTTTGGTATAATATCTATTCCAGAAAAAGAGAATCAGAAGACGGTGTTGTTGGCTGACTTGGAAGGGGATGCCGAGGAGTCGAGCATCTTGTCGCGTTTGTCTATAATAGCTACGAAAGATGGTGTCATCAAAAAAATCAGTCTTGTCAGCGGAGACAGCGACAGTGAGATCACGCTTGATCTTCTTAGACAAGCAATTGAGGTCTCCAAGATGAGAGCTCAGCAAATGTAAAATAGTTATGAACAATAAAAGTGTATTATAGAAATAGAAGATTTCGCACTAATTGAAGTAAAGTTGCGAAAAAATAGAAAAAATGAAAAAAAAATTTTAATGGAAGATAAGAACATACTCAATAGAAGACAAATAGACAAGCCAAACAATCTGAGCTAGGCAAAACAGAAAAAAATACATTTTGTTGGTAATCAGCTAATTTCACTTACATCTATGTAATAATGAACAACTACATCTTCAGCTTTCTAAGAAGAAAGTTGCCGCGACGCCTCTTAAATCTGAGTCCTGCCGCATATGACAAAATAGTCACTGACCTTGCGAATCGGTACCGCCGCAGTTAGAGATCAGAATATTTGCCCCCAAGCGTTGACTGCGAGCGACAACTTTCAGGCAGGGCGAACTCGAGCGTCGCTGGGGTTTGATTTTCTACGACGAGCAAATGATTCTCTGGGTAACGAGAATACAGAGAGAACAAATACATGTAGAAGAAAACACATACAAACACATAAAATACCAAGACAAACGACTCAATTGTATAACACAGTAGTAAAACATTGTCATATAGCCCAATACAGTACTCTACTGTATCAAAGCACATAGTTAGTATTCTTTGGCCTGGTCTCGCTCTACACCTTCCCACTGGTAAATCTCCATCCTGTGCTCCCTATCTTGCCAAGCGCGACTCAGCGAAAAATTCGTTGATTTGACAGACTCCATCTGCATCTATGGGAGAGGAGACACACTATCATTTTGATTTTTCTTTTGCAATTATAATCCAGCAGCAATCAAATCGGCCGCTACTGACGTCACGAGTCGCGATTGTTGTATCAACCAACTGGATTCCGTCTCTGTAAACACCACCTACACAGCGTTGGTTTTCTCGTCGCGCCCTTCGCAATAGTTTAGCTACTAGGCTCAGTCTAACAGACTATTCTCACTAGCAATTATATACTGAGTCCGTTAGATCGTTGCCGATTTCCGTTGTATTTCTTTCCAATTTAGACCGAACTCCCTCCTTACGTCGTATACTCTTATCCAACCACAGTGCGATGTCAGGCGACACTTCTGCTGCCACCGCACTTTCGTCGTCGTCGTCGTCAGACTCGGTCAACCTCTCCACCAATTCTCCCTACAAGATCCCCAACTCCACTGATAACTTGAAGCTGGACTCCGAGTCGCTTTTGGAAACAGAGTTGATGGAGAAACGCCATTTGATCGAGGAATTGATCCACAACAGCAACACCGGCAAAGAGGGCGACCCCTGGTACCTAATCTCAACAGAGTACCTCAACAACTTCCTCCATCTCCTGGCGACATCCTTTGAAGACCTCCAATCCAAACTCGGTCCTGTTGACAATACATCCATTGTAGACCACAATGGAATCTTGTACCCGGAGAGTAACGAACCTGTCCAAACGTACAACGTCTCACCGGAAATCTTCAACTATCTTGCCGACTGGTTTGGCACCAAAGGGCAGCCTGTGTGTAGATGTCTCATCATCAACCCCGAAACTGGTGCCAAAGAAGTCGAGAGGTTTCCTCCCGTCTTCCATATCCACCAATTGGGCAAAAGACCAGTACAGAACTCGTACTATACTCGTCACCATAACCATCCCACTCATGGTACCAGCCATCCCACAGCTATATCTTTGTCTCGGACCAAAACCTTCACCGATTTGCTCGACTTGATCCGGGTGACAGTGTTGAAATTGCCTAAAAGACCTATTGACAACTTCAGGATCTGGTTCATCGAATCGAAAAACATCGCCGAGTACACTTCTACCCTTACTATCAGTAATCTCATCTTCGACATTGATAAAAAAAGCTTGGTCCATCTGGGCATCTTGAAAGATACTCTCAAGAGCCAGGGCATCAAGTCAGACGCCTTCCACATCCTCGTGGAGGTCAAGGATGCAAAGGCAAGCCATGATAGCTTCCCTGTAAACACATACTTAAACCAAATAGATGTGGAACAGTTCGACTTCTGCAAGCTTAGTAATAAGAGCAGCGGCCATTTGGGTTTAAGTAACTTGGGAAACACTTGCTACATGAATTCAGCATTGCAATGCTTGTTGCATGTGACAGAAGTAAACTACTATTTCTTATACAATCTCTACAAGCGAGAGTTGAACTTTGACAATCCTTTGGGCAACCATGGAGATATAGCGAACGCCTTTGGTAACTTGCTCAAGCAGGCATTTGATCCATCGTCGTCAAAAGATTCAAGCATCACACCCAGAGAATTCAAATCCACCATAGGTAGGTACTCGTCCATGTTTTCCGGCTACATGCAACAGGATTCTCAAGAATTTCTAAGCTGGCTCTTGGATGCTCTTCATGAGGATCTCAACCGAATTCATAAAAAGCCCTACTGCGAAAAGCCGGAGTTGAAAGATGAAAAAGTCAACGATTCTAAAGCCATTATCAAATTATCGGAAACCTGCTGGAACCAGCACAAATTGAGAAATGATTCGGTGATAACAGACTTGTTCACAGGTTTATACCAATCGACTTTGCTTTGTCCAGATTGTTCAAAGACTTCTATCACATTCGATCCATTCAATGATTTGACGTTACCTTTGCCAATTAGCAAGAAGTGGTATCACACATTTACCATTGTTGATTTGTCAGATAGCGGCATCTTAGATGGGAAGAGAATAATGAAGTTGGAAGTTGAGCTTAACAAGACGTCCAATTTCGACGATTTGTTATCTTATTTGAGTGATTTCTTAAAGGTAGAGAGTACCCACTTGTTCCTCTATGAGATATTCAGAAATTCTTTCTATAGCGACTTTCAATTGGATTACAACCGGAACAAGTTTATGCCCATTAGTGACATTGTGAGAGATTCAGATGAAGTGCATGTTTATTATGTCCCTTACAACCCAGAAACTGATATCATTATTCCAGTATACAATACAGTAGAGGACCCAGACAAGTCTTACAAAGTTACAGAAACGTTTGGAATCCCATTGTTTGTGACATTAAATAAAGAGACTGATGTATATAGTTTTGGAACAATCCGCCAAAAGCTTTTGGATAAGGTTTCCATTCTTTCCAAACTTGACTTGAATGAAGAGTATAACAAAATCAAGAATGAGACAGAGAGCTACGTCGAAAAAAAGCATTATGGACCGAAAGACTTTCCATTGCTCTACAAGCAAGATGAAACTGCAGTATTGGTGGAAAAGCCTCCAAGTGACGATACAATCGAAGAACCAAGTGACAAACAGATTGATGAAGAAGATGAGGATGGATACATATCTGATATTTCTTTGGCCAATCCTTTTATCAGCGCAGATTTTGGATTCACAATAAAGTCTTTAGATGGATACAGCCATAAGCCACATGCGAACTTTCGTAACAGATACAACTTCGCTAGAAATGCCCTCAAGACAGTCACACCACCACGTGTGATAAGCGTCCCACTTCACAAGCCCACTTTCAATGAATTTAAGCCTTTGTCAGATCAATTGCCGGAACTCAAGAGAGATTTCTATCATTATCCAACTTATGATAAGAAGTTCAACAAGGAAATGGAAGACTTGGCAGAAGAAGTGCAGAATGATTTGATTGCTAGTGCCAGTGATGATTCCACAGCCAAGTCAAACGATGACTATGAATTTGTAATGCTTGATGATGAAGGAAAGGATGAGGCTTCAAAGAGTGGAAGTGTCCAACCGCCAGCCCTTCCTCCCAGGAATTTAATTCCACAGATGAATCTGTCTGATGAAGACACGGAAGGAGAGCAAAATTTGGGAAGCTTATTCGATTCAACATCTACTTTGCCAATTCCACCTCCTTCATCGGATTATGCTGAGTCGTTGAAACCGTCCAATGAAAATTCACCTACAAATCCTCCATCAGAAGTAGATCTTGGTAATCATCCAATATTGGTAAACAAGGATTCGATCTTACTTTGTGACTGGGATTACCCTATTTTTGAACAATGTTTTGTTGAGAACCAAACATGGGAAAATATACCAGTACTTCCTAACCCAGAGTTGGAGAAGAATAGAGCCAAAATCGAAAGACAGAGAAAGTCTAAGATATCATTATACGACTGTTTGAAGAGTTTCAGCACTCCAGAAATTCTCGGCGAACACGATTTATGGTATTGTCCTAGGTGCAAAGAACACAAGCGCGCTACCAAGACCATTCAAGTGTGGTCAACTGGTGATATATTGACTATCCACTTGAAGAGGTTCCATAGTGCAAGAGCTTTCAGTGACAAGATAGAAATAGTAGTTGATTTTCCTATCGAGGGACTTGATATGAGTTCATACATTGCAAATCCAGAGGCTGAGAATAGCGTTTATGACTTGATTGCTGTGGATAACCACTACGGTGGATTAGGTGGTGGTCACTACACAGCCTCAGTTAAAAACTTCCGTGATGGAAATTGGTACTACTTCAATGATAGTCGCGTTACCAGTATCAACAATCCAGAAGAAGTTATTACAAGTGCAGCCTACTTATTATTCTATCGCAAGAGAACTACAGATCCAGACGACTACCTTGGCGGCGAAGACTTGAATAGTATGATTCGGAGTGGGCATGATTTGTACAAGAAGTCGTTAACCAACAAGAAAGCCAGCTATGAATTAGTACAACAGCAAGTTGAAAAATACGGCAAACACGAAGAACAAATCAAGCGAGAAATGGAATTAGATCGTGAATTAGAAAAGAGAAAATTACAGGAACAGGAACTGGCAGAAACGCTAGAAGATGGCGAGGAAGCTATTCACGAGGAGGTTGAAGCTTCTGCAAATAACAATTCCAAGAGTATAGAGGTAGAATCCACAAGTGCAAGAAAAACAAGGTCTTTTACCAATGCCAAGGATTCACCTAATCAATCTGTCACTACTTCTGCCAGGGCTAAGTTCAAGTTTGATAACGACGAAGATAACTACGATTACGACGATGATCTGGATAACATCAGAAAACAGCGACTACTTTCCAAGGAAAATAACAATAACAAGTTGGTACAAATCAAAAGCAACGGCAAGCAAGAAGTGGCATCATCACCTATTGCCATGGAAGCCGAGTACGATAGTATGGGCGAGGATGGCTCAGTCTAACTGGTAACATAATCCACACATTATAAACTATACACAACATTACTATAGCTTCAATAGCAATACATACACAATGACAACTATTTAAGTAGTTGCATCGACACAGACTAGACCCATTTCATTTCAGTTCCTGTTTTTTGCAATCCGTGTTCTTCCTTTATGAAGAGAACAGGTGCAAGCAGCATCACTGGGCAACAAAAAGAATTCATTAATACATTTTGTTTTCTACGTCAACTGCTGTTGTTAATATCAGGTATTTATGTACCGTTAGAACTATTACGAATACATTGTCTATCTAAAAAAACAATATAAGTAACAAACAAAAACATTTTTATATCAGCAATGCCTTACCTAAGGCACTAAGTTCTTTGGCTCTTATGATTCTAACCGTAGGTTCGGTCTGATCTTCTGGTATAGGTTCCAGAGCCAACATTGAAGTAATTTCTCCAATATGTTTTGCATAAATTGGATTTGCAAAGTTAGAAAGGTAGTTTCCATAAGTATACTTCAAAATGCTGACAATAAATTCTTCGCCAGCACTCTTCTTTTTCTCTCTGTCTCCAAGGATCAAGCCTGGTCTTAAAATTATGGTTCTTTTGAACTTGAGAGCTTTGACATCATCCTCAAGCTTACCCTTAGTTCTAATATAAAGAAATCTTGAGTTAGCATCTGCAAATGTACCAGATATCAAAATGTAGGTTTCAACACCAGCCTTCTTGGCTGCCACGGCTGCTGCAAAATTGAGTGTATAGTCGATGTTATAGAAACCTTCGTCAGAGCCTGCAGCACCCCTGGTAGTTGAAAGACCAGACAATAATACTTGGAAGCCACTGGCCTCTTTTTCAATTATTTCAGCCCATTTCTCTGAATCTTTCTCTACAATTGCGTTTAATTTCGGACTTTCCAAATGGGGTGGTCTGCGTCCAATCGTCGTAACTTTATCAAAATACGACGACTTTTCAACTGCCTTGAGCATTTGCAAGCCACACATCCCTGTGGAACCAAGAACAAAAGCTCCACCTGCCATTTTCATTCTAAATATCAGTGGTTTTTCCATAAATGGTCCCAGACGGGAACCACCATCTATTTATGGAGGGTATTTTTCGGGCTTGGTTGCAACACGGATAATTGCTTTATCTTCCGCTATCAGACCATTGGGTTTAAAATTGTATGCAGTACAACGTCAAGAAGAAGGGGACGGTAGATCCGATCGAAAACACCTTCGTCAATTATTCTGACATACGGTATGGTTAGTCTAATTTTATAAGATTCGCCACGTTTTGAGTTTTAATTTTATTGAAATTTCGGCACTCCAAATCTCGCTTGCGAGAGATTGGCTTTCATTGTTTTCTAATTTGTAATTGTCACAGTAGTAGATAGGACTCCAAGCGATATTCTATTTTGCGTTGAGGATCCACCCAAACAAACGCAAGTGAAGGAGATTAGCCATGTATATAAACTCTTGATAGAACATGATGACAAAATGCTAACTATTTTATTCAAAAAGATGTCAATAAATGGGCGCAAAGTCTGCATATCTATATGCTTTGCTTGTGAATTGTGTAAAGATATTGCCTGAGCCGTCCCCTCTTAAGATAGTTAAAGAAGACAACACTATCCCCAAGTCCGGGTGCTATTTCAGTTCTATATAACCAAAGTCTACAAGAAGAATGAAAAGCTTTTATGGTCGCTTCCAATGATTGAGAAATGATAGTCAAACAGATCTCCACTTTCAACTTTGGTATACTTAAAGAAGAAGTCGCAATGAACTTGAGTTACAGCAAAATCAATTTCATCTCAAAATAAATTTAATATCCGCAATCTGTGGCTAAATATTCAAAGTTATTGATGCAGTTCTATTTCAGCTAAAGATGGCTATTTCATCGGCCTCGAAAACCAATCAAGAAAATCTCTGATTTGTATATCTCGACGATTGACTCTATTGTTTGGGAAAGGATGAATCCATTGCATAATTAAAGATACCGGCTATATGCAGAAAATGTGGAGAACCAGGTACGTTTTTTTTGCAGCTGAAAATTAACCTTCGCTTATTCTAGTAATGAATTTTCCAAGTTAGAGTTTTCATGAGACTTCCATATAAATACAGGAGCGGAAGGAGGTGAATTTTTAAGATTACAGTTTCCAATCATGTGTCCATTCTCATTAAGAGATAGCTTTCTTCACGCTATTTCCTCCTCAGACAGCCCCATACACCAATATGAAGTTGTACTGGTTTTCATTCTTGTTGAGCGCACTTTTTTTCAGCTTTCTAGTCGCAGCCGAAGAGGGCAACCTGGAGCAAGTTACCTTTCCCTTTACATTAAGCGAAGTGGGTGTCCAGTACACCGCAGAACTGGAAAGGGAGTCCGAGTTTAAGGTCAACAGCCAGGAATTGATTGAACTCTTGGGTTTGCAGAAGTACAATCTCAAGACTAGAGATATACTGAACGATGCAGTTTTTTCCTTGGAGAAGAACACCACTGAAGGCACCATCAGTTTAGAAATCGTAGTAGGCGAACTGGTTCATCCAGTTTTTGAAAATGGCACTTTGAAAGGGTTTCTTGGCAAGGATGCACGCAAGCTGTTGAAGCAGAGCAGAAGGAAGCTCAAGGTTTCGCCCGAATGGTTGTTCAAGGGATTGACGACCTTAGCGGTGGGCTACATTATTCTCAGAGCCGGTAGTGCTTTATTGGAAACCAAGTCAATTGAACAGACCTTGGTAGAAATCAAGCACGCGGTCGTGGACGAGATACTTTTTGTGTGGGATATGTTCTATGAGTTATTTGAGAGTATCCGGAAGTTAATCTTTAGGTAAGACTATTTCGGTGATATTGTCATGAAGAGTTATGCTCGCTTGGTTCTGTCAGCTCAAGTATATACATAGAATCATAATTGTGTACATCACTATTTATTGGATAACGCCTTCATCAATTCTTATTATACAAAATCCAACATATTTAATAAATGAATCCTTTTATCAATTAGGATCTCTGGTTATGCGGTCTTGTAAATTATATCTTAAAAGCACTGGTGCAAGTTGCGAAATTTGACATTCTGACGTAGTCAAGGGTCTCAGTAGTTATCACTTTGTTTGGACACATGCAGGTCCCTAATTTGTAGATATGTCTGTCTCTTCCTACAGACAGACCATAGCCACCAGCCTCTTCCTGTTCATTCCAGATCATTCTTCTTAGCATTATTTCGATAATCGGAATACCACGATACTATTCTACTCTCAGTACTCTCAGAGAGAGATTTGTGAAATTTAGAAGCAACAGCCAAACGAGAATCTATCTTCATACCCAATTTTCCGATTCGAAAAAGAGGACCCCATATTTCCATTTCCACAAATCTTACTGCAACTTCTTGTAACTTACTATTTACTATAGAGAAAATAGGAAATTGTATTTACTTCAACTTTGTTTCTATGAGTAATCCGGTGATAGCTGAAAGTGAACAGAATTCGCTCAGCCCAGATGTGCCTATCATAGAGCACCTCTGTCAGAATGTAGTCAATGCTTCCATTAACAAGGAGATTCTTCTCAACTGGCAGGTGGAGTTGGCAGATACCATTGAGGACTATGCATGCTTTGCTTCACTCATAGAACACAATGTCATTTTGTCAATTGACGACATCAACGACATCGATTCCTACACTAGATTGCCAAACGTGGAGAAGCTTCTAACATTACTTCACTCGTTAGATAGCGAGTTGTATCGAGATTTCAAGATCATCATCCTCGAGATCATCATATATTACTTGTCGTTATCGTATAATCTTAGAGTTAGATTGGCGATGTTAAAGTTCCTCCAGTTCCTTATTCTGCAATTCTTTGATGTTCTTCTAGATGAGGCTTCTGTACAAGAACTTCACGAACCGCTCCACGACGGCACAAGGCTTTCAGTGCTAAGTCAATATATTAGACTATTGACGTTATTCTTTGAACTTGGATGTGATTCCCTCAATTTGAAGCAGTTGATTTCACCGCTATACAACTCTGCTACGAAGCCTATTACCAAATTGCATATTCTAGATCTCTTACAACAAGTCTTTTCCAAGTACTCCTCGCATTTCAACTTTGTAATATTCAACAGGGCCACGAGCTTCCCCTTCATCAACGAAGACCTAAAGAAGAATCTCACAATACAATCTTGGTTCAAGGTTGATCCGCGAGAATTCGATTCCGATGAACCGCTTACCTTATTCGTGTTAACCAATTCCAATGCACACTCCGAAGATAATGCAGCTACCACATTAACAATTCGATTGATAAATTACAATCAATTTTTAATCGAGATAAAGAATAATCATAATGGCTCTAGAATGCAATTTACCTTCAACCAAATATTAAATAAGTATGAAGCAAACGATAATGATGGCTCCAACATCAATCGGAATGTGATAAACCAGGGGTATACTCATTTTGCTTTGACTTACGATAATTATGCTAATTTGAACTTATACATCGATGGAGAATACAGTGAGTCGATCCCATGTCCAGAAATATACAAAGTCTTATCTAGCTGGAATAAAGTATATGTTGGAAGCGAGCAGAACGACGTTCTTGGGATTACATCTGATGAAATAATCATTAAGAATTTGACCATTCTTAATGTAAGTTTGTCACATGAATGGTTAAACTTGCTCTACAATCTTGGATTGGGTTATGATTGGGATTTCAAAGAACTCACAAATGAAAATCTTTTCAACCTCTTGAACCATCTCAGCTTCCGCAATTTAACGAATGTTAAAATAAAATTCAGGGAACTCAATGCAAGAAGGAATGAATCTAATAAAAGTACCCATATAATATTTGGAGAGCATAATGGCAAAACCCGTCAATCTCCATCCTCTAATACCTTATCTCATAGAAGTAGTAGAGGGAATCTTTCAAATAACTGCAGTTCCAGTATTCTGCCTGAAAGAAATTCATTAGCTGAAAAAGGTACTATTGTCAAGTCGTTAGCGAAGTTGAAGCAGGAGAATATTCTTTTTGATACGAATGATTTCTTTCAGACATTGAAGCAACGACAGAAAGTACATTCAAAGGATAATTTGCCGGTTCTATTAGGGCCAGCATCTTTTATCTATCATGATTCTCACTCAATCCACGGAGGTTTATACAGTATAGGAGGAATATCCTTGTTGGTTAAACTTATTGAAACTTCCCTCGAAGTGTCTGATTCAACTACTAGAGACACCTTGCTTTACAAGAGCTTGTACCTACTTTTTACGATATTGGAGAATAATTGGAGATTGTGCAAAGAATTTGAAAATATTAATGGATACGACCTACTCTCTATTATATTGAAGAATTACAAGGAAAAATTCAATCCTACTTTGACATTTTCATTGTTACCTGAGTTCGCAGACAAAAGATCAATCGAAAATTCCACTGGCTGTCACGGAGCAAACCTCTTAAACTTGATTCTCACTTATTCGGGTTTCGATTTCATTAATGATCACGATTCAGTCATTGTGAACAAGCTTGCGTATAGATCTCTAGTTCTCGATTTTGATTTATTCTATGGTAGCGATTCTTTTGAGTATTTGCTTTACCAGTTTCAGATATTGATACACAGTTCAAAGTTTAAGGAATTCAACATCTCTGAATTAACGAAAATGAAACTTTTGAAAAAGCTACTTCAATTCTTAAAACAGCCAGTGTTGGTAAAGAATCCACTTAAAGATTCTATGAAGGAACAACTTGCGTTGACAATTGTCAGTATTATTCGGTCTGATCCCTCAGTTGAAACTATAAGATCAATTTCATTGTACATCATATATGCTTTGTATAATGATGATTGTTCTAGCGAGTGCGGCGCAATTGTATTATCTTCTTTAACAGACTTTCTTTGCGAGGGCGGCTCGTCAATAAAGACATTGAAGAAATTTTCGAGATCTATAACTATCCATTGGATATTGCTTTTATTCAGATTGGAGAAATCAAAGGATGTCGCATTAAGTGGGCTTCGTTTATTGACGAGATTACTAAAGACTTTGGGCTCACATATTATCAAAAAGTTCTTCTTAGTCAACCGTGGTCTAGATATCTTGACATACTTCCTAAAACAGTGGTGGGATGATGATGACATACTATCAACTCTTTTCTTGGCGAGTTTTGGATTAGATAGAGACGAGGGACTTCATAATAAGTCAATTGGCAAGTCAAACAAAGATCTTCTTTCAGTCATTGAAACCAACTTGCCAATCATAAATCAATTGGTCATCCCAGACTTCTTATTGCTATTAAACAATCTCGTATTGAATTCAATGTATTCGTTAAGCATGAAATCAGAGATGATGTCAGGAAGCAATCCATGTTCACCTCGAAAAGTTGGTGATGATGAGAAGCTAACGTTGTGCCTCAATGTTTTGCATTTGACAAATGAGTACACCGATGCAATCAGCATGGGTTACGAAAGAAATAAATCATTGAGAGATATGTGTTTGTCAAAGGAATTTATAGAGGGAATAGCTGAATTATTGGGATATTTCCATTTATCTTTGGGATGGGCAAGTATTGAAGTTAGAGGTGGATTTAAATCTGCATTTGAAAAGTTGACAACTGTTATAGCACAGTTCTTCATATCAAATTTGGGAGAAAGCACCCTAATCGGAATTCTTGAGGGACTTAGTGATTTTACAAAGAAATTAATATTTGAGATAGTATTTCCCAAAATATTTGAACATGTTAATCAATTTTTAAATGTTTCAAACTTCATGTTCAACGAGAAGCAATTTCTTGACTCTGCCATATACTTACTTAATTACTACAACCAAGAATTCGTGAAGCAAAACTACTACATCAGGTTTCAAGATATAGACACTTACATTACTAGCATGGCATCAATAGTCGAAGTCGGCCACAACCACGCTCATATCAAGAAGATCAAAAAACAGTTGGGAGAGACAATAGTACTTAAGTTTTGGATGTTGGCCAGTGAGGAGATGCAATATGATGACAGTGAAATTATCAGGTATATTGATACTGTCAAAACTCTCCTATATCGTCAAATAACGATTTTGAACCCAGACATATTGGACGATCGAAAGTTGGCAGAGATAGTCACACTTATGCTTGGCTTGCTATTGAGGTTCAAACCAGAAGAGCAGGCTCAGGGTCTCGAATATACATTCAGCTTTCTTAGGACAACATATCTCATGAATCAAGATCAATTCTCCAAGGTTATCGTTAATATCGATGCCGATGCAAAGCTTCTTACTGAATTCTTCACAAATTTGGTTACGAAGAATGACGAAGAGACATTTACTAAATTGCAAAAGTATCCACCATTTGTAAGGAGCCTTATGAAGAACTTTCAAAACCTCATTGTTTCTTACAATAGAATAGACTTTCTTAAGACTATTGATATGATCAAAGTTACACTCAATAATGGAGGAAAGCTTGGGCAGATGAACAGCATTTACATCAAGAGTTTTGAAAAGGACTGTGAGCTGTTAAAGGCCCTGATAATAAACGGTGAATTGGTCAAGTTCAATCGGTCCATTCAAGATCATCAAGAAAATGTTCAATTTTTTGTTTCGAACTATCACCTATTGAAACTTGACATATCCAGATTGATCGAAGACGTAGACGTGGATATAAAGAACAACTATATCTTAGACTACATTGAAAGTAACGATAGAATGAGAAGGCGCTTGGTTATAGAAGATCAGATACCAGAGTCCGAGAAGTTATCTTATAACATTGATGTTCCATTGAAGAAGGTAGACCCAATTGAGTCAAGCAATTATGTTAATCTCAAGGATTATGATTATGCGATTGCAGCAAATGGAATAGATACCCTAAGTCTTTCTACTGATAATTCGATTCTTTTAGATACAATCGACGACTCTTTTGATATTAGTGATGATAGCCAAGATACTTATGCTGAAGAGGTAGAAGCTAGATCGGCATATGAAGATAAGAACAGAAAAGTGCTAAGGAGTTTGTTCATGGGAGACCAAATATTGGCACTTTGGAATATCAGTCAAGTTAACGGCCTAGTTCCGATAGAAAGTTTGATGATTTTGGGATCATCTTATTTGTACTTGATTGAGAACTATTTCCACTGTCAAGATGGTAATGTTATTGACGTTCAAGACGCCCCTCCTGAGCAACGTGACCCAATTTTACAGTTGGTTAATTCCCAATCAGATAATGTTTTGAAGAACGACTCCAGATCACATAGGAATAAGAGTTGGAGTTTGAACAAGTTGAGTAGTATTTCGAAAAGACAGTTTTTACTCAGAGATATAGCATTGGAGATGTTTTTCAGTGATGGCGCCAGCATTCTCATAACATGTTTATCCTCTAGAAACAGAGATTCAATCTATGGTAAATTACATTCATATGCAACTGGCAAGGGGTTGGATAGCGATTTGGCACAAGCATTGCAGTACTCATCCTCAACTTTCAAGTATAGCTCAAGCTCCTTAATGACCAGTAATTCATCCTCCTCATTTACATCCAGGTTGGCATCAGCATTTGCATCTAGTGCAAGTTCCCTTACTTCATCCTTTGTTAGCGCAACTAGGAAATGGAGAATGGGAGAAATGTCTAATTTCTATTATCTCATGATTATCAATACTCTTGCTGGCAGAACATTCAACGACTTGACGCAATATCCTGTATTTCCCTGGGTCATTGCCGACTACAGTAGCGATACCCTTGACTTATCTGATCCACGAACTTTTAGGGACTTGTCCAAACCAATGGGAGCTCAGACACAAGCTAGAGCCCAACAATTTCAAGATAGATATGAGGCTCTCGATAGTTTGAATGACCATGAAGCGCCAGCATTTCATTACGGAACACACTATTCATCGGCTATGATAGTTACTTCATTCCTTATTCGGTTGAAACCGTATGTGCAATCATATTTATTGCTACAAGGAGGGAAGTTTGACCATGCGGATAGACTTTTCAATTCCATAGAAAAAGCTTGGTTGTCAGCTTCTAAAGACAACACCACAGATGTAAGAGAGCTAACACCAGAATTCTACTATTTGCCAGAGTTTTTAGTAAATTCCAATAATTTTGAATTTGGTACCTTCCAGAATGGTGAATCTGCTAATGATGTCGTGTTGCCTCCATGGGCAAAAGGGGACCCCATGATTTTCATAGCCAAGAATAGAGAAGCTCTAGAAAGCTCATACGTATCGGCAAACTTACACTTATGGATTGATTTAATTTTTGGCTTCAAACAAAGTGGCCCTGAAGCTGTGTCGGCTTTGAATGTTTTCCATCACTTATCTTATAATGGTGCTACAAATCTTGACAACATAAAAGACGAGGTTGAGAAACGAGCAGTTATTGGTATGATTAATAATTTTGGACAAACTCCACTCCAGATATTTGAGAAGCCACATCTTCAGAAGGACGTGTTAAACGTGCCAAACTATTATCTAAATTTGGTCGATAAGGAGAAGGGGCCCAAGCTTCTTTTTGAATCAAAATTGAAAATGCCAATCCAGAAGTTAGAGATAAGTTTACGAAGTAACAAGAAGTGGGTTGGTCGTCCTGCTTGTGTTTCCTCAGAAGATGAGTTACTTATTAGGAAAGCCAATGACTTCAAATATGAATGTGGGTCCTTGATTATCAACAAGACCACATTTTTAAATATTCACCTGTCAAATCTTTCAAGCTTGTTACAGATAGGAAATAAGCAGTTGTTGACCGGCTCTGAAGATGGGATCATTAATGCATGGAAATGTGATTTACGACCCAATATTACTCTTCAATTTCAAGCAATATTAAGAGGACATCTCAGTGAAATAAAAAGTTTGAAATTAAGTGATAGTTTCAAGTTGGGACTCAGTTTGGATGTTGATGGCATAGTTATCTTATGGGATTTAGCTCGTTTCAAGTTTATTAGAAAATTTGTTCCAATCCCAAACGTGACAAACACAAAGATTAGCATTTCAAATGATACGGGTAACATAGGAATCATGTATTCAAAACTGAAAAGCAATAAGTTGAGAATTTTCAACGTCAATGGCGAGTTGATCTTCTCTAACGAATTCACTTACGACGATGTCGAGATTACCAGCTTTAATTTCGGAAACATAAATCTTGCAATTGCAGAATCCGGAAAGACTCTGATTCACAATGATCACACATATTGGTCCAATGAAATGTTTGCTATTGCTACAGAGAAAACTATGGAGATCTACGAATTAAATCCTTCGGCAGATCAAGGATGGGAAGTTCGTAAACTAGACTCTATAGATCTACTGGAAGATTTAAAGGGAGACATAACAGCTTTGGAGCTATTGAAGTCTTCTGAAGTTGACAGCGAAGATAACCTCTGCAGAGGATTCTTGAAGCTTGTTATTGGAGACTCTACTGGAAAGGTATATGGAATGTAAATACCGAATAAGTAGGCTAATAGATTGTACTTGGGTGCTGCGATATGGGTGCGAAATTTTTCTGTTAGGACAAAAGAACCAATTAGGTAATATTTAGCGATAACAAATTTAAGGATCTAGAAATTATATATTGCTCTAAATATTGAATTCCACAATATATACTGTTGATATTCATAGACTTGGGAAATGAGTTGTATCGAGGAGGAAATCGAGCATGAAGAGATTTTTGAAATTGAATTGGAAACTATCAACTCAGGATCAAGTTCTACTTCAAACTTCCCAGACGATGAAGGAATAGAATACCCAGATGGAGGATGGAAAGCTTATGGAGTTGTTCTAGGTTCTTTTCTTGGTTTGACAGTGAGTTTTGGACTCATTAATTCAGTCGGTGCTATTCAGGCTTATATTGCCACACATCAACTTGTCGATGAAGCTACATCCACAATCTCATGGATTTTCTCAATCTACTTAACAATTGCGTTTGGAGTAGGAATATTGGTAGGTCCAGTATTTGATACCAACGGAGCACTTCCACTTTTGTTGTGTGGCTTGGTACTTCAATTTGTAGGTCTAATGGCTACGGCTGTTTGTGAATCCGTGGTTGAGTTTGTATCTGCATTCTCTGTTTGTGTTGGAATTGGGAATGCTTTCTGTATTACACCGTTGATTGGTTCGGTAAGTCACTGGTTTTTATGCAAAAGAGGACGGGCCATTGGATTGGCTACTGTTGGGGGTTCTATTGGAGGAGTGGTGATACCATTGATGTTACATGCACTTTATCGAAACGTGGGCTTCGTATGGGCTATAAGAGTATTGGCATTTTTCTGTCTTGGATGTCAAACTCTCTCTGTAGTACTCGTTAAAGAAAGAGTCAGGAGAAAGTTGACTAAATTAGACGATAATCAAAGAAAATTGCAGCAAATAGTACAAGCTTGCAACGAGCTTATTGACTTGCTGTCTTTAAAGGACATGAAGTTCGTCTTTCTCACTGTTGGAGTATTCTTTGAAGAAGTGTCGTTGATGTGTACTTCGACATACTTGTCCACCTATGCTATTGCACAGGGAGCTAGTGAGTCTACCGCTTACACCTTGGTAACTGTATTTAATGCTAGTGGTATTGTTGGAAGAGTGCTTCCAGCGTATGCTGCAGACTACATAGGCTACTTCAATGTGAATGCGTTGATGTTAACAGGTATGGTATTAACGATGTTCGTAATGTGGTTTCCGTTTGGTTCGCATATCAGTGTTCTCTATGCCTTTTCAGTACTATGTGGCTTCTTTGTTTCTTCTGTCTTGAGCATTACCCCAGCATGTCTAGGCGCTATTACGCCAGTTCACAACTTTGGCCAAAGATACGGAATGTGTTTCTGCCTAGCATCGTTGGGATACTTGATAGGTATACCTGTTGGTGCAGCAATAATTGGTGATGGAAGTACTCACCGATACGACATCTTTGCCTTGTATTGTAGTCTTTTGGCTCTCACATCCATGTTATGTTGGATGGTGAGCAGGTACTACATCGTGGGATTGAAACTTAACGTACGAATTTGATAGTTATGATATTAATATTTATGATATACACTAACGAGCCCATTTATTTTCTTCTTCTAGCTGAGGTATCCGGCCCTCTTACGCCAGATGCTGCCACCGGTCTAGCATTGGCTGCTGGTCGTTTTGGGTCAGCAACTTTCTGTTCTATATGCTGTTGTGCAGCCTTCGGAGGTTCCTCTTTGAACATATCTGCCAACTCTGGGTTGATATATTGGAGTACAGTAGGAGCAGCCATGATTGATATACAGATAAAAAAGATAATGGTATACAATGTGTTTTTGAAGATGAAACCAAGTGGACTGCTATACACCATATCCATGATGGAACCCAGGGCACTTTCATAGAACTGTTTTGAGTCCTTGACTGCAACAACCAAAGGTGTCGATTCGGTTACGTTAAGGACTGAACTCAGGTTGAAACTACGACTTTCTAAATAGTCTTCAAAAACCTGCACTATATCAGCCTCTTCATCCACTTGTACTCTGAATCTGGAGTTGGACAAGATGAAGTCATAGGAATCTACAATCAATTCGTATTCACCAGTCTTTAAGTTTTCAAACCGAAAGTTGTACTTCCCGTCTAAAGGAGCAGATTGATGTACTCCAGCTTTGTTATTATCCAATGGATATAAATCAATATGGAATCGCGAAGCCTTGTTGTCTCCATTGACTACATGAACATTTTTTTCATGGTACAACTCGTCGATCTGGGGAATATCGTCAATTTTCCCCAAAAGACCCGCCGAAAGCGCAATTGAAGCATACAATGATGCACCTACTAACAGCTGTGGAATTTTCATATTGAAAATTAACGCTGGATAAGATGTGATAGTGAAGTTATCCAATCTCGCCATGGCTTAATAAGTCTTTCGTGGATATATAGTGAATCTGGAGGCAGACCTAGAAGGTGAGGATTACCCGGCACGGCAACAGTGCGAGCTTTGAAATTTTTCGAAGCAGTATAAATTCAGGTGGATTCGCAGTGAAAATTCGTAGAATTTTCGTTAACTCTTTTTGCTCTCTATTGTACCAAGTATGTGTATTATTGTAGGGCGTCAACTCTAAGACCTTGCGTCTTTACTTTCAGAGTTGCTGCTCTCTACAACGCATACGAGAGTGGACTACTTCTGCTGGGGAACACTTGTGTTGCCTGGTGGGTGTAGTCAAGGATTTTACGGGCGTGGCTGTTTAGAGACAGTTCTGATGCTATCTTCGGATTAAAACCCTGGGAAAGAGGAAGAGCTAGTTCTTGATTCCAGTTGCGCATTCTAGCCTCCAAACATTTTTGATTCTTTAGTTGAGTCTTTGAATCTGTTACATTGTAGATGTAGTAATTGCTGTATAAAAGTTTCCATCTATATACAGAGATATTTTACAGTAGTGAATGCATTAAAACCTTTCATGGTCGAGCCGGCTTCAAGCTCCTCGATCCCCATCTGTCGTAGCAGTAGAGTCCGACCCCGATGAGTGCCAATCCGAAACATTGTTCCTGTGATATCTTGCCCATGTAGGACTTATTTTTCTTTTTACCGTCGGGCACCGAAGAGCCAATTTGCACCACAATGCTGACGACTATAATGACAATCCTTTTCATCATCGAAGCAATCGAATACGATAAAGCAGGAATCAGGCCGAGGAGATGAAATGCCAATATAGTCTGTAGGAAATATGATAACGAGTCAAGGAAGACGAATCCTAACAAGGTGAACAATGCAGATCTTCCATCATCCTGTCCGTCTCTCTTTACAAGGTCGTGGAACATGCTTGGCAACTCCTTGACTGCAAATGCGCCAAGCGAGAAAAGGAATCCTACGAGATTGCAGTAGAGAATAATGGTCATTTTATCTGGCTTAGCAACCAGGTAAAGGTCGAACTTGTTAATGATGTAGGCAAACGGGCTGTTGACTTCAATGTTGTTGTGGTGAACAGTTTGATCGTATGCGTATTGATAATGACTTGCGGGTTGATCCATCGACTTTTCATCTAATCTCAAATCGGAAGTTGAATACGGCAATTTCACCTGGTAGTTTCTCTGTCTTACAAAGTTCTTCAAGGCCATATTGAGGACGGATGGATTAGGCGAGCTTCCTAATGGTGACGGAGAATCGCTCATGCTAGAGATACGTTGAAGCGAAGGTGTTCCTGGTCTGGAGATTTCCGTATTGAGAACCAACGATGCTGGGTTTTTGTTGGAAGCCTCGGTGTCCCAGGTGATCAACTGTTTCCCGTAGATATTCTGGGCTGCAAAAATGACGGTGCTGATCAAGCAGAAAGTCAAACCTTTTATTTGTTTTTTGTCTATTTCGTTATTTTCGTTAGTTAACAAACTTGTATTGGACTTAGGATTGTTTAACGAATCAGATGTGATGATGAGAATAACTCCGACCACAAGCGGTGTAAGTGACAAGTAGGTGATATAGGGGAAACGAACATGGTACACCACACGATATCCAAATACTATAAGCAACGGCGAGAGAGCCTTGATGCTGGATACGGTTGCTAGAGAAATGAGGGCTGTGGCACTAAGTGAGAAATAGCGGCCAACCGTCTGGAAAAGCCCCAACGGTAGCACCTTGTAGAAGACGGAGACGCTGAAGATGGGAAGTTCGGGATCCAACGGCACGGACCCCACGGGGAAATGGCTGGATAGCTGGGGGAACTTGTTCACTGTGGAGATGAACGAGAATGCAAGGGTAGCACCGATTAGAAACTGGCACAGGCTGAGAAACAAGGGGTAGGTGAATCTAACCAAGATCAACTTGGTCAATTGGGACGTCGCGGACGAGATGACGTACCATATCAAGCAGGTGATGATGGTCTTGATGGGTATGGGAGGGATCATCGACTCCCAGAAACTGGCCATGGTGGGGTGAAATACTAAACAGTATACAAGCGAACAATAGAATAATGAGAGACTAACAAAATACCAACCACAGATAAGGCCAGCATACAGATATGAGGGAAAACGATGGAGGGACAAGGAGGGAAAAAAAGGTGGATAAGTATGATAATATTTATATTAATAATATTCAGAGAACTGTTGGTGCTAACTATGAGGACTCAGTCGCCATGTTCTAAATTCAAAGCCATCCGTTTGCATTTCCATCTCCGATCACACGCACACAGATGTAGTGAGATTCCCAATAACTCCATTCTGTTTCCAAATTTGTCTAATTGGAGCAGTGCCCGAACGAGCACTCCTCGATTGGTAAGGAAGCAGATTGTTTATGGCGAGTGCAGGGAGCTGGATTTCAAATAAAGCTAGTCGTCTTCCGGCTATGGAATATCCGTTTCGTCTCAATGTGGTCCATTGTCTCTTTCTAGCCATCAATTCTACAGCTATGCTTGGAGTCTGCAAGCGTAGGCTGTTGGTAGCACTACACTTTTTCTCTGCTTTCGCCAGCTCGTAACTTCGTGAATTTGTAGTCGGTTTGTCTTATCATGAGGCTGCAGCTCGGTATGCGTGGGGAACCCCCCTGATTGGTCTTGTAATCCCCATAAACATTTTCTCCACGTAGTCCTCTAAATGTTGTTATGTAGACAGAAAACCCATGAGTTGGGTGTTTTGCCAGAATGCTTACTCATACAACAGTGGCCCTGGCCCTCATTGTGTTTCATCTAAACTTCTAGCCTCCCCTTGTTAGAAGTGAAAATGGTAACGCTCTCTGCACGAAATATATTATTTTATATTATTTGAGATATTTAGCTTACTTTTCCTGATAGCACATTGTCTCAGAACGGTCCTTCATTGGGGAACTGATCCGCCCTGAAAGTCTATCCGTTGCAACCATTCCACAATTATTATTTTTTCTGAAAAGCTTTTTAGACTATGGAAAACTAATCATTCTGATGCACCAACTCCTTCTTGGCTTTCTCGCTATAGTTAGCAGACTTGTCGTACGCAGGACTGGGGTTGGTCCAGCCATTGACAAAATCAAAGTCAGTTTTGGCCCAGTGGGCAAATGGGTACGATGGCAACGTCTTCAAAGGAGTGTCTTCCTTGATAATGCCCTTATCGATCTGTCTCTTTATCAATCCATCAAGGTACGAGGAAATGTGGTCTCTGAACACTTCAAAGTTCTTGTACTTGATAATATCTTTGGGACCTTCGTATATGATCTTCTTGATCAACGAGGGAACTAGAGGTTCATCCTTCATTTCTTCAATCGAGTAGAAGATGGGGTGGTTAGTGAAGATGATGGCATTCGATCTTGGAAGTCTTCTCAACGTCTGTCTTTCAACTCTAACATTAAACTCACAAGGATCAGTGGATTCCAAGTCTGCGACCAAGTTAGGTACGTATTTAGGTAATTGATACACGTTGTTGACCTTCAACTTGTGATCCCAAGAGATATACCAGCTAGCTCTTTCCACAGGATCGTTGGGCTTCATTCTGTCAAACCATCTTTCCATCGATTTCTTCAACTTTTCCTTGTAGTAGGGAACATCCAGGTGAATCACATCCAAGTTCTTACCAATCTTATTGTCAACGCCGAAAGATCCACCAGGGAATGGCACAGCAGCTGCGACCAAGTAATGCAAATCGTCCACAGGGTTTTTCTTGACAATGTAGAAGTCTTCCTTAGCCAATTTCGTCACATACATCAAAGGATGTTCTTTCAAAGGTAAAGTCATATCCAAAATTTCCTTTGTAATTTCGTTTTTGATGATCTTTCCCTTACCTTCATAGAAGTCTCCGTCCTTCAAAACAGTAAACAACAATGGATATCTAATAATGAGGTGATCCACAACGGTTTGCATGAGTTCAAAAGTGGCATCATCACTTTCAGGTAACCAGTCAATGTTTTCCTTGCCATACTTTAGGATAATTCTCTTCTTTTCTTCGATGTAGTGAACGTAGTACTTGTCCATGTCCAACCAGTGGTTCATATCTAACTTGAAGATAGACATTGTCTGGTGGTATGGCCATCTGAAAGGTCTCCATGGTCTATCGTCGAAGTTCAGAACTTGTTCTGGAGTAATCATCAATGGAGTTGGGGGCTGTAATGGTTCATCGCTGCCGTACAGATTTCTTCTTGCCTTTTCTTCGTCAACAGTAACTTTTTTACTTCTGAACGATGAAAATAATAAGACCAATTGTTTGCGGGACAAGAGCAAAGAAAATGATAACCCCAAGAAGAGTAGAATATAACCTTGGTCAATCATTTTTGAAGTGCTTTTTGTTTTGGTACTAGTTTTTAACGAGGTTGGTGTAGAACATGCTTTATTCTAGAATGAAGAAATCAAGCTTATATATGTATTCAAGGTTTGTTCCATTGCCGATCACGCTTATCTATTGCTTTGTCTTTCCTTCATATTTGGCAGATTTAGATGCCTCATAGTTTACCTGTATTTGGATATTTGATTGCGAAATTTCTCAAAACGCAGAAAAAATGCACATCTTATCAGTCAGGAAAACCACCCCCAATCGGGAAGTGCGACGAGGGCTGCAAGTATGCAAATATTGCACTCCAGTTGTATTTCCAAACCTATGAATCTATTTACAAATTATTCAATCGCGGTGTTTTTGCCTAGTTTATTGACAGACTGATAAAGTGCAAGCTCAGTCTTTATATTTTCAAGAACGGATTCTTGTTTTTGAATGTTTGTTGCACTTTCTAATCTGTCTATTAAGGAGTCAATAAAGGTATCGATCCATGAATCAAGGGCAGGTCGCTCCGTGTAGTACAAAGACGCCAAGTACTGGTAGAACTGCAGTCGGTGGAACCGCATCTCTAATGTGATGTTTGTTATCAGTTGATTGTAGAGCATTAAACTGAATTGTTCTAGTAGTTCATCTTCAAATGGATGTAGAACAAAATTAGATATATCATTAATGAGCATCATGAGCTTTTTATCCTCAAGAATATCACTTTCCAAGTAGGCTAGAATTTCTGCCGGCAAATTTGTAACTGCGAGCTTCTTCGCAACTCTGGTCTTAAAATACATTTGTGCTACAGTACTAGCCTTTGAAATCAATTCAGATAATTCTGGGTCGTTACATTTCAAACCATCAAGCAAAGATCTGGAATACGCAAAGTTAATACTCATTAGCTTAGTGAAGTTGTTCGTTCTTTCCAACCTAGGAAGGAGAAGTGTGGATGCGTCAAGCGAGGCTAGTTTAATATTTCGGTTTGGCTGGACTGAAGTGTTCTCTTCAAAGTTCAATTCACGAATACTTGTGACTTCAAATGGCCCATGCGGCAACTTTGTACTTATACAGAAAAGAACATTTATGACCATTCGATCTAAATGATGCCCGTTAATTAATAGCTTGCCGAGATCATTCGAGAAATTGCCACCAAATAAGGAAATAATAATATCAATTGCTTCCTTATTCAAATTTGGAAACACTTCCAATCTGGAATTCATGTTGAATTCCAGAATAATGGTTTCTAAATAAAATTTACCTGCTTGCGCCAAGTAAACGTCGTTATAGCCTTCAAATTTGCATTTAGAAATCTCTGCAGTAACATATCTCTGAAGAAGTCCAACTTCCTTCCATTGAGAGACTTTCTGTACAGCTCTCTCTTTGTTGAGCTCGAACAATGAAAGTTCTTGCTTCCTCAAGTAGAATCGTATTTCTTTGAAAAGATGACGTAGAGTGTCTTCGTCTAAATTTTGTATTATGTCGAGAAAAGAGAATACTAAACCCTTCACCCATTCTGTTCTGGCTTCTTCAGAAAGACTGGCCATATACTGATTAAACATTGAATGTGGAAGACTCTTATGTGCCCTCTTTGTTATCAAGATCGACACGACACGGCCAGTACCGAACTCCAGTTGATTGTAGTAAAAATTTGAATCCTCAATTACAAACCTCTTGAATTCGGGCGACCAAAGTAGCATCGCAACCTTTTGATACAAGTCTGAATAGTCAAGGTGCTTGAACTTTTTTCTGTTATCAATCTTGTGTTTATACAAGAAATAATTAATCAACCATTTATAGCTGAGTTCACCGAACACATCATGTTGATGCAAGATTTCTTTAATTTCTGGGTGATGTTCCCATCTAGTTGGGCCATCCAGGGACTTCTTAGATGGCTGAACAACACAACCGGGCATAGACAAGAACCTGTTGAGAACAGTATTATTTATGGGTGGACATGATACTTTAACTGAACTGTAAATGTGTAGTTTACCAACATCATTATTTCTGATTACAGGCAAAGGAATACCTGTTTTAAATGCTAACGTCTTACAATAATGCTGTACTTCGTCACTCATTTCAAAGTTAGCATCATGAAAAAAATTTCTGATGAAAAGTTCAGCTCTTTTCGTATCCTGATACACCATATATCCAAACACTGACATTCCATTACATTCAGGATTTGGATTAGAGTCGCTTATAAAGTTTGAAATCCGTTTAATATAAGTTCGTGGAACAACAGAACTGTTGTTAACCATAACTGCACGTGTAATTAGCATGCCCAAGAAGTCTTGACCCATATTTTCGAAGTCATCTTGACTAGCAATGATATCTTCAGCATTAACGACCAAAGGTAAGCGAGGAAACTTTTTTGTAGGCACAAATGTCAAATCTATTTTTGGAAGTCTGAAATAACGTTTTCTAGTTTCAAAATTATCTTGAGAAGTTACGGTTCTTAAGCTGTGCAACCACTCTACAGGGAATTCTCCATTCTTATAAATCAAGACACCAAGATACTGAAACACGACATCTTGACAGAATTGACTATCCTTGATGATTGCTTTCTTCAAGTACACTGATGGACCAGTGGAAGCCACTATTCTATTGAAGAGAGATTCAATTAAGATGTCTTGAAATGTTCTTTCAGAATATTCAGGAATGGAATAGCTCATTAGAAATGAATTAAATTCGAAAGCAGCTCTTCCAAAGGTTCGAAGATTCTCAAGTATATCTGAGATTTCAGGTGAATTGAGACAAGGTTCGCCAAATACGATATCATGGAATTCGAGAAGCCTGTCTTCATTCGTGAGTAAGATTGGATTGAATTTGAAATGCTTACTAAATTTCGGCAATTCAAACGGTCTCTGGTTAAAACTTTTATTGTATAGTTCATAGTCTAATTGACCGTTTCCAAAAATGTAGGTGTCATCTATAATAGTGGAGTCAACAGAAGGTGTAAGACTATTTAATCTTTCGATGAGATCTTCATCTTGTCTGGTTATGAATGGTTCCATAGTTTGGATAAGTGCTTTCCTCGACTTCGAGCTTATCAATTTTCCTATGAATTGTAAGGCTAGATCTTCATCTTTAAAGCTATGATTTTTCTTAATGGAAGTTACTATATTTGTCAAGTTGTTATTCTTGTCCTTTGATAGTAATTGTTGCTGGGCCAGAAAATATACGAGAAAAGCCAGACCTAGATGTATATTTTGAATAAAATCACTCTGAGCTGTTGGCTTAAAATGCGGATTCTGGTCTATCACAGTGAATGGATCACTTACTGTACATGATTTTCCTTCAAAGAGTTCATCAAAGTCAATGAATGTTGACTTGGAAAAGTCTGGTTTTTGATTTTGTTCTCTGGTATTTATGATTCTGGGTAAAAGTGCTTCGATAACATCTGCTTTATTTATTGAGTTTCTATGAGCATATCGTATTATGACCGAGGTTTGTCCTCGCACTAGCCGAGAAGCAGACCTCCCAAATGCCCACACACGAAACATGGGAAGGTTGGTAAAAGTGATGTTTTCTAGGTTTCGATTGCTTAATCGAATACTGAAGAGCTGAAAAAGTTAAGTGGACTGCACATAGAGAAATCCAGAATAGTTGCAAAAACCATGAGAAATGAAAAATCGACTATAGAATAGTACACGGACTTTTTCCATTGCCCTTGCAATGAGAGATTCAACGAGAGTCAATAATTATAACTATTCCTATTGTGGATTATGAAATATAGTGCTGGGATTTTCCCCCCACCAACTACTATAGTGGATTTCTTTCATTTACAATATCATCCTGAATTGTTCCTCAAATTATTACCATCATATTCCTAGTGAGAAAATAAAATCCTATCTGACTACACACTAATTTCTGTAAATGTACATTTTCTTTTTTATATAGTATAGAAAAGAGTATCAACCTCGTGAGAAGCTGAAGGCTTGTGGTTGGAGAAGATTAAATGTGAAAATTGCAGCTGTGCTTCAGGAGTAATTGATGGACACCATTAGAACATTATGATTTAAATGGTTTTGATTTATTATTATAATAGTAATAAGAATGAATGAACAATAATTAATCTTTCTAATGCAAAACACTCACAATCTTCTACCTCTTCTACCACCCTTTCTTCTGGTGGAATCAGATGGAACTGGAGTGACATCTTCAATTCTACCAATTCTCAAACCGGATCTAGCCAAGGCTCTGAGGGCAGATTGACCACCTGGACCTGGGGTCTTGGTCTTGGTACCACCAGTAGCTCTGATCTTGATGTGGACAGCAGTAATACCAACTTCCTTACATTTGGCAGCGACGTCTTGAGCAGCCAACATGGCAGCGTATGGGGAAGATTCATCTCTGTCAGCCTTGACCTTCATACCACCAGTGACTCTGGCAATGGTTTCCTTACCGGACAAATCGGTAACGTGGACGAAAGTATCGTTGAAAGAAGCGAAGATACGGGCAACACCAAAAACTTGGGAGCCATCTCTAACAGGACCTAAATACAGGTTAGTAATTTGTGCTCGATGAATTAAATTTGGACGTTAGCGAGTCTTCATAGTTTAGGAGTGAATATGACGATGTTCAAAATTTGCAACAGCATGGATGGACATTCCTATTGCACACTCAAAGGAGCTCTGATTTGTACAAAAGTGATAATACTTTATACATCTTGTCCGATAATTCGGAATAAAAGCTATTGGAAAATTGATGATTCTAGTGAAAATTTTGACTTGACCCTCCAGTTTCCAAGATAGAAAAAGATTTTTCTTATGTAACATAGACATCGTTTCATGATTATTGAATCATTAGGGGTCACACGAAGAGACTTAGCTAAGTTATGATTTAGTTTTTGAAAATTCCTCATTATTGTTCAAATGGACAACTCTTTCGATAATTCGATGATTTGTGGATGTACTCTGCTTATGAGTTCTGGGACTAATGAATATTAATGTTTCTGTCGTTTTCAGACTCGCTTCACCGTCTCTGATAACTTTCAACTACATACCAGTAGACATATTTGATTCTTGTTTTATGATACTATACAAAAGGAAAAGATTTAAACTTGATAGAATAGTTTTTTTCAATACTATAGTGGAAAAAATTTTCCTTGGTGAGGAGAGAGACACTAATTGAATAATCGCGACATTGTCGCAGATTTAAGCGGACTGCATTCGACATTCTGCGCGCACTAGCAAATTGTATCATATAGTTAAAGTGTAAGAGTGATAGGTGCATGCATAGGATGCAGTGCAGAATTCTGTTATTAATATCACGTGAATATACTACAAATAGGGCTGGAGCCCTAAATGCTCGTATTGAAAAATTTAGACACTAAGGTGGTTTTACATGGCCCTAGTTAAGACATTTACAAGTCTACGACATCAGTTAATGTTACAGATTTAGATTATTATGGATTTTGCAATAGTATACACCTAACTTAGTAAACGAAACCCAAGATCTTACCAGAAACGTGCTTTCTTCTGGCTTCTTCGTGGTCCATGATACCAGCTGAAGTGGTCAAGATGACGAAACCGAACTGTCTGGCTGGCAACAAGTTGTCAGTCCATCTTTCAATGTCGTTGATCTTGACGTTGAATCTTGGGGAGATGACACCACACTTGTTCAATCTACCGGTTAATTGGACAACGATCTTACCGGATCTGTGGTCATCAATGTATTCGAATTCACCAATGTAACCGTGTCTTTGCATGACAGTTAAGAACTTGATGATGACCTTGGAAGATGGTCTGATCAAGACTTGACGCTTACCGGTCTTTTCGGCGTTGTTGATAGCGTTTAAAGCATCAGCTAAGACGGAGGTTCTGGTCATTTTGGTATATGCTGTCTATGGTATCAAGCTTAACTATGTTTGTAGATGAAGAACTGGAAAGAAAAATTAATTTTGTCCCAGACTGCACCGTTGTCGCTCTGAGACTCCACCAACGAAATCACGAGGGCATAAGCACATTCTACAGTTAGAGATGAGGCTATGGTAGTGAAAATTTGTAGTGTATATAGAAATATTGTTAAGAGAGCGAAAGAAAAGACAGTCACACCATGCACGCTTTAGAAGTTTACATCTTACATCTTTAACATGCAAAATGGTTCAGGCAACATGCACATGGAAGACAACCCGCATTTCGCGCAGTTTGAAAATTTTTCTATCTTTACCAACCTGCCAGAGTATTTGTGAATAGTTTTTTGTTACTTCTTCTACTTATTGGTTTTATTAACTAAGAATATTTGTTAAAGATGCCTGTATGTATAGATGGAAAGAAACGGCCGAAGCAACACCGTATTGATAGACCAAGAGTCATGGTTTTAGCTGGAACGAAGCAGGAAGTTGTTAGTCCGCATCCTTCAAGAGACACGACACTTTCATCATTGGAGAACTAATATTCAAGGAGAATCCAGAATTCGTATCAGAAACTGGAAACGTTTAGTGTCTGACAGAAAGGAAGATAGTCAACACAGCAAGAATGAAGTGAAACAAATGTAGATCACTATTCAACATTTGCTATTTTCAGTATTCTGAAATCAATATTTTCCTGTAACTGAAATACAATATTCAAGATTGGAAAGCATCAAAGAGAAGCCAGAATTATAGTACTATATCAAAAGGTTGCGAAACATCGAACAGAATACTAACATTGTTATAGTCCCAAAAGTCTTTCAGAACCAAGCAAAAGTTGGCCAAAGCTCAAAAGCAAAACAGACCATTGCCTCAATGGATTAGATTGAGAACTGATAACACTATCAGATACAACGCCAAGAGAAGACACTGGAGAAGAACAAAGTTGCACATCTAAGTTATTTTCAGAACCTTTTATTCACTATTACTATTTTAATGAATTGAAACTGGCCGAATTTCCAGTCCATGCAAATTTGGACATGCCATCTTGTCATTAGATTCCAGATGGTTAATCCAGGTAATATAACCTTTTGGTCTGGGTTGTTCTTTTTCAGTGGTTATATGAAACTTTTACATAGCATGTTCCAACTTAATACTTTTATATAAAATTCTTTAAGAATTAATGTATACTTCAGAAGAATAAGTCGTAATGTTTTGTGGATGTGACATACTGACGAGTCCTATCAATTGTATGTTGCTATAGACTAACTAGAGTAGTAACATTGTTATATAAGAACAGTTTAACACATACAACACTGAAGTAACAAGCCTTTCATTAGACTTCTTCTTCGAACACAGTCTCGATCGGTTTTTCCATGAGAGAAGCATGCGTCATCACGCTTACCGAACTGGAACCAATCAACCACATCATTGTGGAGACAGGGCTGGCTAAGAAGCCAAGAGGGATGGCAACAATCAACAACCCAGTGTATAATTGAGAGGTGTTGTATCTACCAAAAGGAATGACCAAATCTTCACCGTTCAATCTACTGATACCATACACACCACCAATGACAAACGCAGTGACAAATAGCAACAACAAGTTCGTAGCCAAGGCGTAGATACTCAAGATCAAGACGATGGCAATGTAATTACCGGAAAAGTAGCCCAAGTTGAACCCAACTCTGGACTGGATTTCACCAAAGTTGGCTGGCTTTGAGATTCTTCTGAAATCAAAGAACTCTTGAGGAGGCTTGAGCTTGGAGATGGTGTTCTGGACTGTGCCCAAGTCGCTTCTGATTCTGTCGACATTTAATCTGTCTGAAAAGCTGGAGACCTGTAGACGTTAGTAGAGATTCTAATGCTAAATATGGGAGTACCTTCAGGACATTTAAATTACACTTCCCATATCTTAAACCAAAGACTCGATTTTAAGTTTTTGATGTTGATATTCATATTGATATTGCTAGAGTCAAAATATCAGTTATTAATGTCTGGTATTCAGTTTAACTGACATATTAAATTCAAGATTGAGATCGACGATTCATTTTGACGCTCGTCCACAAATGAAAACATACCGAAAAGTTCAAGAGAGACATGTCGCTGTGATATTAAATTTGAGGGAGAGGGTGAGTACGAGGTAGGACTAGAAAGTAACAGTCTCTATATATAAGATGAAGAAGCTATTCTTGATGAAAACATCAGCTTATAGTGTTTACGTGTCTCTGGTTTTTCTTTGAGCAGATCTCCCAGCCACGACTTTTTTTTATGTGGAATTATGCGCAAGCGCGGTTTTGGCAGATTTAGAATTTCTCAGCTTTGGGGGCTATGGCTGCGACTCTATCAATGGTAATTTTGGTCTTCCATAGTTAAGCAACTTTGTTTGATATTTATTCGATGTTCATATTTATGATGACTCTTCAACTTCTTCGCCTCTTTCCAGGCTTCAACATCTCTCTATTGTATATGACTGTCTTCATTTTACTCTAAGCCTACTATCTACTCTCTGCTTCTTAGAACATGACTACATTAAATTAAAATTATATGCAAAAATAAATACTAGACCAAACCCAAGTCCTTCTTAACCATGGTCTTGCAGATTGGATGGTAGTTGGATTCGAATTTCTTGAAGAAATGGACAGCAAGTTTACGGTTAACTTCGTTGAGCAAAACGTATCCTGGTCTGACGAACTTCATTCTACCTACAGTTCCTAACCATTGACCCAACTTGTGCTGGAACTCCTCTCTCTCTCCTGAAACCTGTAACATGTACCATCTGAATAAGATTTCGGCATTCAAAGTGGTGTCGTACTCGGTGTAGACTGTTTCCATCAACTTGAGAGCATCCACGTGGTTCTTCCACTTGAAGTCCTTGTGTTTGTTGTATGAGATCAAAGTGTCCAAGAACACAACCGACTGGTTGGGCTCAAACGACTTGATATCGGTATATGAGAAGTCATGCTTGTGCAAAGAGTTGTTCTTGATGGCTGAGAACCATTCATCGGCCAACTCGTAGCATTCGTCAGCTAAAGTAGTGTCAAACTTGGGCATCGTTGGTGGCATTCCTGGCTTGTATAGCCACGATTCCCAGTCAATGGAATCCAATTCGACCTTCTTGTCCGCAAAGAATTCGTACAAGTAGTCGACAAACTGATAGGTATCCAAGGAGCCGTATCTGAACTTCTTGAAGTAGGAAGGGATGAATTTGTCGAATACCTTCTTTCCTCCTACCGTTTGTTCGATAAGGAATAACAAGTTGAAACCCTTTTCGTATGGAACAGTAGAGAATGAATCGTCTGGATCTTCACCAGTCTTCAAGTCAAGGACCAAGGGAGAGAACCTTTCAGCATCATCACCCATAGCCTTGATGGAGTTTTCCAAGTCATTCCAGCCAATGATAGCACTGAAGTGCCTCATGGCTTCACCGTAAGCAAAAGGATCCTTTTTGCCAGCTTCGATAGCTTCAGCAGTAGCGATACCTTCAATGATTCTTCTTTCAATGTAGACGGTCCATCCTTCATTCAACCAGAAATGTTCCCACGAACAGTTAGTGACCAAATTACCCGACCAGGAGTGAGCCAATTCGTGCGCCATGACGGTGACCTGAGATCTATCCTTGCAAATCAACGTAGGTGTCAATTGACACAAGTTGGGGATTTCCATTCCTCCATAAGGAAAGGAAGAAGGCAACACCAACGAATCGAAACGTAACCATTCATATTCAAATACCAACTTCTCGGCGATCTGGATGAAGTCTTCCATGTCATTTTCGAATTCCCACTGGCAATCCTTAATCTTAACAGGTTCAGAGTAGATATCGGATCTTGGTCCGATCTTGGCTTTGACGATGTCACCAGAAGCGATGGAAATCAAGTATGATGGAATTGGCACCGGTTGGTCAAAGTAGTACATGTCACCATCTTGACTGACAGGTCTTCCAGACATCAAAGTGAAGAGCGGAGACTTGGCAGACAACTTATAAGTAGACTTGAGAGCTGGGGTATCGAAACAAGGGAACAAACTTCTGGCATGAATAGCCTGACATTGGCAGAATAAGTATGGGGCCTTTTTGCCATCAGTAGCTTCTTTGCCCAAAAACTGGATAGCCGTACATTTTTCAGTAGTCCTGAAGGAAATGAACAACTGTACCTTTTGTGAATCTCGAGGAATGGATATAGTTAATTTTGAACCTAAAGGCTCGACTCTTCGGTGTAACGAAAATTCAGAATCAGAGCCGTTTATAGTTACGGATTCTACAGTCAAGAAGGAAGTATCCAAAACAACTTCTGAGATGTCCTTGTTTAGCACTTCTAAGTGGTAAAGAACCGTACCTGCTACGACCTTTTCGTCAAACAACACGTCCAAGAACAACTCAGTGTTTGAGAGAGCAAAGTTTTGGTAGTTGGAGAGAGTCGACGGGTCGATCTCTGGCGAGACGGCAGGACGGTGCAGCTTTATCACGTTCATGATTGAAGATGATGTGAATATAAAAGAAGTTAGTTTGAGAAACGTAGCTGTAAAGATGATAAGATGGAATATTTTATTTGAACAATTTCAGATTCAGAAACAAAGTTCAAACCCAGAAACAGACACCGGGACAGAACAGATCCAGGGACCAGGCTTGTGTAACGTTGTCAGTATTGACCCACGTAGGCTTACGGGATTTTATAACCACCAAAAGGACGAAGTAATTGAAATGATAATCTGAATATGTGAGCTGCCGGAGTGCACGTGTAGAAGCGTTGCGAAATTGTATGTATTGAGGAGCTTAACTACGGGACAATTTTGGAGCCGTGTCAGTAACTGTGCTCTTCTTGCTACGTAAATCTGGAGGAATCCACACCAACCGACTGAGATTGGAGCCGTTTAACTGCATAGAGAAGACCTGCCATGCCGGGGATTACTTTGTGTAGGGCTATAATTTGTTCTTTCATCGTCGGTGAGATCCATGTCAAAAATGCCGTTCCTGGTCTGTTGCTACACACAGGGCCATCTCTTGGTTTGGACGTAGGTGACATGGCCTTTGACATTCGTTTTGGCTTGCTATATGGTATTGGTTTGTTTGTGGCAACGGTGTAGCATGGGCGTTGCTCTAGGGGCTTAGTGTCAAACTCAGTTCAGGGCTTGCTAGTTTGGCATTTCGATAAGGCATTGGTGAGAGCCTTACGAGACACTTGATGAAAAAAATTAAGTATTTTCGCAATCATCTCTGGTAGTACTATTTACGCTAGAAGAAGTTATACACCCATCAAATAGGATACTTGCTTAGTAATGGCTGTCTGTTTGGTTACGACTACAGCTCAATTCAGCTCTTAGAATCTTCTTCGACTCTATAGACCTAGTAATATCTGTCGGTATATCGTTTCGTATATAATGAGGTTTCTCGGAAGAGTAGCTTAACTAGGCAAGCCGTGACAGATGCCGCTTCGTCTCTAATTTTACAGGGACCCTATCAAGGGCCACTGCAGATGTAGATAATGCCTGTAGATGGAGATAGTCGTGGTAGCAGATGGCAGTAGTTGGCCGTAGCTGGCAGGGCATTTGATGCTTTCACGTGATTTTATCTGGTTCGGACTAAGTTGAAATCAGGTTTATGGGTGAAGTCCCCGAAATTTAAGCTGGGACTTAAGACTGGGCATCTGAAAAGTAGCATATACCTCGAACGAGACTTGACCAGGACGTGCTTTAGACGCGAGCCTTGTCGTAGGAGCATGTAGTGGGCAATCCAGACATTTCACAATATTGGACTTGGAGGTGGCAAGGGCATGGAGCAGAATGCCAATAATAGAATAATGGTATTTTCTCTGTGGTATAAGTTAATAATAGCTACGTGACGGTTGTCCTGCTAAATTGATCTCACAGTACGTCGCTGTATCTACGAGAACATCTCGCCAGTAAGTTCGTATATCCACTGAACGCTACGAGCAAGCTCGGTAGCTTTGCGACCATGCCAGCAATTACTGTTCCAGTTACAGTAAGCAGCCTTCGCTCTGTTCGCCTCGCTACGATTGGTGGGAGTCGGTAAATCCACAGTGGTTCGTAGCGGAGACTCGCATTAACCATCAACTTCCTTCACAACTGGGCCCTTCTATTTTTCGCACAACAAGAATGTACCTATCAGGAACATTTGGAACCTCTTTGGGCCAGTCAGTTACCACGACCATTGCTACGACCTTCCACAAAGATGTCGACCCCCCTTTCCAAAGTGGTAACATACCACACCTGCCTTCTCTATGACACACTACCCGAAGCCGTCCACTGCCCCACATCCTAAAATATGGAGGGATCTCGGTTTCTGGCCATCTATAATACTCCAGTTCCTAATTATAGAAATACGATAGAGTGCATGGGTGCAACCATAGTTTAGTAGCGTATAATAGACTTCAAATCCTAGATATGAATTCAGTTCTGAAGTGCTGGAGTTGCTACAAGAAGCGTATACGGTCAATACAGTTATGTCTATCCAGTAGTGTTCGCCCATTCTGCGCTTCCTCTTTTTTATCTTGTACAATCTATATGTCTCCTATTCCATTTTTATCTAACTTTGTCTAAATTCGTTTATATTTTCTGGCCCCATACATTTTCTCAGTCCTTAATTTTTTTCCCCTTCTCCATTCTTAGAATTGCAGAGTGTTTTTCTTCATTACAACCATCTTCTTGGGCTGTGGCCAACCAGGGCTTCTCTCAATCCGGCTCTTCTGTCACCATTATAGTAACTATCTTCTATGGGAATCAGATCACATCTGACGTTCAACTATCTAACTGATGCCATAGTCCTATAATTGAACAACTAACATTCACTGACAATAAACAATTAGCAAATAATTCAATCTATTTCATCTCGTCGTCTTTCCTCGTCACTTCTGTCACCTTTCATTATCACATTATTCTGTGCTCATTCATCAACATCGGGATTGTCGGCGAGGTCATTGTTCCATTGTATTTCAAAATTTCAAAATGAATCAGACTCAACAGACAACTACCACCAGCAAAACTTCAACTACCAACACAAATACAAATACAACCACAAACACAACAAAAGCAAACATCACCGCCAAGAACTATACCAGTAACGATGTCCTCGTAGCTTCTCCTCTTTACCAGTTAGAGATCCTGATGGCTAATGTACGAGCGTTCAAGCCCTCTGTAGTAGAAGGAATCTCGCACGAATCCTCGGCTTCACCTTTGTCGCCTGATTCACCTACATCGTCAGACTCGCCACTAGCTCCACTCGCAAGTCGACTCACAACTGAGCCTGTGATTTCTGGCTATAACTTGGATCGAGAAAGTATCTATTCATTTGACTCCGTTAGCACCAATGGTCGGTTACTTGATCGTCTCGGTTTTGATAACGATGAAACGTATGACGAAGAATATGAACTTGCAAAGAGAGAAAGCTTGATATCCGTCCAGTCAACGGGGCGCCTTCTTGATCGCCTAGATTTGGAAGATAGACCTGGCAATAAACAATTACATCAAAAATTTAAGCCTATATCTGCCTCCAACTCCATCAGCAAAGACAGACTTCCTCCTACTTCTTCACAGGGTACATTACACAACAATCTTGCTGCCATCAGAGGTCTTTCCAAAAATGGCGGCCGCAACAGCGACTCTTCCAGCTCTCCGCGAGAAACACACGTTAGTCTCAAACACGTACCTATGAAGGTAGTGTTTCAAACGACTAACAACTCTGTAGATTCGTTCAAATCGGACATGGCTTCGATCAACAAAATAATAACAGGCTCCTCGGCGTCATTATCAACTTTAATTCGTCCCCCACAACATAGTTCATCTTCATCTTCATCCCCAAACTCGTCTTCGCCTTCATTGACTCATTTGACCATTCAAAGACAAAGTTCTGATACTTCGCAATCAACGGATTCAAGAACTGATAATCCCGACACGCTTGAAGAATTCGATGAAGAGTTCAAAGATTCACTTGACAAACTATCGGATGCGCCAATTGACGCACAAAGTACGCATTCACAGAAAATTCTAAAGAGAGGAGTTATGCGTACACCTTCGGCTCCTATTATTAGAGGAAATAACGAGTTCATCGAAGAAAGAAGAGCTATTTCTGAAGGAAGTAGTATCAGTGTCACTACTACCAATAACATTTCTCGTACACCTACAGTTACTTCTACTTCTTCTACTTCTTCTTCTTCTTCTTCTCAGTATTCGGAGTCGCCACAAAATGGTGATCTTTCGCCTGAGGCTAGGACCAGAATGGCTCAACAATTTAGAGCAATTGGAAAGCACCGAGAAGCATCGTATCAGTTACAAATTGCTGCTAATGCTCCATTCAGCTACCCTCCAGCGATGTTGCTCTATGCTATGGCATTGAGATTTGGCCATGGAGTTAAACAGAACGATAAACAGTCGATCAAGTGGCTCTGTAGGTGTATTCTCGTCCACAGCACCCACTCGAACTCGGGGAACACCTCCCAGGTTATGGAAAAACTTAACCTATTGCAACCAGAGGATTTAGTGAAGCTAATCATACGTAATCTTGACAACACCAACGATAAGGATCCTCAGATGAACGGAACAGATGCCATTAAATTATTCAACATCTTTTCTACTTTTTCAAAAGCCCAGATTTCCAGAATTGCATCTATCTCCAAAAGCCAGGCTGACGTAGTAGCTGTCAGCTACCATGAGTTGGGAAAGACTTTGTACCATGGCTGGGGATTGGAAAATCGTGATGAAATCAATGGGATCAAATGTATATCTAAAGCCGGCTCTTTGGGATATGTTAACTCCATGGTAGAATTGGGAGAGATATGGAGTTCGAAGTCGAAATACCACAAGAAAGACCCTCACAAGGCGGCAGCCTGGCTTCGTTTGGGTGAAATATTCGGTGTTAAATCCATGGGCAACAGTTGGATTTATAAGGACAAGTATATGATTACGAAATCATAGATACAGGGAATAAATATTGTAAAATTAAGAAGAATAAATGATATTGTATTAAGGGTATTCGTAATCTATGTAGAAACGAATCAAATATTTTGTCCTGACTGTACGGTGTAGATAATAGGCTTATTGGCATTGTACTTATTGAAGATGTCAATAAATTCCTTGATGATATTATACAAGAATCCACTAACTTCTCCCAAGTTGGAGTGGATACCTATAGGCAAATAGAAGGCTTGTTGTTCAGGAATCAAGTTCTTGTGGGGATTAGAGATATCATAATCTCTCTGGATTTGTTCCATGCTCAACGACTTTTTGAACCACGTATTGGGGAATTTCACGGGGACGATTGCATCAAGATAATTAGGTCTGGAGTTCGTGAAGTATTGCACCATCAAATGGTGATTGTTGATGGTAAGTTGTTGCAATTCGATAATCTTGGAATGCAATTCGGAAGAGTTCTTGCTGGTGTACAGTTCGATTACTTTCATCAAGATGGAGTTGATTCTTTTGAGAATGATCGCCCTCGTTTGATATAAGATGTACGTTAGAATCTTCAAGAATTCAAGTAGATTCTTTTCTTTCATCCCAGAAGACCATAATCTGACGTCCTTTATCATTGAAGCCAAATCTTGGTCTAATAGCTTCCAAGAACGTTCACTCGGAAGAATATCACTTACTAGTTTAGATCTTTCGTCATAGTCGTAAGAAACCATTCTTGCCAAAATTGAGTCTATTTGTATTATTACCGAGGATAACTTATCCTTTTTGGCATAGCCATCGGCTCTTGCTTTGGCTCCCTTTGATATTTGTAACCATTGAGTTTTCTTATGTTGAAGAGAATCGCGGATTTCCTCTTTCTGTGATCGGGTGAGTTGTTTGGAATGCTTTATATCATTTGGCGCTGGAAGTATTATTTCTTCTAGAGGTTGTGACAGTTCTCTCATAATCACATCCTGGTTCAATTTCTTCAATTGCTCTCGTTTCTTCTGTTGTTCGTAACTCAAGTCATTACTAGGAATAAGAGGAGCCAGTGTGAGTTTATATTCTTTGTCCGAAAGCTCCTTTTCTTTGCTTTGTAAATACTTTTCTCTTTCCTTAATTTGATGTTCTCTCTGCTTCAAATCTTCGTGCGAATTTCTTTCTTTTGCCAATTTGTCTTTCAATTCCTTTTCTCGAGCTTCAATTTCTTTTCTTCGTTTGTCCCATTTTTCGTGGTCTCTGATCTCTCGTTCTTTCAAAGTCCGTTCTCGGTTTCTCAATTCTTCTTCCTTTTCGGAATCCCTTCTTGCTCTGATTTGCCTCTCTTCATCTTCCATCTTGATTTTTTCTTTTCTCACTTCTTCTTCTGCGATTCGCCTCTTTTCTTCATTATTTCTTTTCGTCCTGTCTTCTAGATCTCGCTTGAATTGAATGGAGTATGTTTCGTCTTTGGTCTTAACTTCTTCGTCAGCGCGAGTAACCTTCTTCTGCAGCAGCAACTTCGAAGAATCCTCTTTCTTGGTTGAGCTTTCCTTCTTCGGTGATTCTCGTTCTTTGGCAAACTTGGGCTTAGTTCCATCAGATGTTGATATGCCTAATCCGGCCAATTTAAGAGGACTGGTTTTTTTGGCGATCTTCGATTTATACCTAACTTTGTCTTTGAAAGTAATACGCAATAAGAATCTCTCCCTCGCTGCTCTGTTTACCCATTTAATATTCACATCTGTGTTGAGTCTAGCTGGTTGAAAGGCTTTATTGCCATTATTGTTGTTATTGTTGCTAGAGTTGCTGCTGTTGGAACTAGTTATATTGTGAAAAGAAATTGTTGTGTCTGGTGTGTTACCATGGCTATTGTTGTTGCTGTTCATTGTGCTATTGCTATCGAATATGGATGGTAATGTAGGTGAAAGCATCGACAACGGTATTTCGTCGTCCTCAGAGTTGGCATCATCCTTTCGGCGTATCTTGGAATTGTACCTATGCGATATTATATCTGCGTCGTCGTCTTCGTCGTAATCTTCGCCTTGGTCATCTACAATTATCTTCTTCTTTGTAGGGTACTTTGGTTTTGGAGACTTCAAGCTGGCAGTGCCATTCTGGTTGTTGCTAGGAACTGGCGCCATATCCAAGGAGTCGCCTTCTGGAAGCGTAGGTGAAAGTATTGGAGGAAGATCACCACTATCCAGATACGAAGTGATCAAATCGTCCAAATTCCACGATAATTTCTTCAGTTTGAATCCATTAGACAATGGTGCTTGATTTGGAGTAGCTGTCGGATTTGAAGCTACAGTCTGCAAATTCGGAGTGTTAGTGGTGCTCGTGACACCTCGAGATGCAAATACGGGAGCGCTGGCAGGATTTACATAGGGACTGGAGGATTTGGCTCGTTTGATAGCCAGCTTGCTTCGG
The DNA here is from genome assembly GCA_030564745.1 of Scheffersomyces segobiensis. Lineage (NCBI taxonomy): Eukaryota > Fungi > Ascomycota > Pichiomycetes > Serinales > Debaryomycetaceae > Scheffersomyces > Scheffersomyces segobiensis. The sequence goes on from JAKTZB010000004.1 coordinate 188,410, forward strand.
CTAGACGACACAGTTCGTAGAGGAGGATCTGTATTGAAGATGGACGATCTCATGGTACAGAGCAATGGGATATAGCCAACTGATAGCAATGTACTTGCAGCTATTTATAGATAGCTATGGTTCGCTGTATTGATGATATCAATGTGGAATGGAAAGTGCAATGTTGAAATTTAGGGTTGTTCTGACTTGGTGTCACAGTCTATAATGCCTGGTATGAAGTGCGAGACTACAAGCAGCAATACTAGAAGCAGGGAGAAATGGAAACAATAAGTAACAGTCTGGCGACGTTGAAGATTGGCAATGTTTGTATAGGCAAACTTGACGTAGCCGTAGTGGGTTAATGAGTGCCGTGTTGGAGGAGAGTTTTTAACATTGGCTGTGGGGTGACCTGAAAAGTTCAACTTCTATTTATCTTAATTGCACTCATCTACCCAAACAATAAATTGTAGCCGAATATGGATTTCTGTGCCCAGGTCATGTGACCTATGTGTAGATTAATTAGAATTAGTTTTTAGGCTCAGCTCTTCTGTTTTGCGACTGAGTATAGAGTGAAGCGAATCTTATTATTTCACGTAGTCACTTCACAGAGCTTCTTTTCTCCGAATAAAATACTTAGTATTCATATCAGTATATATCCTATGTTCTAATCTAATTAACTGCAACGTCACTTTTCATTTTTAGTATTTACAATCTAACTAATCATTTCTCAATAGCACAACATGAAAGGAGATAAATCCATGCGGTCGGCTTCTAAAAAACTTTCACATCTAATACCCAATATCGTTTCCAGATCTGCTGTCAGCGGCTCCGCAGTCAAGAAACCAGCCTATAAGACAAAGAAAAGCAAAAAAATACTGCAATTGACAGAATCTGGCTCGTCAACTCCAATGAATAATGTTGAGGGAGAATATGATCTCGTAATAGATACTTCGAAGACTAACATAGACAAAAAATACAAAATACCCAAGCTAGCCAAGACCAGTAAGACTGCACCAATATCAATAGGTTCTTCGTCAAATTCCAAATCAGGACAGTCTAATGAAGCCTTGGAGTCCAATGGCTGGCCAGAGTCGCTTCTGCAGTTTGTCTCAACCAGTTTTCTCAGAGCCAACCATATGGACGAAGTTACAAAGACTCAGTTCAACAAACAGTTGCAACAGCTTATAGAGATGGCTATATCCAAAAACATGTTATGGAGCAACAACTGGATGACTCAGAAGATTCCAATATTGGATGGAGGCGCAGACATCAACCTAGTATCACAAGAACCAGAGTCGGAAGCAGAAGACGGTTTCTCGCTATCTAGACTGAACAGTCCTTCTATCCATGACTACCAAGCTCTCAATACCAAACGTTCAGCCGATTATGAATCGAAAGAAAGAAAAAAACAGAGATCTGAGAGATTCCAGTCTGTGTCGCTGAGTCCCAGACCATTGAAAGCTTCAACACTGTCGTCGCAAGTGTTTGTAGGAATTAGCCAGGATCTAGAGAAAAACTACCTTCGTCTTACCTCTGAGCCTAAACCAGAAATGGTGAGACCTCAGGAAGTGTTAGAGAATAGTATGGACTATGTGTTGGCTGTATACGAGGCAAATAAGGTATATTCATACATTATTAACCAATTCAAATCTATACGGCAGGATCTTACGGTGCAGCATATCAAGAACGATTTTACGATTTATGTATACGAGACAAATGCAAAAATATCTTTGCAGAACAGAGACTTGGGTGAATTCAACCAGTGCCAATCACAGCTCAACTACTTGTACTATATGATGAGAAAGAGTAAGACTGGGCTGAATAACAGGTTTTTTGCTCTGGAAGTAGAGTTTATTGCCTATCGTATCCTTTACATGATGATTACTAACAACCACAGTGAAGTGTTCAAGTTAAGACTAGCCTTGATCAACAACTTCTCTCAGTTCACCAGGACTCACGAAGAAGAGGACATATTTGAGTTTATTGAACTACTCTTTAGATTACATCTGGACATTATCACCGAGAATTTCCACGACTTTTTCATTCTGATCAAGAATTTGAAGCTGTCAGCCAAATTGTCTTTGGCTTTGGCGACGATCAGAACGTATTTATTTGAAAAGAATAGACTTCGAAGCCTATATCTCATGGCAAGCAGCTACAAGAAGCTCAATACGTCTTTTGTTAAGGACGAGCTCTGTTTCGACGACGTCGATGCATTGGTTGCGTTTTTGCAAAGAAACAAATTAGCCAGCATTGTTTCCAATAGTGCTCAAGAAGTTAATTGCGTCGTAGCAAAGCCCATGTTGGTGCAGATAGTCAGCCAGCCTAACTTCAGTAAGGTAGATATCAAGGGACAGTTGTGATGGAGAAGATGTGGTAGTTCTATTGTATAGACGTTATCTACTAGACGTTTTTACTAGTAAAGTTAGTATATATTACTATCTATCTCAATCCAACGATGGACCAATAGCCATCATGGCAAAGTTGTGCTTGTTTGCCTCATCCGCATTATTGATGTAGAACTGTATTTTTTTAGTCAATTGTGGAACTGAGATTATGCTGGTGATGTGTTCGTCAGTAGGACCAAGATCAATTGGCCCGTTTCTTCTTCCATCGAGTTCGTAAACATGGTTGTCCTTTCCTTTGACAAAGGTTATGAAATGGAAGTAGATTTCTTCGTCTGCAGCCGGAACAGAAGTCTGGCCCTTTTCGCCGTAGTTCTGGTCAAGTTTGATTGACACTTCTAGATCTTCCACGATTTTAGAAACTTCTTCGACAGAAACTCGTTGGTCCAACTTCGCCAACAAGCTAGAGAAGACCAGATTGGATATTATGAGATCGTTTGGCAAATTTCCCAAGGCATGTATAAGGGCATACAAGCCGCAGCCATTGCCAATGGTCTGTTTAAACCACTTGATGGTCTCTATATTTTGATTATGGTATGCTTGTGGAATTTTGAGATCCTCGCTTTTTCTGTAGTTTTCATATGACTCAGTCAAGGGAAAGAGCAATATAACGGCATAAACGGGATTGGGCAAGAACGCTAATAACTCAGTGTCTGTGAGTGAATAAACATCGTGAAATTCTACAACTGGAGAAAGGCCAATTTTGAGTGCTAATTCACTGAAAATCGTGGGGTTGGACTCGAGCGGAATCACAGACTTGGAATCGCCGAGAGCCATTTTAATAGACACGTTTGCAGCTAGATATTAATATGGATGAGTTGACTGAATTCTCTTCGTAGTAGGATTATTAATAGCAAAAGCCTCTACAGAAATAATAATGATATCTCTCTACAGCTTTGTATGAAATCATTTCTAACAATTTGTCGATTCTGTATATAATTCCATCATCTCTGAATTACATTGAAGCTTCTGTTTTTGTACTCCAAACATAACATGACGTATTTATGCAGGATGTTGTTTTCTTTGCTTTAAACAGGCTGCATCTTCCATAAAATTAAAAGAGGGAGGGTGAATTTTAAAAAGGTTGCTGCAAGATACCGATCATATAGATGTCTCCACAAAAGAGTCACTGTATAATTTATAAATTGCGTATTAACTTCTCTTTTTGTATCGAATACATCTGAAAATATTATTCGGAGAATCATCATATTTGTAATTTAAGATCCAGGACTGTATACTAATTTCCATTTGCAAAACATTGGTCACGTGAATGAGGAGTCTAGCCACAAAAAATAAGATGAGTACCACAGTAGTTATAGGTAACATCTTTATATTTTCCTTTTTTCTTATTCAGTTTGTATTATATCAACCGTTTTCTTCCCAGCACACATCATCTGCTTACACGGCCGCATCAGCTGAAGCATTGCACATTTACTTCTCATTCAACAACCTCTCTGTTAACTTCAGCAGGATTTCAATTTCACAATCCTTAGTTCTAATCGAACTATCCATTCCAAAATGGTGCTGGATCCCAACGCCTACAAGAGATTATGGTATTCGGCAGCTTACACATTATTCTGCACAGCCGTCCGCATGTGGCCGTTTCTTCTTGTGAAGGAAAACCAGATTGCCAATAGTAAGCTGGTCATATTGACCATTTTGTTCATTGTTTTCCCTATTCTTTTAAATGCATTCTTCTACGGTGTCACAACCGGCATGAACAGAAAATTCAAGCAGAGACTCGAACAACTGTTCTACAACTTCTACTTCCCGCTTATAGAAGAAGCTTTACGTTTCTTATTTGTATTCTGGTTGTTTTGTGCGGGTGTATTGCTGTATAGAAGCTTGGCCTTTGCATTTGCTATCCAAAGCGCCATCAACAATAACTTGGACAAATATTATACGTTTATATCCATACCTCGTTTTGAAAAGTTGTATGACCTTTGGGTCAATCAGGACAAATACAGAAGCAAGTTGGAAAACCTGCAAGAAGTGGAATCTTTGGTTCAGAGCATCTTGGATAATGAAGAGTATGACAGAAACAGAAGGTCCATCGTCTCTACGAACTCTGACGACACCCTTGCTGATGATCGGAAATTATCCATCAAGCACTTCCCATCTTCTTTCAACATGAAGACGTCTCAGTCGCTCAATGGCACGCCAATGGCTGCTAGCAAGAGTGTCAACACGTTAAGCTCATTGCACACCTCTAAATCGCATGCCATATTGGCTAAACAGAAGTCAGCATACGACTTTGTAGATAAACTATACTCTGTGTCTCCTAAAAACACCTACCATTTAAATACAGCTACTGCTATTGCTACCTTGGAGAGTAACCAGGAGGTTTATGGTGCACTTGACAATGAAGATCCTTTATCCAAAGTAGCGTACTGTCATGAAAACATTGACGAGGAAGATGAGCACAACTCGATTTCTAACAAAGATACCCATTGGGGAGGTGGTGGTGGTGGAAACTTCAAATATAAGTTTCCTAGTGGATCAAAAATCGAATTTGGCGCAGGTGCTGGTTTTGACTACAGACATTCGGAAGGGCATATTCCTGACGACGGCGATCAGTCAGATCAGCCAGAGCAGCAGCAGCAAAATCCACAACAACCATTGCATAATACTCGTCATTCATCAACACCTAAGCCAAGGACTGAACTGAGTGTATCTACCATTTTCCTACCATATATTCCTCGACGTTCCAATGTCACTGGCTCGCCAGTTTCCTGGTTTTCATGGCTTGCTCCACCTTTCTTTTCTCGTGACAATTACGACCCGGTACCTCTCCTGGATACTTCCCCAATCTTGCAGCAACGTTTGTCGACATTTAGACTAAATGATGAAGAACAGTATCCACATCTGGACTTGATAGACTCGAGATTGCAGCAGCCAGATCAACAAATATCTAGTATCATTCACTCTAACTCAATCGAGAACTACTACAACTTCATGTATTTTGTGAACTACTATTTTGACTTCTGTTTGAAGACCCGTCCAGAGCTAGTAATTGATTCCTGCTTCAAGACTTACGGCATCTTGACTTTGGACATGCCATTATTCTACTTTCTTCTTGATTGCACCTCTAGTGTTTGTTGCGATAGCGTCTCCTTGCTTACGTTTGCTAACTTTTTCTTGAAATCTGGTTCTCTTACTTCCAATTACGTTCTCGCCAGTTTCGTGATAGTGAATAAGTTGTTCGCCATAAACTTCTTGAAGAACCCTGAGAATAGGTTCAATTTCAAGTTTGTCATGATAATGAAAGGACTCCTTGCCATACTTCTCTTACTCGCTTGGCTTGCCATTTCTACTCCAATATGAGCTCATGATCTTACTTTAGATAAAGTTTGTATTATAATCTATATTACATAATTGAGGAAACTAATAAATAATTGATATGTCTAATTTTGTTTGAACTGACTTTGAAGCGACAAGTAGCTGGAATTTGTGTATGTGAACCCGTTCACATGTAAGATGTCTCTGCCCGTGTCGTTTGTTTGTGGAGTAAATGACATTTCGGTAAAATCCTTGTCGAAATTTTCTGCCAACTCCGGATCAGTAATAATGGGAAGAATGGGTGGGATAGTCTCACTTTGCTCTATGTTTTCTAAATCAGCCCAGTTGATGTATCTGAAAAATCTATGCTTTTTTACTTTTTCAAAGTCTTCGTCTATGTTAATTCTTTTTTCGGGATTGACCTGCAACAACTTCTTCAAGAAGTCCTTGGCATCTAGACTTAGATAGAATGGAAACTTCAACGTCTTCTTACTTGACAATATCTTCTCCATGATCTTCTTGTTGTTATTTCCTGTAAATGGAGGCGATCCTGTCAAAAGATCGAATGCTACACATCCCAATGACCACCAATCGACAGAGTAGTCGTATGGTTCTCCTTTGATGACTTCTGGTGCCATGTACTGCGCTGTACCTGTCATTGAGTGGTTCTTGTCTCCCGAGGATTCCTTCGACAAACCAAAGTCTGTCAAAACAAGATTTCCATTTGCGTTCAACATGCAATTTTCGGGCTTCAAGTCTCGGTAGATCACCTTCAAGCTGCAGTGCAAATATCGGAGAGCTAATATCATCTGTGCTATATAATAACAAGCATTCTTTTCACTCATGAATCTTTCAAGGGCTAAGTGATGGAAAAGTTCTCCTCCGTCCAAGTACTCTAAGATCAAGTACACCTTGTTATTGTCCTGGAAGGCGTAGTATAACTTTACGATGTTTGGGTGGTTGACTTTTTCTAAAATGGTCTTTTCGTTGAGTGTCCTTCTGTAGTTTGCCTCGTGAATCTCGTTTGTGTCTTCGTTGATGATCAACGACGCCTTTTTCAATTGCTTCAGCGCAAACAACATACCCGTAGCTCTTTCTCGCACGAGGAGGACTTTTCCATAGGAGCCTTTCCCCAATACTTTTAAAGGCTCAAAGTCAGCTAGCTTCGGCTTGTATCCTATAGAAGGACTATTGTTAACTACAAGTGTGGATGCTACATACGACTCCCTGATCCCCACTTCATATGAGGATGCTATCGAGCTTCTCCTTCTGGTTCTGGTGGGAATCGGAATGGGCAATTCTGCCACTGCGTTTGCATGTTCATCTCGAGGATTGTACTCTTCAGGCTCATACTCATCAGAGGAAGGATCAAGTATCCTGTAGTTTAACTCCAGTTCCGCGGCTATTATTGTGACCGACGCCTTGAAGCTTGAGGTGAGACCACCGACCTCGTCATAGCCATCCATGTTAAAGATATCAGCCATTGTAGTTGAATATTCCCTCTTTCAGATTTATTGTGGTATAAATTGGGATGAATTGTTTGAATATTGACAGGCTGAAAGGCACTGGTTCTATGCGATATCTACAAGTATGGTAAGCTAGCGGGCTGTTATATCTCCATGTTAAACGAATACACAACACGTTTATGGTTCTGCCAGACAGTAAACCTATTATAAGTGTCTGCTTAATTGTATAAATGCGTCTACTCTGCATGTAATGCAAAAAAAGAATATATTACCGTCTCGAGACACGGGCAGAAGCCAGTTGTAACACGTGATTAAATACACACGTTGGTGCGCACTGCGCGAAAAAAGATTTTGCGCAAGGTTTTTCGTGACAAAGAGCGTTGGCTGTTGCCTGGCCACAATCTGAAAAAAACATCACAAAATGTGATGCGGAAATACAATGGCCATAGTTGCTCTCGTATTGTTGGCCCCGGAAACTAAATTGTTAGTTGCGCATAGACGTCCTAATTGTATTCACCTATTGTTATGTGAAAATTCGCTACGAATGCGAACAATAAATCAAGAAACTTGATACAGTACAATGTGGAGTGTTTCGGTGGGCTTCCAAGCGAAAACCTAATATTACAATACTTAAATACCTTGTGTAAGCCTACTTACGAAATGCCCGCTATATTGGGGCTAAGAAATGGATACCCATCCACGAACTGAAATGAACATGCTGTAGTACTCGCGGGTTGAACCGGCAACCCTTGAATTACCCTATATTTGTGCTTTGATGTAGAGTTTCTTCTTCATCATGATATATTCCAATAGCAAGTCGTCGTTGTTAAGGTTGGATTTTTCTCCAAGTGGAACGTCGAGCTCGACCTCTTGGACAGACTTCTTGAGAACGATCGGGCTTAACGACTCATTCTTGAAGAAGATAAGTAACCGCATGTTGTTCAAGTTGATGTCTTGTTTCTTGTTATAAAGCTTGAATATAACCACATTCACGAGCTCGTTCAAGTTTCGTAATCTGTCTTTTCTCAACTTCACTGCTATAAAGTCCAAAATATCTGGTTCCTTCACCTCTCCATTCTCTGTCTTCTCTTCAAGGTAAATATTAATTTTAAGTGTTTGCTCGCTCTTCTTTCGGAAGAAAGGCAATGAATCTCTCGATGCAAGAGTGTCACGTCTCGAACTGTATGCTGGGAAAGTGGCACTTGAAGTCAGAGTGTTGTTGGTAGAAACGAATGACTTTTCTTTAACAAATGTTTCAGCTAGGCTTGTTTCAGCCATCAGCACCGGGGTAGACAAAAGCTCGTTAATTCTTGGAGTAGATAGTGCAGATTTTATTTCCGATTTGCTCGTCAACGATTGCTTCGGAGTTGCCAACTGCGTGGAATTTGGCATCTTTGAGGAATTTTTAACCGACCCGACAGAAGATATGCTTGTCTCAATCGAAGGTTTCCTTGATTCCATAGGTGATTTCTTGGAGCCTACAGAAGAATTGTCAAACTCAGTAGACTTATTCTCAAATTTACTAGAATCAACAATTTCAACTGGATCTTCGAATTTTCCTAAGGCTGACAATTCTTCAATTGCCCGGGATCTTTTAAGTGACTTCTTACTTCCTGTGAAATTAGCCATCCCGTTGTGATCATGCGCTGTGGCATCATCTTCGATAGTTGTTAGTTCAGTGATCTTACCTGAAGCTTCCTTTTCCTTTTGCTTGTATGGCGAATGAGAAATGCGTTCAGTTATTGTTCCTTCACTATTAGTGGATTTCTTCTCTGCATTGGTCAACCTCACCAGTTGTCTTGTGACATATCCGTTGGTTTCTTCTTTCCCGATTGTTTTTTTTAAATCCTTTCTACTAAGTTTACTTGTTTGGATCTTGGCATCAAACAATACTCTTCTGTAAACACTATGCCTATCTGAGGTGTTTGCCTTTTCATTGGACTTTGAGCTCCTTTCACGTAAGATAACAGGCGGATCAAGTATGGAAGGCACTGTCTTTCCCTTCGATGGACTTGAGGGTATAGCAGTAGCCTTGGTGGGCGACGATAGCGCGAAAACTACTTCTCTAGTGGGTGACGTGGTCTCAGAATCATGGAGCTTCTTTACTGGAGATGCAGGGATTGGTTGTAGTGATATTTTTGAAAGCTTCCTGTTTAAATTTGTTGAAAATCCACGAAGAAATCCAACCCTACCTTTTTGATTGACAGAGGGACTGTTCGAAGTCGAAGCCACTGATGATGGAGGCGTCTCGCCCAATTCATTGGCGAACAACTCATCACCGGAGATGCTTTCGTCGTCGTCATCACCGAAGACAAACGAAGAATCCAAAGGAGGAGTTTCATAACAACTAATAGGTCTGACTTTCCTCATACTGTTGTTGTGGTACATATTTAAGTTGTCTGTTTTTCTGTCAAATTTTTCAGAACTTGTCGGTGTAAGAAATTAATCTAGTTATATTTGACGTACAATAAATGCAAGCGACTCCCGAGAGTTTTCAACAGGCTCAATTATTACTGTTCTAGCACTGGAACAACCCGCTATGGTGTAATGATTAGCCTAAGAATGAGGAGTTTTTAACGTTAGTACAACCCAAAATGATTTGAAGTGGTGGTATAATTGACAGTCTGGGCTTAATGATAACAAACTACTAGTCAAAACCTTGCATATTCGTTAAAAAATATTGTAAAACTTGCATATGGTTTTGATAGTGCGGCCAAACTCTACATAGAACCCATTCGGGGTGCAGGAGCTGTTAAATAATTTTGATGCATAATTTCTTTTGTTTTCACCTGCCAATCCGTCCCCCCGCATATGCCTCGAATGTTAATTCAACAACTGTAAACAATATTACTTCGAAAATACAATCAAGTGCAGAAATGAGGCAGACAGCAGACAGACTTTTTGACATTCCAAGCGTGGACTGCAAACTTAGACACGGTTCTTCCGTATTTGGGATGTATACATTTTGTAGTTGTTAAATAGAGCTCTCCACCAAAACATTGCCTTGAAATAAGAGGTAGTATCCAAATGACATAGTCCAGTCCATTTGTTGGCTAGTCGATCGTTCGTTACATTTTTTGCGGATACAGCTTCCAATAAAATTTTCTACCGGACCTATTTTATTTTACTTCAGCACATATATCTATATTAATAAACATAACACCTAACTTCTAAGTCTAACTAATCTCAAACTAACCTTGGAGAAGGATTTGATATATTGTAATAATTGGGTATCATCTAGTTCATCCATGGAACTTTCATTCGCCTGCAATTTGTAGTGGTTGATTAAATTGTAATCCTTGTAAATCTTGAACGAAAGAAGCTTCTTCAAGTAGAGTATAGAAATAAGATTGTTTCTCTTAATTTTCAACGCCACAATATCATCTTCTCTGTTGTTTAAGTAGATTTTAATCTTTATGTAGTCATTAGCATTGCATGAGGGCGCCGTAGCAGAGTCCTTTCTCTTGGAAGGAAACTGGCCGATTGTAGATGCGCCAGGTGCTTCAATTGAATCAATGTATTGTGTAACATTGAATTGTCCAGATGGGTACTTAAGATTCGCATCAGATCTATATCTAGCCTTGCGCGCTTCCTTCCAAATATATGACGAAGTGAGTGGCTTGGATGAAGTTTCCTGTTCTTCAATTATTGGAGTAGAAGGAGTTGCAGGACTACCTCCCCCTTCAATATCGGGAAGAAATCCACTTGTTGCTAATATAGGTGTAGTTGGCAAACTACCTTTGATGTGAGAGAACAATGAGTCGAGGTCGCTACTAGAGTTCGAATACGAGTGACCAAACTTGCTGGAGTCTCTAGGAGTTCTGTGATATGAAAAATTTGAGATAGAATTACTCTTGTTGTCAGCAATTGAGTTGCTTGGCTTAATCTCTTCATAAGGGTGAGCCTTAAAATCTTTAGCTTCTTCAAATTCATCTTCGAAGGAGGTAGCCTTTGTGTCGATGGAATAGTTTTTAGATTCCTCTGACTCGGCATAGCTATCTTCCTTTCCACTGCTCTTCTCTTCTTCGCTGTCATCGTATCCATCAATAAGGGACGAGTAACTCACCAAGGTGTTATTACTGGTAGAGTTAACTATCTTCTTTTCTTTCTGTTGGATGTATGTTGAACACTTCATATTAGGGTCAGTAATGGATGAATGTTTTTTTGGGCTAGACAATAACGAGGCCCTCAATGGAGGCAAAGGTTCAGTGGCTGAAAATGATCCTGTCGAGCTCAAGAGTTCAATAATGTCAATAGATTTTGGAGCAAGCTTGTGCACAATTTCCGCCATCAGATTGTCATCTTCTTTAATTTTGCTGTCTTTAGGAGATAGTTTAACATTTGGTGAATCGTAAATGAAAGAGAATACTTCGGAAGATGTTTGAATAGATCTAATTGCAAGCAAGTTGTTGAAGTAAGAATTCAAACCTGCGCTAAGTGCACTCAAGTCCTTGAGAAACTTTCTGTCGTATTTCAATGTGGAGTACCGCTTGTTGCCCAGAACGGAAGAGCTTCGCACTGGCAACGGTAGCTTTGGAAAGTTTTCCTCTGGATACTTCAGCACCAAGGCAGTATGCAAGTTGTAGAATTGTTGGTAACATTTACCAATATAGATATCCTCATTCGTGGACATGGTTATTCTGGTTCTGTACCAGTATTTGTAAGTGCTATCCAGATAAACCTTGGCAACAAAGGCAGATACTGGGAATGGCTCATCGTTGGCAATGATGGTTTGGTCCTTCAGGTCGATAAGAGAACGACACCCAACCTCATCCAGACTGCTGTCGTACTCATTATCAAGTTTGTATTCGTTAAGCCATTCAATGGAAATAGGGTTTACTATATAATTGACGGCTATTCCAACAAAAGAAGCTGGCACGATACCAACCTTGTCATTCTTTTCCAACATTTGCACCTTCAACCAACCATTGCCTTCTCTTTCCAACAACTTTAAGTAGTCACGAACATCTATGCTCAATTCCTCTGGGTTTTCGGCCTCAAACTTGTACTTGGCAACCAAAACAATAACTGGATATTTACCCTTTCTCTTGGACAAGGCAACAGTAGGAGGTTGTTTTGGGGAAACGTTTTGTGCAGCAGCAGCCGAATGCGAAAGAGGTCCCGAAATAGTAAGGGTCTTAAGGTTTTTCTTCGACTTGAACTGTTTGGATCTGAATAAACTAGCAGACATTTTGATTTATAGTTTATTACAGTCTTCAGAAAGTTACTTTATGTTTTGTTTGCAGAAGAATTCTTTCCTCTTTAATGGTTCGTATAATTTTGAATCAAAATCAAGTTGCACTGGTGAGCTTAGAACGATTGTCTGAATAAAGTAACAACAAAAGCTACTAACAAATAGCAAATACTCCAAAGATAAATAATTTCGATGGCTCCGTTTGTAAAAAAACTGGGATTGGTTTTGGAAGCATCCTTCGTATATAAAAAGGTTTTTGTTCTTCATGTTGTCAAAGAATTGAGGTTATCAAAAATAAAACAAACAAAACGCATTAGGAACATTAATTTTTATGCCGTTACCTGCAGCCGCACATCTAAAATTTAATTTTTTCATGCAATTTTGCTTTCTAATAAAAATCCGAGAACATTTCTGGGTCAATGAGTCTTTGCCTCTATGTATTCCTCGCACATCTTTTTATATTGGGGTTTATTGCAAGCAAAGGCTGTTGTTTTCTAGCATTACTTCATATGGCCCCGTGTGTTTTTCATGTGTATAATTGCCCGCTCAATAGGACAGACAATAGTGGTGCCTCATAAACATTCTAATCTATATAGTATTGCATATGCAGTCAATCCCAAAACAAAGATATTCCGAGGGTGGAAACAATTCGGCAAATTTGAAGAGACGAGTCGTATTATCCAAAAAAAATGACACCCACTGTAAAAACTATTGGTAGTTTCACTTAACAAATCATTTTTACACTTGGAACAAATATTTCACCTACTGCAAGAAATTTTGTCCCCAATTGAGAAAACACTAGTGGTTACTTTCGATATGTAATTGTCCTAAGTAAGTATATAAATTGACGTCCAAAACAAAACTGAAAATTAGCATTCGAATAATTGCTACTGTTCGCAGGATAGAACTACTAATAAACTGACAATTAATTCCAATTCTAAAGTGCTACACCAAAATGTATGGAAGTATGCGACTGAACTCTTCATTGAAAGCGACTATATTCTTGCTTGCCTATGAAAAGATGTTCAATAGATAGCGACAGGAATAAACGACATTTTTGTGAAGCAGTACTGACAATAAATTTCCGGTATCATTGCTCGTATTTGCCCTCCAATCGTCAATAATTTGGGATTTACTGTATTTGTAAAGAAACGTCAGTGGGCGGACCTACAAGCGCTTAGGGTGATACTCACTTACCAAAAAAATTATTTTGCGGAAAAATGACGCAACCTTTATTCAACCCTATCCAAAGAATATACATATCTTGATAATCTTGACGTGTTCTTGGACTGCAGTCGAAGTAAACGAAAGTTGAACTCTGGCAACCGATTAAGTAAACTACCATTGTTTTGAGTTGACCCCAAAGCTGAATTTCTTACATCAGAATTTCAACTTATATGTGTTATTACGAATACGTAGGAATTTCGAACCTTGGGGTAGCATTTGGAGTGGAATCAAACCTCAATTTTTTAGTTAAGCTCTGTAGGCTTCTAATTTTATGTCAAGATGAACGAACATTATGTACGAACACTTTGTATATAGGCTACTCTGTAATAAGCAGTTGTAGAGGTTACATAATTGTCCAATTGATTAACGAACCGAGTGCAACGTAGAGCGGCAGATTAAGATTACGAAATCAGTAGTAAGAAACTGAAGTTGATTTCCAAAAAAATTGTAAAATCTATACTAGTTTTTTTAACAAGATATTATTTTCAAGAATATTGACCCAAATTTGCAAGAGTTCTCCACCATGTCCAATAGTCGAAACTTTGAAAATAACTGTGAAAGTACGTACATGCAAATTCGGAGGAGGAAGAGAGGGGGACTAAACAGGGCTTCCCCTACAACTTGGATGAAGTTTGCAGTGTTGTCTAGTTTTGAAGGGGACTTTAGACCTTAGACTAGTAGTCTCTCTGCCCTTCCCTAAGCAGGAGCACGACTTAAACTTGCACAGAGTTGCATAAACCAATTTAAGTTCATGCAGGTAGTATCATAAGTTGGGTATTCTTGTTGGAGTTGGGCCCACGGCAAGCTAATGCTGAGAGAGGGCACCTTGGTCTTGAAACAACAAGAATAATTTGCATTACTCTTGTTAGTTCATTTCATTTGGCACTCTTGTATTGATATTTAGTGCAGCAGACCTGGAAAATGCTGTAATCTAATTACATAACTTGCTTGAAACACAAGCATTAATTGCACTTTGCCCACAGACGTCAAATCTTTGCCACAACAAGGGTATTGTATTTTATTGTCCCAATTCTTATTCTCCAATTCAACTTTTAGTACCTATTATAGCTGTTTCTTACTGTTCCTTACTATTTACTACGATTATTCGCTAAGCCGGCTCTAGTCATAATGAGTCGCCCGAAAACACACTTCTCGTTTCGTAGGTATTTTTGCTAAGGGGTTACTAAGGATGCTACCGTAATCGTGATACTAATAATCTCACTCATATCACATGCAGAGTCCTCGCTTGTGGGCCGATGTTATATGTGTGAACATGTAGAAAAGCGAATTTCGCCATTTTGAGCTAATTGCCAGATCCCTCTTCAGGAGCACAAAATTTTTTCTTTCTCATTTGTTGTCTATATTGTCACCGGATAGTCGAATGCTATTGTTGCAAAGAATCGTTCCAAGCGTGTTGATATGGTAGTTTGCGGACGACGCGTACGTGTATTGAGGTTTGAGTCCTACACGATCAGATTGATGTTGTATTCTATTATCTTTGATATTTCACTGTAGAAAATAGTGATTTTCTGACTCCTCTTTGCATAACTTACTTGTAATTTCTTAGCACATTACATTGTAATTGGAATTCGAGCTATATATGTGACAATACTGAAAATTGCAACACCAATATGGTTTTCTTGTCAACACAGTTAATAAATTAATAGAAAATGTTCCGTCTGCCACAGACCATCATGTAGAATAATAGAGTAATAATAATATTAATAATAATAACGTTCATAATTTAACTAGAATCGTAATCTCATCAATGGAAGACTCGGTGTTGATCTTGAGCACCTCAACTTATCTTAAATATCACCTTGTCGCTGAATCTTAAGAACTCATTGATATTCAAATTCACACTGTCGATACTTTCATAATTGTTTAAATTAGGCAACTTGATGAACAACTTTGTGAAGTATATCTTCTGTTTTATCAAAACCTTCAAATCGTTAATGGACTTGATTGACTCCTTGTCCAAATTCAATGCAACAATTTGATTGTTGAAGTTTACAATCTTGCACTTTATAAACAGGTTATTACTGACTGGATGAGACAATAATTCTTGCGGCAGCGGTGATAAAGTTTGACCGTATTTAACTTCGGGACTATTATTTGATAAGGGGATATGTGGAAACGTAGGAGAATTTGACAAATATGGAGAATGTACATTCTTTGGAGGAGAAATTTTGTGCTTGTATGAAGGAGAATTGTATCCTGGTGAGCTTGTTTTCTTGACCAAGGGGGTGGTCACCATCTGTGGTGGTTGAACATTTGTAGGTGTACTGGATGTACTGTTCATAGGAGAGTTTACCCTATCACGTGCGTACCTTGTATCTTGGACATTGGTATTAGCGCTGTTAGCATATGAAGACACGTTTTTCCCGTTCGAATAAGTATTAGGATTGTTGCTGGAGTTTGTCTGACTAGCATTTGGATGACTACCTTTAAAATTGCTACCGTGGGAATAGTATTGGATACTGTTGGATCCGTTAGAGTACGATTTGTTAGCAACTTGAGGGAGAGAAATGTTATTCTTGGAGATATTATTTTTGGACGAGTTAGAGATTGACGGTGTACGCTTTGCACCTTCCGATTTAGTCGACCACAGTCTTGTGGCCGAAGTTGTTGGTACTCTTGCCTGTTGGTAGTTATTGTAGATATTCTTAGATTTTGTTCTTTGAGGCAATTTCGTTTGGGATTCGGCCTGGGATTCCGCTAACTCTTCTTTCTTGTAGTACTCCTTCACAACGTTTATAGACTTTGGCAATATTTTCTCATTGATTTGATCACTTGTCATGACCTGCTCGGAATCAGTTGGTAAAGCAAAACTTGGCAAGTCGTCATAGTCTAAATCTAGCCAGTTTAATAATACATGAGACGTTTGATAGTACTTGTTCAATATCAACTTGTTTACATAAATGTTTAATGCATTGCATCTCGTCAAAAGTGAAGTGATTTGCAATGCATCTTCCACATCATGCTTGCTAGGGAGTGGTTCCGGCAATTTGGGTAACTTCAATTCTTCACTGACTATTTGCAGAGTGGCTGCTATTCCTGCCATTCCCAACAATTTAATATGCAAGTTATAGAAATCTTGGTAGTAACGACAAAGATATGCCTTCGAATGGTCTGAATATATGACATCCACTCTATACCAATATCGTTGCTCGGAAAGCAAGAAGTTGGAGATAGACACCGAGGTGGGAAACGCCTTATTGTTGATGGTCAAGAAGGGTGAGGATACCGACTTAAATTGCATGTTCAAGTATTTCTGCTCTTCAATCAAGTCGTTTTGAGAGTACTCTCTACCACTGTTTTGTAGCCAAACCAACGTCACTGGATTGTGCTGGTCGTTGACTGCGATATCGATGTACAGAGCAGGAATAAGCCCCGGTTTCTCTACTCTGTCAACAAATTTCACCAAGAGCCAGCCGTTTCCAGGACGATCCAATAGCTTGAGGATGGAGCCCTTGGTCACTGAAAGCTCGTTATAATTTTCAGCCTTGAAGGAATACTTGCACACGAGAATAATATTGGCCCGCAAACTCGATTCGACATTTTCTTTCGGACTAGGCTTGGAAATGGTTAAGGACCGTACGGGCACCAGTATCGACGACACTGTCGATACGTATGAAGTCTTAGTCTTTAGCATGTAGAATGATGTTCAGTTAGAGTAGTTATTATGGGTTGTTATTGTTGTTGGGCACAAAATCTGGCGAATTGGAGAACGATAAAGAGAAAGAAAATAACATTTATTATCTTTGCTACAAGGGAGGTGATGTTCCCTCACAGGGCTGGATACACCTTTTTTGGCGACAGCCCTACCTTCCAGTTGCACTTAACATGTTTAACTATGGCCCGCCATAGATAATTATGCAGGTGCAGTTCTCTATTTCTTGTTATCGCTACAGGACCAGATAAAAAAGTTGTTTGTTGTTTTGGCTGTTTAGAATTATTTTCTGCGCGGCTTCATTTGTCGCGACACCAGCGATTGTTGTGATTGGCTGTCTATTGTCAAATGTGGTGTCGATGGAATTACAGAAGGAATATCAACGAAAGTGGATAAGGGGACGATACGAAAGGGACAGAGAAAGGGGACTCGTAGCCATTGTCGGTTCATGAGATGCTAGCTGTTGTATACTCTTCCGTAATCTATCTCCAGCTGAGGTGAGTATTAGCTGGTGGAATATACATTCCTCTGTAACACATTTTTGGGCAACCAGTTTTTTGTATGTACTGTTTCACCTTGAAAGAGAATATCTTTTTCGTCCTGTGTCTTCCACTTTCCAAAAATCAATTGGCACTACCTGTACTACCGCCATGATGGATGTGCCTTGCAATTTGAAGCATCCAGTGTCTGGAAGCTATCCATTTTGCTAGGAAGTATGACGCTTCCTCAACTGTGCTCCTAGTGCGTCTGAAAATCCAGCCATACACCTCCTCTTCCACATTATCAAGTGCAATGAAATCCCAGCAGCAGATCGTTTCGTGCCTGAGACAGAATATTCATTTCAAATCCTGTAAACCCTTTAGCAGAAACTTCGCTCATAAAACTACGAGAACATTAAATTACATTTCATATGTAGCATGGGCAAACCCTAATATTCATTTCAACATGCAAGCTACATTTGACAATCTACAAGCTTCGGCAATACCGTTAGGTAGCGCTACTACTGTTCTACAGGGGAGCAAAAGCTTGTACCCTCAAGACGGACTAGATTACGGATGTACCCATCACGCGAACCAAATATTAACAGGGTATGAATTCGAAAATTCACATTAAATCTGGATTATTAAATGATGGTGACATTTGTTCTCCTTCCAGCCATTTTTGCTTAACTAAACGGAGGAATTCTCAGTCTCGCTGGTAATCCGGAAGTGAGATATATGTATTGAGGAAAATAGAAAGAAACAAGAAGAGAGATGGGAAGAATTTTCCTTTCTTGTACTAGCATGTCCAAGTTCCCGGCAAAAATTTTTCTCTGTGTCACGTGATGCAAATTACAATCGGGTACCATCAGTGCCATTATTTTTTCACCACGCATTCTCAAAGTTTTTAAGCCTATTGTAAGTCCATAAAGACGTTTTTGATAACAACTAAAACCTGACAACAGCAGCGATCAAACCGATTGGTAGAGTATCTCTCTCCAGTTGTAACTGACAATTGGATCAATTGTACGATGTTTGCCGATAAAATATTATGTCGTTAAAAATAAATATGCCAATGCGTAGGAGATGAGAGGTATTGAGTGCTCGTAGTGTTTCGAATTTATTTTTAGGGTCGTGGCTACAAGAATATCCATTGGACAAAATTGAGAGTTAAGTTCCGAAAAAGATGGTGGCAAAGCTTGAGCGGAACAATACAAATGTTTATCGAACTTTCTCTTAGGTCACTCCAAATAAAGAGATCTGGCTATTGTTGTATTTGTCCGCGGCATCTGAGGGGTTGTTGTCTTTTTTTTTGTTCAGGAGCAATATTATATGACGTTTTGGCAGGTCGAAAAAAAAAAACATTTCTCCTTTCTTGGTGTAGACAATACGCAAGCCAACGGTTTGGGTTCAAAATGGTTTTCTGCGTTAGTAAAGATTATGATACTGTATTTACAAGTTCTGAGGACCAATAATAGGAGTGGGTGTAATTGTGTGGGCGAGAGGATGGCACCACCGCGCTGGAACGGATAATATTAACTGACTCTGAGAACGACACACTTGTTTCTGGGCTCTCCTTCTTATGTGGGAAGAACCGTGACGATTTGGACGGCCAGGCAGCAACATTTGGTTGAGGATTGACATTCCGAACGAGGAACAAAGACTACGCACCTTTTAATTTCCTAGTCAAGGCCTGGGTAAAGATGGCTAGGCTAATGTCAAAACATGCACAAAAACAGTTGAAAAATAACCAGCTGCATCCTGCGAGTACAATTGCCAATAATCGCAATTGTGGGAGATAATCTACGTGAAGTTGGAGGAATTATGGCGGAATCTGATCGTCAGCACAACTGCGGTTTCAAAAGGTCGACCTCGGTGTATTTTTTTGGTTTATATACTTGCCTTTAATGTTCGTTCGTGGCTATAGAGTTAAAAAGATCATATTCCTGATTGCTCTCACCTCCACACCTCGTTCACTACGGCAGGTTTTTCACTAGCGCGCGTTAGGCGTCCTGTATACTAATTTTCTAATCTTCATTACTAGTGGAAACTGTACTTTTTAGGTATGCATTATATTAATCTTTTTTTCATGCGGATGCTTTAAGGTACATACTATTTAATAAAACCATTTTGCAAATGGTTCCACCCAAGATACAAGAATTCCTGTTTCGATAAATGTTAGGAATGTGATTTCCATTGTCTCATGCGATCTGCAAAGGGATCTGTTGCTCATTCACCTTGTTTTTTAATACCAAACCTCCCACGTCGCACTCTAATAGACGTCCATATGGCTATGCTGTGCAAAGACACCAACTCCATCTTTCGTAAAAAGTCTTGTCTTAGTCGATTCTACATTCCAATCTTTCAAGGAGCATCCAACCAACCGCTGTCTGGTGATAGACATATTCACAAAATTATTCCTAATAATTTTGTCATGTTGCACCCATTTAGCACCATTAACAGGGTACTAATCTCGATCGCTTCGTCGCTCCATTGAGGGCAACTGTAGGTGAATCTAAATATTATTGAAGTCTAATTTTTGTTGCCCACATTGTTTCCTCCTCCTAGAAATGGGCTAATTGGGGTGCACTCTTGATTTTCATAGGGTTTACAGTACCGTACATGCCTAACCTTTATTAATTTCTTGTTTACGTAATTTGGTGGAAAGTACTGGTATTGTATTGTCTCCACTCTTTATCTATGCAACAATTTTTTTATCCACTATACCAAATCTGGCTCGGCCAGATTTTCACTTTTCAATAATCTTGGGGGATGATCGTATCTTCATTTTTTTTTGTATTAATCTGACTTTTCTTTCTCACAAGGTTTCTTTCTTTCTCGTCTACTTTTTTTCAAGTCAGGAATAAGCACCTGTTTCTTGCAATTGGTAGTAAGACTGCTTCGCCAGATACTGGGAAGCGCTTAGATAGCAGGGTTTGACAAGGTGAAGTTTAGCCTTGGGATAACGTCTTTTTTTAGTGACAGAACCGCCGTTCACATTAACCATCATCATTACCCGATCTATTTCCAATAGTTGAAGAGAATCGTCAGTTTCCAGAGCTGTTACCAAGAGTAGAAAATTGGTTCCAAGTTACCCTTGTGGTATATAGAGCTTGGCAATAAGAATAAGAGTAATAATATTAATAATATATAATCACACAAACGATTACCCTAGAAGATCCTTCGACCGCAAAAGAAATTCAAACAGAGTAGATCAATATCTGTTCAAGTTCTGTTGATCATTCTCCCCAGAGTAAGAAGACCGTTATTCTTGGCCGATATAACTCTGTATTTTTGGAGTTCTTATTAATTTACTGAGACGCTTGGATGGTGCGCAACTTGGCCGGGTTACATTTAGCTAACTTCTGAGAACATATCCAATAAAGTTTCAAATATTATATATTTGGTCAGTGTCACCTTGATTGGCCACTATCCTAGTTGACAACCCCATTCCCCTCTTTACATTCCATTATCATAACATTTTGACTACCGACTTGTCGTTCTTGCTGGTGTTTCAGAACTAAAAAATACTCCATAAACTATATATAGTCTGCATACTCTTTTAATCAAAAAAGTTTGAGAATTCCTACCTACGAAGAGTTCACCCTAATATTCTCAGACAGCTCATATAAGAGGGTACCATTATAAATTGGTATAAGTACCTTCTCCAAATAGTATAACCTGTCAGACTGTTTTTATGGTTCCAGTTTCCTTTATCATTATTCGTCATTAAACAAAGTTCGTGGTATTCACTCATTTTTGCACCCAATCGTCTTTTCTTTTCCAAACCAACTACTGCTTTCCACACAGTCCCAAACTTCGACGTGATTCTTATGGAACATCAATTAGGAGGCACTTCTCCTACCGCGACTTTCGAGAACGAGGACCCCATTAAATTGGAATCATCTATTGCCTCTAGCTCTCCTACCATGGGCATAAGATTCAATCAAAATAAATATGGATTTAATGATCAAGACCTCTATCAGTTCGATATTAATGCTCCCTTCATCCCAGTTCCACCCATGGCCATAGCCCACAACGGAGCTCCCAACCATTCTTCCAATGCTGAATTCCTCCCCTATTTAGGTCCAACACCTCAATTCCAGAATTATGGGTCTGCCACTCCTCACAACAACGACGAATTCTTTAACAACCTGTCTCACTATTCTATATTTTCGAACACACAGGCTGCCATGTCTGCCAACTCATTGCATAATAGTAGCCAAGGGCAAGGGAGCCGACCACTCGACAAGTTGAACATTGATTCGACTCCAGATTTAATCAATAATTCAATTACAGGGTGTCTGTCAGTTGACTTGATGTATAACCTTGAATTGGGGAACCACTCATTGGACTCAATT
This sequence comes from Scheffersomyces segobiensis, assembly GCA_030564745.1. NCBI lineage: Eukaryota > Fungi > Ascomycota > Pichiomycetes > Serinales > Debaryomycetaceae > Scheffersomyces > Scheffersomyces segobiensis. The sequence continues at coordinate 210,473 of JAKTZB010000004.1, forward strand.
CCCAACTCTATGATCTGCAATAGCAGAGATATTGAAGATACTTCTGTCAATTCCATTACCACCTCCCAACGAAACCAGGAAACAGTTTTGAGAAGCTTTTGTACAACACACCAAACAATGTATGATTGCGGTATATATCCCTATACTCCAACTATCAATGATATATATACACCTACATTGTCTGATACAAGTTTCACTCCTAATTCATCTGTTAACAACGCAACAACTTCAACAACTGAAGAATACAACAATAGAGGGCTAGCTACTCTAATGAATAAACCATTGCCATCATCCGCAAGCTCGCACTCAGTAGACCCTAAAATTAGTAAGAGGCTGTCTATTACCAGATTGAACAACGGGGTAGTAGCGTCCATCAAGAACAAAAAAGGCTTGATGTTGGCCACCCACATCTCCAATGCAAACAATTCTCCTCTAATTGAATTTTCCCCAAAAATTTCTCCGTTGTGCAATAAATATAAGGCAATGGAGCTCAACCTGACTCCTAACAAGAGTAGATCAGTATCGAACGGAATTACTTCCTATTCAATGGGCTCAGGACCCACACCCATTTCGAGTGCAGGTTTACCACAAATGGACATATTCCGTCACAATTCAGATTCTTCTGCTTCTTCATACGTCTCTTCTGAAACACCAAGTAGAAAGACCTATCCAACACTTAAAGAGGGAATTAAGAAATCTAGAAAGACTTCAAAGAAAGTCAAAGATCTGATTGATGACACTTATGGTACTCCACCAAAACCCAAGAAATACACTCGAAGAAGATTGTTACCAAGATCCAAGAATGGATGCTGGATTTGTCGTATCAAGCATTTGAAATGTAACGAAGTCCGTCCTATCTGTGCTGGCTGTGCAAAGTTTGGCATTGCTTGTGACTACAATCCAGAGAAACCAGATTACGTAATTGACAAGAACATAAGAAAAGAAAAGTTATTGGATCTTTCTCTTGTTCGTAAACTGAAGCAGTCGAACGAGAAATAACAAAATGAGTATACTCAAGGTGATCATTACATCAGCTCTGAACCTCTTTCATTCGTAGGCGGTACAACAAGATCCACTTAGACGTGTGCGACAAAAAGTTTTTGGGTGCAAAAAATTATGAATACGATAAGGAAAAAATATTACTGGAAAATATCCTCGTTTTGTAAGGTACTTTTCTGTGTTTCCACTCCTACGTTGTGATATCTGTTCTTTCTGACCTGTTGGCGAATTAATAGTGCAACTGTGCTGATTTTCCAGTCTTTAGTTTATTTGGTGTGGAGTTTTATAGACTTTTATTTCTTCTTCTCGTTGTTAATCACTTTTCTGTTCATTTCTAATTCTTCTTCTTTTTTCCACTACTCCCACCAGTTGCAAAACAGACCACGCCAACTCTCTCCTTAATAAAAATATTATTATTTGCTGTTCAATATTGTTGTCTAAGTGTATGTAGAATTCTATTATATTTACTATTTACTTTGTTTGCGTTCCTTGTCACAGACTCCTTTTAAGCTAAACCAATAAGTATTGCATTTGTGTGATTATAGAAATTATGAATGCTACTTTTTCTGAGCTTACACATATATTCTTATCCTTCCACCAGTTTTTCACTTATTCTTGCCAACCTATTCCCACTCACTGACAGTTATCTTCTTGCGGATAATGGTCTCGCGATCATTAGTAGAAACTATTCTTGAATCTCCATCTTCAAGATCAGCAGGAAGGATACCCTGGTTGTACTGCACCATAGATATGATATTACCTTCAAATCCAATCCAAGGTCCATTCAATGGATCGACAAGATAAGGATATGTATAGTCGGTGTATTGTTCTCTTTCTTCATCTATAGTAGATCTTCTCCGCGAGAGACCACCTTCGTACGTGCGAGTTGTCAGAGTCCCAGTCATCAAAAATGACGATTCATCCATTATCAGGTCGTCGTCAATTTCTGATTGGAAAGTTTCAGCTTCTATTTCATTTGATAACAGCAGCCTGTCGTCATCAAATTCTTTATCAAATGAATATGGGTTCTGTATGGCTCTCAAAGCGATGAAGGTGTTCAATGGCACGTAATACTTTTCGAAATTCCAGAAGATTACAACAGTTACCACAGGCAAAGGCGAACACAATAACGATAATAAGATAGCCTTTTCCAAAACTAAAGTACCACACATGAACAATTGAAAAATAATCAAACCCAACATAACTCTTCTGAATATCATTGGCCAAACTTTACCTGTAGAATGAGGAGGGTGCACAAAATTGTACACCAATTGATACCTATAGACAAACCACCCAAGAACAAAATATACGAGACCACTTGTGACGATCTTTGTAGACACTACAGAGTAAATCAAAATGATCATGAAAATGAAGATGTGCTGTGGCAAATGGATACCAAAATCAAAGACTTGAGGTGTATAATAATAGCTCCTATAGTCTCTTGGAGTCTTCAAGAACATGTTACGGAGTAGGAATAACTTTGCAAGAATATTCAACACCAAAAAGTCGCTGATCTGAAGCAATTTCACAGGAAACATTGCGAGGCCCTGCAATAGGATCAAGTCCACATAAAACAATGAGTACTTTCTAAGAGCGGAAGCAAGTGTTTTTGCAATTTTTGTTGTATCGCTAATATATGAAAGGTAATCCCAAATAGTCCCGGTGGTCATGAAGGCCAAGAACAAGATGAAGAAATTGAAGAAGAAGTTTTTCAGCAAAGTGGACAATTCAATCTCACTATTAGAGGAGTATCCTTGATGCATACACAAGAATTTGTAAAAATAGGGCACCAGTAGTGACAAAGCAGAGAATAACAATGGAGGTAATATACCGGTGACAATCGTCGTCAAGAACTTCGATTTGCCAATGAATTTGCCTAACGATGGCCAAAATTTAATTATGGATTTCAAATCTAACAAAGATGTTAAAAGCGCAACCAAGAAGATAATAACTGCATAACTTAGAATTATAATTATAGTGATAAGATAAGATTTTATCATCCTCTTAGCATATGACATTTTCAAGTTCTCCCACCTTATGTCTTTAGGAGCTGGAGCCAAGTTGACAATCATCTTGTATACTCTTGGATCGAGGATGGTCTGTGCTGCCATTTGTGCAGAAGCTACTGATTCCATGGTTATGAAAGCACTTGGCAACTGCTTGAATTGGGGATTTTCGTCTGTATTTATGGTGGAGAAGTTCGAATCGAAACGGTCTTGGATGTCACGAATCTTGCTGTTGATGGTCATTAACGATTTAGACAAGTCATTGATATCCAGGTCGACTTTTGCACCAGTAGCAGCATCCACTTTTGGAGCATATGAGACATTGAGATCCGGCATCACCGAAGGGGTTCTGTCCTGAGTATATATATCGATAGTTAGTTCGTTTTTGGATGCGTAGAGGTCTTCCAACCTGTTGATAATTCTACGTCTCTGTTTGAAGAGGTGCTCCATAGGAGTCCAGTCGTACATGAGTTTCACGTCGATGACTTTTCCGATGCCCAAATCCTCTATAAACCTCTTCAATATCTGAGGGTCGTTCTTCTTTAGGATCTTTTTCGGTATCCCATCCAAACGGATAGTTCTATCAGTAATGGAGTTCTGAGAAGCCAAGTATTTCTGTCTAGTTTTCAACACTTTCAGAGTGAACTCAAACAAGTAGACGTATACGATGATAGAGAAAAGGTAGGTGAATACGGGGTATACCCACAAGTATTTGGGGAAGTCGTCGTTGATGTCTGGAGGATGGTTTGGGTTTGATGGATCTTCGCCCGTATACAAGAAGCCCGAAGACACTATTTTGCCCCAGGTGATGTTATCCTTATCGTAATTGCCTGTAAAATAGTACCTAACAGGACTGAGGATGCAGAGGGCGATGATAGCGAGAAGGAAGAAAACTTTGATTCCCATTCTGAAGAATTCCAAGTACACATAGGCATCCAAGCCTGAGAAGTTGAGAATATCTTCATCAGAGAGTTTGTATATCACCGAGATCCAGCCAAAGTAGTTTCGTGGTAACGGCTGGAGTGGGCTGGCCCAGCTCTTTCTTAAAGTTCGTACAGCATAGATATGTGGCCATCGGTAGCGCAACACACAGAAGAGACAGAACGATATGAGACCTAGAGACGAACAGAAGAGGAGTTGCGCCTGGAACACCCGCTGGGGCCCACGAATGGCTATGGGGTCGTTGGGCTCACCCATGGACGAAATAGATTTGGACATAGATTTATTTTATGGTAGAATTGTGCTGTGAAGTGTTATATCTAGTAGTATATGATGGGATAGTATATGATCTGGTGGTTGCCTATTCTAAACGGTGTACAATAGTGTAAGAAGTGATGGTGGCTTATTGTCGCTTATTTCGATAATGAAAGGTGTGAAAATTTTAAGAGCCAGTTCACATGATCGGTATTAAATTACGTAGTAACGATTTCGAGTACATATATAGTCCACAATTGCGACGCGACTTGTATACAAACAGACTCTGTTTTGCTTAATTTGTAGTTGCTGTGGTTAGCCGAATTATACAAAGAGATCAAGCAGGCAAACACGAATCGCAGGTAATGGGGATGAAGAAAAGATGAAGAACTAAGTATGAAGTGCAAAATAGGAAGTATAAAGTATGCTGAAGGCGATATGAATACCTCCAAGAGTAAATTTGTATGGTGAGATGCTGAAAAGTAAACACTGAATAAGTGCCGTCTCACTTCTAACATGTGCTCATAGTAAGGACGAACACAATTGTGCGAACACAGAATATCTGCTGAAAATGTACAGCAGTATTAAACAGACACATATGAGCAACTTTCCAGATATTCGATAGGAAATTGGTATTCATCTTGTCATATTGCCATCATGAAGATATGCTTATGAAACTTGGTGACACACTCTAGCAGATCGGCTCCCATGCCGCAGATCACGTGAGCTTCACTCGGAAACGTCGTCGAAAAAAAATATATCACCCATAAAATCTGGGATAATTCAAACCTACCATATATAACTAAAACACCATCTCCAACATAACCCAGTAGTGTCGCCAGTCCAGGCTCTGCTGAACTTCTCTCCAACCTTCCCCAAGAGCATCTGACCCCAAACCAAAGCTCTACTCATCTTACTAGTGTCTCTGCTGGAATCTACATCTCCACCTCTTCGCCCCAAATTTCATAGCAGAGAAACTTTTCAGCTTATCGGACGTCTTTCACATCCACTATAAAACCTCCATTTTCGCTGCGACACTCAGCAATTATCCGTGAGCAACACTGAGTAACCATGAGTGACGTCTACATTGTTGTCCACATTGCAGCCACCTGCGACGAGTCCACCACCTACGTGACAAAGGACTCGTCTGAGTTGATTGAGTTTGCCTGGTCAGTCGTCGATGCCACGACTCTCGAAAACTTGGAGAAGGAGTCAGTCTTGGTGAGGCCGGTCAATACGCCCATCACTCCGTACTGTTCTCAGCTCCACCGAATCACATGGGAGCATGTGAGAAATGCTGGATCATTCAAAGACGCTATTGTCAAGTTCGACACCTACATCCAGGACAAGATCGTCTCTCAGAATAAGGAGTTCTCACTTGTAACTTTTGACATGTCCAAGTTGAGAGTGCAGTTGCCGCGTGAAGCAAGAGACAAGGCTGTAGTGTTGCCTCCATATTTGCAACATCCTCGTGTGTTTGACTTACTGACGGAATACGCAAAATGGCAGATTACACATCCTGAGGCTCTTTCATACACGGCGTCATCTCTCTCTAATGTCATCACTGCTCTTGAAGTTGAAATAGATCTGGAGACTGAAGATGCCTTGAAAAACCCCTTGTCGTCATCGTCTACTCCTCCGCCTACAGCGCTGTCGTCGTCTTCAACCACGTCTTTCTCGTCTGAACCCTCAACAACTAACCCGGTCAGAACATCGTCACCAGCCGCTTCAATATCAGGTGATACTAAGACCATGGCTACCGTTAACCTATTCACAAAGATCTTGGTACAGCTTATTAGAAAGTCTATCCCCGTGGAAGACCACGCTTCTGTGCTTACAAAACCATACGATTCTGCTCAGGACGTCTCCGTGTTCTTATCAGAAAGATCAAAAATCTTGTACCTCTATAATTTGCCTAACGATACCACCCAGTCAGAGTTGGAATCGTGGTTCACCCAGTTCGGTGGAAGACCTATCGCATTCTGGACCTTGAAGAATCTCGATTCCGCTGATGCTGGAAAAACTAACACTACCAGCTCCAATTCTCCACATAAGTCCAAGGGAATTGCTGGTTTTGCTGTGTTTGCCACTCATGAAGAAGCTTCAGAATCCTTGTCTATGAACGGTAGAGTTTTGAACGATAGAGCGGTCGAAGTGCAACCCTCGTCTACTAGAGTCTTGGATAAGGCTAATGACTTGTTGACTCCCTTCCCGCCTTCAAAGAACAGAGCCAGACCAGGTGACTGGACATGTCCATCTTGTGGGTTTTCGAACTTCCAGAGAAGAACACACTGTTTCAGATGCTCTTTCCCTGCTTCTAGTGCTGTTGCCATCCAGGAGTCGATCTACTCCAACAATAATCATAATGGCAATAGTCGCCGTACTAACAACAACAATAATAATAATAATAATGGCTATATCAATGGAGCCAATGGTAACCAAAACAACAACAATAACAATAATGGCTACATCAGCGGAGCCAATGGCAACCAAAACAATAATGGTAATAGTAATAGTGCAAACGTTCAGCCCAATTTCAAGTTGGCGTTGAACTCTGCTGTTGTAAATGCTGCTGCTGTCTTAAACTCCAACAATTACGGCAGCACATCTTACCATGACAATAACTCCCAACAGAGAGACTCTCCATATTCAATTCAACAAAGTCACAGCGGTGTCAACCACCACAATAATAACTCCAGCCACAACCAGGGACACCATAATAACAATAACAATAATAACCATTCTCGTTTGCATTATAACAATAGTGTTCCATTCAGAGCTGGAGACTGGAAGTGTGAAGTGTGTGTATACCACAACTTTGCAAAGAATTTGTGTTGTTTGAAGTGTGGAGCTTCCAAACCAGCGCTAGCTGTAAACAACCACCAAGTTAACACCGCTCATTCTGTAAATTCTACTGCAGCTGCGATTGCTGCTGCTACTGCCAGTGGCCAGCCTTTGAATTTGAGCAATGGTTTCATGGGTTTGCAACAGCCTCAGCCTCAGCATGCCAACTCATATGGTCAACAACGACAGGCTCGTAATAACTCTGTTGGAGGCAACAGCGGGTACAACAACACTGTTGGTGCTAACAAAAGCCACTATCAATACAATGGTAGCAACTTGCGTGGAAGTGGAAATGGCACGCCTACACAATTATTGCCTCAGCAATTGATGATGATGCAGCAACAGGTCCAGCAGCAACAACAGCAATACCAGCAGTATCCACATCATCAGCAGCAACATCAACAAGTTCAATCCCAGATTGTGAACCAGCAAAAGTACTCCAGCTCAGTCAACAACTCTCCAGGGTTGTATCCAAGCTACGGAGCACAACAGGCTAATTATGCCAACAAAAACATTTCAATTCCTCCACATTCGGCCTCGGGGTTGAACGACGGTAATAACCAAGCCAATCTGGGAATTAATCCTTCGTTTGATGTTGTTGCCGGTCAAATCAACTCATTGACGTTGAATCAGTAGTATGCTTCCTTGTATATTCATTGAATAGTCTGTGATTGCCTTTGACTCGCTCGAGCCTATATGTAACATTCACCGAAAACTTTTAATCATTATTTTGCATGCTTCTTCGTCGGAAGACGATCCAGTCTGCATCCCTCATTTATCTTTTCGTTTTTTTTTTGTTGTTTTTGTCATTGTCATACTAGATGGACCAATTTTGAGTCTCAGTAAAGAATAGAGATGGGGATTACAAGTGGGTTCTTTTTGTTTGTTTGTTTGTTTTGGTTATATTGCTTCGTGTGGATTTAGAGATATATTTGCTTATATGTCTTGCCCATATTCCTTTGAGAGAACTACTTACCCTAGCCAAACGTCGCTCAACTACAATTGCGTCCTTGCTTTTATTCTATATGGTGTCTTTTGGTGTGTTTCTGCAGGAGGATTTCTTTTTAGATTAGTTTGTATTTTTGATACGATTCGAAGAAGGTAATCAAAATCTAAGATCGGTAAGAAGTGTAAAGGTGTAGTTATTCTTTTGAAGTTTTAATGGTTGCGAAAAACTAAAAATTCTAATTATACAATAGTAACGACCTATTGTGTTTAGTTAGGCAAAATTGACATCTATCTGCAGGATGTTATACACTCTTCTTGAAATAACGACACGTATAATCAAGATTTCGTATTCTATTATCATTTTCTACAAGATACAATTCTCTTCCACCTCAATTAACTTTTATCAGTAGAATAACTTTAGCAATGGGCTCAGACAAGTACTCGGTGATATTGCCAACCTATAACGAAAGAAAAAACTTACCCATCTTGGTGTATTTATTGTCTGAGACATTCAAGAAGAACAACATCGACTGGGAAGTAATCATTGTGGACGACAATTCTCCCGATGGTACTCAAGTTGTTGCAAAACAGCTTATTGACATCTTTGGCGCAGATCACATTCAATTGAGAGCCAGAGCTGGCAAGTTGGGTTTGGGGACAGCTTATGTCCATGGTTTACAGTTTGTCACTGGTAACTATGTGATAATCATGGATGCTGATTTCTCGCACCATCCAGAAGCAATTCCAGAATTCATTGCCAAGCAGAAGAGTGAAGACTTTGACATTGTCACCGGAACAAGATATGCCGGCAACGGAGGTGTTTTTGGTTGGGACTTGAAGAGAAAGTTGGTTTCCAGAGGTGCCAACTTCCTTGCTGCGACAACGTTAAGACCAAACGTGTCAGACTTGACTGGGTCTTTCAGATTGTACAAGAAGGCTGCTTTGGCTAAAATCATTGAGGTTACCCAGTCTAAGGGCTACGTCTTCCAGATGGAAATGATGGTCAGAGCCAGGTCATTGGGATTCAAGATTGGCGAAGTGCCAATATCTTTTGTCGACAGGTTGTACGGTGAGTCGAAATTGGGAGGCGATGAGATCGTTGGCTATTTGAAGGGTGTCTGGACCTTGTTTACCAGTGTATAGTTAGTAATGTACATTTAGGAATAGAACATAATGAGAAGAAATTGAGTAATGAAAAAGTGCAGAAAGATATGCAATTACCTATTCTACAAATGTCTGAAAATCGTCAAGCTACTAGTATCGGATCATATATGTCTCCTAATATGGAGCTGTCTTTATGTAACCCTTCTTACTAATATGCCTCTGTACATGTCAAATATGGAAGCCTATGAAAATCTTATGTATGCACAGAAGTCGCGCTGCATTTTTCGATTCACAATCTCAGCTGTACAAAAATTTGAACTTCCAGAACGCAGTTCATAGTTATTCGTTCCAATAAAATAAAAAGACCAGAGGGTCTATTTACAATGGCAAGGGATACCTATTTGAAGAAAGTTTTAGGCGATGAATCTTTCGGCCGTGTTCAGAGAACTAAGGTGGTTATGGTTGGTGCTGGTGGTATAGGATGTGAACTCTTGAAAGACCTACTATTGACCGGATATGGCGAGATCCATATTGTCGACCTCGATACCGTAACTCTCTCCAATTTGAACAGACAGTTCTTATTCCATAAGAAAGATATTGACAAGTCAAAGTCCTTGACTATAGCCAAAGCTGTACAATCGTTCAACTATTTTGGTACCAAATTAGTACCTCATCATGGCAATATAATGGATAATAACCAGTTTCCACTTACGTGGTGGTCGCAGTTCAGCTATGTGTTCAACGCATTGGATAACTTGGAAGCTAGAAGATTTGTGAACAAAATCTGTTTGTTTCTCAAGAAACCGTTGATGGAAAGTGGTACCACTGGGTTTGAAGGGCAGATCCAGCCCATCTACCCATACTATAGTGAGTGTTTTGACTGTCAAACCAAAGTCACGCCAAAGACTTTTCCAGTGTGCACCATCAGATCAACACCATCACTTCCCGTTCATTGCATCACGTGGGCAAAGGAGTTCCTCTTCCACCAATTATTTGATGAATCTGAGACTTCTACTATGAATAATGAAGACCAGATCAAGAACGAGACTGATGATGTTCAAGAAAAAGAAAACTTGGCTAAGGAAGCCAACGAACTTTTAGACTTGAGAAATCAGATTAAATGTTTGGAGGGACCAGCGTTTATAGAGCTGCTTGTCGTCAAGATTTTTCAGGCAGATATCGAGAGGTTATTATCGATCGATACATTGTGGAAGTCTCGTAGAAAGCCTACACCTCTAAACTTCAATGATTTTGCTTATGAATTACAGCAGCTAATTCATGCAAAGAGCAGCATCATAAGCACCGATACAAAAGTGTGGTCAGTGTTGGAAAACTTGCTTGTATTGTACAAGTCTGGAGTGGCTTTGCAATCCAGATTAAAATCTGGAAAAGAGCTGTTTGTATCGTTTGACAAGGATGATGATGATACTCTCAACTTTGTTGTGGCTGCATCCAACTTGAGATCTTCGATCTTTGGGATATCTCTCATGTCCAAGTTTGATATCAAGGAGATTGCAGGCAACATCATCCCAGCCATTGCTACTACAAATGCCATCATTTCTGGATTTTCGAGCTTGAACGGTACAAAATTCTTCAAACACGACTATGACAAGACTGGAAGTGTAGATTTCACTCCAATTGCCAAGGAATCTTCCACGGTTTTCATTAGTATCAAACCAAACAAATACATCACAGCTGCATCGTTAGTTCCTCCCAATGAAAGTTGTCCTAGTTCGTCATTACTTTCGTGCGGTGTTATGAATTTGACGAAGCAAGAGTTACAAGAATACACCTTGCGATGGCTCGTAGATGAGTTGGCAAAGAAGTACGGCTACGAGGACGGGGACTTGTCTATCATTGTAGGCAAGTCTCGATTAGTCTACGACGTTGATTTCGAAGACAACATCGAAAACTTTTTACTGGAGCTATGTGGATTTGAGGACGGCGATCTTGTTTTGATCCAAGATGAAAACGACGAGTTGGAGAATCTCGAACTTTATATTACAGTTGTTGATGAGCCAACCGCGGAAAAATTGCCTAACATACAGTTGAGAGAGAAGAAGGTAATAGAAGAGAACAATGATGGTAAACAAGGAGATGATGTGATTGGAAATGGCAGTACAGATCACGACGGTACTCCTATGGTTATTATTGAAGATGATGAAGATGCAGATTTAGTGATGATAGTAGAACCGGCACTGAAGAAAAGACGAATAGATTGTGAAAAACTTGAGAAAATGAAGCAATAGAAAAGCAAGAAGAAATTAGAATTGATTTTTTAGACACTAAAAGTTTATCCATAGTTAATGTCATTACCACTATTATCATATCGCTCTCTATTACGGTCATAATCGACACCTAGTCGAATTCGACGTTATGACATGGTCTTGTCCATATACTACAGAGATGTACCGTCTTGCCTGATTAGGAAAAGATCTCACGTGATTCGGACACTACAACCTTCGCGTTTTCGGTGGCAGAGAAAATAAAGCGTAGGGATGATTGAGTCTCACTTCTAGAACTGGCCACCACTTGTTCTTCATCGATTCTTAACTGAAGAATTCCCATTCGCTCTTAATTGATCTTATATATCTCGAAGAATGTCCTGGCAAGCTTACACCGATAACTTGGTCGCTACCGGCAAGATCGACAAGGCTGCTTTATACTCCAAAGCTGGAGACTCGTTGTGGGCTCAATCGTCTGGATTCCAATTGCAAGCTACTGAAATCTCAGAGCTCGCCAAGGGTTTCGACGACCCTTCGGGATTGCAAGCCCACGGCTTGCATATTCTCAATCAGAAATACTTTTTGTTAAGAGCTGACGACAGATCCATCTATGGTAAGCACGAAGCCGAAGGTGTGGTTGCTGTCAGATCCAAGCAGGCCATCTTGGTTGCTCACTATCCATCGGGAGTTCAGGCCGGAGAGGCCACTACTGTTGTGGAGAAGCTTGCTGACTACTTGATCAGTGTTGGCTACTAGAGAAGAGTTCGGCTTTTCTCTACTCATGGCCAGTATAGCTAGCTAATTTATAATCTACACTTATATATATATACCTTGAACATGTTTTTGGACTTGTGTCTACATGTCAGATTGGATAATGTGGCAGTTCCAAAGGATTGTAGATGATTTTATCACATAGATTCTTACATTTTGGGTTGATCATATCTTGTGCTTTACGAGTACATTTGTAACGACTACATTTATCGAATATTTCATAGTATTAATAAACACAAGACCATTTACATACTTAAACAATATCAACATATATTTGGTAGTCCTACTTATATCACATCCATACAGTTATCTATATCTATGTCTCTACATCGTTGTGTCTACACTAATCTTCTTGTTACATCTTGATATCAAATCTTTCGCTGTCCGATATTCAATTTTTATTCTAGACCTTGTATAACAAGTCCAGAACACCGTCTAGCTTCTTTGGCAAACGTACAGCTAAGCCAACTGGGTGGATAATAGCGTTGTCGAGATCCCAGATTCCTTCCTTGTAGTAAACATCGGTCTTCAAAAAATCAATCACTTCTTGTTTAGAGTTGGCAGCAACTTGCAAAGTGCTACCAGCAAATCGAGTCTTAGCCTCGTCGTGGTAGATGGCTCCTCCCAAGGTGAGAACACCAGAATTAACTGCCAGGACAATTCCAGTAAGATGTTGAGATCTAACCTTTGATCTGTCCACATCTGGCTTGTCAAAAACGACGACGTTGTACTCGGTGGACATGGTGCAAATAGAGGTGGAGAATTGGCTTCTTAATGGAACAATTGCTGTTCTGAACTGTGTGAAACTCCTGGAAAACATGTATTTCCGATAATGATGAATTTTCGATCTCCACATTTTCTCTTCCTTATACCGGCCGCTTATGTGAGATCATGTGATCTACTTTCCACAGCGCTATAAAGGCTCTACATTTTCTGTTCCATACTGTTGTTCTAATATGTTTATTGGTAAAGATAATGAAATAGTAATAGTAATAATGATATACTGTTGACAAAAAGAAGTTGAAGATGATGAATGAGACAAATGAAAAATATGCTCGTCTTCCAGTTGTCGGTTAATGCAATGAAATAGGTAGAAGACATTGTCCTCTGTTAGACGCAAGGAACCACACTAAACGGTTGATTTTCAACATTATGGAAGAAAAAATAGTCTATTGTAGAAGGAGAATCCCTCAACGTCTAACCAGCTCCCAGCGTAGACCGAGAATAGACTGTCCAATGTGCAATGGTTGACCGGAGCAACCACCAGCACTAGAAGATTGTCCAAATTAATAAATTCTTATGCTCTACGACTAACCTACGAGCTGGAAGTATCGATAGGAGCGTACACTTTGATTCTTTCCTTTCTTGGACCCAACTTGTCAGTCTTTATACCAGCACCATATTCGTTGAGAAATGGGGAATGTGCTGGAATCAAATTGGTTGGCACAGGTTGTGGATCGGCGATTCTTCTGTATTGCCTCTGGCCAATACCACCCTTGTCTCTGATGAATTCTTTGACGAAAGAAGTCTTGTATCTCTTCAAGTAGTTTTCGTTTCTCAAAGTCTCACGTTCTCCACTAGCCTGTTGGTTGTATAATTGAGTGGTAACTAATGGCTTGTCTGTCTTCTCGTGGTTCTTGTAGACAAGGAAGGCACCGGCTGCAGCAGCAACACCAAATACCTTGGTGACGTTGACTTCGAACGTCTTGGGAGTAGACGAGTGTGTATCATGGTGGTGTGAAGAGTTGAATCTCTTAAATGTATTTGCTATCGAACGCGAAGCAGGTCTAGCTCTATAGAACATGATCGTTTTCTGGTGACTGGACTGGTTTATACAATGATATAATAACTACCAGATGGTAAAAAGTTGAATTTTGTTCAGGTAAGGGTACTCGTTATTATTTGGATTTGAATTCTTTGTATGGTTTGAGGTGTGCACTGAGCTCGAAAAATTTTAGCCAATGAAATAATTGAGATTTGAGTAGTTTGGTATTGTCACGTGAATTGAATATACAGGAATTCAAATATCGTCATATTCCAATTTGCACCCATAGCATTGGGAAAAAGTGAAAAGGCATACAGAGGTGTAGATATTTGTTGATTTAATCATGATCTCATATTAATTGCCAAGCAGAAGTCTTAGCATGAAAGTAACAAGAAACGTTCAATTCTCCCTGTGTTACATTTCAGTCGTATGGTTCAGAAGTAAAACTCAACTACTAATCAGCTTCATCAATATATCTACAATTCTATAGTTTACCTGTAGATTATTTATACTATTAAAATTTTAAAGAAAGAAGTATAATATCATCTTCAACTTAGGAGCTCAGGTACATCAATGAACATTTAAAAGCCGTGGTGTAGATTGGCAGGGATGCATTTGTGCTATGGCACTTAAAGGTATTTCTAAAAACAGTGATTCTCAACGAAGTGAAGGTGGGTAAAATGCAACAGAGTGAATGCAGTGAGATGTAATGGGAATGTGGAGAGTGAATGTAATAAGTAATTTAGGAGGGCCAGTCTTAAACCGGTTAATATAATCCTATCGTTTCGATGCTGGGCCCAGCTCGTCACTGAAGTGGGTCTGGATCCAGGATGATCTGTATACATTGTGATTATACTGAGATTTCAAAGATGTCGCTGAAGTCGAAGCATGCCTTGCTCCGGGTGCCTTGACAATTTTTTTGGACCCAGTTCGAGAGAATCTCGTGACTATAAAGTCACTGACAATAAGGAAAACTGGAGCAAGAATGAATAAACCGGCGTTGTTGGGCAGTCTGATCATTTTGAAAAGAAGAAACAGAAGGAATTTCCTGAATGAGGTATCTGTTGAATGTATTAACAGGTAAATGCAAGGGTATTTGAATTGGTATTCTCGATTCTGAAGTCGATGCTTCTGCTATCGAAAATTGCTGGATATAAATGAGTCTAGGATCAAGTCCAGAATGCAACATGTAAGTCTCGGAATTTCAAAGAAATAAAGACAAGGAATATCAAGTAGATACTGTTCTAGTCAAAGTTATAAACGTAGCTTTGCAAGTAAAATCACTTCTTTCTGAAGTGTAATTCAAAGTAACCCGATTTCTTTATCTTGAGCCGAGAAGGTTTTTTATAACTTCAAATTAGGTCCTGCAAATAAGATGATTGGTATCCCCATCAATTGTTGTAATTCCGGCACTACCCCGAAGTGCTGTGACATACAAGTTGCAAAAGGATTACTGACAATTTATTGCACAACCAAAATCATAGTACATAGTAATAATGTACGACTACAACACTCTCGAAATCTGTTTTCTACAACTATGTCAACTATTGCTTATGTATAAAAAGATATAATAGAGTGTAACTAGAAGAAATAACAACTTGCTTGCGCATCGCAGAACTGAATATTAATATTACTTTTAGAGGCACACTTAACTGTACAAGTCATCATCTTCTTCAACGCTACCGAAAGCAGCTCCAGAGTTACCAGATCCCTCATTACCAGCAGCAGCTCCATCGTTTTCAGTGAATCTGAAGTTGGTGAATTGACCTCTGGATGCTTGCAACTGTTGGGCGTAAGATTCGTAACGACGTAACTCAGCTTCGGAAACAGAGCGCTTGGCAGTTTTCATAGCTTCTTCAACATGTGCTCTAGTGATGAATGGAACAGGGTCTTCTTCTTCTTCATCATCGTCTACTGCAGTCTTCGTCATGTCGACATCTTCTTCAGTCTTGACCTTCTCCTTTTCGGCCTTGGCTTTGTCGATTCTTATTTGGGCTTCAATAGAGTCCTTGATAGCAAATTTAGCCGATCTTTGTACAATGTATGACAAATCAGCACCAGAGAATCCATTGGTGATCTTAGCAATTTCAGCCAAATCCAAGTTGGGTTCCAATGGTGTGTTTCTTAACTGGGCTTGCAATATAGACAATCTGGCAGTTTCATCTGGCAATGGAACGTAGATCAATTGATCCAATCTACCCGGTCTCAATAAGGCAGGATCGATTTGATCAGGTCTGTTGGTGGCACCAATAACGAACACGTTCTTTTTGGCATTCATACCATCCATTTCAGTCAACAATTGGTTGACGACACGGTCCGAAGCTCCACCAGCATCACCTTGAGAAGCACCTCTAGCCTTTGCAATCGAATCTAATTCATCCAAGAAAACAACAGTTGGAGCAGCAGCTCTGGCCTTGTCGAAAATATCACGAATATTGGATTCAGATTCACCATACCACATACTCAACAACTCTGGACCCTTCACCGAAATGAAGTTGGCAGAAACTTCTGTAGCAACAGCCTTGGCCAAAAGGGTCTTACCGGTACCTGGAGGACCAAAGAATAAGACACCCTTGGTTGGAGCCAAACCAAACTTCTGGTATTGGTCTGGATGCAAGACAGGGTATTCCACGGTTTCCTTCAATTCGTTCTTGATGGCATCTAAACCACCAATATCGTCCCAGGTCACATTGACGTTTTCGACCACAGTTTCACGCAAGGCAGATGGGTTGGAGTTACCGAGAGCAAATCTGAAGTTTTCCATGGTGACACCTAACGAGTTCAAAACTTCGGCATCAATAGTTTCTTCTTCCAAATCTATAAGATCCATCTTTTCACGAATCTGCTGCATGGCAGCTTCTGAACATAACGAGGCAACATCAGCACCAACAAACCCGTGAGTTTCAGATGCGATTGCTTCTAAATCAACATCGTCAGCCAACTTCATGTTCTTGGTGTGGATTCTTAAGATTTCCAAACGTCCTTCGGCATCAGGAACACCAATGTCAACTTCTCGATCGAATCTACCAAATCTTCTCAAGGCAGGATCGATAGAGTTGGGTCTGTTGGTAGCAGCGATCACTACGACGTTGGATCTGGCCTTCATACCGTCCATAAGAGTCAACAATTGCGAAACGACTCTTCTTTCGACTTCACCATTGGTTTTGTCTCTCTTTGGCGCAATGGAGTCGATTTCGTCGATGAAGATGATAGAAGGAGAGTTCTTTTCGGCTTCTTCAAAGGCCTTTCTCAAGTTCGACTCCGACTCACCGGCCATCTTGGACATGATTTCTGGACCATTGATCAAGAAGAAAAAGGCACCAGTCTCGTTGGCTACAGCACGAGCCATGATGGTCTTACCGGTACCGGGAGGTCCATACATCAAGATCCCCTTGGGAGGCTTTATACCGATGGACTTGAACAATTGAGGGTGTCTCAAAGGTAACTCCACCAATTCTCTGATTTGTGCCATCTGCTTCTTACAGCCACCAATATCGTCGTAACCTACATCGTTCAAGTTGTTTTCTTCGTCTTCACGGTTAATAGGATCACCTTCACAGTGAATAATGGTGTCTTGAGCTACAATCGCGATCTCCTCTGGGTCAACCTCTACAACCTTGAACTCGACCTGTCTCATACCACCTCTGACGGTGAACAAGTCGCCCTTTCTTACGGGTCTATAAGCTTCCACGAAGTAGGGCTTCAAGTAAAGATCGAACAATGAACCAGTGATACCCTCAACAGTGTCGGCGATAGGCAACACAGAGATCCGGTTGGCGTACTTGATGTCGGGACAAGGGTGGATGGTCACAATGTCACCCAATCTGACACGCAAGTTGTTACGCACACAACGGTTGATGCGAGCAACTCCGTCATCCATATCGTCATCAGCCAACACGATCAAGACGGTATCCTTTCTCTTCTTTCCTTTGACCAAAACGGTGTCACCACGGAACAACTGCAACAATTCCATTGTGTTGGACGACATAGTGATGACTGAGTTATCGTCATTAATGGCATCGTCGACAACCAAAGCGTTGTCCTTCTTCTTCCTTCTCAAGATGGCGGTGGCGGTCTTGTCGTCGACGGCATGGGCACCAGAGGCATCAAAGTGAGGTTTCTTCTCTTCTTCTCCAGTCATGATTGTACTGATAGATAATGTATAGAATGAGATTACGAGTTCGTTGAATTGATTAGTTGATAATTGGAACTGATAAAATTGGTTAGTTGGCTAGTTTAATTGGTGACAATAACTAATAACGACCTACTGTTGTAAGGCTGGGGGAATGGTTCTCAATAATTGCTAGACTGATAGTGTCAGATCTGGAGAGAGCGAAACTACACAAACTAAACAAAGCAGACAATTACGGGATTACGACAAACGACTATGCTTGCTGAAAGATGTAATTGCGAAAGACTCTTTCCACTAGAGTTATTCTGGGTAAAATGGGTTGTTTCGGGAACAGAGAAATAGTGACAAATTGTATAATTGGGAACAGAAACGTACTTATATAGTGTCGGTGGAATATCGTGGAATCTTGGACACATGCAGGAGGCTCCTTGCCACCCAAATCTGTTGTGTGCTGTGCAGGCCAGGTGTAGAGCAGTGGCTGCGAATGCTAAATGGAAGATACGGACAAAGCTGTTTTGAGTGTAACCTATATACTTGTATTTGGGATGTTATGATAAGGAGCAATCGAGATTTATGCCCCTTTATATAGTCTAATGTTATTTCCTAAAACTTTTCAAGGTTTCCAACTTATTCTGGTGGCTAATATGGTAAAATTCTTATCTATTTAGCTCACTTCATGATTTTGCAAATTAATAGTAAACATAGGCCGAAAGTGCTAATATTGTAAATTTGATGAATATTTGACAGTTAGTAAACTGATATGGTCATCATAAAGATGTAATCCTTTCTTTCATATTAATCTTATCCGATTTTCTTCTACAGTCGAACATCAGTCTACATCACGTGAGTTATGCTATTATCAAAACAATATAGCAAAAGTTCCTAAAATATACAACTCTGACTAACAATCTTAGTATATATAATGTTGAGATTTAACCATAACTGTCCACTTTCAAGTTGATATCCCCTTATCATATATTCATAAGAATCCGCTTTTCTCAGTATCAAGTCTCGCCTACATAAATGAACAGTTATCGACCTGCATATTACTGGACCAATATAACTTGCAAGATTTCTCCATTCTCAGTAACCATTACAGTGCCTCTTCTTCCATTGCTACTCATTTCCCAAAATGGCTTCTGTAGCATCCAATGCTTCCTGTATCTTCTGCAAGATCATCAAGGGCGAGATTCCTTCGTACAAGTTGATCGAAACGGCCAAGTCATACTCCTTTTTGGATATCCAGCCTACTGCTGATGCCCACGTATTGGTGATTCCCAAGTACCACGGAGCCAAGTTGCATAACATCCCCGATGAATACTTAGCAGATATCTTACCAGTAGTCAAGAAGTTAACCAAGGTATTGCACTTGAACGAAAACAACACTCCAGACGGTGAAGGTTACAATGTGTTACAGAACAACGGTAGAATCGCCCACCAGATGGTAGACCATGTCCATTTCCATTTGATTCCCAAGAGGGACGACGCGACCGGTTTGGGGGTCGGCTGGCCAATGCAAGAAATCGACTTTGACAAGTTGGGTGCGTTGCATACTAAGCTTCAAGATGAGTTGAAGAAGCTCGACGACAGTGAAAAGTTGTAGACAACTTCTCAACTTTAACTAACTTATAACATATGAAAGTTATCCTAAGTGGCTATAACTTCAGCAGGCCTTAGTTACTTAAGTATGTGAAAATCTATGAACCATTATGATGCTATATTCGTAAAAATATTTACATTACAAGATGACCCCACCAACGAGACCACCTAAGTAGCCAACAAAGTAGCTGGTGAACCATGTCAAGGTTGTGGACCCGAATGGGAAGTAACTCACAGTGTAGTAGAGAACAGCCAAAGTCTCTATGAGACTCGCCAAAATTGTCATGAGACTACTTCTTACGATTACAGCTGAATACAATGTAAGTAACACTGAGCCGAAGAATATGGCGGTAAACAACACCCGGTCTCGCGACAAAAGATGTCGAGTATAACTATACGGCCCTTGCAAAATACCAAACGACACCACAAAGAGCACAGAACCCATAGTCCAGAGCAAGCCGAATTTACGTGGTTTCAACGCCAAAACGGGGAACATAAAGAAGCAAAGCACAAAACATAAGACCGAAGCAGCCAAACAGCACGAAAACCCTACAAGCTTTTCGAAGCGTGACAAAGTGAACCAAGCAGGTTCTTGTGATTGAGAGGTAGCATTATTGGTATCTTGGGACGAAAGCGGAAGCTGGTTGTAGAGATTGGTGGCACCCAGTCTTACATAATCTGTCCACTCAGATAGTACGGGCCTAGATCCCAGTGTTGCAGCTCCTGCTCCTGCAGTAGGACGGCTATTCCAGTTGTTGAACAGCTGTCGAAAGACGTTTTCAGACTCAGACATAAAGATGTGAAGTGTTCATAATAGAAAGAATCTGTGGGAAATTTGCCTGACTCTACTTTATTTTGATGTAGACAATATAGACAATACTGGTACTGCAGACAACACGAGTCGATCTCAAGACCAACTATGTTAAAGACAAGTGTTCAAGAAAGACACAGAAACGACAAAGAAACGACACAGCTGTGGATTAAAGGACAGCTGGAAGGCAGATAAGGACCAGAGAGCCGGTACAGATATTGCTTCTAACAGTAGTACGATGAAATGTACGTAGAATAGTGATATTATCTTGAGCCATATTGTACAATGTAGCCTACATCGCTGAGTAGCTATCTAGAGGATCTAGCCACATTAATTTGCTACTTCCGTAGTCATTTCACGCTCTAATGTTTTCTAATATCATCTTCACGCTCCTTTTTTTCAATTTACGAGACTTCTGAACAAAATACTTTTATATCTTTATCTAGATGTTCCCCAGAGCATGTGCTTTCCTAATTACATTACACTATTGTCACATGACACATGACACATGCCCCAGAATAAAGATTTTCTAGGAAATAGTTAGATAAGATAGAAACACCACACCTGTAACCCATAAACATCAAGGTTAGGGTCCTATAGTATCGCTCGCATACTACAACACACCTATCTTCAATGTACCTGATTGCAACACTACACTGCCCAAATTCTACTTCTACTCGTATCTTGACCAGCCATTAATACCGGGTAACCCCTCGCTCCACAACCAACCAGCGTGCATATATACACATCTCCCACAACAGACGTTACAGGCCAAATTCGTTTTATTAAATGTATACCAGTGTTATTCAGAGAATTGGTTGCATATAATAACGTCGACTTTTGTCTTTCATCCATCATCTACTACAAATATTATAAACGATGGAAGAATTCTTGAGGGATAGTCCTTCGGACTATAACTCCAACAACCCCAGCAACACCACCACCACCCCCAACTTCAACTATAATGCTACCTATGCGAATCCCACTAATACCAACAATGCTAATACCAATAACTCCAATTACAATTCCAATGTCAGCCAATCGGACAGCGCCATTAACTTCAACAGCATTCCCTTGAATACGGAAAATGCAAGCGGCAGTGGCGATGGGCTTGTTTCCAATTCTCTGGGCTTCCCTGTGCCCACAGGGAGCGATTTCTTGAGCACTACGACCTCGTACTATAACAACAATTCCTTTTCAGGAGGCAACAATAATAGCAACAATATAAATATCAATAGCGGATTTCTCAACGACCCTTCCCAGCTCGGCAGTGGTTCTAATTCTCTTACAAATGAGCCGTTCCTTGACGATATTGCTGGAATGCTTCCTACAGCTTCGTTTCGGCCACAGCTGCTGCTTCCCATTCAGCAGAATCAACAGAATCAGCAGAGCTACCAACCGCAATTCATCAACCCCGTAAGCACCTCTACCAATTTAGATGAGCTCATATCTCCACAGAACAATTCCAACTTCCTTGCTGCAGACGCCTTTGCCAACTCCCAATACTTTTCGCCTCCCAATCGAAACGGCTTCAACTCGCTAGACGCGATTCCAGAAAATGCGTTCCAGAACCAAATCAGTAGTACTGCTCTCAGTCCCAATTCTAGACAGGGAAGCATAGCCGTACCTGCTCCAGACTTTCTGACCGGCTCGTATCTTTCGCCTCAAGGTAATCCTCCTTACTTATCGCCCAACTACGACTTTGATACCTTGAGATCACCTCCTTTGAACTCTTCCTATTTGGGCTCTCCTCCGCAAACGACAAGACTACCTTCGAACGCCAATGCCTTCAGCACAAGTATCCCCATCAATGCAACAGTTAGGGCTGATACGTTATCTCCTACACCTTCATCAGCTTTGAGCACATCTGTTCCTAGCGGAAATGCAAACCATCTATCACGGGATGTATCTACCAAGCAATTGTCAAAAGAAGAGAAGATGAAGAGAAGAAGAGAGTTCCACAATGCCGTGGAAAGAAGAAGACGTGACTTGATCAAGGAAAAGATAAAGGAATTGGGTTTGATCGTTCCACCGTCGTTATTGAATCCTCCGTTATCGGCCGTCCAGACGTTGCAGAGGAATCCGTCCATGAATTCAAACGAAATAAACGATCTATTGAGTTCCATCAAAGTCAAGGAAACAAAGCCTAACAAGAGCACAATTCTTAATAAGTCGGTGGATTACATTAACCACTTGAATTATGTCTTGAGCCAACAAGAACTAGAGCGAGCTCGTTTACAAGAACGTATAAGTCAGTTGCAAAACGAAGACTCAATTGCCGGTGCCAACTACCAAACCAGTACTGACACTACTGGACAACCCTCGGTACCGTACATTGATCAGTTGGCAACGGTGAACGCTGGCACCGCAGGCAGCGATGCTTTCAACCCCGATGACTTCTTCACGGATATTTTGGGATCGTCGAATGTGCAATCCAATGATAATGATTACTTATGGTCTGGTAATTGATAGAAACAGTCTTTTCTGCTGAATTCCGGACTCTCTAATGTACCTTTAATGTTTTATTTCATGTTGGATTTTATATGATTTTAACGTCATGCCTGATCTTATTTGCCATCTGAATACTGGCAGTATGACTTGTATGTTTGTAAGAAAGATGCTCCTTGTGGATTCAATTCTTGCTCCTTTTGTTACTCTCTCTCTCATAGATTTTTTGTATTCATATGTATACTCGCAAATATATACACTACACAAATGACTTTTCGATAAATGATTCGAAGTAATTAAGCAGGCTTGTTTGGTTCTTCTCATGCAAAAAAGACTCGCGCAACTCGTTTTTGCTATCGTTGTTTGGTAAAAGGCATAAATTGACCTCTTTTCTATTCCTAGATTTCTCGCTACTGTGGACTCGTGTCAATGATTCGTCAGTTTGTACTGCTTCATCAACAGTGTTCACAGTCTTAATGGTAGCCTTTCTCAGTAACTTGTCTCTAATAGATTTCCGTTTGTCATTTAAAGCAAATATTCTATACGTATGAGGATGTTTCGAATGCCGCGATTCATCACTCGTTTTGGAGTTCTTTCTGATTAAGTGGCGTTCAGAAGGAGATCCCAATTCCTTAATACTCGGAGCGAGATTTTCACTACTATCTTCATTATCTAAATCCAAATAATATTGAGATGGAATGGGTGCTGCTCTTCTGGGTACATAATTCACTTTTCTTTCAGGAGATTCTGGATAGCTTATCATTTCAGTGGTTACCTTTTGCCTTCTGGTTGAAAAAGTAGGACTGGAGTAATGTGATTTCATTCTCTTAACAGGCGCAGTTGTGTTTGGACTATTAAAGAGACTAATTGGACTGGAAGAATCAAGCTTGCTTTTCTTTTCTCCCTCGTCCTGATAGTAAGGAGATTGTATAGGGCCAACTAGATATTTCCCAGAAACAATTTCTTTCTCCAACGTGCTATCTTTCCTCTTGTCTTTCATGAAGAATCCTAAAATGTGCATCTTGTTTTTTCTCTTTACTTCTTTATGATTATCCAAAATAGTTTCTTCAATTTTGGTGACTACTCTCATTTCAGGGACATATTTTCGGAAGGTTGCAGCAGTATTAGTTTTTGCACCCAAATGCGAAAATTGAGAAAACAGCGGAGGTGTTGCAAACACATTAGCACCACTATCTGGAAACGTTTCTACAGGAAATTGAATAGGAGTCATCAATCTAGCAGTATGGACAATGTCTCTATTCTTTGGCTCTTCAAGTACCTTACTTTTGGCACGATATTCTAATTGTGTCTCGTTTTCATTCCTTTCTTCATCTGCCTCCAGTATCCTATTAGTTTCATCCACCTTTGCCGGAGTATTGGGAGTATCTCCACTATTTTGGAAGTCATCAAACAAATCATGTGCTTGTATAAGAGATTTGGGGGTTTGGTAAGATGAATTTTCAGAGTAACTTATTACTCGAGAAGTTCTCGAACCGATTTGATCTCCGGGAAGAGCATCTTCTTCCTTTTCCTTGATAGGTCCAGCAGGAACATCCGGGCTCTGTTTTTCACTATTAATTCTTACTGTGTCAATTCGAAGAGGTGTTTGTCTCATGTCAATATTTATTTTCTCTTTTGCAAAAATTTGTGCTCTAATAGAATCTTCGTTTAAGTTCAATTTTGTTGCAGAAGATTTTTCGGAGTGGACTGTAGAAGAACCTGAAATCACCGGGCAGCCCTTACTATCCTCAAGCATCTCCAGGATTTCATTCTGTAAATCGTCAATTAAAGATCTTGCGGACCCTCTGCTTTTGTTACCTGTTGTTTCCATTAAAGCTGTCAAAGGAGAGTCTGACTTGTGAAAAGCATTTAGGGAAGTAAGCATTGGAACGACATTGATGGGTAATTCTTTAGCTCCTTCTTTCTCGGATGGAATTTCATTTTTGTAAGTATTGTTAATTTCTTGCACCGATTTCAACAAATGGATTTGCCCCTTTTCTGATGAGACCGAATTATCGTTGTTTATGGCTCCTTTGAATTCTTCTTCTGGTACCGATGGAGTAACATCTTTACTTCGTTCTTCAGGTAGGCGGGGAGATTCTGATTTTCCTTGTTGGTTGATTTGTTTGTCACCTAAAGCTTTCTTGGAGCTAAAGACGGTCTCACTTTGAGAGCTTGCAGGGGATTTAGGCTGAATATCAGTAGCCTTCATGCGAACTATCAGTTTTCTAACCTCACTTTGATTCTGTTGCTTTTCTCCTTCTCTTTGTTGAACCATACCACTGACATTTTCTAACTTAGGATTCCTACCAACTCTATAACCTGAAAAACGGTAGGAGTCGTCAGCTGTCTCTTCGTTATAAACTGAATTTCTAAGAACCTTCTCTAGTTTATCCAAGCTGCTCGTGTGCCTAAGTATCTTTTTCTGATTGTCCTTAATTAAGCTTTCTTCTAATGCCTTGACATCAGTTTTTGTGATTAGCCTACTAACATCGGGTTGTGGAGAAATTATTGAATTTTTAGTAAATGTTCTTCTTGGTACTATTGAGTTCTTGGGAACATCGAGTCTTTTGTTAGTTTCGAACTGAGAAATTAATGATTTAACACCTGACATGTCTTTGCTTGAATCAATCCTGCTAGATGGCTGTTTCAAGAGATGGCTGTTTCAAGAGATGGCTGTTTCAAGAGGAAGTCTACGACTATTTATTTCGGGCGCCAGAAACAACGAAAAACTTCACCCTTTCGGATTTACAATATCTTATTCATTTCACAAGGGGTTACTAGGTAGTCAAGATTACTTTGCTGCCCGTAGTTTGCATTTTAGTACACATTATGGCTCCTTGGATAAAATTTTGCAGCTACCAACAACATTTTGCATCAACTCGCATTGTGACACCTCGAAATTTCACAATTATGTTGTTCACAAAAGGTATAGGCCAACACTATAAAATGAAGAGTTCATTGACTGAATATGCTATTATGAAACTTATTTACGAAACAAGTACCAATACTACAAATGCTACTTTCTATATTTTTGCTTGATCTTATTGACCAACGAGCCAACTTCAGTACCATTTTGTTGACTCTTTTGTTTATAAGAATCCTTCTTAGACTTCTTGTATTGATTTTTGTCGTTGGAAGGGTGTCCACGTTTTCTGTTAGAACGTTCTTTCAAAATCTTCTTCATGGTATCAGTCTTTTTGAATTCACTGTTGGTTGGGTCAATTGCGAAATCGTGTTTTTCGAAAACTTCAGAGAAACGAGGATCGGTCAAGTCTACATGGAAATTGTCCTGGGTCATCTCAGAGTCGATGTTCTTACTCTTCTTTATCTTCCTGTTCTTTTGCTTTTCGGACTTGATTACATCTCTCATATTGAAATGATCTTCGCTCTTAGATTCATTATTTTCATCCATCATGATCAACTCTAATTCAGCCTTTGACTTTTCGTCAATTTGTGGTTTATTATTGTGCTTCTTATTTTTGAACTTCTTTGTATCATTTTCTTGAACGTCAGATTCATCCTTTTCAGCTGCTTTGGTTCCCTTGAACTTGGCCATTCTTCGTTGACGACGTTCCTTCTCCTTTCTTCTGTAAGCATCTATTGTGGATTCATTTTCTTCTCCCTCCTTCTCTTCCTTTTGCTCTGGTCCCTTTATGCCTGAGTCGAAGGTAATTTCCATATCTACGTCATCTTCGCCATCAGAATGGGCATCTCCATTAAACTTGAAACTACCCCCAAGAAGGTTCCTGTATTTGTCTTTTGCTTCTGTTTCTTCTTCATTTTCGCTTCCGTCTGTGTCAGAAGCCAAGTATGCTTTGAAATCCATTTCCTCGATTTCTTTTTGTGACAATGGTCGCGACGACAAAGTCATTCTTTCTTTTGGTGTTTCATCCCAGGTTAACTTGACCTTGGAATGTTGCAATGCATCGGTAACAAATGCAGAGTCTGGCTTGTAGCTGGATGGGATCTTGTTGCACTCATCTTTACTCTCATCTTCAAATTCCATATCATCAGGAATGTACCGCAAATCAAATATGTTTGCTGTGGATTCGTATTCAGTGCCATCACAGTTATCGTAAATGTATTTGGCTGTGTTTACAGAATCACACTTGACTACAGCATAGTAGTATCTTAATCTTTGCAATTGGTAACGACGGAGAGCTTTACTATCGTAATCTTCTTCACCGTCGTCTTCTTCAAAAAGCTTACGAGTAACCTTTTCCATGTCTTCTCTGTTGTTAACGTCAAGTTCGATATCAGAATCAATGTCAGAGTCTGATTCTTCATTCTTCTTATTCGTTTTACTTTTGAATAATTCTCTTGGTGGACCTTGAATCTCCTCTTTTTGCATTTGTTCCTTGCCAAACTCAGATGGATATATGGATACAGACGTGATAGATCCTCCAGTTGGAACGAAGGAAAGGAAGGTAGCCATCAAATCCACAGCCTTGATGTTGTCCCAATCCATATTCACGACTGCAAATCCACTTGTGGGAGCACCTTCTTCGGGTTTCTCTTCTGTGCCCTCAATTTCAGATTCAGACTCTTCCTCCAGTTCAGACTCAGAGTCAGACTCAGAGTCAGACTCAGGTTCACTATCACTAGATGATGATTCCAAAGCTTCGCCTCTGGCTCTGTCCAAAGCAGAAACTTCACCCAAAACTCTGGCTTCTTCTTCTTCCTCTTCATTACTCTCAGAATTTGCATCTTTGTCTTCTTCATCTACATCAATGGTAACCTCATCATCATCATCATCATCTTCTTCTTCTTCTCCGGATTCTTCCTCATGTTCGTAGAATTTGTCGAGATCTTTTTCAGCTTCTGAGGCTGAGATCTTTCTGCCGTATCTGTCTATTCTGGCAGATTTTCCACTGGAACTAGCGTTTAATTTTCTCAATTCCTTCTTGCTGAAACGCTCATCGACCTTGACTTTGAAATTTTTCAACTGAGGCAATCTGAATCTGGGATCATTGTGTACAGCCTTGAACCTGTCGTCACTAGTAACAGGCTGTCTGTCCTTGTCGGTATCTAAAATCTTACTACCCTTATTCTTATCCCCTTTGGCCATTATTTCACTTTGATATTCCTATATGGTAGAGATGTAGTCTAAACACTAAAAATCGTCTCTATAGTTAACAGTAAAGCACCAAAAAAAATTGATTGTGCGATGCTGCACATCGGAATCCGCACGACTAGTTATTCTACATAATATGTCAAAAACCTAAACGGGTGCTTCTCTATATGGATCCTCCACTTGAATTGTGGTTCCCTACTAAGCCTACCATTTCCAAAAAAGCTCTTTCTTCTCCAAGACTCCGAAGATTAACACTCTGTCTAGCTTCAGCCTGTTTCTCCTCCCATTCCCATTGTTTTCTCTGTTCTTCCAAATCCTTCGTAGATCCTATACCCCATACTTCTAGATCAGTGATCATGAAGCGATCTTCAAAATCGTTGCCACACACCTGATATTGATGGGATCTCTCAAAGTACGTAGATGTATTTGCAGACAGCGCTACTATGTGCCTGAAAACAGCAAACTCCAAATTGGCTTCAATGGTGAGCGACACATCTCCAGGGAAAAACTTCTTTACTCCATTCTTATTTACAGGCTGGGTATTGCCAAAACCAATTCCCAAGCCTAAAGTATTGAAATATATCAGTTCCCCATTTAACACCGTACTATGAATGCTCTTATAGAAATCTAAGCGTGGCAGCATTGAAAGAATTATTGTGTTTTCGTCTCCGAAGTTTCTCTTGTTAGAATTCTTCCACGGTTGATTAATCAATATAGCATATGTAATTTTATCGTTATCAATTTGCCAGTCACGTTTGCTGTTCTCCAGAGAACGAAAATATTGAGGATATTCTGTTTTGAATTGCTGATATCGCATGTTCGTGTCAATGGTCTTATTTTTAAGCCTCTTTCCACTAACTACGAACAATGTTGGCGCTTGCCACTTGAAGATTTTCAGTTCCAACGATCTTATGGAAAAACCAGCCTCTGTTCCAGCATACAATTTTATCAAGTTTTGGTTAGATATCTCAATACTAGAACCTAGTCCTGATACAACGTTTGAAATGTAGGATAATGAAGCAGCATTTACCAATTTCGATTCTTCAAACTTGGGGAATTTGAACTTTTTCTTCTTTGTGGGCTCATCTTCTTGATTCAGAGGTCCTGAATCGGCTGGTTTCTCCATGAGTCGATTATCGGATCCAACCTTTGCTACTACCGTGGAAAGTAAACCCTCTTTGAAAAGAATAGAAAATCCATTCTGGAAGAAATGGGGAAGACACCTGTTGAAAGAAGTCAGGAATTCTTCAAACGAGACTGCTTCCGCTTGCAAGTTTGAAGCATTGAGGTTAATATTAGCGTATTTTAGTATATATATTCCATAGACTTCAAACTCTTTCCATCTCTCGAAGTACCCTACAAGCTTTTGGTGCATAAGATCTCGCTTCATCTTGGGGATTGAAGATATAATCAAAAACAAGGTAATTATTTGCACAAGATCATGTGCGTTAACTTCTAAACTTGAAACATCAATATCATCATAATTGTTTATGATGTTGAAAGTATCCCATTTCACTTTTTTCAGGCGAATATCGGGAGAATCTTCTTCTTTTATAGGATACCTCACCTCAACTACGTACGGCTCTGGCACAACTTGCTCAACGACTTTTGGTTTGTCCGAATGAAAATCTACACTCAGCTCTTCGCTGTTGGTATCTACGGCAAGTCGTGGAAGTGCTAGAGAAGCGAAGATGAGTTTAAGATAGTCATACTGGCTGTTGAATATCTTCTTATATCTTGCACTATGCACCAAAGATGATATTAGGAGCTCTTGAATGGTTAAACCTCCTGAAGTGTCAGTTTTTGTATAATTGCTGAGAAATGGAAGTGAGCCAATGACTCTCGTAGATTCATACAAGATCTTGAGGGCTCTATTAAACGACGCGTTGACGGAAGAGTTGTCCTTATCCATGTCGTTAGACAACTGAAGCAACATTGCCAAATCTGTTGGTGTGACCACATTTTTTTCTCGAAGACTGGTGACATTAAGTTTGCTTGTTATGGAAGTAATCTCCACATTGCGGAGTAGAGTTAGACAACGACTAGATAACAAGTCCACGATCTGCTCTTTGGAGAACAGCTCAAGAATGGCATTGTTCTTGCCATCGCTAGCTGAACTGGTGATTTGACCCATTTTGCAGTAGAAATATTCTGGCAATTCTGGTTCACAAAGAAAAGGTGAAGATTGAAAACGGAAGATCCAGAAAGCCTAAACTAGTATGAAACGTATTGCTCTCTAAGCGCGCATAGTTAAGAAACCTGGGGTGAGCCCTCGTAGTTAACAAATCAAGTTGTCATTTTAAAATTGCAATGAACATAGAGGATAAATCACTTCGTTGTCAGTATATTGGTTGCTGTAGTAGATAAAGTATGTAGTTCTCGTAGTCTTAGGTATATATCGTAATTAAATTATATCCTTACTTGGGTTTCTAGGAAAAATTACATTGGGTTACTTAGAAAGCTTTAATCCAGCGTAAATAGTATGAGCCTAGGTACTTAGATTATCTTCCAATAGTGGACTATATCACGTCTATTACATTTATTAATACCATTCGCAATGAAAATGGTACTATTTTCTGATTAGTGAACAATCACCATTAAATCATCAGCCTCTGAAAAATGCAATTAACACCTCCTTCGACTTGATCTCCAACTCAAACACAAACTTCTTCCATTCGCCGAACACACCCTTGGAAGCATTGACTTTCTGCTCGTCATCGTCGTCACCGGTTCTTGATCTGTCGTTGTATCTGTTTTCGTTGACCTCTTGTTTCAACAATGCTCTTGTGAAAGATACTATCACTAATGTGAAGTAGATTCTGATGGCAGAAATCACAATAGTGGTGCTGAGAGTGACATATAACTCCCTAGCAATAGAAGCTGATTGTGATGATAAAGCAGATGACACATCCACACTTTTTTTGGCAATCTCTTCACTGGACACATCTTCCAGGCTAAACCAGAAATAGATAAAGTACAACGTATAAAAGGTCCCTACTATTGTATCTAATACGTAGACTATTGTGGCTAGCGACAATTTCCTCGCATTTCTAGGCTTGTCTCTCAAATGAATCAATGCAGAAATATAGAATGGCAATGTAAAGATCGCCAAGATGTTGTAGAACCATTGCCAGAAGTTGAGTGGATGGCCCGTTATGATCGACAAGATACCGTAAACACCACCAGCTTTGTTCAAGATGGAAATTCCGAGAACAACTTCAGCTCCAATGAAAAGTGGAATGAATCCTAGAAAACGCTAATAGGAGATTTGTTAGTAAAGTGATCGGTTTACGACAGGAAGAGGAAGGTTTCCGATAGCATATATTGATCTTTCCCTTTATTTTGGTCCAACTTACCACAGGCAAAATCTGATTCAACGTTGATCCGACAAACATATTGAATTTGTTGTTCCAGAATTTTCAAGACTGAAACTCTTCAAGAAAGTTGAATTTGTCTGATCCGTAATTGCTTAAACTCGCAAACAAAATCTAAAAACGTAATAGGAAACACCTGAGCCGCACGTTTACAAAAAATTTGGAACTATGAGATGCACTACATACTGAAAAATTACTGATAGTTGGAGGCTTGAAGCAAAGCTAGTTTTTCAAGCTTTCAATCTCATTAACCACACTTTCCACATAATACAGATATGACAGATGAACTAGCGAGGCAGGCTCAAAAAATAGAAATCTGGTCGGCAGACTCGGATTCAGATTCAGACTCAGGCAAATACGCCCAAGTTTCTCTCTCCAGACCAGCAGTTAATCATGCTCCAAATGCGTTGACCAGTGCAGAGATAGTGACTAAATACGCAGACAAAATCAAAACAGACCCAATCAAGAAGGGACCCAAGACTACGAAAGATCGTGCCAACAGAGCCACTGTAGAACAAGTGTTGGATCCTAGAACTATGCGTTTCTTGGCCAAGATTATTAACAAGAACATCATTTCCAGAATAAATGGTTGTATCAGTACCGGAAAAGAAGCCAACGTCTATCACGGAGATCATGAAGATCCAGAAGTGACTACCAGAGAATATGCTGTGAAAATTTACAAGACATCCATCTTGGTTTTCAAGGACAGAGAAAGGTATGTGGATGGAGAGTTCAGATTCAGAAACACAAAGAACCAAAGTAACCCCAGAAAAATGGTCAAGGTGTGGGCTGAAAAGGAGTTCCGTAACTTGAAGAGATTATATCTTAATGGAATTCCTTGTCCTGAACCTGTTGAACTCAGATCGCATGTCTTGGTAATGGAATATTTGACTAAGGGAAATGGGCAGCCATCACCGAAGTTGAGAGATCACCCCTTCAAAGACGTGGAAGAAATTGTCCACTACTACCATCAGATGTTATTCTACATGAGAAGAATGTATAAGGTGTGTCGTCTCGTTCATGCTGATTTGAGTGAATATAACTCTATAGTGCATAAGGACAAATTGTATATTATCGATGTGTCTCAGTCTGTGGAGCCAGAACATCCAATGGCACTTGACTTCTTAAGAATGGATATCAAAAATGTCAACGACTTCTTTTCCAGAAAAAAGATTAACGTTTACCCGGAGAGATTGATTTTTAAATATATCACTGAGGATTCGTCTGTATTGGGAATTGAGGATAACTCTGATGAACAATTGGGTCAGTACTTGGAAACATTACCATTGAAGACCAACGAGAATGACGAAGTCGAAGACGAGATATTTAGGTCGTTGCATTTAGTTAGATCATTGAATCATTTGGACGAAAGAGATTTCCAAAAATTTTCTGAGGGAAAAGTGGATACATTGACAGATCTTGTAGGCGCACAGAACAACATTGAAGGGAAATTAGATGTGAGCGATGGTGACGCTGATAATGAAGACGATGTGAAAGACGATGAGGATGATGAAGATGATGAAGATGACGAAGATGACGAAGATGAGGATGAATCGTCAGAAGAAGAAACAGATTCTGAAGATGATCTTCAAGGGGAAGACGAAGATGACGAAGATGACGAAGACGAGAGGACGAAAAAGAAGTGGGTAGAGAAGGAAATCATTCTTAGGGGAAAGAAGTATGAAGACAAGGATGACAAGAAGGCCAGAAAGGAAGCCGCCAAGTTGGCAAAGCTGGAAAAGAGAAAGACAAAGATGAAGAAACATCTAAAGAAGAAGATCATCAGCAAGAGAAAGACCAAGTAGCTAGCATAGGTTTATAGGCAATCGCATTTGCATATGTATTTCACATTATAGAAGTGAAAGAATACAAATTAGCAAGTTAATCGCAACCATATTCAATAGCCGATAACCTTGTATATACTTTAGACATGCACTCAGGAGACAGAATATTTAATACTATACCATAGTTACCTACATTCATCTATTAATAGAGCAAATTTTGCACCCAAGTCACTGGAAGGACAAAGCTTTGAATGGAGTGCATATAATATTACACGCGTTAACGCCAACAAGCATTGAAAAAATCAGCATCACCAAATCAAAGCTTGAAGTAGAATCTCTTTTCAGGAATAGTCAATATTCGTAGCCAAGATGATGAAATCAACTTTTGGAAAGGTTCTTGCCGTTCTCTTTGTATTCGTGCAATACTCCACTGCTTTGCACTTCTACTTGAGGACCGGTGAGACTAGATGTTTCTACGAAGAATTGCAAGAAGACACGTTGGTTGTCGGAAAAATCGATGCGTACGAGAAGAACGACCAAGGTGAATACTTCAAAAACGACAACTTGAGAGTTGAGATAACTGTTGACGTAAGTAAATAAACCAAAATCAACACTGGTTGTTACCATCACAAATGTTGAATATGGAATATTGAATATTGAATGTTGGATATGTCACATGATCATACTTCGATATTAACATTGGTGGATGAAAAAGCCTTATAAGCACATTAGAATCATTACTAACAGTCTTAGGAAACATTTGACAACGACGATAGAGTTGTTTCTCAAAAGTCTTCTCCAAGTGGTGAATTCACTTTCACTTCTAACGATGCTGGTGAACACAAGTTCTGCTTGAAGCCAGTTTATAATGATGGCACTATTGGTAAGGCCCACCGTGTGTTCTTTGACATCGCCAGTGGCAGTGCCCATGACTATGCCGACTCCAAGTCCACGAAGCAAGTCGACAGCTTGACTGCCAAGGTGCAAAACTTGAACACAAAATTGGAAGAAATTCACTACGAACAAGAACACATGAGGGAAAGAGAAGCCATGTTCAGAGACCAGTCTGAATCAACCAACTCCAGAGTGGTTAAGTGGACTCTTGTTCAATTGGTTGTATTGATTGGTACCTGTTTCTACCAGTTGCGTCACTTGAAGAGTTTTTTCGTCAAGCAAAAGATCGTGTGAGCCAGACTTGCGCTGCATATGTATATAGACATAGCTGAGATTAATAACCAATAGGTATTATTGTAAATGTCTGAGAAGAAGAGGAGTTGAAAGATATTGTAGATGATATTTAAGTAATTTATTGTACTTTTCCCAATAATTTTCTCATCTATAATTAAGGTCCATAATTGAGTCGATGTTAACTCTCATAGTTTAGTCATTTACGATTTTATTTAGTCGCACTTTACAGTGCGATGCTCTTTTCTAACTCATTCACATTTATTCGAGATTGATCTAGATCATTTGCTGTCAAATGGGCAAGGTTAATTCTCGTGAAGAAGAGCTTCTTCGGCGAATCCAGGAGCTTGAGCTCGAGAACGAGCTGCTCAAGAAAAAAATCAAAAATGTGGATGTAGTCAATATCAACCAATCTGAAATGGAAGAATATGATGCAAAATACCCTAAAATAGATGCTAACTTCTCCTTGGATGAATACAAACGATATGGCAGACAGATGATAGTTCCTGAGTTTGGCTCGTTGAAGTCCCAGATCAAACTAAAGAACTCCAGTATCTTGGTAGTTGGAGCCGGAGGGTTGGGGTGTCCTGCTCTTCTCTATTTATCAGCAGCTGGTATAGGCAAGATAGGTATAGTCGACGACGACATAGTAGACACTAGTAATCTTCATAGACAAGTCTTACACACGACGGAGTCCATAGGTATGTTCAAATGTGATTCAGCGATGAAATACATTTGCGAATTGAATCCACACGTTGTTGTCAAGACATACCCTGTAAGGCTCCATAATGATAATGCATTTGACATAGTGAATGATTACGATCTCGTTCTTGATTGTACCGACACTCCAGCTGTCAGATACTTGATCAATGATGTATCTGTGCTCTGTAGAAAAACCATAGTAAGTGGTTCTGGACTTAAGTCAGACGGACAATTGTCCATATTGAACTTCAACAACCATGGACCCTGCTATAGATGTTTCTATCCCAAGCCTCCTTCTGCAGAATCTATCACCACATGTTCTGATGGAGGTGTTATCGGACCTTGTATTGGATTGTTGGGTATTTCTATGGCAGTAGAGGCAATTAAGGTGTTAACTGGTTTCTACACTACGGAGAACTTCAAGCCTTTCCTTTCAATGTATACTGGATATCCCCAGCAACTGTTCCGTGTTTTCAAAATGAGAGGACGACTGGACAAGTGTGCTGTATGTGGATCTTTTCCAACAGTATCGAAGGAGGCAATTCTTAATAATGAGATTAACTATGTTGCATTCTGTGGTAAGGTAGATTCAAATGTGTTGATGTCGGAGGATAGAATAACCGTACAACAGTTCAATGATATACTTACTCGACAAGGGAAGTTACCAGTCTTGCTAGATGTCCGCACTAAAGAACAATTTGAAATAGCTAAACTTCCAAATTCCATAAACATTGAGTGGGATCCTACCTTCAAGAAGTTAGACTCCCTAGACACATATTTGCCAGAGGATTTTAACAAAAAGACGGATCCTGTCTTTGTCGTATGTCGTTATGGTAACGATTCCCAACTTGCTACTCGGAAGATGAAGCAGGAACTCGACTTTAAGAACGCAAAGGATATCATAGGTGGGCTAAACAAGTGGAGCGATATCATAAATCCTAAATTTCCAAAATATTAATAGACTAATCATGACACATATACTATAGGAATACATAATAATACATTATCTATGCGTTCGAATCCAATCTTTCTAAGATGAGTAGACCCGAAATTGTACCTGCAGTGTAAATTGAACTTCCAACAACGTTCTCATTCCAAGCCAAAGAGGTTATTACCACTTCTGGAGGGCTCACTGGAAGTTGAGAGGCAGCCTCGGTAGGTATCACTTCAAAGTCGGCTGATAGCTCTAACTGACTCTCATTCAAGATTAATTTCCACAACTTCAATGGTTTCAAGCTCTTGTTAGTAATTTTGGCCCCATTAAGGAACTTTCTAGAGTAATTTACAACTATGACATCTCCATCAGAAGTGGCTGTTAAGTTCAAAGGGTGTCCAATTATTTCAGACAGCAGCAAAGCTGTTACAAAAGCGTCCACTTTTAGCAAATTGTTGGAGGCCTCATGTGGATTTCTGATGAAGTTGAAGGATGTAGAGTCAAATGCCCATGTTGCTACATACACTTTAAGAGTATGGTTATAACTTGATCTGATCAATGGCTTGGCGGCCAAAGTTGACAATCTTCCCCTGAGGAAGTTCTTGTATTCGTAGGCACATGTTTGCACTCCTGTTGAAGTAACTAGCACCACATATTCTTCTGGAGCCGGCTCACCGACCATTATGGTACTGATAGAGCTATCCGCTACTCTTTCTATATATGATGGGATAGTATCATCATCATCCAACATCTCATGGGAATAAAACGGAAAGATGAATTCGGCTAGACATCCATCTGTAAGTCCTACCAAAATCTTATACGAGCCGATGAATGCAAAAGTAGTTACATTGGGGCTGTTTCTGGCCAGGTCAGAGACAGATTTTATGGCAGTGTAAGTACGGGACGGTTTGTCTACATTGACGTATTTGGCACCATCTGTCAGCACTTTGAAAAGGTGCAAATTTCCGTCTGTGAAACTGCCAGCCAAGACTCCTAGGACCGAATCGTCTCCAGCTATATAAATAGGAAGCCAGCTCAAATTATGGGTAGCTCCTATTTGTGTTGTTACATAAACTTTTTCCAACGAGAGGCTGTTCGTGCTTAAGATGTACTTCCAAAGTTGGATAGCCGAATAAATGGTGTTTTCACCAGTCTTCTTATGAAATATGCTTAATTCAGGACTATTTATAGCAGCATCTATTCCGTCAGGATGATTAATTATAGAAACGGCCAAGTATTGAATATCAGTATTGTTATTGTCCAAAGGAGTATGCAACCATTTGACGGAAGTAACATGACCTCCTGTGTTGAGTAGTAATCCACGTCTTGAGACGTCGTCGAGCAGTGCTGACTGACCGAATTGCAACTTTTTTGAAGACAATTTTGACCCTTGTTTTACATTTAAACTCAACTGAGGTCTGAATATGTTTTCAACTTCTTTCTTGGTTAGTTCAGTATATTCTATACTATTGATGCGCAAAGAATCAGCCTCTATTGTCTCAAACTGTGGAGGAGTGAGGTTGCCCTTTTCCAATTCTGACCTCACTAACGATTCATCTACAAAATAGAGGCTCTTTTCCCACTTGTCTTTATAGTTATTGATAAACTGGTAGAAGGTTTCGTCTGAACCATAGTTGTGTCGGAATCTAGGCTTGTATGAGAGGTCTCTCAGAGTCTTGCTAGATAACACAGGAGCGGCACTAATCTTCCTCGTTGTAACTTTGGACATTTAAGAAAACACACAATATAAGCAATTGTCACCAATATAGTTAAATCAGACGCAATTGCTCTTGGTATATACAATTGTGCTAAGAAGTTTCTGAAATGTATATTTCGGGTTGTGTTTATGTACGTTCAATCAGTATATTAACCTGCATTTACTTCTGAGAAATTTGGAACCAAAATACACAGGTTAGACACACTCAAACCTAATCAAAAACAGAGTTCATTTTCTTCAGCAATTTAAACCTTTTTTTTATATCCACTAGTCGATGGAAGATACCGAATACAAAGGAAACAATGTCGGTTTTCCGGAGCCCAAGTCCAATACCGCTCCAGATATAGGCAAATATGACAAGTCTCTCAAAGCAAAGAAAAAGAGATCAATTCTAGAAGATGATTTCTTTTCTCTAAGCAACATCATTGATAAGAAAAAGGGCAGGAAACATCGGCATAAGAAACATAAGCTGCCGACTATAGATTCTACAGCACCAGATATGACTGCATCTCTAGCATTGGACAATTCTCTGGAAATTAACGATGCTAGCTTTAATGAACCAACCCCAGCTTCAGCACTTACTTCAGTAAGCACGGAACCGGATGTAGATATAAACGTTCCAATACAATCCAGTTATGATTCGTCAGACAATGAAGATATTGCGATTGTCTCCATTGAAAATCTAACTGTTGCCGCTCCAAACAGATCCAAATCAGGTAAGTCAACCATATCTCCATCCACACCTAAACAAAGAGCAGGAGCTAAAAACATATGGAATTCACCGGCTGGTAGAACCCGAAGTTCAATTGCTAATGAAAATCAGGTAGACGATGATGATGAGCTACACTTCTTCAGTAGTAAACCGGCGCTCGCCTCCAATGAGCCTGATGGGAAATATAGCTTTGGTGATGAAAACGAGAAAAAAAGAAAGTACATTATTCGGGTGCACAGCAGACTAACTCTTCCACATGGAGAAAATGATTGCTGGGCCGACTTTGGAACGAAAGGTACCAAAGGATTCGATAGAATACTAGTTTCGGTTCTTGATCACTTTCGTAACACATTCAGTTCTAACTTAGCATCTAAAGATCTTGCATTGTACAATACAGCGAATTGCACATTGGTGTGGGTAGAGGGCAAGATGGAAATGAAATCCTTCTTTAAGCCAAGCACATTGCGTATTCCACCACCTCCTTTGTATGATATCTTGGAGAATGATGTAGAAAACATGGATCCCACCAAGTTGAATTGTCTCTTGATTCCGAAATGCAATATTTTGTTCTTCCAGAATCTATATCCCGAGTTCCACTCTGAAAAAGAGTCCGGGTCGGAAACTATTGTACCAGAGCCCGAAGACCTGATTGCAGAAGTGGAGCCTTGGACAGACGCAATCGAAGTCGAGGACGGCTACGACGTTACACAGATATTAGACGATGAAACAGATGTATATAAAAATGGTGGAGACTTGTTCTTTGTTATAGGGCTCAAAGGCAAAGACAATAAAAGAATCAATGTACAAGTATCTCCAGATACACTTCTTCGCAAGCTCCTATTGCACTATTTTAAAGAGAAGAAGATTGACGAAAAAACGGTGGATATGAATAAAGCAAAACTCATTTTTGAT
Organism: Scheffersomyces segobiensis; assembly: GCA_030564745.1. Lineage (NCBI taxonomy): Eukaryota > Fungi > Ascomycota > Pichiomycetes > Serinales > Debaryomycetaceae > Scheffersomyces > Scheffersomyces segobiensis. The sequence goes on from JAKTZB010000004.1 coordinate 249,716, forward strand.
GATGAGCCCATGGATTTGGATGGCAGGGTGGGAGATACAGAATTGGAAGAGGATTTTGAAGTTCAGGTTGTGATATAAGTGGAGTGACGTTGAATATACTACTATGTTATTTTTAATGTTTTTCGCGTGAGATTAGAGATACAAGATCTCATAATTCCAAAAATAATCTTCGTAAGTCGAAATAGTCGCAAACGAAGATTAAGTCAGAGATACTGTTCAATATCAAAAAAATAAGTAGAGCAGACACAAAAGAAAATACACTCTGAAACTATGAAGATGACCAAATTTTGATAAGAAACGTATCCACAAATCGAGGATGGTTTACGAAGGGTCTCAAAGGTGGAAACGAACGATGAGCACCCCACACCAAAAGATCGATGCTAAAGCCGTGATTTCGAATTTGAAATCGAACACTGAAGCCACTACGGACCGTAAATTGATACTTCCTAATTTGGGTATGGCTGACAGGTTATATTAGCTGTACACCACAATTATCATCAATGAAGAACGGAGATGCATGTTTTTAAGGGTTTAATAAAAGTCACACTTCCCTATTGAAATTTCCACCATATAGGGAATCTATTTTACTAGTTAGATTGGCCAGCACATTTCCGGTACAATGAAAGAAGAAGTGCAAATAATAATTCACATCGTGTCTATAATATTTCAATTTGTTTCTCCGCGCGTTAAATTCCATGCGTAAATGGAAAGGAATATTGTTATCGTCCAGTCCTGTGAGAATCATCACGTGCTAAGGTGTAATTTAGCTCATCACCTTCCAAGATACCCAATCTGGAGAATTTCAACTCAACACAAGGCATTCTGGTCAAAGCGTCCGGTTTACGTGGCGGGATACAACTGGTGACACTCTCGCCTAAGCAGCAGATAAACTTGCAACATATTTTTCCGGGTGGTAGCTTTTGTGTGTATTAGGTGAATATACTAAAGTACCAGTACACCAGATTTCTTTGCTGCTACAGAATCTAGCATACCGTAGAAATGTCGTTGCCTGTGGTCTTACTGTAGTGTACAACTTGTAGAGCAGACATAGATTGCATTTCTATACCTGGCTTCATTTGGTTGAACAGTAGTTGTCTAACTGACATTTTTCTGTTCTGCATTTTGCGGCAATTCCATACTAAACATATATTAGATGGAAAGAAAAGCTGCACATAACTTTGTCTTGGTTTCCACAGTAAACTATATACGCAAGTATTGGCTCGACATAGCAACAGCTGGTATGCTGAATATTGCCAGAAACTCTTTGCCCATCATCTCAAATCAAATTTGAATAACGGTATTCGTTATCTCGGTGAGTCTTCAAAAATTGTGGATCTTGCTAAATTAAACGTACGCCACGGCGCTTCCAAGAGTGTTCCTTTTTTTTGACTACACTTGCATATTCAACAGATTATTTTTTGCTCTGCTTTTCGCATCCTTCACATATATAACCGACGGCATTTGTCATGGCCTGGAGAAATCTGTGTTTTTCTCTCTTCAATAACAGCATTTTCTCCTTCCTAACAATGTCTTCTGATGCCGACTCTATAGCTCTCAGAAAGGAAAAGTCCGTGTTGTCTCAGGACTTGGAGAGATATTCCGATAATGACGTCTCCGACGATGGCTCTCTGAATAATGTTATCCAGACCGAACACCTTAATAGAGCCTTAAAAGCCCGTACCATTAATATGATTACCATTGCTGGTGTCATTGGTAGTGGTCTTTTTTTGGGTACTGGTAGATCCTTGGCTACCGGTGGTCCTCTCTCCCTCTTGTTGAGTTATGCTATTGTGGGTTTGTTGGTTTTCTTCATGATGCTTTCGTTGGGTGAGATGTCCGTACAATTTCCAGTGTCCGGTTCCTTCACAACTTACGCAAAGAGATTCGGAAGTGACTCGCTCGGTTTTGCCATTCTTATCAATTACTGGTTCAACGATGCCTGCTCAGTTGCTGGTGATCTTACTGCCATGCAACTTATCATGGCCTACTGGACTGACTTCCACTGGTATGTCATCTCCCTTATCTTCTGGGTGTTCCTCTTGTTCTTGAACGTTATACATGTCAGAATCTATGGTGAAACCGAATATTGGTTGGCTTTGCTCAAGGTTATCACCATCATTATTTTCTTCATTGTCAGTATTATTGTCAATGCTGGTCACAATAATCAGCATGAATACATTGGTTTCAAGTGGTGGAGTCACGGTGATGCACCTTTTGTCGATGGTCTCAAGGGATTCACTTCTTTGTTTGTATCAGCTGCTTTCGCTATGGGTGGGTTGGAATCGGTTTCCCTTACTGCTGGTGAAACTGCCAATCCTATCAAAGTCATTCCAAAGACGATCAAGGCTACTTTCTGGCGTATTCTTATTTTCTACTTGTTTACCGCCTTCTTCATTGGAATGAACATTCCATACGACTACCCAAACTTGGCTACCAAGAGTGTTGCCACTTCTCCTTTCACTCTTGTTTTCCAAATGGTGGGTGCAAAGGCAGGTGGTGGTTTCATGAATGCCGTTATCATGACCTCGTTGGTTTCTGCCGGTAACCACGCTTTGTTTGCCGGTTCTAGATTGGCCTTCAACTTGGGTTCTCAAGGATTCTTCCCTAAGATCTTCACTAGACTTAACAGATATCAGATTCCATATGTTGCAGTCATTTTCACGTGGCTCGCAGGCGGTTTGTGTTTCGGTTCTTCCTTCATTGGAGCAGGTACTTTGTGGTCATGGATTCAAAGTATTGTTGGTCTTTCCAATTTGATCTCATGGTGGGTTATTGGTGTTGTTAGTATTCGTTTCAGGAGAGGTTTAGCTAAGCAAGGCAGAACGGACGAACTCTTATTCAAGAACTGGTCTTACCCTCTCGGTCCCTACTTTGTCGTCATTTTTGGTGGTTTCATCATCTTGATTCAAGGTTGGTCTACGCTTAAGCCCTTCGTTGCTGCTGACTTTTTCCAATCCTACATCGAATTGGGTGTCTTCCCTGTCACTTTCATTTTCTGGTGGTTAGTGAAGAAAGGCAAGGACAGATTCGTCAAACTCGAAGAAATGGACTTTGACACCGACAGATACTATGAAAGCAAGGAAGAGAAGGAAGAAGAAAGATATGCTCTGACCTTGAAGGGTTGGCAAAAACTCAGATACGGTTTTGCTGAAAACTTCTTATAGTTACATTGCCAAGAAGTACCTAATGAACTTTATGATCTATATTTAATTCCATCATTTTACATTCTAATATTTATGTATTAATGCATTTTTTTCGTCATATGAAAACTTCTGTAGAGCATACGAAAAGATGCGCCAAAAAATGGTTGCGAAAAAATATCAATTGCCTCTACCTAGTGTGATAATTGTTTCGAATTGCTGCGAAAAGAAATACAGTCTTATCCACCGTGACGATCTCAAAACACATCTATATATATATAACATCTCTGTTAAGATTTTTAAGAGAGATATAATTAGAATACAATGATGTCTCACTACTTGATTTGGTTATTATTCTTCCATTTGGTTAGGTGTGATACCATAACTGAAGTTGAGATCGTTAAAGTGGCCGTCCGGCCAGTAGAGCCAACCGAAGACAGCACACCAATTACCAAAACAATAGTAGTCACAGCATATGAGAGTCCCACTGTTCCAACTAATATTTCACCAAGTACAATTTATGATCCCCATGTCGATGTAGATTTTGCCAACGAGATGGTTGAGCTTCACAACGAAAAAAGACAAATCCATGGTGCTACACTTCTTTCATGGAACAATTCAGCTTTTGAATATGCCTCCGCTTACGCCGACGGTTACGATTGTTCTGGAATTCTAAAACATTCTGGTGGTCACCTCGGAGAAAATCTTGCAATTGGCTATACGACTGAAGGAGCAATCAATGCATGGTACGACGAAGGTGCAACCTATGTTTACGGTTCAGAGTCTACTTACAATCACTTCACGGCTCTTATATGGAATAGCACAACATCACTAGGATGCGCTTACAAGTATTGCAATAAAGTTTGGGGAACTTATATTATATGTTCGTATTATCCTGCTGGAAATGTGGTTGGTTACTCCAGCCGCAATGTTTTCCCACCAATTTAATATATACTAAATTTAAGTATCTAAAGATCACACTTTATCTTGTCGTCCAATTCGTAGTAATGTTCAAAGAAAGTCTTGAACAAATCAGACAATCTAACCACATCAAAAGTACCACCGGTTTCTCTAATGGAATGCATAGATAATTGGGGATTGCCCAAGTCAAGAGTTCTGATACCCAACTTGGCCGATAGGATTGGACCAATGGTAGAGCCACATGGAGAATCATTTCTCACTACAAACAATTGCAATGGCACATTCGCCTTGTCAGCAACCTTCTTCAATAGCACAATACCAGGAGAATTTGTGGCATATCTTTGGTTGGCGTTGATCTTGATAACCGGACCCAAGTTGACCTGAGGTCTGTTTTGGGCTTCATACGCTTCGCCATAGTTTGGATGCACGCCGTGGGCCATATCGGATGAAAGCAAAAATGATCTGGCCATCGTCTCGTGAAAGTAGTCACGATTCAGGTTTCCACCGAAGTCAGTTTTAGTCAATCTTTGAATGACATCTGGCAAGAAGGTGGAGTCAGCACCTTGTGCGGAAACAGAGCCAATTTCCTCGTGGTCAAACAATGAAATCAACGAGATCGACCTTTGATTGGCCAAAAATTCAGTAGATTCAATCAAACCAATAGTGGCTGTGAAACAAGATGTCAAGTTATCCAAACGTGGTGAAAATATGAACTCGTCATTCAATCCACCAATAGTTGACTTCTGGTGGTCGAAAAGAACCAATTCGAAATCTTCAATCTGGTTAGGCAGCACGTTGATTTCTTTTGCAATTAAATCAATTAAAGATTGGTTGTGTCTCAGAATGACATTCTGGACGGATTCAAATTGCTCTGGAGTTAATTGTAAGTCAGGGTCATCTGCGCAAGAGTGAGTCTTCTTCTCGGCACTCTTACTAGCGATTTCGTTCTTATCCAACGCAACCTGCCCCGCAATAGGCACTAATTTTGTTTCCTTGTTGAACTCAAACTTGGTGTTTACTTCCCTGTTCAAATGGATAGCCAATGTTGGGATTCTGAGCAATGGCTTATCGATTTTGATCAACTTTGGGACGAACTGGTCGTTTTCGTGGACATATACTCTACCGGCAATCGACAAGTCTCTGTCAAACCACGAATGGGCAATTAAGCCACCGTACTGTTCAACACCGACTTGAATAAAGCCTTCAGACGTCTTTTTGGATATAGGTTTTATTCTTAAACATGGAGAATCAGTATGCGCACCTACAATAGCAATTCCATTTCCGTTCTTGAACTGCTCACCAACTGTGAAACCAACCAACGACGAGCCGTTTCTAGATACAAAGTATTTGCCACCTTTTTCCAACTTTGAATTCCAGTTGGCTCTTTCTGACAATTCTGTAAATCCGGCTTTTACTAAATGCAACTTCACAGAGTTCACAGCATGGTAGGGTGTCGGAGAAGCATTGACAAAGTCAACGAAGTCTTGGGCATACTTCAATGGTCTTTCGGTAGACATTATTCTCAGGATATAAGACAAGAATAAAGAAGAGAAATGACTAAACAGGTGAGAACTTTCTATATATGTCAAAAGACAATGGAAAATCAATCCAGATTCTGTCAAGCCTTAGTGCCTTAGTGAGATGCGGCTCGTTCAGACTGCCTGTAAGAGAAACTTTACCAGAACTCTAAGAGATACTGTAGCGTGTGCTGTTCCTCACGTGAATATCTATAAATATGGCAACGTCATACTGAATTCTACTCTCGAAACAACATAAAAGCATATTCTTACTTTTGGCTAATCACTTCTATATGCATAACAGACAATGAAGTTTATCTTGGTATTGGTGTCTATCTTCCAAATCGTAGCATCGATGCAGACGGTGCCGGTGTTAGTTGCTTCCCATAAGCTTGTACCTGGGTTGAAAACTGAGATCAATGGTGATAACTTGCTGATTCACAATCTGACTTCGGTAACGAATATGATTAAAAAACTCATAAGTTCGTGTTCTTCCGATGCATATCTTATCATTAATCAACCTGGACTCAGTTTCGAAGACTTGACCATGAGACATATTGATAATTGGGGATTTCTCCGCAAGTACTTGACCATGTCTTCAACTGTGATAGGACTACCATACGTTAACGAACCACTAGACCTTCCCTATCTTGAGAAGTATATCATCAAGAACTGTCAGGCAGAAACCATAAATGTTGAAAGTGATAGTGACGAAGGAGTAGGAACCTACTACGACACCAGAACTCGAGTAATTCGCACCAATTTGAGTCCTCTACCTGCTAAAAAGGAAGGAAGATATCAAGTTATACGAGAACACGACGAGCTTCTTCGAAAGATCTTGCGAAAATTGCCATCTCCACATTTCACCATCATTCTCACTTCAGATGAGAAGTCGTTTTCACATCCCGTAGCGAGGTTCATCAGAGCAGAGAACCCTAACGACTTTGAAATTTTCAACGACATTGTTAATGATCCAGCCAGAAAGAAAGAAGTTGAGAGAAACGACCGATTCCACAAAGTAGATCCACAATGGAACCCTCCCAGACACAGCAATGACAGATACTTGGAGAACAAAATGAAGGACGAAATACATCTATTTAACTATGACTTATGGTTCAAAAATGAAAAATTGGTACTGACCATTATCGTGATGATCCTCAGTATCTTTATCATAAAAATCATCAGTTTATCGAAGCATATCATTAGCAGGCTCACAGAAAGGAAGCGAAAGCCGGGGTTAATTGGTAATTCCAAAAAACAAGATTAGCTGCTATGTAGTGATACAGAGTAATATACGAAGAGTAAGGAATATAGAATGCGAACACATTGTAACTATCGAGAATAAGATATTCCAAAAGTGCTATTGATATCAAGACCTATATGTTCCAAGTGAAAGTTTGCATTTACAAATGTACTTTGATACTCAAGTATAATAGCATTAAAAATTAAATAAAACAAATTATCAAATTAAAAGTCGAGGAAAGGATATATATGCAAGTTGAACGAACCTCTTTATGCTCACTTTACTTTACTTTATTTATTATTTGGACCATTCGGCATCGGAGGGGCCAGTTTCTGAGCTCTCTTCGTCTGCTCGACGGCCATTGCTGGTTGCTACATCGTGGCTATACCCTTTGCTCGAGGGGCCTATGTCATCTGCCTCGTCATCGTCATCTTCATCTTCATAAAACTCATCATCGTCATCTAGATCTTCTACATCGTCGTCATCATCTTCCACCAAAACACTGGCATCGAAATACAATGAAGGGTCCAAGGCAGAAATATCTGCAGACGACACCTCACCGTCCAACAAGAGTTCTGACAAGATCTTACCGGTACCTGGAGCATTATTTATGCCCCAGCACGAATGTCCGGATGCAAGGAATAAGTTGGTGACATTGGTCTCGCCAATCAAAGGACCACTGGAAGATGGAACATCCAAAACAGGCAAATAGCATGCTTGTCTCTTCAAGATATGGCCCTTCTTCAAGTTCGGTGATATCTTTCCCACTTGTTTGAACAACTCATCGCACTTGGACTTGACTACTTCAACATCGTCAGTAGTTTCTGGTACATCTACCGCGGAGTCACCTTCCCCGCAGACATAAACTTCGTCCTGCCTAGCATAGATTTCAGGAGAAATGTAAGAGTATGCTCCTGTTTTGAATTCGGTGAAGATGGCATATGGAGAAACTGGTTGATCCTTGAAAGGAGCTACGGTGATTGAATGGGCTCTTAAACCCGATATAGGGCAATCGGGTAAGATCTTTGATGTCCAGGGGCCAACAGACAAAACTATCTGGTCCGCGAGCAAGTCGATGGGCTGTCTGTTTTTATCTTCATCTTTGATGCTGGTTGGCTGATATGTTACACCAGTAGCCAGACCTGTTTCCACGGAGTAGGTGATTTCGTTCACTTTACCAATAATGAGATCGATAGCACCCTGACTGTCTTCTACAGCCTTCTTGAGAATGAAGTTTGTAAACTTGTAAGGATGTACCTGGGCTGTCGTGTCCGTTCCACCCAAGGTTGTGCAGTTTTCTATAAGGGATGATGTGATCCAGTTCAAGTCCTGAGGGAGCTTGGTCTTGGTGGTGGAGCCGGCAACGACAGACGACGATCTGGTGGCTCGTGATGACTTCTTTGGCGGCTTGTCCGACAACGACGACGACGAGTCGCTGTCGTGAGCGACGGATTTGCGGTAAGACGAATCATCTGTGCGGTTGCTGCCGAGCTTGACGTTTCTGAAGGTGATCTTGGATTCTTCGCCCTCTTCGTCTGAATCCAAGTTGCTGATGTCTCCTTCTAGCGACACAGTGGTTAATCTCCGGTAGCCCCATTCTTCCGTACCGTTATACAAGTTGGATAACTTCTGGTGCAACTCGAAAGACAACGACACGATCTGTTGAGGGAAGGCCCAAAGAGCAAGAAGTCCTCCAGCCTTGCCCGAGGCTCCACCGGCGACTCTCTTGCTTTCTATGATGGAGATGTGGTACTTGTTGGGATCGAACTTAGGGTGTTTTACAATGTAGTAGGCGGTGCACACGCCGATGATGCCCGCTCCGACGATGATGATGTGTTTTTTGCCCTCGTGTCTGCCCGAAGGTTCAGAACGTGTTATTAGACGGTCAGGCATTGTGGTATAGTGTGGGACGGGAGGAGTAGATAGGATAGATAGTACAGGAGATAGGACGTAGAGAGTATGGACAGTAGTCTGTTTCAGATGTGAGCAGAAAGCAGACAGCAGATAGCAGACAGCGTTGCTCTTGTTGGTCAGTATATGTAGTGGAACTGTGTTGTGGTCTCTTGCTGGCGGATCACACTATCCAGAATATACAATAATACAGCAGAACACCAGGACAAAGGTGATGTATCAGATGATAGAAGACAATAGTGCCGGTAGCAATACTAAGCCAGAAAAAAGACGGAAACTAAACGGGCTGGAAAAAGAAAATGGTGTTTTAAATTTTTGACCCAGATGTTCTGCAAACGGTGACTATTTCTGGCTGGAGCTAGTAAACCGTTTGCGGTTGAATGTCGCCAGATGTCGCGCAGCAGTCTGTGGGCAGCTAGGCGGCGAAAAAAGCGAGATCCATACCGCAGCGACTTAGACCGAGACTGCCTGATCCAGAGGGAGATTAAAGCGGGCTAGGGCAAGAGTGAAATTGGCCGTGAAACTGACTGAGAGCCGACCAAATATCCAGCTACGTTCGCGGCGGTGGAAGCAGAGGAATAGAGTTCTAATAGTGTAGCTATTGTTGTACGGTTCTCATTGCACAATTGGCTACGGGGTAGAAGCCGTGCGAAAGGTGAGTTGGCAAAGAGCCAGAAGCAGAGTTAGAGTCAAGGTTTGTCGGGGTGGGCGCATTGTCTGTTGTCAATTGCAGGTGACAATCCCAGATTACGATGGTACTAATTAGTCTAAACACACCACTACAGTGGCTGGTAGCGTAGATAGTTGCTTTATCTCTTCAAGTATTTAGCCAGTGTAGCCCAGCAGTGTCTGGTGGCATCTTTGTCACAGACCATATCTGTTCCATTTCCCTGCACAACGGACCAGATAACCTTGACGACATGACACCATCTGGACCCCACCTTGATTCCGGGCGAAACCGACAAGTTGTTCTGCCCGTATGGTGCACAGTTATCAACTAATGAGCGATTTTTTCGCAGCTCAAATGGTCCAGATCTCGCTAGAAACGAGACTGGCCCCGCGATTGGCTAGCCAGGCCGCTCCGCCGCCATAGGGCCCAGTCCCTGGGACGCCGGGGTTACCACTCTACGGCTCAGTATGCGACGAGACGGGTCGCCAGCCTGTTCCTCCCAATTGCTCCAACTGAAACGGATGTAATTCGGTGTTCAGGTACCTGGGCATGCACACAGACTTGCGTTTAGAAAACCAAAAATCAGCTGTTTTTTCATCTGTTCCTGGAATCCCCTCCAGACACTGCAGCTTCCATGGGCCTGTGACCAAAACAGGATGTCGTCAGTTTTTCGGTGCCCCCAATCACATCGAATATTGTTTGGTTCCTGGCAACGGCACGAAAGAGGGGATTGGCCATCGCTACCTTCCTAGTCCTATCTCAACCACTATCACTTATCAACTCCGTTTGCGACTGCACGTTACGGCCGGCACCGGTCTGAAAGTGAGCGCACTAGACGTGCCAAATAAACAGGTACAGCTTCTGCTTGCCCATACCCAGCACCATAGTATCCCAATTATATGGCAGCCAGGGATGTATTGGCCGTCGCTCTATCTTGTCCAAACGTTGCAAATGTCTCAAGACGCCCTCTTCGTCTCGTGGCTTGTCATTTTCGGCGATGTCATTTTTACAACGCTATGTCACTTTCTGGTTTTATGACACATTCACCTTGGCCGTGAAATGTGGCTAGTACCACCGCTATTTTTCCGACGCCATGGGCCCATTCCCTTGGCTGAACTCCACCACCTCCTGCGATATGAATAATTGTTCAGCATGCTCTCCGCCCAAATTGTCCCACAATTTTGCTCCTTAATCGTCATGTTGCATCTCTATAGTGTTCTTATCATCTGACCGTTTTATTTCGGCCATAGTTAACAATTGTATGTACAATCTATACGTAGTAGTAGCCCTGTGCATCCTCGATTCGCAACCCTGTTGGCACCGTTTCGCCTCCTGGAACAGCTACGTCGATGCTCGCAACCATCAACTGCCGGGCTAACGTTTGTTTCTGGACTATGACGCCAAGCCGGTTTTGCACCCATTGCAAGACATTTCCATGTGGTACCATTATGGTTCACTATCATGTATTTTCTGTTATTGTTGGGTTTATCCGAATTCACGTACGATAAAATGCGTATTGTATAACTACTCTATCTATGGGGGCCACACATTGTTCAGGCTTTGCCATTGTGTACACCGGTGGTACCTTATACTAACATCAACATAGCCCAGGAAAGAACGTCTACTTTTGCCGATCGCCACGATTTGCATTCTCTTACGATTCAACACAATGTGACTCTATATGCCCATGTCGACTCGGGCATCCGCCGCACTCTAACCTTGTGAACACCATCCCATCTGGACAAAAAACTCGTAAATCTTTGACGCTTTGTTCACATCAATCTTCAATGCCAGCCTTGCATCCTTCTTCTTTAATGCTCCGTTGTTCTTGACAGCCTCTTTCATCAACTGGTTCTTGATCGCCAAGTACGGCTTGGGCAAAATCCTTAGTGTAGCACACAACTGCTTTTCTTCGTTGGACAACAACTCAAAGTCCGCAGCATGTGAGATGTCTAACGGTGCACGAGCACCGCCAATCTTAGGCTTAAACTCAGGCTGAGGTGAGCTAGCTGAAGAGTACGGTTTGCGGTGGCCATTGGAGCTACCATTACTTATCATACCTGGTGTTTGCGAATGTCTAGCACTAAATGCACCATTGCCCATACGTTGATAGTGAGCAGCTCGGATCAACTTATCCTTCTCAAATTTGTTACCGTCTTCAATGGTGGTTATGCCATTACGTCGCCATTGCTGAAGTTGCTGGACTCGGATTCGACATTTCAACTCCGACAAAAAGTCCTTGGTGAAAGACTCGAAGTCATCTGGTGTAAGAATACGAATGTAGGCATTTATACGTTTGAGCAAATCCTTCTCTTCCTTAGATTTTCTCTTGTCCGAGCTGATGTTCTTACGGTACTCAAGCAAATTGTTGAGAATCATCACCCTCTTTCTTTCAGCTCTCGTAGTCAATCTCGAATTGTAGATATCCAAGATTGTCAATTTCAACTCGATGTCGCCAGACAGGTCGTCTGGATCAAAAATCAAGTCCTTGACTGGAATCTCTGCTTCGTTTTCTGCTTCATGGTCAAACTCCAATCTACCAGGCATGTACCCTTGAATTTCGTGACATAAAGGAACTGAAGCAACAGGCTTCAACTTTGGTGGAGGCAAGGGTAAATTCTTTCTGTACTCTAAACGTTCCTTTCTCTTTTCCAAAAATTCCAAAGGTGTAATATAGTTGAAATCCTTAGACATATCCGGTAAAGGATGGTGTTTTTCATCTAAATACACTTCAAAGTAATGCTTGGCAACTTCTTCTTTGGATCTGTTGCCTATGTGATCTGCTATATCCTGCCAGTTACCCAAACCAAACGTATCACAGCCTTGAATCAACAACAATTCCTCGTCAGCACCCCATTCTTCCACAAATATAGGGTATGTACTCTGCTCGATAATCTGGTAATCATGCCATGGCTTATGGTCTCCTGTGGTGAGCCCAGCTGCAAAACAGGGAACACATAAGTCGTAATCTGCACAGATAGCACATTGGATCCGTATCCTATTAGTGCAATCAGATGAGCAGACGTCACAATGGTATAATCTTCCTTTTGCATCCATTATGAATATTGTGATTTCAGTATGACTGTTCTAATCTTATTTTTACTTGATGAGTTGTTGATGAAAAAAAGATAAATGAAATGTTAATGTTAATGTTAAAGTAGTTTTAACTTTGATATAATCTATCTTGTTAAAAATAATATAATATCGAGTTTTGTTTTATCTTCAACTTCTATTTTCGCAGCTAAACGTCAAAAGAATGCTGATTATGCAAAGGAAGTGCAGATATAAATCCCCCAAAAGCCGCCTAACAAAAATTAAAAAGCGCGACTACCACTGACAAACAGTGTCAACTAAGGAGGGAATCCGTACAAGTGGAGACGAATCAATCAAATCTATTGACCAATCAATCACGTGGAAGTGAAGATGTGAATGCACAGGTGGCAATATATAATGGTCGCGTATTGGCGAACCTGGAGGAAATAATACAAGGATCTAGTAGATGGAACAGAACACAACCCTTCTGTTATGCTCAAGTTCAATCAGTTATTTATCACTTGAGTTTGTCGATGGAGAAACACATGCACTTTGGCACGTGCCCAATCCCCAAAAAGTGGAACTCTGATATGTGAGTATGGGAGAAAGTGTGTGATTATTCACGTGATTTGGCTTTATATTGCCAGTTCGCAGTTGGGGAAAACAGTCACAAAGATCATGTGACTTTAATATATCCCTTCCTTGTTCGCTCTCATCACCTATATGCCGTTCCAACATCATTGCTCCTGTACATTCTAGCAGATTGAGAGTGTTAACTATGGGCGCTACCACTCATTAACTATGGGAAAATTTTCAAAAAATTTGGTTCGTGAAAATTGACTAGGTAGTAAAAATTCGAGAGTTTTTCTTATTTCTCTTTTGATTGTTAGTTATTCATATACACAGTTAAAGTAATCAGAAAAGATGGTATGTAATGTTTGATATAAGCATGTAGTGGTCGAGCAGGAACATGTCAAGAAGGGATAAAACATCGAACATACTAGGAATACAATTAAGACAACGGATACATTGACGTTTGATAGAATCGATTTCGATATGAAATTTTTGTATGAACAACCAACCACTACAACATAGAAACGGAAATCAAAAATAAAGTAATCAACAACAAATAAGTAATCAAAAGGAATCGGTATAATTCACCATATCAGCATAAGATCATAGATGTCGTAAAGTAAACTGATTAATGAGCCAGATATTCACTATTGATAAGAAATGAAAAATCGGTTTGAATAAAGAATAAACTTTCATCGACAATGAAATCCATTAATATAAGTCAGAGCAGTATGACTGACTGCCACGGTTCAATTGAAACAGAAAATAGAAACACTGCTAAAAGTTTCAATCTTACTGTTTCCTCCTAGATTTGCCTGATGAACTTGACAAAATCTATTTTGTTCCACCACTGACAATAATAAACAATATACTAACGAAATGTTTAGGGTCGTGTTAGAACTAAAACCGTTAAGAGAGCCTCCAAGGTCTTGATTGAACGTTTCTACCCTAAGTTAACCTTAGACTTCGAAACCAACAAGAGATTGACCTCTGAAATCGCTGTCATCCAATCCAAGAGATTAAGAAATAAGATTGCTGGTTACACCACTCACTTGATGAAGAGAATTCAAAAGGGTCCAGTTAGAGGTATTTCTTTCAAGTTACAAGAGGAAGAAAGAGAAAGAAAAGATCAATACGTTCCAGAAATCTCTGCTTTGGACTTATCTCACACCAACGGTCAATTGGAAGTTGACTCTGAAACCGCTGACTTGGTCAAGACCTTGGGTTTCAAGATCCCAATCCAAACCGTCTCCATCTCTGCTCAAAGAGGTCCAAGACGTTTTGCTAAGAGAAACTAATTTTAGGAATTGCATCATAGCTTAACCAATTATTATATTCATGTTAATTTTCTTGGGGTATTCTTGAAATTTGTATAGTTACAAAACGCACTCTTTATATGTACTTAATAAAAATATCATAAAAAATAGCGTAGTTCAAAACTGAAGGTCGTGATTTGTAGATTCTTCGAGGTTGTGTGCTTCCTTTCTCGTCCTTTTCTAGGCATTTGTATCAATTCCGTCTGGTACTAGACATCTCAGCAACTTGGACTTAATGTAATTTTCAGAGGTGCAAATAAAAAACTATTTCAGTCGCGCATTTAATGCCAACAAAATGCAGTGTTTGCTCAGAGAATGTAGATCATAGGTAGAGATTAGAATTGGTACATTATTATCTTCTTTTCTTTCCATATTTCTGACGTTAAAGACTAGTCATATCACCATGAAATTGACATTGTTAGTTGCTGGTGTTTCGTTGACGTCACTTGTCTCTGCCAATCAATGGTATCCACGTAACAGAAAAGAAGAAATCCCTGTGGAATTCACACCCTACGACATAGGACAACTAGTCCAGATGGATTGTATTACGAGAAACATCGACAATGGAGAACATGTTTTCGATGAAAACGACAAAATTGTCTACGGTCCATTCCCCACTTGTAAAGAGACCAACAGACCTTTGAGTTTTGAATATGGAGTCAATGATGATTTGAACTGTACCATCGAATTTACAGACAGCTTGTACCATTTGTTCCAATTGTACATCCATGAAGACGTACCATTTGGCTGTAGATTACCTGTTAGTGCTGATGCCAACTACTTGCAAAAGGGAGGAGCTTATGTTCCTTTGACTTTCAACTTCAGAGGAGAAATCCACGATTCTCATTTGGACATCGACTCGTCTTTAAATGTCCTTTTGACGAAGCCGGCTAACCGCAACCATGATGAAAACACTTTCATCAGTGCCGTTGCTTACTCGTCAGGAACAAATGTCACCAGAATTGTCATTGGTGACCTGCTCACTCTCAATTTGGCGGTCAGATGGCTTGATCAGATTGTTCCAGTAAACTCGTTGGCAGGAAAGACTGATGGTTTGCCTTATGCAGATGGCTTCTACAGATTCCCTACAGCTTTTGTTCCCGTAAGTTATCAATGGTTTACTGTCTATTTGGTGCTCGCTGCCGCACTCTCTGGCTTGGTTGTGTTCACCTTGAGTTACACTGCCATCTCTCGACGTGTCAAGAACCTCGGCAAGTTCAATTTGGACAGCGAAAACAAATTGGATTAGTCAATAAATCCTACTTCTATTAGTCGTTGTAGTTCTTGTTGCAGTACATTATATAGTTCTAAATTTATGTATTAATATCTATCTATTCTAGATGGTGCGGCACTTCTTAATAATGGCTCTTAATAAAGTGTCAATCTTTTCGGAACCGTCAGAAAAATCGTTAGTGCTCAAGAACTGGTTTGTAAGCTGGTTAACGAATGAGTTGGTCAATGTATCCTTCTCTTGTAAGTCTCTCAACTTAGACTTGTATGCAATAAATTTATTAACAGCCAATTGTAACAACTCAGACAACTGACGACTGGTCCGTTGCACATTTCTGATAGGCAAACATATGTCGATCAAACTGGTGCGCAAATCATTAGGATAAGTGGTTTGTAAAAAGTTCAAGATGTGCAAGTATAAGTGGTCTCTGTTGATGTCTTCGAACAAGTCGATCATGGATAAGAAATGGTCAACAACCTCGAAAGTTTTATCTTGGGCATTGACTACAGTAGAGAATTCGGGAATGCTCTTGATAATTGCAGGAACACACAAGTCAAAAATCGTTAATGCTACGTCTCCTCTCAAGGCTGGGTTGGTTTCAGGATTACCCAACATGTTCATGTCTGCTTCGGGCAAGTGATGCAATTGTACTTTCATTTCTTCTGTTGAAGGTAATTCAATCTTGTCATCGTTGAAGTCTTTGTCATCACCTCCTACAGCTGAGTTTGCAATAGATTTGGCCAATTTTTCTTGCTGGCTAGTCATTTCGTCCTGTTGCTGCTTTTCAGTTATGAGACCCAATACTTTTCTTCTAGCAAGCAATCTCGAAATATATGTCAACTCAAATTGGGCATAGCTCAACCACAACTCCACAGATTCTGGATTCAACCTCAACCCTCTTTGGAAGAGCATTCTAGCTCCTTTGGCGTTAGCATTGGTTTCAAATTCATACTTGGCAGCAGACAACCAAGCATCTATATTACGGGGCTGTAACTGCAAAAGTCTGGAATAAACTTTGTAGATCACTTTGATTGCACCATTTGATTTTGCAAACTTCAAGTATTGCGACCATAAGTCCAAGTCTCCTGGATATCTTCTTGTGGCTCTGTCAAAAATAAACATAATCCTCCTAGTTCCGGCCCAGTCACTGATACTGGGCTTGGTGTCGATAATTCCCACTTTTGATAATCTGTTGTATCTCTTCTTTCTCAATTTCTCCAAGATGACTTCAAACTCTGCGTATTTGGTGAAATCCCTGGACTTACTTCCTCTCCCTTGGATTCTGTGCTCGAAATCAGTTCTTCTTCTCATAATCATGGTGATTTCATTTTTCTCAAAAAGGCCCTTGCTCTTCAAATCCTCTAATTCAGGAACAGACTGCTCCAAATAGTATCTCACTTTCTCAGCCATGTTGGTAAATGTTTAAGAACTTTTCAGTTTTGTTGTAGTAATCAGTTAGCTTGTCGATTTTGTCTCATAATAAATTTATTTGAGTGCAAAAAAAAATTAGATGAGATGCTTGAATATTTCACATCCGCACCGCAGTAATTTTGTCCAAGAAAACCATCAAAGATCAAACAATATACACCAAATTCCATTTACCATATATTACTATATTGACGATAGTCCTGTGTCTCATATTCAATATTTACTACCGTAATCATTTTGACGTTGCCTTAAAAAAGCAAAAAATAAGGAAAGACAAAATGCTCCAGGAGGGGTTTGAACCCACGACCGTCGCGTTCCTCACACGACCGTGACTTATGGTATAACCATATCGTCGTAACACGGCTATAAGCACGAAGCGCTAACCTCTGCGCCACTGGAGCACCTTGTGTCATTAACCTAATCATTTTTCCATGCTATGTTGTCTTTTTCGGCTCGCAAAAATAAAATGATTTTGGTCAAAATATTGAACGAGAATACCAATTCGTAAAAATAAAGGACATTTTCTTATGAATCATGGGAATCTTTATATATTATTCTTGATATTAGACATCTTATTGGAATTTTATGTGTCTTTCTTTGCTTATGAACCCGCTTTTTATTTGTCATCGCGCTCTTTTTTTCTTGCACTTATTGAGAACATCCATTACTGAGGTTGAGGTCCTTTCTGTATCTTTGGTGACTTGGGAGCTGAACTTTCTAGAACCATATCAAAAGGATGATGAATGTTAGTATAATAAACTAATTGAGCTAACTTTGAAGTATTTGTAACAAATTTGTTGTTACTTATCGAAAGTTTTAAAGCTTCAAGTGGTTCCCATCATTTTTTACTAAATTTTCCAATTTTTGCGATGAATTTAACAAATCATTGCTACAATTTAAAAAATGACAATGAAGACTAACAACAGCAAAGAAAAAAAAATACCTCGTTGCATATAAGTATATAAATATATAAATTATCGTTTATAGTGTGCTCTGAGCACCCAATATTTTCGCAGCCAGTCAAATCTTCACCATGGATTATCGCCAAACTCGTTCGGGAAAACAACTACAACGAAAGCTGGCGTAACTACATTACTGAAGTGACACTGTGAAATGCATTTATCATAGCACAATGTTTGACTAGCTTTGCTAATTTATCTGTTATTATATCAAATTACACATACAAATGAGCCAATGGACTACAGCTTCCTAAACAAGAACACAAATTGCTCGTTCCAGGATGAGAGATTTTCAAATGTTTTACGCAATCAGCCAATAGAAGAGTCGTCTATTATTCTTATCTATTCTAGTGACAGGACATGTCTCTTGTGACATTTGAATCAGGCGACAGAGAGCCCCACAAGTAGTTACCTAAAGTTGCTCCAACAACGACAGCAATCATGAGCCACCCATTGTAAGTCATAAACACCAACATCAAGAAGAAGGAATAGCCCACCTGCAATCCGTAGAACAAAGATCTCTTGACTTTGTATCTTCTAATAGCAACTTCAGAGCTTGAAGCAGAAGCTCCGGATAACACATTGACGTAGCCCAATTGCCATCTAGTAACCCAAGATTTGACCAATTCGTAGCCTGCAGTGAATAGAATGACAGCAAGAACCGACAGAATAAATCCTGGCAACGTTCTTATGTGCCACCATTTGAACACAAGACAGGTATTTTTCCAGTCCCAAGTGAAGAGCATCTAGAGAATTGTTAATAACTTGCCTCCATCCATGGGTAATTATCTCAGAATACATACATTCATCGAACACATGTCGTCATGATTCATTCCTGGCATTCCATGTTCCATGGAGTTGGCTGAAGAAGGCGTTTGGCCAGAATAATAAGAAGAGTGGTCCATTGTTGTACTCGTTGATATCAAAAGATGGTGATAGTCTAGAAATAACGTCTATCTGTAGATTAAACTCAAAAGTACAGCCCTGTAAATGAAAATGACATTAATTTATTCAGCCAAAAGAATTAACTGATAACTTTAAGCCCAAACTAACAAAGGATATACACTCTGAATTCAAAGACTAGTGATAGTTAAAGAATGAATTCTGAATTTATACGATTTCTAGGTACATACATTTGATTTTAACGTTGCGCATACTTTCTTAGTAGGAGTGCATATTGCAAAATTGCGGGAACTCTATCGAATGGTCGTATACCGAATACATTCCCGATAGTGGATAGCGAAAAAAAAAAGAATTTTCACCCACAGTTCTTTCCACAATATTGAGAATCTGGCTTCAATCATTGTGTAGATAGACAAACCAGCGGAGCCATATCGGATAGACAAAGATAGCTCCTCGTATATACACATTAGCATCTTTTTCTGTCAAAAAGACCAAATAGAGAACACCTGAATCTAACCGAATTATTCTTCAGCTATCTACAAGACAACACCTAAAGCACCATGAAAATTATCACCAACGAAGAAAAACAAGCCCACATCTCACACATCACTTCGGAAGGGTTGAAGGGGATGTTCTATGGATCCATTTTGTCAGTTGGAATCTACTCGTACTTAAAGAAGAGACATACCGCAAGATTCAATGCTTTCAATACCTCTATCAAAACCTGTCTCTTGATTATGCCCACCATCGCAGTGGGAGCCTTCTGGGCAGACCAGGGTTCCTGGGAATTCGACAAGAAGATGCACTCGTCTGAATACGAAGAGAAGAAGATATTGGAAGAGTTCAGACAATGGAACCAGTTGTCTACATCAGACAGAGCCTTCACCGTCTTGAACGATAACAAGTATAAGATTATCATCTCTGCATGGGCTGCCTCATTGTACGGCTCGTGGGTGTTGGTGAATAGGGACAAAATCATGACCACGGCCCAGAAAGCTGTCCAGGCCAGAATGTACGCCCAGGGTATTACCATCATCTTGTTGTTGAGTACCATCTTGTTGGCCATGAAGGAAGAGGAAATCAACAAGTCAAGACCTCCTCCCATTCCTGAATGGAAGAAGGTGTTGATGGAAAAGGAAGCCGAAGAACAACAGATTCTTTCCAATTTGAAAAAGAGAAAAGAAGAACAAGCTGCAGCTGCTGCCGCTACTTCTTCTTCCGCCCCAAGTTCCCCAGTTGCTAACAACTAGAACTAACTAGAGATCGAATTAATCCTTGTATATAATTTTCAGCAGTTACAATTGTTTATGCTGACGCTATTTACTAAAGTCTGAGACTTTCCATATTAGAGTACAATAAATAGAAACACAATTGATCATCGTCATAGCCCCAAAGAATATGTATAGAAATGCATATAGAGATGGGTATCTCTACTATACATTTCGTATGTAGTCACGTGATTCAAACTTTTTTTTCACTTTTTTTAATTGTATTAGCTATGATTCATAGTACAATCTTTTTCAATACCATATACTCCTGGAAACCCGCACGGAAGCGAATTTTACCATTGTCTTATATCAAGCCAGTGGTTCAACTCTACCCAAATAGAAATGCCGCCCAAGAACAAAAAGTCGAAAGAATCTGTTCAGGATGAACGATTCCAGGCAATCGTCTTGACAGATTCATTCGAGACCAGATTCATGCCCTTGACATCAGTTAAACCCAGATGCTTATTGCCATTGGCCAATGTTCCATTGATTGAATATACTTTGGAGTTTCTTGCCAAAGCTGGAGTGAATGAGGTCCATTTAATGTGTTCGTCTCATGCTGAACAGATCCAACAGTACATCTTGAAATCAAAGTGGAACTCCAAGAACTCACCATTTTTGATCCATACCATTATGTCGTTGGAGTCGAGATCCGTAGGTGATGCCATGAGAGATTTGGACAACCGAGGCTTGATTACGGGCGATTTCCTCTTGGTTTCTGGCGATGTGGTTACTAACATCAATTTCGAAAGAGCCATGAACTTCCACAAACAGAAGAAGCTCCAAGACAAGGAACATATCGTCACCATGGTGCTCAACCAGGCTTCACCATTGCATAGAACTAGATCACATGTAGATCCTGCCACATTTATATTGGACAAAAAGACGGACAGATGTTTGTTCTACCAGGGAATTCCTCCTGTCGATGGAGCCAAGTCCAGCATCAGTATAGACCCGGAATTGATAGAAGACATTGAAGACGAGTTTGTAATCAGAAACGATTTGATAGACTGTTGCGTCGATATCTGTACCCCTCACGTGCCCCAGATCTTCCAGGACAACTTTGATTACCAAACGTTGAGAAGCGATTTTCTCAAGGGTGTGTTAACTTCTGACTTGGTCAAGAAGAGTATCTACGCCTACATCTCGGAAAATAGTGCTGAATATGCTGCTAGAGTTGAGAGTTGGGCTACATACGATGCCGTTTCACAAGATGTTCTAGCCAGATGGTGTTACCCCTTGGTTCCAGATGCCAACTTGATCGAAAACAATTCTTATACTTATGAGTTCAGTCATATCTACAAGGAGGAAAAGGTGTTGTTGGCGCAATCGTGTAAGATTGGAAGCTGTACGTCTATTGGTGCCAACACTACTGTTGGTGAGGGTTCTTCTATCAAAAAGTCTGTTATTGGCAGAAACTGCAAGATCGGTAACAATGTCATTATAAGCAACTCGTACGTTTGGGAGAATTCAGTCATTGAAGACAACTCTGTTCTCAACCACACTATAATAGCTGGCGATGCTCTGATTGGCTCGAATGTAACTTTGAGTCCTGGTTCCGTCATTGGATTCAACGTCAGGATCGGCAACGACAAACACATCTCGCACCATGTAAGAATTGTCGAGAAGCCTATTCTTAAGGATTCGCTTGATAGCGATTCTTTCGACACGGACGCGTCAGATGTGGAAGACGACGCACAACTGCCTGTCATTCCACACATTGACTTGAATATCAAGGATATCGACTTAGTTGGTGAAGATGGTGAAGGATACTTATATGTTTCTGATAGAGCACCTGATGACGAGAGCGAATCAGAATATGGCAACCAATACTCGGGAATCATCTATCAATTCAAACATTTGAACGTCTCAGACGATTCTATCGCCTCGATCTCTAACCGTAAGGGCAAGAAACGTTCTCACTCCAGAACCAGAAGATTGTCTTCTAACTCTATTATATCCACGGACTTTGAAGGTGGTGCATTTTCTGACGATGAAGAAGAAGATTTCGCAAAAGAAGCCGAAGCTACCGTACACAGAGCCTTAGAAAATAATCACGACTTGGACACGGCACTTTTGGAATTGAACACCTTGAGAATGTCGATTAACGTCACATACCATGAAGTCAGATTGGCTACTTGTCAAGTTCTCTTACAGAAGATTGTAGAGTACATCACTACCGATACCTTGGCTGCTAAAGAAGCCACAACCAAGATCTTTACGCAGTGGGGCCCTATGTTCAAACGTCAAGTCTTCAGCGAAGAAGAGCAAATGGACTTGTTAAACATTCTCCAGGACAAGATTGCCAAGTTGGACAAGGCATACAACCAGATTGTGTTATTTCTTTCCGTGAGAATTCTATATGAGTTGGATATTGTGGAAGAAGACCAGATCTTGACCTGGTGGGAGGACAACGAAGGAGACGAAGACAAAGACATCCAGAGCGTGAGAACGTTGACCGGCCAGTTCATCACCTGGTTGCAAGATGCAGAAGAAGAGGAAAGCGACGAAGAAAGTGATTAAATTCGTTTAGTCATTAGAAGTTAATATAGGACTGTTGCAGACACTGTTATTTCTGTTGCAGCCATTACATATTATAACCTGCACGCCGAATAGTCCGATTTGGTGAAGAGCAGCAGTTTAAAATTAACACGACAGAAAAAATCTTGGGTGAGTAATATAAAAAGGAGTTAATTCACTAAACATTAAATAAATATAATTCATTTAAACTTAAGAATAATGCCACCATATTTTGCTGCCACTGTGATAGAGGTTGTGCCCCTGGTTGTAAGTCAATTTTGCCTTATGGTCCACGACCATGTCATCGCTCTTGTAAGTCACCTGACTACAAAATCATATGCTTATGCGAAGACATCAGTACCTGCACATAGCGCTATACGAGATCAGGACAGAGTCTTGTTCTGTACGACATCTGTTAACGTACGTTTAGTGTAGATTTTGGTGGTCTTATTTTCATAGACGGTTCAAATCACGTCCACGTCTGGCTATTATTTATACGCGGGGATTTGCACCAGACCAGTTGACTCGAGCCTGTTTACATTAGCTAGGTTCTATTACACTGTTTGTCTACTGACTTTCGAAGACATTGTGAGACATCTGTTTCAGTTCCAATAAATTTCCACTTGTTTACTATTGCAGTGGTATACCTCCGAGGATATTTGCCATTTTTCACTTTCCACACAGAAGACCATAGACAAAAACGTTATGACTGCGCCATTTGATGTCAAGTACGATGTGATTGTCGTCGGCGCTGGTGTTGTAGGTCCGGCCATCGCCACAGCCTTAGCTAGACAAGGTAGAAAGGTATTGATTGTGGAAAGAGATTGGACCAAGCCCGATAGAATTGTTGGGGAGTTGATGCAGCCGGCCGGGGTCAAGGCTCTTAGAGAGTTGGGGATGATTCAAGCCATCAACAACATCGAGGCTTTCGACTGTAGAGGCTACTACATCAAATACTTCAACAAGCATATCCAGATTCCATATCCTTTAAAGGCAGACACAACTAGAACCAACCCTGTGAAACCCGTTGATGATTGTGTTAGAGATGGTAATGACAAGTTTCTTGAAGACTCGACCTTGAGCCCAACCGAATGGGAGGAAGATGAACATGTCAGAGGAGTTGCTTTTCATCACGGAGATTTCTTACAGAACTTGAGACAGATTGTGAAAGACGAGCCCAACGTCAACTGGCTCGAGGGAAACGTCGTCAAGATCTTGAGAGACAATTTCGACTCCACTATCGTAACTGGGGTTAGGGTTAAGGAACAGGTTGGCTCAAAAGACTACCATGCGAAGTTGACTATCTGCTGTGACGGTATCTACTCCAAATTCAGAAAGGAGTTGTCCAGCAACAATGTGCCCACAATAGGATCATACTTCATAGGCTTATATATGACCGACTGTAAATTGCCAGCCATGTACCACGGACATGTTATCTTGGGCGATCAGGCCCCCGTGATTGTGTACCAGATCTCTCCTACCGAAACAAGAATATTGTGTGCCTATAGATCGTTGAAACCACCTTCGCGCGCCAATAACGAGTTGTACAACTATTTGAATAACGAGGTGTTGCCCGTGTTGCCAGATGAAACCAAGCCATCATTCAAGATCGCTTTAGAAGCAGGCAAGTACAGAGTCATGCCTAATCAATACTTGCCAGCCAGAAAACAGGGTAGTAGCCAACACAAGGGGTTGGTGATGTTGGGAGACTCGTTAAATATGAGACATCCTCTCACCGGTGGTGGTATGACGGTTGGGTTGAACGACGCAGTGTTGTTGGCCAAGTTGTTGCATCCTTCGTGCATTGCAGATTTTGACGAGTATGACCAAGTGTCACGGATATTGAAGCAGTTCCACAGAAAGAGAAAGAACCTCGACGCCGTCATCAATACTTTATCGGTTGCCTTGTATTCATTGTTTGCAGCAGACAAGAATTCGCTCAAGATCTTGCAAAGAGGCTGCTTCCAGTACTTCTTGTTGGGAGGCTCCTGTGTAACTGGCCCCATTGGCTTGTTGTCGGGAATGTTGCCCTTCCCAATGTTGTTGTTTAACCACTTTTTCAGCGTCGCTTTCTATTCTATCTACTGTAACTTCAAAGACAGAAGCTTGGCTGGATTCCCTATTGCTCTCTTCGAGGCCTTTGCTGTATTTTTCACTGCTGTGATCGTATTTGCTCCCTACTTATGGCTTGAGTTAGTAGCCTAGGAGTAGCCTAGGAGTAACCTAGGAATCTATTGCCACGTTTGTCTGAAGCGAAATGAAACAATAGTACAAAGAAAAAACGATTTATACTCATCTAGACATACAAGTATATTTAGTCAACTTTTGATCGCCGATCACCTGTGCATATTTTTCGCAGCCGTATATTTCAAGAATATACCACCGTGCGGCTCGCCTCACAAATGTGTCTGTCTAAATTCATTTCTTGTCCAGTGAGGGCTGGGGAACAGTTAGTGAGCAGAGCATCCAGTATTTAGCTAAATAAGTATAGAGATGGAGAAAATAGACGTAGGCGTGGTCAATCACATATAAACACACATGGCTGTGGTTGAATACAAAAATATAGAGGAATTTCTGCTGAGATTAGATTAGGTAAATGTGTCAAATTGATAAATACAGATGCTGATGTAGATGGTGAAAATTTCATTCATTCTGCTCCATACTTTGCACAATAATCCCGGCCTTGCATAAAGTTCCCAACATAGCCCCATCCTTCTGGTAGATTATGGAGTCCGGAATGGTAATTATTGAAAGGGATACTCCCTGCTCGGTTACATTGACCACGAGATGAGCAGATCTCAGCTAGAACTAAGCCGCGTATAATCAATCATTACGAAATTGCCCGAATAAGATTCTTGGTTATCTGATTGGAATGGGCGTAAGAATCCCGTGATCCTAGAATTGAAGGATATCAATATAACAAAGTAAAATCTAGCGTCAGGCTTAAATTTCAGGTTGTGTACATATACAAGCGTGAATTGGAATTCTTGTCATACAAATACAAATACAAACGCACAGAAAAGACAATTTTCACAAACCCATTGAAATTCTTCTGGCTCACATTCTGCTTCAATTCTGTAGAACGAATTTTCCTGTTTGTCGTCAATTGCCTAAATTCGTGCAATCTATTGAACCCTACGAAATATACTCGGAATCTACCGGCGTTCTTCTGAACATCCATTCTGTATTTCATTGTATATCCTAGCACCATATTTTTTGGCAGTGATAAATATTGAAATTTCACTTCCATCTCCTGCTGGTAACTTCTATTTGTGAGCATCTCTCCATCTTCAATTGTTACCCTATTCACCCATTGTCCCATTGACCATGCCTAGCTTAAATGAAAACTTTGCCTTACTCGGTGGCTCCAGCTCTCCTTCCTTCAAGACTCGTGCCATTGACACACTTGTGCTGACCTTGAAGTCGTCTCCTGTTAACTACTTGTTGGTGTTCGTTCCCCTCGGCTTGGCTGCCGGACACTTGGAATGGTCGGCAAATGCCATTTTCTGGATAAACTTCATTGCCATCGTGCCACTCGCTTCCATATTAGCTTTTGCTACTGAAGAATTGGCTGAAGATGTTGGCGAAACCGTAGGTGGCTTGCTTAATGCTACCTTCGGCAATGCTGTAGAATTAATTGTCTCTATCATCGCCTTGAAGGAAAACCAGGTCAGAATCGTGCAGGCTTCCATGTTGGGTTCCATCTTGTCCAACTTGTTGTTGGTTTTGGGATGTTGCTTCGTGGCTGGTGGTATCACCAGAGTCCAACAGACTTTTAACCAAACTGTAGCTCAGACTATGCTGTCGCTCATGGCACTTTCTACTGCTGGATTGCTTATACCCGCAGCCTTCCATGCTTCATTGCCTTCTCCTAAACCAAAGAATGGCTTTCCTGAACCAGGTTCGTCTGACGACTTGATTCTCTCCTTGTCCAGAGGTGTCTCCATCATTTTGTTGATAGTATACATTCTCTACTTGGTTTTCCAATTGAAGACCCACAAGGCTCTTTTTGAAGAACAAGCACAAGAAGCAGACGACGGAATCATAACCGCTGCCTTACCTCAAGTTACCGAAGATTCCCAGAAAGAAAAAGACAAGCACCTTAATGTCGCCAGTTCTCTTACGGTGTTACTTTTAGCTACTATTCTTGTTTCACTCTGTGCCGATTACTTAGTTGGTTCAATCGACGATATCGTCGAGTCGTCTGGTTTGTCAAAAACATTCATTGGTTTGATTGTCATTCCTATCGTAGGTAACGCTGCCGAACATGTGACTGCCATCATTGTCGCCATGAAGGATAAGATGGACTTAGCTATCGGAGTCGCCGTAGGCTCGTCCTTGCAAATCGCCATCTTTGTCACTCCTTTCATGGTATTGATTGGTTGGGCCATCGACGTTCCTATGTCGTTGTACTTCTCCACATTCGAAACAGCTGTCATGGTAGTTTCCGTGTTCATCACCAACTTGGTTATCTTGGATGGTGAGTCCAACTGGTTGGAGGGCGCTATGCTCTTGAGTACATATTTGATTGTCGCTCTCGCCTTTTTCTACTACCCAGACGTTAGTATTTCTAACTAATATGGGTGACAAGGAGGTCTGTCGTTTTAGAGTCTTATCTAGTATGTCCAGAATAGTACATCTACACAAGAAGCTTGTTTAGCAGAGACAGAAGATTGGATGCCAAAGCATCTGTAGCACTGCAGCTATAATACAGTACTGATTTATCGTACAGGAAGTAGAACTTTAAGCACCAGATAAAGTATTACTGTTGCACGTAATAACTTATCGTACCGCCAAATGTAGAATTAATGTAGAATTAAGGAAACGATGTAGCAGTAATTTACTACGTGCCTAAAGAACAATATTACAAGAAAATCCAACAACGAGGTACATATTCTTATCATGTAAGAAAAAGGTCCAGAGCTATGCGATCCATGCAAAGATTTTTCTCTTTTTGCGAGCTTATCACAATTTAGCAGAATCGAGTAAATCGTCCAATGAAGTACAGAAGGAGACGAGAGAATCAATGCGGGTTGCGACGCCTTGGAGTTCGTTCAAGCAAAATCAGCAATTCCATGAGGACCGTCAGAGGACGTTATCCACCTTGACACTACATTATCTTTGTTAACCTGCCAGATCGGGGAACACAGGGCAGAATGAGTAGAGCAGCAAGTGGGAACGCATAATAACAATTCCAGCTGTAAGGGCACCAAATGGTTCAAGCAGGAAGTCGCTAGCTGAAAACAGGCATAAATGGACAGTACACTAGCCTATTTGAGCTATGTGAGGACTGAAATTCCAAGTTCTAAGGGTAAAATATGACACCGGCATGCTGTGCTACTCTGTGCGACGAGATTTTCGTTAACTGGTTTAGGGCAAATTCGAATCTGTCCTATTGTGGATAAATTGGTAGATTGAACTAGATGTCAATAACGTCTGGCGCTGGGTGTAGGAATGGGTTGCAAAAGCAGGTCTAAAACCCTATCGGGGGACCACCAGTGCAAACGAGTACTAGAGCCTCATATGAGCACATAGGCTGCAAGGTCCGATTACAATTCTGGTTGCAAAATAAGATTGCAGAGTGGATCATGGAGCATATAAGTTTTCGCACTTAGCGCAGATACTATTCTGGCCCATAGAAAATAGCTACAACAGAAAAGCTGCTCTCACAAGACTGCAGCGTCTACGGTGAGCGGCTACCGAGAGACAGAATTGTAGAACACGATAGCGAAGCATCTATTAACAGACCGTTACAGCAAAGACCTACCCCTAACATCGTGTCGGTATCTGCACTGAATTGACGAGTACGGTCTTTGACGCCAAAATCACAAGCAGCTGAAGTTTGCCCTATATCTGTAAAAGGTTGCTAATTTGTCCACGTTAGAATAATTGAACTGTTATCCGCCTAGTTTCATCGGGAAAAACTTCCCTACAATTCTCTCAAAGAATGTAATAAATATGCCACAGATAAAGGAGAGCTAGCACAGCAAGCAATCGCGGCCCATTAGGCAACGCAAACACCGCAGGCACCACAGGCACAGCAAGTACCGCATAACAGCAAGCACCATAAGATAGTTGCGGTCAGGTACAGAACTAAACTCTTCCAGAATATAAAGCATAAAACAACCCATTGCCTTGTTGTAGCAGGGACGGACAACATGAGGTAGCCAAATTCTGGACCTATAGGCATCTGAACACTGTATTGTTTTAATTGCCCATGTGGTTGGCTGTTACTGAGAATCATGGGCCAGACAACAATTGTTTGTGTAATTACTTGCATCACCATATCTCGACTCGAACACGAAACGCCAGGGACTACGGCCCCTTAGACAAAGAGGCGATACACCATTATAATGGTCAAGAACACCCACCACCAAAACAAACACCAATCTATGTAAATAAACACAGTGCGGACTACCCAGGCAACGCCAGCTGAAAGTTGCTCATTCCACCCTTCCTCCACAGGCCCCGTTCCTAAACGTCAATCTATGGTTATGCCCAGAAACTCTTGTTACTCACACAACCGTGTATTTTGCAACCTCTTTTTCGTCTCCACCAAACTACACGCGCCGAAGGGATGGATTTAAGAGCGCGTGGCATTCTGGTGAGCAGAACTTTCGCGTACAGCGACCTGCACGACGCATGCAACGACTCCTTAAATGCATGAGAGTGTATAGACTACATCGGTATTTTACTAATTGGGGTAATTATATAAATAGACACCCATTTCTACAGAGATTATGCGTGCTGCACGGTTGATGCATGAGAATGCGTGGTAAACTTTTCTGGTATTGTTACGTTTTGGTAATTTTCACTTGCCGACCCAGAGGCTCTATACCTTTTGGGCATAATAGCCATGATGGTGCCAAACCATATAAAAGCTTTTTCGTTTCCCAGATATCCAGCTATGCTGTCTACCAAGTCCTTTTGCTAAACACTATTATACCGTCCTTTCATTTCATCCACCGTTTAGTTGCTCGCATACAGCCTGCTTCTGATTCGTCCCTCCTCCTATCTAATTCAGACTTTTTTGCACCTGTGCCATTGACAAGAACTTCGGAATTTCAATACCCTAGATATCTTTTGACTACGATATCCTCCCTCATTATACCCTTATACCTTATACCCATTCCTATCATATAGACTATCGCCATGTCCGACAGAGAAGCGTTGAAGGTTTTCTCGAGACAGCCTGTGTCCCAAGAAATGATCCAGTTCTTGGTTGCTACTACTTCGTCCATAATCCAGGTCAAGGGAAGCAAACCTCAATATACCATAGTACCTAGCCACGGTACCTCCACATCCACCAAAATCGTGTCTCCTGTTTCAAATAGTTCTTCGTTGGTGGTATTCATCAAGAACTTGATCAAATATTCCAACGTCCAGACCCCAACCTTAATGGCCACTTTGGTATACCTCAACAAGTTGAGAAACATTCTTCCAGCCAACGCTGTTGGTATGGAAACCACGAGACACCGTATCTTCTTGGCTGCTCTCATCTTGAGTGCCAAGTCGTTGAACGACTCCTCTCCCTTGAACAAGCACTGGACTAAGTACACCGACGGTTTATTGACTAACGACGAGGTCAACATGGCCGAACGCGAGTTGATCAGCTTGTTGAAGTGGAACGTCTCCGTCAAAGAAGATGAACTTATCATTGCATTACAACCATTCTTGACCTCGATCAAACATGCTCTTCAAAAGCAAGCCGAAGACGAAATAGTTCTCAGAACAAAGTATTACAGAGCCTCGAACGCTTACTCGAAACACTACTACGCCATGTCTTCTCCAGAGACAACTGCATCTTCTCATATGTCTTCTCCAGGATCTTCCACATCGAGATCCACCTCCAGCCATTCAATATCATCTTACAACTCAAGTTTATCTCTTGCTAACTCTCACTCTCTCCGGTCGTTGCAAAGTGCCCATTCTTCCTACAATAACTTGTCTAGTATAGTGCAGGATGAGGATGTGGATTACTCGCAACATCCAAAGAAGAGAATGCCGTTGTCGGCCAAGTCATCGAACTTCTTGAACGTACCTTCTTCATACGAGAAGCAACACAAACCGTATTCTAAGGTTAGCAAGAGTTCATCGCACGGCTCGTCTTTTTTGAACCTTGTCAAATCAGGTAGAATAACTGCCTAGTGGCTTTGAATTTTACTGTATAATAGGTCTTTTCTCACATTCTTTAGTTCATCAGACTTTCATAGTTTTCATCATTTTTAATTCTTTCTGGGTACATTTAATCATACGATATTAGAGTTTTTTCATTGCAAGTGTAGCACTTTCAGTTTATATTCACAAGTTCAAGTTGTTAACTCGAAAATTAGGCATTTTAAATATCACAAGTGTGGGCTGCACAACTTGAATAAGAACATCTGGATATAGAAGAGGAGGCGCCATTAAGGACTAGGTCTGTAAATTTGTGTTGTTTACTCAAAGAGAAAGTTTCTACATCTATAAATATAAGTTGTTGCAAGGGCAACTTAGGCATGTATTAAGTAGGAAGGTTCTAATGGTCGTGAGGGTCTTCTTTTGGTGTTTCTGGGTTGACTTCAATCATTGTATCAATTCTTAAGATGGCAACACAGGCTTCTAGGGCCGATTTCAATGACTTGACCTTGGAAATAGTGGGTTCCAAAACACCGTGCGAGATTTCGTTGACAATCTTACCTTCGATC
This sequence comes from Scheffersomyces segobiensis, assembly GCA_030564745.1. Taxonomy (NCBI): domain Eukaryota; kingdom Fungi; phylum Ascomycota; class Pichiomycetes; order Serinales; family Debaryomycetaceae; genus Scheffersomyces; species Scheffersomyces segobiensis. Next base: position 281,033 of record JAKTZB010000004.1, read on the forward strand.
AAGTCCAAGCCGTAATTCTTGTACTTTCTCTTCTTATCAGTAGGCAAAGCCGTCTGTGAAGCAGCGTGATAGGTTCTCAATTTGGAAACCAAGTCTGAAGCATCCTTAGCTGCATTGACAGCTAAAGTCTTGGGGATTACCAACAAGGCATTAGCGAACTCAGCAATAGCCAACTGTTCTCTGGAGCCAACGGTAGTAGCGAAGTTTTCCAAGTAGATGTTCAAAGCGGTTTCGACAGCACCTCCACCTGGCACTACATTACCACTTTCCAACGTTCTTTTGACGACTGACAAAGAGTCGTGCAATGATCTTTCCATTTCGTCTAAGGAGTAATCGTTAGGACCTCTCAATATGATAGAAGAAGAAGAGTGCTGCTTGGTTCCCTTGACCAAGATACATTCGTCGTCACTGATTCTGGTCTGCACAACTTCTTCTGCCGAACCCAATGACGAGGCATCGAAGGTCTCTTCACCTTCCAAGTTGGACAAGCTGCTTACCAAGGTAGCACCTGTGGCTCTGGCTATTCTACGCAAGTCTTCCTTCTTACAACGTCTGACAGCCATGGCGCCAGATTCTACGAACTCCTTCAAGCACAAGTCATCAATACCCTTAGTGGTCAAGATGACGTTGGCTCCAGCACCTAAGATCTTACGAATTCTCTCAATGATGATGCCGTACTCTCTCTTTCTGATCTCCTCCAACTGGTCTGGATCGTCAATATTTATCTGGACACCCATGGCCATTCTAGCCTTCTGCAAATTTATGTCCAAACAAGCGATTCTGGCATTCTTAACAGACTTGACCATGGCTTGAGAAGCTACGGTACAGTTCAAGGCATAACCATCTACAAGCATCGACTCGGACGATGACTTGCCGTGCGCCTTCAAGATATTGACGGCCTTGACTGGGTACTTTGTTTCACCCTTGCCGTTAGTTGTTTTTACAGCCAACATGGCATCTACAACCATTTGGGAGAAGAATTCCGAGTCGGAACCAATGATCTTGGATGACATCGAAGTCTTTGCGATATTTACTATAGTGTCCTTGCCTAAGCTGTCCACCAGCTGCGACAAAACCTCGTTGATGTAACGGATAGCTTCCCTCAACGCCACCCGGTAGCCCGAGATGATGGTGGTGGGATGTATTTTGTTCTTGACCAACTCATGTGCTCGTTTCAAAAGCTCACTGGCAATAATCACTACAGAGGTGGTACCGTCTCCAACTTCACGATCCTGCTGTTGGGCCAATTCTACCAAGATCTTGCCGGCGGGATGTTGCACGTCTAACAAAGACAAGATAGTTGCACCATCGTTAGTCACAGTCACGTCTCCAATGTCATCAACGAGCATCTTGTCCAAGCCTACAGGTCCTAATGAAGACTTCACTACATTGGCCACAGCCTGGGTAGCCAACACTGTCTGATTACGGACGTCGTCACCCGAGATCTTCTGGGCTCCGAGGAATAATGTATCTGAACGAGCCGTAGAATACATTGTGAGTGGTGATAGAGAGAAAATGAAAAGTGAAAAATGAAATGTTGAAAACGTAACTCTTTTTTCAATGTCGCTATCTGATCTGGTCGCAGAAAAAAGGTGCCAAAAAAATTTCAGTTTACGTGCACGACCGATAGAAGGAAAGAATAGTTTGGAAGGAGTAGATGAATTGAGCACAAGTTAGAAATAGGAGTAGCAATCTTGATGTTGTACGTAGAGTGGCTTGATATGGAAGTTTATTAGATATTTCCAATAGTTTACTATTGAACTAATGAACGAGATTGTCGTGTTATTCCTAAAGCTCTACTTGCACCGATTTGTGAGCCTAAAAGTGAGAAGAAAAACTGATCGAAGAATTTACAAAGGTGTTTCAGAAATGTCAAGTTAACTACACAGGGAAATATAGTAAATATATTATTAGCAGAGTAATATGACACTATAATACTCCGGCTCTAGATTTCTTGTCGGCCTCACCTTCTTAGCATTCTCTTTCTTCGGCTTTCTTTTGCACCCAGTACACGCGTATATAATGTAACTCTCTCCACATCACATGACCTCTGGTAGTCGCACTCCAAGGCATTACAGCTAACCCAAAAGTAAACAACACTGTAATTAAGCATAGCGAAAATGGTTTCATAAAATCTGTCTGTTTTTCTCAAAAGCCATTTTTTGCACCAATTGACTCGAACCCGCGATGATGAACAGATCTTTAATGTCAGCCAGGAGCATTGCTTTTGCCAACTCGGCCGTTTTACGAGCCCTGACCCGTCCAATTACACCTGTTACCGCCACTGTAGTTTCTAGTTTCCGGAGATTAGCTTCCACAGCACAGGACAAGAAGTCAATCGTGCAAAAGAAGAAAGCTCTTGACAAGTTGAAGTTGCAGTTGACGAAAGAGAAGAAGCATTTATCCACCTTGGAAACGAAACTCAAGCAGCGTACAAAAGTGATTGTCACCAAGGAGAAGGAAAGAGAAAAGAAAGAAAAGGAGAAGGAGAAGAAAGTCATCGCTGACGCCACCAAAACCTACAGGGGCATTTCGGGATACACGCTTTTCGTTAAGGAATCACGTAGCTCCAAAATTGCTGATGTATCAAAGCAATGGAATTCACTTGCTGCTGACGAAAAGGAAGTATATCAGCAGAAAGCCAAAGAAATCAACGATGAAGCTAAGAAGTTATACACACCTAAGCCAAAAAGACCGGCTGAAGGGTTTGCCTTGTATTTGAAGGAAAACTACAAGAGAGACGGCCGAGCAGTAGAGGAAGTTATGAAGGAATTGGGGGCAGAATGGAGAGGCTTGTCTACTGAAGCCAAACTGAGCTACAAGTTGTCTCAATCTGATAAGACATCCTATGAAAGGACGTTAAAGGAATGGACAGAAAAGAGAATTGCTCTTTACAATAAAACCGCCTCCAAATAGAGCATAATGATATGTTGTTTATGATTGTGTTGATCTTGCTGGTTCCTGAAGATTTTTACCTCGTAAATGACTAACTTACATTGCCATTGTAGAAAAACTGTATTTTTGTTTTGTTTATGTATTAGCTACGTCAGTAACAATATTCTGTATTTGAATTCGTTTGATATTATTTCACTATGGAATGTGTCTTGTATCGGGAGGTATTATGTTTTTTTCGGAAGCTTGCCGTAACACTTCTGCTTCACTTTTAACATCTTGTGACCACTAATCCCACAGAATGCGATCGGCGTCAATACAACTTGATAGATTGATATAACCTTTGAGGGATTATGCGAGAGGGACAAAATCTATAATCAAATTATCTACAATTTCTCTGCAAGCTATTAATTTACTAATTGTATATTAATATAAAATCAAGAGGAAACCATGACAAAAAGAAACAAGTTGGCAATCCAGCCCGATAATATAAACTGTATGTGGAAATCAATCCCAAGAGCTAAAAAAGAGAACCGATGCCTGAGACCTATCGACATCAAGTCAGTCAGGAAACTTGTTTCAGTCTGGGACGTTTTTACTTCAATTGTATTCACTGTCTGGTCCCAATGAGAGGGTAGGAAATGAAATATAGGCAATCAAGAAGAATTAATAGCAATAAGAAGGAAGGGAGGATAATAGTTATAGCCAATGAATCGTACCGAATAAACTACAAAATGGTACACTTCTTGGACTTCTTGATCACAGGAGGCTCTAAGGCAGCCACGATGGCCTCGTCAAACACTGTCTTCAAACCTCTTTGAGTCAAGGCAGAACATTCCACGTACTTGACGGCTCTCAATTCCTTAGCCAACTTTTCACCTTGTTCGTTGGTGATTGGCGACAACTTTTGTCTATGCAATCTTTGTAAAATAACCTCGTCGTGTCTTAAATCGGTTTGAGTACCGACAATCAAACATGGGACACCAGGACAGTGGTGGTGGACTTCGGGGAACCATTTTTCTTTGACGTTTTCAAAAGATGCTGGGGCGATCACCGAGAAACAAACAAGAAATACATCGGTAGAGGGATACGACAAGGGTCTCAATCTGTCGTAATCTTCCTGTCCGGCAGTATCAAACAACCCCAAGGTGAAAGGCTCGTCCCCAATCATGACGGTGACGGCATAGTTGTCAAACACAGTAGGGACGTAGTCAGCGGGGAACTTGCTGGTGGTATATGAGATCAACAAACATGTTTTGCCGACGGCACCATCGCCGACAACAACACACTTTATGGTTTGCATTATGGAATTGAAGAGTTACAGGTAGAAGTCTAGAAGTCTAGGATTATTGTATTTGCCAATAAGTGAAAACAGACAAGATATACGAATGTATGCTGGTACGACACGGGCAACTAGCGAAGCAACTTTGTCGAAGCTTTACGGTGTAATCTGAAGTGGACGGCTGATATTTGTTGAACTGGGGGTAGGGGTACAGAAAAAACCACGAACAAGTATCAGTGGAGGGGTTTCTGACTTTGAAGTTGAAGCAAATAAATAGACTGGTGCAAGGTAGCGAGTTTGACAAAAGACTACTGTACAACAGCGATACTGGAAGCTGATGGATGTCTACAACCACGAATATCACGGTGGAGGAGAAAAAAACAAGCGTAGCTAAACTGAGATCATATGGCAATAATTTGTTTTTATTTTTTCTGTTCTCTTTTTTTTCTCGTTGACTTCTCCAACACAACAAAAAGGTGTGTGAGCGAGAAAGTGAGAGATAACCAGCGAGATTATTAGGGGCAGCAGGATGTCTTTTAGGCAGGGTCTTTCTGCCATTTTTATGGTCTGACTAGAGATTGTAGAACTGCAGAGTAAATGGTCCATAAATCAGGACAATGGTCGGATAGTCTCTTATCAATACAGTAGAAGCTACTATTTTATGCTCTGCTTGTTTCCTCCATTTCTCACTAATAAACTCACTAATAAATACGGTACATAGTGGAATTGCTCGGTAGTATTGTTCACAGGGATTCACCGATCGCCGTGTATTGTATTCCACAGTACTGGCTAGTACATCAGTGGTTACTAACATATAGGCAGCCAAAGAGGCAATCTGAAACTATACCTGATTAGGGACTAATATTTTCGTGCAGATAAATGTAATCGCATTAACTACTATCTCTCGTTAGTCTATTTTCAATCGGTACCACCCCCACCTTTGCACGGACCCCCTCCCCAGACACCAAAGTCACATACTCCCTTGGACGCTCCACTTATCATTGCTCGTCCAGGGCTACTGTGGACAATTCCGGCCGCGTCTTGAACAAGCAGAAACAACGACTCAAACCTTGAGGCTCAGGGTGTTAGCCATACCTGTAGATGGTGCTACTGTTGCAGAGGACTTGCTGGTTACACTAGTCAAGATAAATCTCGCAGTGTGGTCTAGAGTTATTTCAGAAATCAGTCGACACTTGTGAACATCTATCACGGGCTGATTGCTAGCAGAACTGCTTGTTAACCAATTGCTACTACCAACACTCTTACTTCCACCAGCCAGGAAGCCTACACTGCAAATGCACATTACTCTAATAAGAATCTCTCTTTTCTGCTGTGTCGATTGCTTCCTTGTATATCCCTCCTATTTCATGTAGAACGTCCCTGTTTCTTTTCACACCCTCTCTTGTTTCATCCTATCCTTTCACATTCGTAGTCAATCGGTCTGTTTTTGTCTCTTTCAACTTCGAATAAGCAAGAGATCACCTAGATTATAAGAATTATATCCTAATTAGGAAGGAGGTAGCCCAAAACGAGCAACCCATATGCATGTCCATTTTGGGTGCAAATATTTAAACTATAGTAGAATTTCGTACAGAATAGAGGGTGGCCCGTCTGTCAATACAATATTGCTTTTTTCATTATGATTGATTCAACATATACACGATTCTAAGATTCTAAGATTGTGACGTTTTGAAACTACAGTACATGTCTGCAAAAACTGTACGGATTTGGTCAACAGCATATCTTGAGTAAAACACTCGACATGTCACCTTTTGTAAATTCAGGTAACTAAACTTAATAGCCATCAAATGCAGGAGTCGATTAGGAGGATCATCTATCAATGGTTCTATAAAAGAACACGTACGAATTTAGTTCGTCCCCGCCACTTCCCCAGCCATGGCTTGACCTAGAAGCACCAGTATTGCCAGTACAAAAATTTTAACTTTTGGCATGTTAACGTTGTTAATCTCTCTATGGCGAGCAAATAACAATAGACACAGCAAGCAATTCATCAAGAATCAAGAAATTGGCCCAGACGGCACTGAAAGACCTCATTTGCAGCTTGCAGCTTGTGTTTTAATTCAGATACTTTTCATTGAATGTCTGTGAAATATTTTCAATAATTAGACTTGACAGAAGCAGCTGTGACTAATCCTGTTTATGTTTCAATTTTTTCCCGTCTTCATTGTTCTATTCGAAAATTAATTACATCATTGCTGTATTAACAACTCCTTGCCACAATTTCCCATACGAGTGTTTTCTTGATTTCGATTCAACCAATTCCCAACCCAGATTGGGTTGCATCCTGCCATAAAATCCTCAATAAGATGGCGCAGAAATATCATAAAATGAATATGGCAACAGAGCCTCACGGATTTACCACTTATTCAGATTCAATTTGTGGAGCCGAGATTAGATGAGCTTTTATCAATCTCTACGTCTAGACTGCAAAATATTCTTGCTTTATAGGAAGTGTTCCGAGAAAAGTTTCAAAATATTCTACAATCGAGTGGCTCCATAATATATCAAATTAATTCTGATAGCTCGTAATGTACATTAATTTAAGATAACGGGAACAAATATCAAAATAAAACGACTCTTACCTATTTCAAGTTTACAAACTCATTATCACCTTGCATGACCTCTAGACTGCTGGTTATGTCGCTGGGCAAATTATTGGTGTCGATGAGCTTGTTGGCGAGAGTTCCGCTTGGATCAAATGTCGTAATATGGTCATCTATATCGTTGTCTACAATGGCAGGACCTCCGCCAAGGAAGTCCAACATCATGTGCATACCACCAGCACCACCAGCGTATTCTTCCACATCGACTGGCAATACCTGTGAGACACCTTCTAAGAACCACACCTTATCCTTCATTTCCATAGTGAAAGACCTCAAGAGCTTGTAATACGATCTCATTACTCTCATAGCTTTTACATCTCCTGTCATTAACAACGACAAGAAAGATTTATCTAACAAGGCAGGGAAGGCAAAGATACGTAAGATGAAATCAGACTTGTATCTCTCCTTATGCAACTTGTTCAAATAGGCCAATGTCACAAGGTAAGGCGAGTCGACTTCTACAGGGAACAAATCGGCGATGTCAGAATCATGACATTCTAAATCGGTGAAATACCTGTTCGAATCGTTTAAATGATTCTTGCCGAGATTTACTCTTTGGTTTATTATGTCACCTAAATCACCCAAATCTACAGAGATAAACTTGTAGAACCTCGAAGCTTCGGTTAGTGGCCATACGGCCGTCAAAATAGTAGCAGCGCCTTTAACATGAAAAATCCATGCTGAAGCTGGCAACGACTTTGGAGATGTAGAAGAAGGGAACGATGCATTTGCCAACGAGTCCATTATCAAGATCAAGGCACTGGCAACCAATGCATCTGTGTTATTAGAATTAATATCAAGCACAGCTTCACGCAACAAACGCAAAGCTTCGCCTCTGTGGCAAGTTACACACTGATCTAAGCCTTTTTCGGTTCTCGACAAGTGTGTCGCAGAGAATGCCAATATAGAGTGCATCAAGAAAGGATACTCGAACGCCAACATGGGGATATCGTAGTTCCAGATATTAGTATCAGAAATACCAGCCCCAGTAATGGTGTTGGAAACTTGGGAAGTGTAGTGGAACATCAATCTTAAGTCAAGCATATTCAAATTAGAACCAGGCATATCCGAAGAAAGAGGGTTTGCTGGGATCAGGGTGTTGATATTAGGAGATATGTTTGGAAAAGAAGTTCGTTCTACCGATTCGTGTTCACGAGATGAGAATGGTTCCAGAGAAGCTGAAGCTGGTTTCTGAGTGGTCAGAAACAGACTTAATCCACCCAAGTTAGTCATAGCTGGAGCAGGGGTACCACCAGTTTTGGTACTGGACACTTGCGGATCAAGCAAGTTGCCCAAATTGCTCAAGTCAATAGGCAATTGGGCCAATGTAGCCAAGTTTGAGAGGTTGGCCAAGTTTCCCAAACTGCTGAGATCTCCACCCATACCACTAAGTCCATTGACAAGGTGACTGATGTTAAGATTGTTGAGATTTCCAGCATTCAAAAGACCTGAAGTCAAGGTGGAAGCAAGGCCAGCAGGTAAGCCGGCAGGAAGACCAGAAGGAACACCAGAAGAGGCAAAACTCGAAAGTCCACCAGGGAGTTCACCCCCAAGACCTAAAGCAGAAAGCAGATGAGACACGGGGGGAATTTTTTCCTCATTCATATTTGGACTGGGAGTAAGGGAAGGAGTAGCTTGTTGAGTAATAGACGCCGACGAGCTTGAAGCAGATATCGACCTCTCTCTAGCATCAGGAGAAGCAGGTTGAGATGTCTTCCTCTTCTTAACAGCTGGAAAATCGTCTGAATCTTCAGAAACATCGCTGAGTTCCTTTATGAGTGACATCGACTGGTTGGACTTTTCAGGCTTGTCACCATCAGTAGGATCGTCAATTAAATAACCACAGACCAAGTTCATATGCTTACACTTGTTACACGAAGGCTTTGTTTCATCACATTTGACTCTTCTCTTCTTGCAAGTAGAGCAGCCACTACGTGACTTTTGGTGGTACTTTCTCTTTCCCGTGGAAGACCGACCCCCTTTCTTGCAGTGGTCAGGAGGCGAAGGCTGGTCGAATTTATTGTGACTTGTTGAATTGTTTTCGCTTTCCATGTCTACTTTTTTTGTTGAAAAAATCGTTGTTGTACCCGTTGTTGAATGGTAGGTGATAGAAATGGAAGCTGACTAGAGGTGGAACGCCTATATGGTTGCGGTGAGTGGATGTGAACAGAGACAAACTATGAACCACAAAGGAACGTAGTCACAGTAGTTGTTTGATTGTTAAAGTTGTTGAAGAAGTCGCTTAATTATACTTGACTATACCAGCCAGTAATTATTTGTCTGTAGGTACTGACTAAAGTCGACTATAGTAGTATATATTTGTGCTAGACTAGTTCTTGTTAGCGGATAGTCTTGCAATGAATTTGCAGATTCAATGCTGAAACTACAAGTGGCCCCGGTTATAAAGAAACCGCCAAATTTGGTCCAGAAGGGATGCAAGAAGCGACTGAACGATGACTAAATGTAAACGAGAGACAGACCGTGAAGACAAGCCTTGATCTATATTGTGGGAGTAGTAAGAAGCACAGGCATCAATCTAATTATATTCGCTCGTATAGCTCGTATAGAAATTTTTCTCTGGCACACAAATGAGGCAGTGAGCGCGATGTTGAACTTAGGATTAGGATTTTGTGCAGGGATCCACGCTAAAAAAAGGCAAATTAATTATAAATTACGCGAAAATAGGAGTAGTAAAGGTTGGAGTTACTGTGCAGGAAATGATTGCAACGGGATTCGCTGGATGGGTCTGCTAATAATCATATAAGTGGAAACAACCGAACAGCCAATACAATCGGTTACTAAGAAAAAGATAGCTACAGTAGAAAAGTGAAAAATTGAAGCGTGTGTCATGTGATCTAGTTTCGAATGGTGAGTCGTAAAAGGAGACCAAGTGGGGGCTATATCTTCTTCACGAAGAAGCGACGCATGTTGCTCATTTCCAGAATTACCCACCGCAGTGTAGCTTTGTCACCAATTGCCATACAGTGGTTTAGCCCATTTAGAATATGACGTAGAAATCGACTTAAACCACACTTAATTGGATAAACATGAAACGTGATGAAACATCATGTGAGACGTTTATTCCATCCATTGAAGACCTTTAGACATTTTACGTGTAGACGCGACATAGTGATAAAATTTATGCCACGACATTCGCACATCTTCATTACATCAGCTTATATCTATTGCTGATATCATTGGACAGATTGTACTCCATATCCATTCTATCATGTCCACCAAGCCATTATGGTACCGTTGGGCCAGGGTGTATTTCGCCGGAAGCTGTATAATTGGAACTGGAGTTCTTTGTTACATCTACACCACCCCCACTGATGAGCAGTTGATTGCCAGTTTTTCACCAGAGATCAGAGACGACTACGAGAGAAATAGGGCAGTAAGACAAAGAGAGCAAGAGGAGTTGATGGAGATAGTCAAGAAGACATCTCAGTCCAATGACCCTGTGTGGAAAACAGGACCTATTGGATCACCTTTTGAAAAGGAACAGAGAAACTTAAACCAACAATTGATTGACTACAATCAATTTGAAAAGAAAATGGCAGAAGACTACCAAAGAGAACAATTAAACAAAGCACAACAGGAACTCTTGGAAGTTGAGAAGCTCGCAGCCCAGACTAAGAAAGGATACTGGTGGAATCCCTTTTCTTCGAAGTGACTTCGTGGAAACACCATCGACTTGTACATAGATAACTACCTAGCAAGACATGCCATGTGTATATTAGATGATAATGAATTTTCATTCATAAATATTAGTAATAGATGATTTATTAGTACTAGTATATGGTCATAGTTACCTGTAGTTTATACACTAGCAAATGCTAATGAAACATGCAAAAGAAGCGTATATTACGCTCAAAGTTATCTACCCCAGAAGCTTCTATCTCTGGAGACAGCCAGCAAGAACGACGCACTTATGCTGCTAGCAGACACCGTACTACTCTTCTGGCTATTTGCTTCATCGACTGCAGCTACAATCCGACTGATATTTGTATCGATAACCATGCCTCCCTGGATGATTTCTTCCAAAACGGTCTGCAATACCTGCCAGCCAAACACCAAGTCCAACTCACACACATTAGTGAAGCACTTATCAAGACATTCGACAAATACCTGGATAAGATCAAGGATTCCCAACTCTGACTCCTGGTCGTCGACTACGAAAACGAAGTAAAGCGTAGCGTAGTGTCGGTAGATTACCATAATATCATCCAAGTCCTCCAACAATGAAGGAGGAGTAATGAACGAACATTCCAATGCTGTTCTGGTGGAGATCAATTTGAATACCTGCTGCACCAATAGTATCTGTGTCGGAATATCTACGGGAGTGTAGAACTTCATCAACCGGGGCAAGCCGTCGTTGTTAACTAGATTGTTAGTATGAATACTGAGATCAGAAGCTGAATGCTTTGTGCCAAATGTAAGGCACATTGTCCTTATACATACATATCAATACTGAGTGAATCATTGGAAAAATATGGCTGTTTTTACCCGGTATATATATGTTCGGATATGCGTGGAATAGTGCTGTAGATATCTACAAATAAATGTATTAATTGTAATGAAGTAGGTGTTTGAAGTTGAAATCGACATTAGTAGAAATTAATTGAATTCAATTGAATGCGACTTGATTTCTGTGCCTTCTAAGAAAATTGAATTTGGGCTGCGAAATTCAACACCACGAATTGACATTTGTATAGACATAATGAAATATAACAATATTATTTATAAAAAAATGATCCTGAACTCTAACAGGATTATTCAATAATCGTACCACATTGCCAATGTCATCCAAGGTTTGTGAGACTGAATTCATTTATAAGTGATAATATTTCAAATTGTTCCTTAGAGATACTTGATCATAGTAATATCTACGCTTTTTTTCAGAAGTTGACACTCAAACACACTGTTCCATAGACAAGTAGTCATTCTCAAAAGATTTCTTTGCATCCCAACCTCTGTTTCGGCCCTATGAAACATTTTATCTTTCTGATATTACCTCTGTTAATACAATTCTAGTTGCAAAATGTTTCGACATAACATCCTACACATAACATTATAATAATGTGGACCGAAAAGCTTAGAATAGGAAGATCTCCCAGACTTCTCTCTTTTCCTTTTCATTCATATCAAATACTACGTCAGCTGAGAATGTCGGTAGAAAGGGCCCAAGAGTTGGACGCAAAATATCCAACATACAAAGATGAGTTTGCAATTCCTACTTTCAAGTCGTTGGGAATTGAAACTTCTCAGTTCGATGAGAATACTGACTCAATTTATCTCTGTGGAAATTCACTTGGATTGATGCCAAAATCTACGAAACATGCTATCAACGATGAGTTGAGTGCTTGGATTGAACGAGGTGTAGAATCTCATTTCAATCATCCTGGCCAGAACAAGGGTAAGACGCCTTGGGTAGATATTGATATTCCCTTGGTACCCCTTGTAGCACCAATAGTGGGAGCTAAAGAGAACGAAGTAGCAGTCATGGGGTCATTGACAAGCAACTTGAACGCTCTTTTGATAAATTTCTACAGGCCCAAGGACAAGAGGACGAAGATATTGTTTGAAAAACAGGCTTTCCCATCCGATTACTATGCCTTCTTGAACTTGGTCAAACTTCATGGATACGACGAAAGCCATTTGGTGCAGTTGAAGGCCCTTCCGGGTAACACGTATCTTACCACCGAACAGATTAAAAAAGCGGTAGATGAAAACATTGACGATTTGGCCATGGTCTGCTTCCCAGGAATCCAATACTATACTGGTCAATTCTTCAACATCGAGGAAATCACCAACTATGTCAAAGACAAGAGTAAGAACGAAATTGTAGTAGGGTGGGATTTGGCGCATGCTGTAGGAAATGTGCCTTTGAAGTTGCATGACTGGAATGTGGACTTTGCTGCCTGGTGCTCATACAAGTACTTGAACTCTGGCCCAGGTGGTATTGCTGGTATCTTTGTTCATGAACAATACACCAAGGATAACTCCAAGACCAACTTCTCTCCCAGACTTGCTGGATGGTGGGGAAACAACGCTTCGGACAGATTCAAAATGTTGGAAGAGTTTGATCCAATAAACTCGGCTTTGTCATACAGGCAATCCAATCCTTCGGTTATAGATGTCGTTGCTGTGAAGTCTTCATTAGAGCTCTTCAAGAAGGTGGGTGGTGTTGCCAAGTTGAGAGAAAAGAGCATATGTTTGACCCAATTCTTGCAAGATTTGCTTGTTTCTTCAAAGTACTACTTCAAGTCAGAAATCAAGGATATCAACAGTAGTAAGATCGGTTTTACAATTTTGACCCCATTGAATCAAGAGGAGAGGGGGGCTCAATTGTCTGTTATTTTCCAGCCCCATTATGACGACAAACAGAAGAACATCATGGAACGCGTCAATAGATACTTACATGACCGTGCTATCATCTGTGACGAAAGAAGACCCGATGTAATTAGATTTGCACCTTTACCATTATATAACACTTTTGTTGAGACTTACTATGCTACGCAGAGATTATTTGAAGCATTGGACAAGATCTCATCAGGAGAAATCTGATAATTTAGAAGTAGAGCCCGTAGTGAACACCTTGTATAGAACTATCATAAACATCGAACATCGAAATACCATTATTATAAATGATGTAGTAACAATATCCTTCTACAAGAAAAGAGGTTTACAGTGCAGCTTGTTCATAATAAATATCTCAAATATCTATGTAAGACTCGTGAACGTACTAATGTTTTTTTGAGTAAAGGATGTCATTGACATGATTACAAAGTGTTAGAGATCTTGAAGTTCTTACCAGCGTAGATGGCATCTTCACCCAATTCTTCTTCAATTCTCAAGATTTGGTTCAACTTGGCCAATCTTTCGGATCTAGCTGGGGCACCGGTCTTGATTTGACCAGCTCTCAAACCGACCACAAGGTCAGCAATGGTAGTGTCCTCAGTTTCACCGGATCTGTGGGAAACCATGACACCCCAGCCAGCAGCGTAGGAGTCGTTGGCAGCCTTGATAGATTCAGTCAAAGTACCGATTTGGTTGACCTTCAACAACAAAGCGTTGGCAGCCTTCTTTTCGATGGCGGTCTTGATTCTGATTGGGTTGGTCACAGTCAAGTCATCAGCAACGATTTGGATCTTGTCACCGACCTTGGCGAAGAAGTGGACCCAAGCGTCCCAGTCATCTTCAGCAAATGGATCTTCGATAGAGACAATTGGGTATTGTTCCATCAATTCACCGTACAAAGATGCCAATTCTTCACCAGACAACCACTTAGATGGGTCAGATTCAGCGTTCTTGAAATCCAAGTCGTACTTGCCGTCCTTGAAGAATTCCGAAGAAGCAACATCCAAGGCAATACCGACTCTGCCGGTGTAGCCAGCTTTTTCAATGGCATCAGTGATCAATTCAAGGGCTTCCTTTGGAGAACCAATGTCTGGAGCAACACCACCTTCGTCACCGACGTTACCGGCAGATTGACCGTATCTCTTCTTGGTCAACGACTTCAAGTTGTGGTAGACTTCGGAACCGATTCTCAAGGCTTCCGAGAAAGTTGGGGCGTCAGTTGGGACGATCATGAACTCTTGGAAGGCAAGAGCACCACCAGCGTGGGAACCACCGTTCAAGACATTTTGGAAAGGAACTGGCAAGACAAACTTGTCCTGCTTGGCACCAGAGATGTCAGCCAAGTGCTTGTACAATGGGACACCCTTTTCACCGGCAGCAGCCTTGGCGATAGCCAAAGAGACACCGAGGATGGCGTTGGCACCCAACTTGGACTTGTTAGGAGTACCGTCTAAGGAGTTCAAGAATTCGTCAACCTTTTCTTGGTTGGTGATGTCGAGACCAGCCTTGACAACAGCAGGAGCAATGGTGTCGTTGACGTTGGCCACAGCCTTGAGGACTCCTTTGCCCAACCACTTGGACTTGTCGCCGTCTCTCAATTCCAAGGCTTCGTGGATACCGGTAGAGGCACCAGATGGGACGATGGCTCTGAACAAACCTTTTTCAGTGTGGACGTCGACTTCCACAGTAGGGTTACCACGGGAGTCGTAGACGTAACGAGCAAATACCTTGGAGATGGCCATTGTTAGTGCAGGAATGGAAATAGAAGCAAGTAATTAGCTGTAAATCAGATAATTGACTAGATGCAAAAAATACACGGTACGCAATGCCTGGTGAAATCAAGGAGGAAATCCCGTTTCCTTTATATGTCGAGTGAAAAAACTGTGGGCCATCTTGTTCACCGTGTGCGAATTTTGTGCGAAGCTGGACCACTCAGTCCCGATGCCCGAAGAGTGTGCATAATGCGATCACCAGATCGCAACTGGCAGACATCATGAGAGGGCACCCGAATGAGGATATACGGGAATATGTGTTCAATGGATATGCCGAAGTCTACGAAAGAGTGCTAATGGTGTATTGTCTATGAGTCTGAATACATTAGTATGAACATGTCAGATCCAAAGAGTTGTCTATGTAAATGTTGTGAAACCATGGCATACCATACGGTCCATGCTTTATTGGCGTACTGGATAGAATTGCCCTAATATGATTCCAATTTGTTGCGGCATATTATTAGCGACATCTTGCGTCAATAGCCCGAATACTCATGAGATGGCATGGATGGTGATAAGGCAGCGTTCCAGTTGTAGCTGGTGATGTAGCTATAGCAGGCTGGGTCTGTTGTATGTCCAATGACTTTCCTATGGCTGGCATTTGTGCAGCCACTGGCTACTAGACTGGACATCTGGCTGTCTCTTTCATTGGCTCAGGACAAGATTCCAATTGCTCTCTAACTATTGATTTGTGAAATTTTTCAATTTTCATTTTTGATTTTTGATTTTTGATTTTTGATTTTTGATTTTTCACTTTTCACTTTTCACTATTCATGTGTGTTTCACTTTGGCTTGCGCCGTCGGAAATTGGCGACTGCTCTCAACTTCATTCAGAACATCCCTATCAATCGCAATGACACAACCATTAGACCCCTCCTTATATTTGATATCCACAGTTCTACTGGGGCCTACGATTCTCGCTGTTCTCCGCTAACCTGTCTATTGTTCCATCTCTCCGCACTATGTCTATATGGTCTCGGCCTCGGAGTTTTCGACAGTATTCATTATGTCACGTGCGCAGAGACAACAAGTTCCCATTGCCCGTCAACAATCGGCTCGTGCCAAAGGAGCGCACTGCATCCAGCTGTTTTACCACCGGACGCCCTCGGAAATGCTCGGACACCTTGTCCGCCATCTTCATGTGATCTGCGTGCCCGGAACTGAGCTCCGGGTGGAAAGCCAATTCTTACGTAAGTTCTTACGCACGCAAGCGACTTATTTAGTCTTTCACTCCTGCTATTCTTACTTTCTACCTTCTCATACAGTCTCTCAGTATTTACCATCTGGAATCAACGTCCTTTCAATCAAATGCAAAACCAGTAAACGTTCACATACACTCGTTCGTACAGCCATGTCCAGCAAAGAAGCCAAGGATACCAACAGCATCAATAATAAAACGAAGCTGGCACCGGGGAGCGCTTCCACCGTTGCGGCTGGATCAACTGCTCCGGCTAGCTCAACATCAAGTGCACCTTCCAGTATAGACAAATACACCGAGATCAAGAACCAGTTGACTCAACTGATTTTGCGCAAGCAGGAGCTCACAGCTAAACTCAATGCCCTCGAGGACTCAATATATGAGAAGGAAAACGAATATTTCAACGACAGCACTTACGGAAGCATAGTGAAAGGATTTGAAAACTTCTCGAAGGCTGGTGGAGGAGGCTCTTCCAACAAAAAGAGAATACAGCATACGGATGACGACCACATATTCAGTTTGAGTTCGGTCAACTATATAAAGACACTAAACAAGAGACAGGGGATGTCCATGAATGGAGTGAATGGTAGTCTGGGATCCGGTGGAGGGGGCTCCAACACCAAGGATGATTTGGACGATTACGAAGATTCTGTGGATCCAGGAAATGGAGGATCTGCATTACGAGTCGCTTCTTCTGGTCTTTCCAGTGACCGTGAGGTGTCCAGTAATCTGAGTACACCTAGTCGCAAAAGAAAGGCTCGTAATTTGGACGATTAGCCAGCAGCTATTAGTCGTTATCAACTACAGCTTATGTCATAGAATAGAATCGTAATGAATTAATGTATTTTAAAAACTATCTGAACATTTTGAACAGAAGCGGGTGATCTATATGTACATGGGGTCCGCTAGGGATTCCAGCTGGATATATAACTACAGGAGGAGAGGAGTGAGAACTTGAACACATTCTGAGTCCTTTTCATCTACTGCTTGGTTTTTGGAGAGTAGTTGTAAACCCAAGATTGAGTGGGTGGGTAGTCGGTGGGTATCCTCATTTCTAATGGGAATCTCTTGCCCTCTTGCTGAGCGTTCGCCAACTCAAACAACTTGGGACTGGTTTGTTTCAAGTCTTCCATCGCATTGTAGATGGACTTGTATTGTTTCTTTAATTGCAAATGTTTTCTCTGCTGGACCTTTCTCTTAAACAAGTTCCAAGCATTTACGATAGTTCTGTGCTTGACCAAGTCTTCGTTACACAAGTTCAATAACTTGGGCTGCTTTCTGCTGGCAGATAATGCAGACAATTGGTTGACCACCTTTTTGGTCGATGCAGATTGGTTGGATTGTCTCTTTCCACGGACAAAGTTCTTGAGTATAACGGCTCCCGAAGAGGCTAACCTCGAAGACACCGGGGTTGTGAATGGTTTGAACATATTTGGCAGTGCAACAATATAAATTTGCTTCGTGTTGGGTACCTATGGTAAATGGCAGATTCAGATACAAGTCGAGAAGCCTGGAAAATTTTGTTATTAAGTCACATGACTAAAACCAACTGATCATTGGAGCGTTGCCTAGGGCTACATTACATCATAGAATATTGGGTTTGCGCACAAAGTGGGCCAGTTTCATATTTGAATTTCATATTCCAGGTTCCTTTCATGACTTGCAAGAGATATTTGGCTTTTATAGAATAGTAGTTCAATTCCATAACTAACTTTCAATGTCAGAAAAACAGCAAGAGGCTGAAGCAGCTGAGGCATCTGAATCCTCTGCTTCTGCTGCTGTCGCTAATTCGCACGGCCACAACAATTTCCACGATGCGGCTCCTCCCTACGGCGAGAACGAGTTCCACCGTCCTGCCGAACCGCTCCCCCAGCACAATAACCAGAACCCACAAGCCAATACTCAACAAGAATATACACAAGACAATAACAACCAAGACTACAATCAGCAGGGATATCAACAATACGACAATCAGAACTACCAGCAACAAGGTGGCTTTCCGCATGACGCAAAGCAGGACTATTCGCAGGGCTATAGTAGTGAATCTTGGCTGCAACAAGGCTACGGTAACGGAGGATATACAGTTGATCTACAGAATTACCCACCGCAACAAGGCTTTGGAAGTTCGGGACCTCCTCCAAACACGTACTATGTAAAACCTTCGATTGTAGATATCACACGTGCCAACCCCGAACATCTCAATCCATCGTACCAACAGTATTTAAAGAGAGACGAGGAAAGGATCAGCCAGGGTAACTATCCGCAGGGAAGAGTGAACTTTAAGCATGGTGCACCTCTAGAACCTGGGAAGACGAATCCCAATAGCCAGACTGGAGGTAAGAGGTTTCCAGGACGAAGCGGTGCCACCTACAACGACGCAGCGAACAGATAAGAAGTCTTTCATGAAGTCTGACTGATAAGACTTTGGAGTATAAAAAACGCCTAGTAGCAGAGGACAGCTTGGCTATTTATATGGTAATAACTATTGTAAAAGTCTAATAGCTTTTATTCACTAATCTCTACCTTAATAACTCTATAGTAATCGTATTTCTAGTTTATTGTTAATTCTACCTAATACAATGTGTCAACGAGAATCAATTCTATTTTAAAACACACCCTCACCATTGTAAGTCCATCCACCAAACTGTTTCTGAACACTTTCCGTCAAGAAGTCGTCAACTACCGAGTCTTGGGGCTGTTCGTTGGTAAAGTCCTGATCAAAGTTGGAGGTATCCAACAAATTCTCCACGTTTGGTTTAAAAGGAGGCAAGTAGCTCTTATTCAATAACTTGTTCCAGTCGATATCCTTGAAGAAAGGATGGTTCTTGATCTCATGGGCATCGTTCATTCTCATGTTGGGGTCCTTCTGCAACAATTTGACCGACAAGTCTTGGGCATCGGTACCTTCCATGAACGAAGGGAACCGTAATGGATTTTGCAATATCTTTCTGTACATGGTAGGAACATCATCGTCGTAGAAAGGTGGTAAGCCGGTCAACATTTCGTACAACAATGTTCCCAAGGTCCACCAATCAACACTTCTGGTATAACCTTGGTTCAACAACAACTCTGGAGCCAAATACTCTGGAGTTCCACAGAACGTATTTGTCTTGTCATCGTTGCTCATGTTCAACTTGCACAAGCCAAAATCGCACAAGGCTATATGACCCTGGTAGTCTAACAAAATGTTTTCTGGCTTCAAGTCTCTGTAGATGACATTTAGCTCATGCAAACTTTCCAAAGCTGTTAATAATTCAGCAATGTAGAACCTGGATCTGTCCATAGAGAACTTGCCTTCTCTCTGCAAATGCCAGAACAACTCACCTCCGTTAATGAACGACAACACCAAATATAACTTTTCCGGGCTCTGAAACGAGAATTTCAAAGGAACTATGAAAGGGTTGTTGATTCTGGCTAGAACAGTTCTTTCGGCCAAAGTATGTGTCACCTCCATTCTCGACACGATGTGTTGCTTACGTATAGTCTTTAATGCATATATCTGTTTAGTGTCCTTCTTGACAACTTGCATAACTTTCCCAAAGGATCCTTTTCCAATCACTTTCAAAAGATCAAACTCCTCAATGGAAAGGTGTTTCTTGGTGATGGGCTTGAACTCGATGGTTAACATGATCTCACCCATTTCCTTGGCTATGGCTTCGTTGAGCTCGGTGTTGAACTTTGTGAATTTTAAGTATTCGTGGTTCATCAAGCGAATTGATTTGGTATGGAATTTCAAGTTCAATGGCAACTTGATGGTACCAATTAGTAAATCGCCAATATTGGTGGGACTAGTTGAAGAGCTTGTGTTGGTGAACAAATGCTTCTTGGACGTCTTCTCCGAGTCCGGAATAAGCATGTTGGGCAATCTGATGAACAAGTTCAAGTTGAGAAAGTTCGATCCCGTAGAATACGTTCCGTTGGAATGAGAAGAAGAGTTGGGGGAAGTAGGTCCATTGTTGGAATTGGAGTTCGACGACTTTTTCGTCACATCGAATGATACCACCTGGTTCCAAGTCGACTGATTTACAGTACCTTTTTGAGGTTCAATGACCAAAACGTTATTGTCGAACTCTATTGTTAAATAGAGCAACGACTTCACTAAATTCTCAGCGTTGGGAATAGTAATGATGGAAGGCAAGAAATTGGTAGCGATGGCACCTTGCAAATACTCATGAGAACTCGTGCTGCTATTACCGTTAAGTCTAGTAGATGTATCACCTGTTGTTGCTTCGATGTCGTTGTCGATATCGTCATGGGATTCGGTAGGGGTAGAATCACGTGAGTTTTCCAAAGCATTCAAGTTCTTGAGAAGCTGTTGGCTGATGGCTTCGTTGTTGGAGTTGACAGCCAACGCGTGTAAGATCTGCTTGTTGTTGTTGATTTTGATAGGCAATGCGATGTTGTTGGAGTTATAGATCTTGACCGTCAAGAGTCCGGGGTTTGACGAAACTGCCTGGTCATCGAGGTTGGGTACTGGGACGGGCACAGAAGCACTCGTTGGAGTCAAAGTCAGAGACAGAGTCAGGGTCAGAGTTCCCGCTGAAGCGGTTGGAGCTACCACTCCTTCGGACGAGTGAGTACTGGCGGTGTTGATGGTAACAGCAGCTGTGCTCTGCGTCGACAAGGAAGTCGAAGAAGGCTGGGTGTTGATGGATGCGGGAGCTAGATGGACGTCATCGTGCTGTGGGTCTTGCTTTCTTGTCGAGCTCAGCAGGTCGGCCAGGATTCCATTGACCGAGAGCTTCAGCACGTTTTCAGCTAAGTTATTGACGGAGATGGTGCGGCGAGAATCGACTGAGTTTCGAGGAGAACTGTCTGAATGGAGTGATACTTCGGGGGACACTCCTTCCTTATCCGAGCCGTTGGGTGTGGTTGGGGCCGACGAGCCGAACTTGAACTTGTTTTTGAACCGCAACATCGGTGCTGGCCTGTACTATGAGATGTGAAGGGTTACCAAACGGAAGAGGTCGGTTTAGTGGAGACAAAGTTGATAATGGGAAAAAAGGACGATGTTATAGTGCATTGGTAGAGCCTCAGCTAAGCAGAATATAGTGCGACTGGTTGGTGCAGTATAGCGAGAACAATAGCGAGGATGAGAAAAATACGAGCTAATGCCCGAAATGAAATCAGCGAGACTTGAGTCAGTGAAATTAAATATTTCACAATGAACCGGAACGAATTGAGATAATATATATTCGGATGAAGTGAACGTGATTTTGCGAACGGACGTGGTGTTCAAATGGATTTGGCCGTGAACCGAATATGAACTTCGCCGTGGGCAGCGATGTTGTTGAGATGAAATGTTCGTCGCAAACAGGCTACGTTCGGCGATAACTGTACTTCACAATTAGTTCATCGCGTGGAAGCATCTCTTTAAATATTCTTGAATTAGCGACATTTGCTCCATGCGGTATAAAAGATAGCACCAAGCCGACTGCGAAATTTAATTCTATCCGTGATTACTATAAGTGCCCCTATAGGAGAAGAAGTTCGCTGGACCGTCAATAAATATTCCTGACCAGCTTAGCTAACTTGGCCTGGAATGTCGAATGTCGCTGCTTCTTTCCTGCTCCCTGTTTCTTTATGGTTTTCCAGTACCGCCCTATCGTGATTTCTCTCTACGAGAAGTGAAGAAGTCTCGCTAATTTGAAGTCTACCTGCAATGCCGTTCGCTCCGAAGAACCTAAAATCTACATTAATCAAAGAACGGCACCGACAAAAGCCAAAATACACAAAATAATACCGAGTTGTATCCGGCCATATCCACTGCAAACAGGAGCAATCTTTTCCAGCTTGCCGTCGCCATTCCACAACAAATCAAGCTCATCGCAGCCAACGTTCTTAAGACATATTTTCTAGGCTGTGTGTTGGAATTAGTGATCTCAGCTGCGAATGGCCCATCCCCAGAATTCCACGGCTTATGGAGAACTCTCTCAAAATTTCAGCTGCTACAACTGCGAGGGTCATCTTCTACAATACACCACTATATCCATCTTCCCACCTTCCAATGGCTTGTACCGATGCCACGCCACTGGCTTATGAAGACAAGCCCGTGGATAGAAACCCGAGACTTACAGGGGACATATGTCATGTGACTATATATGTAGATTATCATCTCGGTTAGCATACAGTCCTGGAAACAGTAGACGTGAACTTTTTGTTTACACCTACAGAACATTCTTGTTCTCCAGTTCACAAATTCTTGCACATTCTTGATCATAACTCACTTTCCAATATATAACTCATCATGAACAAATCCTTCAGCACGAACCATGATTTGCCAATTATACAAGACGTTAAAAACCAGCCACTTCTAGACAATACGCGCGAAATCGAGAATTCGGGTTCCAAACAAAACCAACTCAAACCTTCCAAACCTGACCTTCAGCCTCGCAAAAGGGGTCCTACCACGCCCTTGGCTGCATCTATGAACGATCACGTTGTTCTTAGAAGAAAACTAGACCGTCCCGCTTCTCAGATACGGTATCTTGAATTTGGATCTAATGAGCTTCTAGAAGCAAAATACCAGAGCTGGGCTCTTACTGAACAATTGAAGAGAAACGACGAGTTGGTGAGTTTTCTTGAACTTGAAATGAAGCTTGCTCAAGAGCATCCACAACTGTAATTCCATCGTTCAATCAAATAGTATTCTCATCATCTAACATCTACTATAGTAAATTATATTCTTTCCATAATAATTACAATAATCGTGTGAAAGGTATAGTATACTAGGTATAATTGCATATACATAACATAATGTGTATACAACCACCTAGCATTTAACTGTATCATATATTATTCTAGTTTCAGAAGAATAACCAAATATATATCATATTATAAACGAATCATAGTCTATCCGATGTCCATTACAAAACTTTATATGTTTCTTGTAGCCCTGAAGTATTTCGCCAACTGGCTCTCGTCTGCATCAAAGTACTTACCATCACGGGCATTGTTCCAGTCGTTGTGTCTCTGTTTCATTTTGATCTTCTCTTCCTCTCTCGTACCTCTCCCATCTAAATCACGTTGTAACCAATACATGGCCAATGGATGCAACGATTCTACGTATTGAACTTTTACTGTATCGTTATCGAACGAAACCTTTTCTTCCTGATTATTGACAAAATGAACCTTATCAATCTCAAAGTCATCGACCTTGATACCCGCATCAAGATGAATGATTCTGTCGCACCAGTTCTTTCCCAACCCATCAAAGATATGAGTTGCATAGATAACACAGCATCTTCTTTCAACACACTCTTTCTTCAAGAACTCTAGCAATCTCAGTCTCACAATAACATCCAAGTCGATTGTAACTTCATCGAGAAGTAAAAGTTTCCATGGTTTGACCAATCCCATGGCTATCTGAACCCTTCTACGTTCACCATCGCTGATTCTCAACATCGACCAATCAGGATCAATGTCGAGAATATCTAGCAATTCGTCTCTTCTCTCACTGTAGCTTTCACCTCCAATCGAGGAGATCAACAAGTTAACAGGAATGTCTCTTTTGACCACGGAATTTGCGGCCCATTCAGTTCCCAAATATGTGATATAGTTGTTAATGTCTGAGTTGTGTTGCTCGTTTCTATCGATTCTAAATTCAAAAGGGTCAAATCCTCCGATTTTCAACGAACCCTTCTTGATTAATGTCTTTCCGGCCAAGATCTTGAGCAAGGTAGACTTCCCAGCTCCATTGGGTCCCACTATCAAATTTGTGCTTCCCCAGGGAATCTGAAGAGTGATGTCTTCCAAGCCTATTTTGCTGGTTCCTGCGAATTTATAGGTGAGATGGTCAGTTTCGATCGCCAACGAGGTGTCCTTAAGATGGTCTGTCATTTCTATAAACTAATGTCTTTGTATGAATCATTAAGTAGAGTAGTTGAAAATCCTGTCAAATATGCCAAATTTTAGTGCGCTTTATCTCACCAGATTTTCAGTCATCAGATAACGCGTGAGAATTGCGCTACGCTGCGATTGCGAAAAATCGAAAGTATTTTATTCATATAATACAGAATTAGCGACCTATACACTTTTTACCCAACTTTTAGTTTTGGGTATAACTTTTCCGATTAATTGTCTGTTATTTTACACTTCTTAGTTTGCTCACTTAAAACTTTTAGTTTGTATTCGGTTTGTGAAATACACAGTCTATTGGCTCACTTCATCAAGCCACTGCAACACATCGTCCCTAGCAGGAACGTTCTCGATGGTGTTGAAAATCTCCCCGATTTCTTTCAAGTAGTCAATTTCCAGATTCTTGATATACCTTCTGAAGTATGACTTCAAAAGTCCCTTGTACTCGTAGAAGAGCCATTCTTGGTCAATTATTTTTAAATCTTCCAAGGCTTCCGGATTCTCAATATTTCTCGTAATCTTGATGATTTCGCCCTTATCTTCTTGGAGTTTACCAGAGATCACATTCAAGTTCAGTATAATGGCATTGAAAAGTAACAAGATCAATTCTTTGAACGAGTCGACCTTATCCGTGGCAATTGAGCTGTTAAACAACACTCTGTTCATGGACTCCATACACGAGACATTCTCAAGAATCAAGTTATTCTCAAGATCTAAAGTCTTCAAGACCAAGTTTTCCGGCTTCAAGATTCCAAATTCAATCAAATATTCAAGGATCAAGAACACTTCTTGTGGTTGATGAATCCACACTCTGAAAATAGATTCAATGATCCAGTTTTGTCTGTCGGTGATTTCTTCTGGAGAAATCTCTTGCTCCTCAAATTTAGGCTCCTGCTCGGCATATTCAATCGGAGAGCCACTCAAGTACTTCAACTTGTTGACATCACGAGATAAAATACTCACGACAGAGTAGATTGATCTCGATCCGATGTAGGCATATGTTTGAAATATCAAATTAATCATGAACTTAACCCCATTGATATCAGGGAACTCCTTAGTAGCTTCGAGTATTTCCTTGCACAACTCCTCGAAATCGGTATTAGGCTTCCAATGTGCAACAACGAACTCATATACTTTACTGGCGACGCCATGCAATGGCAATTCAGGAAGTGAGAAGTTGAAGAAAATTTCTTCTTGGGCAAATACAGCTGGCTTAGCGGCTAATTGTGCTCTCTTTTCCAGTTGAATCTTTTCTAGAATATCTCTAGCACCTTCTTGATTATATAAAGAAGAGTCATAGTCTAAGATGAATTTTGTTTCATCCTCAAAAAGAGAGATGTTCAAGTATTGATAGAATTCTTCTAAATTCATCATCTCAGATGTTTCTGGGTTGACAGCCACGAAACTGTCTTTGATTCTATTCTTGTTTGATAATCTGACTTCTTTAGCGATCAAATTCTTGATGAAATTCTTCTTTGGATGATGTCTCAAGTGTTTGAACTTTTGTGAGTCAGCAACCCATTCATCCCACTTCCAGCTGAACTCGAAGTTGGAGATTTGAGTAGTCATCCAATCCAAGAATCTTAACTTCAACTCATAATCTAAAGTTTCCAAATTATTGTAGAAGTATCTGATAGCTCTACCGAAAACGGGAGCAATAGATTCTGGACTTTCTCTACAACACGAAATTAACACCGTATAATAGTAGATTTCACGGTACAAAGTGACTGGCAATTGGAAAATCATGGTCAAGATACTTTCGACAGCAATATCTTCAATTTTCCAAGTCGACAAAGGTGGAACATTTTCACCAGACTTGTTGTCTTCGTGAATCATAGTCAACAGATCGATGGAAGAGCCTGGAGGGGCAAACAAATCCTTAGAGAAGAATAAATCCAAGATCGACAATTGAATAGAAGCCTCATTCTTATTGAATGATAAGTTTGTTAAAACGTCAAAGGAAAGATCCTTGAAGAACAAACCAAAGTATGAATCAATCTTTGGTACCGTTTCGAACTCGGTGGAGTTGTAGACTTGGAACAAGACACGAGAATTTTCTTTCCATAACTTGTCAATCGAACCAACTGCTTTGTATTCTTGTACTTGAGCAATTGTTGGCAAAGAAAGCTGAGGTAACTGGTGCTTGACCAAGGCATTTGAAATGGGGTTATTCTGCAAAGCTTCCTCGATAATCGAAGCCAACAACTCGGAAAAGTCCAAGAAGAGCTTGTTCTTCAAATTGACCCAATCTTTTTCTTCACCTTGCAAAGCTAGTATGGCATTGTAGATCAAATCAATCATCTTGACTGGTTCATAAGGCAATTCGTAGTTGTTGAGCTTTGAATCAAAAGGTTGTAACAATGAGTTGGTTGCACTTTCTACGATTTTGAAGTCTTTAGCCAAATCGACTAACTCGTTTACCCGGTCAATTAATTCTTGTGAAAAATCGTTGCTGAATAAGTAGGGAACTGCAATCAACAGGTTATAGAAGATTTCCTGAGCAAATCCATTTCTATTGTCGGGAGTTTCATTCTGCAAATCGATTGCGAGTTTCAAGAATTGTTTGAATATGTTGATAATCGAATATCCTTCAATAATAGGAGCTAAAGTGGCTAAGAACTTGAGAATAGACTTCAAGTTGTTGAAAATTCCAGCATCTTCTTCGTCTACGGCAGTAGCCTTAGTCTTGGAGTTGGATTCAGCATTCTCCTCTGCTTCTTCTTTCTTGGGAGTAATAGAGTCCAACAACGTCTGAGCTTTGGCGTGCAAATACTCAATAACGTATTTGGCAACAACGAAATTCTTGGAGTTACAGATAAGAATCAAGTTGCTCAACGCATTAATTTTCTGTGGTTGCTCAATAATCACAGCGTAGATAGTACTGAGAATGGCATTTCTCAAATTGTCGATCTTTTCAAATTCAGCAACAATCGGATTGGAAATATACGAAACATCGCCAATCTGATTGGCAATGTTGGGGTTTTCTCCCAATCTCCGGATATCCTTACACACATTGTTGATCAATTCCTGGGTAGGGTCCGTATGTTGTCTCTTGGACTCTGCATTCTCTTCTTCAAACTGCTGCTGGGGTGCAGGATAATTGTCCGACTCGAACTCGTCTCTGGTTCTCTTGCCGGGATTGTACGAATCCATGACGATAATATATACGGTTGCTATAGTATATAGTATCTGGCTCTAGGTCTTGTAGAGTAACTCTGGAAATTTCACTATAAGCGAAAATATTCGAGCAATCTTGCAAAATGCGACTAGACTTTGGCACTGCATACGGCTATGAAAAGAGTATTTCAGAGTAGAATGGTGGGGTTTAGTGCAGGACGTCATCTGGCCCATATGACCCGAGAGACTGGATTGGTCATGGGCTACTCTCTTGATTTGGTTTTTATATCAACAAATAAGAATGTCAAACCTAAAAGAAGCGTTGTACAAGAGCCGTCTTGTATTGGATGGTGCCATGGGAACAGAATTGGAAGCGTGCATTCCTAAAGAGTCCAAGATCCAGCCTCGGAAACATCCACTATGGTCTGGACTCGTTTTGCTCCACGAGCCGGACTTGATAAAAAAAGTCCACTACAACTATTTAGAACAGGCCGAAGTAGATGCGTTAATCAGCTCGACATACCAAATATCGTATCCGAGTTTGAAGAAGCACACGGATTTGGACGATGACCAAATCAGAGGCATCTGGAAGAAGTCGATAGATGTTGTCGAAGACGCAATTCTCGAGTGCCGTAGCAAGAAAAGCGATTCTAACAAGAAGATTTATATAATTGGGTCAATCGGTCCATACGCGACTTTCTTGGCTGATGGGTCAGAATATACTGGAGACTATAAAAATGTCAGTGATAGCGACATTGAGTTATATCACCAACCCTTACTTGAATACTTCCTAAGTGACGACAGAGTAGATACCATTGGCTTTGAAACCATACCCAGTTTTCAAGAAATCAAGGTTATCTTGAAACTCTTGTCACATATATTTGTGAAGCAAGAGAATCGTAAGTATTTCTACGTCAGTTTCAACTTCGACTTGGCAACTATCACAGACGGAACGCCTATCGAAACGGTTGTCTCATTTATCGATAAGTTCTTGCACGATTACCCCTACTTACGGGAATATATGGTGGGACTCGGACTAAACTGTTTAGATTACCACAATGTCAGTGCCGTCGTAGCTAAGATCAATGATGCCCAGATAGCACCAGAAGAGCTATTCCCACTTATAGTGTACCCCAATTTCACCATAAAATATGTACCAGAGGAAGACGAGTTTAGGGCTTACAAAGACATAGAAAAGTGGAAGGAGCTTGTCAGCGAGTGGGTGAAGATTCCCAATGTGCGAATGATAGGAGGATGTTGCAGCACGTCCCCTAAAGAAATCAAAGAAGTGAGAAGAATTATTGATATCAGTAATAGGTGTCTTTAGGTAGGATAGAGAAACGATATGACTGTGTTATAAAAGTTCGTTTGTTTCTATAAATAAATATCAATGGAGAGAATATGATTTTAATTTACAGAAAGGCTGCTGCTTGGTACATTTATGTCTTCATTAGGGAATTTGGTTGCAACTCCATTAAGTCTCAATTATGGATTATAGTTGCAAAATTGCAACCCTTTGCGGACATATCGGTGCAAAGCGCGTACAAAACCCCAATATAATCATGTGATTCTGAACGGACGGGTGGTGGTGGTGCATATAGAATAACATTAGCAGCGAAGTCATGATGGGCTCACGGTGGAGCTGGCAACAGTTGATTCGAGATAGGGATCAAACGAAGAGAACATTCTGAAGAGAGTTTAAAAAGCGAAAGCAAACTTCAGAAAAGGAAACTGAGCTAGTCGCAAGACGTCACCGAAGTCAGAACCTCTCCAGGGTCTCTTGGGCACTATTTGCGAAATGCTCGTTGCCTTTCACGGCCGTGGGACGGTGCACGTCGGAGTCAGATCCGAGTCAACAGGAAAGTCGCGTTCGGAGATGAGCAAATACGGCCCCATAGTTAAGAGTTTATCTGGAAATCCAGATCGGACAAAATGAGCAGACAAAATGACAAAATGACAAGACACAAAAAAAGAGACATAGGGACAGACACAACGAGATAAGTTCCAAGGGAGATTTACCTACATAGACAAACATACTCAGATATTCACAGATGTATATAGGCATTGATTGAGGCATGGATCTTTAACTTCTCTTTGGTACCATTGTAAGGTTATTTATTTTACTACCAGACGTATGTTGAGCGTCCGATTCTGATGATTCGATCCTCGGCGGTTGCAGCTTTACCCGAGTCAAACTACAATTATACGCCTGTTCAACTGATAGGCATTTCTCCAGATGATTGTGGAATTTTTTTCTTTTGGGAATTTATTTTTGGTGTATAAAACTGTTTGAGATTCCTCTCATTTCTACCCTCGCCAACTACTTCGTCCTTCCAAGTTCTGCTTCAGCTTCAGGTTCATCTATTGCTTGTCTTACGGCAGTTCTTGTCTATCATTGTGTACCGTGCGCCGCGTACTCACCACTTTCGTCATACCACAGACTTAGGCTGGTTTCAGATTTCACTATAAATCGTTCTGTATCTCTGGTCAGTTTGTTTCAAATCATCAAGATCATATTTAACCGAGTTCCAATAAGGTCACCCAACAGTGCTATTGCCGATTCCGATTTTTCATAACTTCCATACAGCATGTTCCAGGCTAGAGCCATTATTAGAGCTGCCCGTTGCACACATCCTGCATTGAGAGTCTCTGCCTCATTTGCACCCAGAGCCCTCTCATTTGCACCTAAAACGGCCGGCTTGAGAGCTCTTGCTACCAAAGCCGACACATCTTCTGTGAATTATGCCAAGGTGTACAACCCGAACTCTGAAAAGGTGTCCTTCGACAACTTGGACACTTTCGCCAGAAGACACATTGGTCCTACTCCAGATAATGTAACGAAAATGTTGGCTTCCTTGGGCTACAGTGACTTGGACGAATTCTTGAGCAAGGCCATCCCCGAACATATCCTCTACAAGAGAAAGTTGAAGATCGAGCCTCTGCAAGGTTTCACCGAATCAGAAATGCTTGAGCATTTGCACGAAATTGCAGGCAAAAACAAGATCGTCAAGTCGTTCATTGGTAAGGGTTACGCTGGTACCAGATTGCCACCAGTGATACAGAGAAACTTGTTAGAAAGCCCAGAATGGTACACTTCCTACACTCCCTATCAGCCAGAAATTTCTCAGGGTAGATTGCAGTCATTGCTTAACTATCAAACTATGATTACTTCCTTGACTGGTTTGCCTATGGCCAACGCCTCGCTTTTGGATGAAGGTACTGCAGCTGGTGAAGCCATGTCGTTGTCTTTCCACAACTCCAAAAACAAAAAGTCTACCTACGTGGTTGATTCTAACATCCATCCTCAGACATTGCTGGTGATCGAATCTAGAGCCGAAAAGATTGGTGTTAAGATTGTAGAATTGCCATTATCAACCGAAGAAGGTGTAGAACAATTGAAAAAGCTCTCTAGCGATGTTTGTGGTGCCTTAGTTCAATACCCTGGTACTGACGGTTCTCTCTACAACTACTCTAAGATCGGTGAAATCGTTCATGCAGGTAAGGGTTTGCTTGCTATGGCCACTGATTTGTTGGCTCTCACTATGATCAAGCCTCCATCTGAGTATGGTGCTGATATTGCCTTGGGTACTTCGCAGAGATTTGGTGTTCCATTTGGCTATGGTGGTCCACATGCCGCTTTCTTTTCTACGAGCATGAAATACTCCAGAAAAATCCCTGGAAGAATTGTCGGTGTCTCCAAGGATAGATTGGGCAAGCCAGCACTCAGATTGGCCTTGCAAACTAGAGAGCAACATATCAAGAGAGAAAAGGCTACCTCCAACATATGTACAGCCCAAGCTTTGTTGGCTAACATATCTGCCATGTATGCTGTCTACCATGGCCCAGAAGGGTTGAAGAACATCGCAAAGAGAGTGTATGGCTTCACGACTTTGTTAGCTAACGAAATCGCCTCTTCTCACGAAATTGCCAACAAGAACTGGTTTGACACTTTAACTGTTGTATTGAACGGCACGACTGCCGATGAAGTTTTGGCTAAGGCTTTGAACGAACACAACATCAATTTGTTTAGGGTCAACGACACCACTGTTTCTGTCACCTTGGATGAAACTGTAGAAGCACAGGACTTAGCCAGCTTGGTTGAAGTTTTCACTGGTAAAAAGTTCGACTTTGCTTCTATTGGTGAATTACCTCAGTTCCCAGCGGAGATCTTGAGAACTGACGATATCTTGACTCACGAAGTTTTCAACACCCACCACTCGGAAACCGCCATGTTGCGTTACTTGCACTTGTTGCAGAGCAAAGACTTGTCGCTTGCCAACTCGATGATCCCCTTGGGTTCTTGTACCATGAAGTTGAATGCCACCGTTGAAATGCAAACCTTGTCGATTCCTGGTTTTAATTCCATACATCCATTTGCTCCTATTGACCAAGCCCAAGGTTACAAAGAGTTGGTAGACGAGTTTGAGAAAGATTTGAACGACATCACTGGATTTGACGCCACCACTTCGATGCCTAACTCCGGTGCTCAGGGTGAATACACTGGATTGTCTTTGATCAGACAATACCATAAGTCCAGAGGTGACTACGAGAAGAGAAATATCTGCCTTATTCCTGTTTCAGCTCATGGAACCAACCCAGCTTCTGCTGCCATGTGTGGCTTGAAGGTGGTACCAGTAAAGTGCTTGGACAACGGTTCCATTGACTTGAAGGACTTGCAAGAAAAGGCTGAAAAACATGCTGATAACCTTTGTTCAATCATGATCACCTATCCCTCCACCTATGGATTGTTTGAGCCAGGTGTCAAAACTGCTATTGACACTGTTCACAAGTACGGTGGTTTGGTCTACTTAGATGGTGCCAACATGAATGCTCAGGTTGGTTTGACGTCTCCAGGTGACTTGGGTGCTGATGTTTGTCACTTGAACATCCACAAGACCTTTGCATTGAGTCACGGTGGTGGTGGTCCTGGCCAGGCTCCTGTGTGTGTCAAGGAACACTTGAAACCATTCTTGCCCTCTCACCACTTTCTAGAGACGCCTCACTCAACTTCTGAGTCCATTAAGTCCGTCAACTCGACTCCATATGGTTCAGCTTCTGTCATCCCAGTGTCTTACTCCTACATCAAGATGTTGGGAGCTAATGCCTTGCCATATGTTTCTACTATTGCCATGTTGAACGCCAACTACATCTTGAACAAGTTGAAGGACCACTACAAGATCTTGTTCATTGATCCTAATGCCTCTGCTGACGAAGGCTTGAAGCACTGTGCTCACGAGTTCATCTTGGACTTGAGAGAATTCAAGGCTGTTGGTGTTGAAGCCATTGACGTAGCCAAAAGATTGCAGGACTACGGCTTCCACGCCCCAACGATGTCGTTTCCTGTTGCTGGTACCTTGATGATCGAGCCTACTGAATCGGAAAACTTGGAAGAATTGGACAGATTCATCGACTCTTTGCTTGCCATCAGAAAGGAAATCGAAGCCTATTCCAACAAAGAGCCATTAGGTTTAGTGTTGAAGAACGCTCCCCATTCGTTGGAAGACGTTGTTTCGACTCCACAGGCCGACTGGGAAGCCAGAGGCTACACGAGAGAAGAGGCTGCCTACCCATTGCCATTCTTGAAGACTTCGAAATGCTGGCCTACGGTCGCTAGATTGGACGACACCTACGGTGATATGCATTTGATGTGTACTTGCCCATCTGTTGAGGAAGTGGCATCTGAACAATAGGTCCAGATTCAGTTCGCGTATGTATTTTAGTATTTATAGATAGAAAAGAACTAATAAGAGATAGTCTTGTTTACTATGGCTTGTACGGCAATATAAAATAATAGTACTGATACAGCGGTACTAATTGTTGCTCAAAAAGGTATAGCGATCTTAGATCCGACAACAAATAATAGTAATAAATAAAAATATCAATGCCATTATAATATTATAATTACGGACCATGATAATAATTGACATCGTTTACACATACTGGTACTTCACTGCCGTGCCCAAATTGATTAACTAGATTAGGCACAAGTCCATTAAGCCAATGTGGGAGTGAGACTTTCTCAGCCATCTCTGTCCCTGAGAATGCAGACGTGGGGAAGCCATGGGCAGACATGCTTTCAGTACCACCCGCCAGATGCTGGAATGTGGACAATGAAGTGTACGTACAAAAGAAAGGCTATCTACCCATCTTCATGTGTAAATAACAATGTATATATTTATATCTACGCTCCCTTTCACTATGAGATTTCATGCTTATTATATGGCTATTTCTCCTCGCTATCACACTCGCTATCGCCCTCGCCGTTTCCCTAATCTTTCTCACTAAGTGCACTTTTCGCTCGCTAATTGCAGCTCCACCCCCTAATTTGGAAGTCCCTCTTCGACTCCTTCGCCGCCATCTTCTCCGCCTCCTCTGCCACGCCATCAACACTCTGTAGCCCCGTAGAACTACTTCACGGATCTTGCAGAAGATAGATCAAGCTTACCTGGCCATCCAAGCACATCCTGATATACCCACACGGACAAGTGCAGCTTGCTCGGTGTCTCGCTGTCCCTGTGTCTCATTTCCGTCATCCTACGGGATTCACGCTAGCGGACGCTCCTCCGCATCAACCTCCGGTATGTCGTACCAATTTTTGTCGTCGTCGCCCTGTCACATTTCCCCCACCATTAATCATACTACCACCAGCACCAATAATGTCACTAGCAGCGAGAGCTCACAGTACACAACTCCAGCTAGCACACCAAACCATATCAGCGAAACAAGATACGACGATTGCCATAATAGGTATTCTGTGTCGAACACTCTCAATCTGTCACTGAACATTCTGAATCTAAATCTGAATCTGAATCTGAATTTGAATCTGAAAAATTTCAATCTCAATCCAACTCTGAATAATTCCAAAAATACTCCCACGCTGAAATATTTCTACACTAATCTGAATTTGTATATTCATCCCAATCCTAATCCTGAATTCAATCCGAATCTCAATTGCAACAACTTCAACAAGCTGAGTAATATCAATCTGTACAATCTGAACGTCTTGAGTAATCTGAACATACTGAGTAATAGTCTCTCCTTCAACACCTTGTATTCTTATAATTCCAACAGCAACACCACTCCGAATCTGTCCAATCTGAATTTCAACCTCGCCTCCTCGTTCGAACACCTACATCTCCGCCATTCCAACCATACCCAACCGACACCCACCATGAACACCGCATCTGCCAACTGCCCCGCAGATAGAACCTCGTACTACTTCTCGCAATACCCATTGTACTGCTCTGACTGGCTGCTGATGGATGTAGATACTGACTGTATAGCTCTCTCCTCGTACAAGGAAGGTTTCACCAATAAACTTCAAGTCGTCCATGGTCTCAGTTATGAACCTGAGTATGCCAAAAACAAGCTCTACTCACCTGGCCTGACTGATGTGGAAGATGTCTCGATAGATAGATCTTCACCTTCTACGCCTGGCCCTGGGTTCCATCAGCAGTATCTGTATAATAACGTTCCACAGAACCAACAGCAACAGTATTCGTATGATGACGAAGTTGTAGAAGGCTTCTACTTCCATAAAGTGGCTGAGACGTCCGTAGACTACCCCATTACCAACTTGCAATGGGACCCTATGCTTAAGAATGGTAACGAGGAGAGACTTGCAGCATCACTGGAGGTTCTACGGCTCTACAAAGTGGACCACGATCCTTTTGACCAGAACAGCGAATACAAACTTGTTCAAACACATACATTGGCTAACAACACTACAAGCACAGCTTCCTCGACCAGCTCTAGCGGAAACTCGTCTAAGCCAATCGATGACATCAACACTTTTCCTCCAGTCACATCTTTCGACTGGAACAGAACAGATCCAAACATATTGATTACTTCATCTGTAGACACCACTTGCACTGTATGGGATTTGCACCGCTCGCATACAATTAAGCAACGTGATGAAGGCAGTACACTCGATACAGCTACTGTGAAGACCCAGTTGATAGCACATGACTCAGAGGTATTTGACGTAAAATTCGTACACAATTCGACCAATATCTTTGCATCGGTAGGAAACGATGGATCGATGAGAGTATTTGATTTACGATCTTTAGAGCACCTGACTATCATCTACGAACCAACATTGTCCCCTCCACTGACTTCTTCTACCGTGGCTGCTTCTACCAGTGCTTCGGCCCTACATTCCCGAGCATTATTGAAACTATCCACTTCTAACACAGACCAGCACCATCTAGCTACTGTAGGAATCAACTCAAACCAGATAATCATTATCGACATGAGAGTGCCTGGCCTTCCGGTGGCTACTCTAGACGGTTCTCTTGGCGGTAGAAACGCTGCTGCTATCAACCTGATCAATTGGCATCCTACTTCTAACTATTTGTTGACTGGAGGTGACGATTGCCAGGCCCTTGTCTGGGATTGTAACAATTTAACTCTGAATAAAAACGCTGCTACAAACACAAACTCGGACCTCGGTGTAGTCATCGATAGTCCAATACTAGCATACGAAGAAGATCTCGAGATCAATAATGTTTGTTGGAGAGGCGATCTGGGGGACTGGATGGGTGTAGTCAGTGGGAAGGGTTTCCAGGCGGTGCTGATGTAGATTTCTGAGGAATGTAATATAATAAAGTGGTAATTTAAGATTATTGTGGACACTATAGATCATACGTAGATGTATACCGTCTAGAAAGTTTCATATCTCAATCGAATACAATGACTCATCTAATGTACGATTTTATGGCCACAGTATTGTGTGTGTTATCTGCTTCTTATTATGCAAAGCAATATGTTCAACTGCACACTCAAAACCACATTGTTTTTTTCTACATCTTCACATATTGTTACATTTATCAAGTACATGAATATACACTAAAATTATCTATACCAGTCCAATAACCCTAAACAATATCTAGTATCGTTCATTGGAAATGTAGCTAACGTATTGATATTAAACTGGATATATTTAAATTAATCAGCTTACTTCTTACCGGCCTTGACAGCGGCCTTGGTGACCTTACCGGCCTTGTCAGACTTTTCAACAGACTTGATAACACCGACGGCAACGGTTTGTCTCATGTCTCTGACAGCGAATCTACCTAAAGGTGGGTAGTCAGTGAAGGCTTCAACACACATTGGCTTGGTTGGGACCATCTTGACAATAGCAGCGTCACCGGACTTGACGAACTTGGGGTTTTCTTCTAACTTCTTACCGGTTCTTCTGTCAATCTTTTCAATCAAGGTGTCGAACTTACAAGCAATATGGGCAGTGTGACAATCCAAGACTGGAGAGTAACCAGAGGAGATTTGACCTGGGTGGTTCAAGACGATAACTTGAGCGTTGAAAGATTCGGCAGCCTTTGGTGGGTCGTTCTTAGAGTCACCACAGACGTTACCTCTTCTGATTTCCTTGACGGAAACGTTCTTGACGTTGAAACCAACGTTGTCACCTGGGACACCTTCAACCAATTGTTCGTGATGCATTTCGACGGACTTGACTTCGGTTGTGACACCAGCTGGGGCGAAGGTGACAACCATACCGGCCTTGATGATACCGGTTTCAACTCTACCGACTGGCACCGTACCAATACCACCGATCTTGTAAACATCTTGCAATGGCAATCTCAATGGCTTGTCGGTTGGTCTCGAAGGTGGTTCGATAGCGTCAATGGCTTCCAACAAGGTCTTACCAGAGGTCTTACCAGCCTTGGTTTCCTTTTCCCAACCCTTGTACCATGGGCAGTTTGGAGATGGTTCAATCATGTTGTCACCGTTCCAACCAGAGATTGGGACGAATGGAACAGTCTTTGGGTTGTAGCCGACCTTCTTGACGAAGTTGGAGGTTTCCTTGACAATTTCTTCGAATCTGTTCTTGTCCCACTTGACGGAGTCCATCTTGTTGACGGCAACAATCAATTGCTTGACACCCAAGGTGTAGGCAAGCAAAGCGTGTTCTCTGGTTTGACCATCCTTGGAGATACCAGCTTCGAATTCACCGGTACCACCAGCAATAATCAAAATAGCACAGTCAGCTTGGGAAGTACCAGTGATCATATTCTTGATGAAATCTCTGTGACCTGGAGCATCGATGACGGTGACGTGGTACTTTGGAGTCTCGAACTTCCACAAAGCAATATCGATGGTGATACCTCTTTCTCTTTCAGCCTTAAGTTTGTCCAAAACCCAAGCGTACTTGAAAGAACCCTTACCTAATTCAGCGGCTTCCTTTTCGAACTTTTCAATGGTTCTCTTGTCGATACCACCACACTTGAAGATCAAGTGGCCGGTGGTAGTGGACTTACCGGAATCGACGTGACCGATAACAACGACGTTGACGTGTGTTTTTTCCTTACCCATTGTATATAGACTAAGATTGAATGAAACTAATAACAAAAAAAAGAGAAAAAGGTCTGGCAAAATATTTTCCCCAACGGGAGGAACTGGTCCAATTTATATATGTGCAAAGGGGGGTGAGATGGAGGTGAAAAAGTCTGTTTTCGCAGAAGAGGCAAAATGTCGCGCTGAAAATTTAAAAGAAAAAAAAGTTGCTGATTGTCCCAAAATGCCAGGGGTGAGATTTATACAGTGGATGGGACTACCAGGGTATGCCGGGAAAGCACATAGACAATTGGCATCTGCTACGGTTTTCAAGAGAACTGGAAGCTCGACAATGTAATCTCAATTTCTCTCATAATTACTTGGAATTTGGCAGAATATCTTGAGACGTTTATCAGCACCACTTTCCCTTTTTGACTAAATCCAAATATCTGACAGAGTGAAAAATTTCGCTGTAACAGCTTTTGCGACAAAACACAAATTGTCTGCATAAATGTCGCGATGCTGGATCATTCTAGAATTTACCACCAATCGGCCTCAATTTTACTCTACGTACTTCTCTGCCACGAACAAATGAGTCAATCGTTGCCCACCTTATCGTAAGTCCAAAAACATGTGACAATTCCCGGATGGTCCAGGGATTTATCTGAGATGTTGACTGATTTCTCTTTTTTGGCATTTCAGCTCGAATGAATGAACCGAGATCCATTTTCTTATGTTTCATAGTTAACAATACGAGTACGAGGGCGGCAGGTTATGTCGTGCCTGTAAACGTGTCGGAGTGTACACAGCACATCTTCTCCCCAACTGTTATCTTCATCTGGGGGATGCTTTTGGCAGGAGATTCTGTGGACAGAGCCGCTAGCATTATGAAAATGTAAGGTAATGGAGCACAATCGTTGATCTCTAACAGAGCTTTGCTTGTATCCGGCCTTCGACTTGATTGTCTTC
The DNA here is from genome assembly GCA_030564745.1 of Scheffersomyces segobiensis. Classification (NCBI taxonomy): domain Eukaryota; kingdom Fungi; phylum Ascomycota; class Pichiomycetes; order Serinales; family Debaryomycetaceae; genus Scheffersomyces; species Scheffersomyces segobiensis. Next base: position 319,397 of record JAKTZB010000004.1, read on the forward strand.
TCTGCTTGCCAGAATCGTGTCAATGCAGTTAGATACTGATGTAAAATTCTCGTCTGCTTTTTCAGCTGGCCCTGCGATGAGTGAAATTTTTTTTGTATGGCAAATGTCGCATTCCACAAACTTGAATTTTTCTCTATGTGATGAGCTGACGGCTGGCTAGGAGATATCCTGGCAATCTAAGCATACATCGACGACTCATTGAGAAGTATGAATCATTCACATAAAATGAAGGTGTAGTAAGCAAGTGTAGTAAAGAAAAATCCAATTGGGCTTTATTCCATATTTATATTTGACAGATTATTCACCATGTTAGCCTCGTATCTCAGACTGAATGTGGGGTTTGCATGCCTAGTCTCGATGATATAAAGGTATTGTATGAAATGTAGGAATGTAAGGCAGCATTATATCAAAATAGTGACAGTATGAAATCTCAATCTGTATAGGGCGCCAATACGAGCTTAGAATCTGCACAATTTATAAGTAATCTGTGTGGGTTTATGTATTTATAAGAATTGGAAGATAATAAATATAAATAAACTGTAGAACAATACGGACAGAGAATAGCTACATAATATACGGATTGAACAATAGATCCATGTTTTAGCTCTTAATCTAGTCCTTGGAAATGGCACTTTCATTTTTGGAGGTGGCAGTGTACGATTTGCGGAAGATCTCCAGATCAGCATTGGCATTGGTTGTTCTCGCACTTCCGTCACCAACACTGATAGCACTGTCTATAGATGAACGTGTGGTCGAAGTAGACGATCTTCTCCTTTGGTTTCTTGCGAATTGTGGATCAGTTTTGGTACCTTTGGATGTAGCAAACAATCCCAAGATATCAGTCAAAGTCACGACACCAATCAATTTCCCTGGTAAACCAAAGTTACCTTCAGGGGTGTTTGTAGTAGACGAAGATGCCGACGAAGGGTTGGCACTGACATTCAAGGTTGCTTCAATGGTGACAGGAGATGAGATGGAGTTCTGGTGGGATCTTGTGTTCGACTCCACAATCCACAAACGATGTGATTGCGTAGCCACCAACTTGGCAATGACTCTACCTAGCGAACTCTGTTTGTTGACATGGAAGATAGGGTACTGGTCCTGGCCTTCTTCAATACCTTTCTGGCTCAAGTTGTAGCTGATGAAGGTCAAAACGGACTTGAACAACAAGTGAGAGTTCTTAGAACTCGAAACATTCTTGACGTCCACAATGGATATGTTGCCAATAAGCGATTTTGTTCTATCAATAACAGCCAACGAACTTACTCTCTCGTTGAACATCTTGTATAAGGCTTCGATCAACAACTGGTCTTCATAGATGAATATGGGGGTGCTGGAGCCAATCTTCAAGTCTTGCAAGGTAGAGTTCAAGTAGAAATCAAGCGATGGGAATCTCCGGGCGTTTTCCCACATGTATTTTATCAATCTTCTTTGTGACAATATACCCGTAATCTTTGTACATTCAAGATTAGTGATGGCTACACGGTGGACACCGTTACCCAACGTCTCCATCACCTTGAACAAGGTGTCGCTTTCAGTGAACTTTATGAACGGATTTTTGGGATGAAGTTTGATGATGAATTCTATTGGTACTTCTTCTCCTCTTTTCGCTTTGTTGATTGTCTGGGTGATGATCTCGTGCTTCTTAGCCGTAGAGTCATGTTCATTGCCGATATCACTGACGGAAAGCTCACTGAGATTGATCTTGTTCATTATCAATAAGAGATATGTGTTCAAGTCTGAGTAGTCGAACGTCAAACAGCTGCTTAAATCGTTTTCGTTTGAGGACGAAATTGAGACAGGTACCGAAGTCAAGTTGTTTGCTACCAACGTCTCGAATGCTTTTTGCACCGAGTACGACGAATTGATGTATATCAATTTGTTGGACTCGGTCAATTCGCTCAAGGGGATCTCCGACCAGTCCATACCGGATACCGATAAATGGTGCGAATTGGAACCGTGAGGAGCTGCGTGCTGTTGTTGACTGAAAGATGAGGTCCGTGAGCTTATGGACGTGTTGCGCGACAAGCTGAACTGGTGGATTTCGTCGTCGATGGTGTTGTTGGGCAAGGGAGGTGGCGAGCTCAACAATTCGACTATCGAAGGTTTACGTGATGCGTGGTGCTGATGGCCAGGAGGATGGTGGTTAGGCGATGTTAAGGGAGACGAGGGCTGTAGTCTCTGGAAGGGGGGGTTGGACATTCTGATGAAGTGATGAAAGTTAAAATCAGCCGAAAGTGATGAAGGTGAAAAGTGAGAAGTTTAGCAAAGTTGATAAGTTCAATGAAAAGCTGATGAAAAGCTGGCGCAAAACTTGGGAAAATTAATCGATGTAGTTACTGAAAAATGTCACTAGGATAGAGAAATTAGCTTGGAAAGCACCGAGATGAACTGAGATTACTGTGCTAGAAGAGTTCTATACGTTTATTCAGATAGTGCAAGGTCAATTGCCGTTTTGAGCAATGTTGGTCGACCGAGGAAAGTGTGACGTGGATGGAGCGATTGGGAATACGTTATAAGCGGCAAGCCTTGTCTGTCTTGTGGAATGACGAAGATGACTTGAAGTATTGTTTTTCAACAAGTGTTGAATTTGAATTTGAATTTTAATTTGTCTACAAATGTGGAGAAAAAATCGTGACAGAAACTGATGAGCGAAAATAGCTCGACACACAAATTTCTGTACCGGGGCCGACAAGTGAGAAGATAACTACTACTATAATTGCAGCGAGAATGAAGCAGCAAATCGCCGGAGGGGCAATTCAGAACAAGCAAATACGTATGAATGTCTACGAAACATGTGGGCATAGTAATACAAATACTTTTGTAATACAATACAAAGTTTCTACCAGGGAAAGGGGACAGGGAGAACAAAAAGAATTTGTGCCGTGAGACAATAATGGATCACCATGAGATAGCGAGAACTTCGCGAGAAAATCACCGCGAGAAAAGTAAAAATAGCGAGAATAGTGCCAGTGCAGAAATTGTTCAAGCTATGGTTTCAGGGACTTTAGCGCGGAAACCCTGGCGAGAAATTAGGGGGAAATAGTGATACTGGAGTTTCTGCAGGTGGCCCCATACTTAGGAACGCATGAGAATCAGTTCATGACATCAAGGGTCATGGCCAATGTGACTGCGCAACACTCTGTTTTGGTAGATCGACGAGAAAGTAGTAGAACACGGTCCTGATTTGGATGACTCTTGACAGAGGTGGAATTGAGGTGATTAAGAGTCATAAGTGAAACTGTAGGGCTGCTACGCTACTGGGCCTGCGCTTTTATGTATGTACTTATTTCAATTTTATCGGGAGAACATTTCCAGGGCTTTCTATCTCCGGCTTAAATATTAACAGATTGTCGAATGCCGAGACATCCGCAGGCGACCAACTAAGCTGACCTAACTAAATCGAGGTCTCGGGAGTCGCCTGGTCCTGAGAAGATTCGAGAATAGTGACTCAAAAACCAGAGCAAATTGATGGAACTCAGCAGTATGTTCCTGGTTGGTAGCGCCGCTGAGTCGGAATAATATGCGCAAGTATATTGCCTTAATTGGGGGAATTCACGTGTACTTGGAGTGCGATCATACGAGTAGGAGCGAGTCCGGCAATAGGCGATTGCGGTAGTCGTTATCGTATACAGCTCAACAAGACGAAGAGAAAAGCGACCGCCAAAGCAGTTGAAATCGTTTCGCTTTTGCTCGCAGAGAAAATTCGATAAATTGCAATTTTTACTACGGAACGCTAAAGGCAGATATATCGACGTTTACCATCACAAAGTCCGGAGTGTGCATGGGAAAAGAAACTATCTTAGCGAGAAAAAGCTGGAGTCCGAATCGTGCAGCAGGTGTATGCAGGAGCTATCGGGACATATAGTGTTAATTTCTGTTTCTGGCAGACTTGTTTCTGGCATCGCATTGGACGGACACAGAAGGATTAGCAATGAAGGAAAATCTGGCCATTGGGCGGTACGACGTTGGCAAAAGGAACAAGTAGGAAAAGACAGTCAGCTCACAAATTCTGTTGGAAGTTGGCTAGGGGCGAAAGCGTGGATGTTATCGCTGAAAGAGATGAGATAGTCGAGGGTTGCTATCTCAGCTATGACCCCATGTTGCGCCATCTAGCCATACTGAGCAGACCATAGAGAGAAAGAACGAGCCTACAAAAGCACAGGGAAAATAGAGATGAACCTCGGCCGGGCACTAAAATTGAGATTGAAAAGAGTGAGAATACCGACACAGCTAATAGATGAAGCTATTGCTATAGATATGGATGTAAACGTAGATGAATATGAATATAAGGAGTCCGTGAACCGTTCCTACGGCCGTTTAGAGCAGATTAGATCGATCTAGATGTTCGCGATGGAATTGAAATTTCTCAGGGTACAGAAACACAAGGACTACACAGAAAAGAATACGGAGAAGATACTGAGAAATGGTAAGAATAGAGTCGAACGAAGTCCGGCGATCGCCATTCACCCCTGAATCAACAGATGTCACTTCCATATAGATACAATAGAAGACAATTGACAATGCCACATTCTCTTAGCCACCCAGTGGATCCCAATCCTAGCAACCTTAGTGACATCGGTGTATTCTAATTGTTCCACTACCACATTGCGTACAAACACAAAATCACCAATTGGGTTCGGAGCCATAGTTAAGATCTCTGGCAAGGGCGGGAGAGAGTCTTGTGTATGTAGAATTGAACAAATGTCCCGTTTTTGCTAACTTCGCCCTGAACTTCTCCTTGGGCTCCCTGAACCTTTTGAATTCCGTCCTCCTTCCACGAGCTCTGTACTGCTATCCCAAAACGTCCCTATAGTATCGTACTACCTCGGAAACATTAGCAGATTCCCAACGGTTGCTCCCTTCGCCCTATACGCACTCTGTTCCTGTACACACGCCGTCCTTTTGGCGTTGAAAATTTGTTGGGATTTATTTTGTCGACTAAACTGCGTTATCTCTAGGTGCGAAACACACGTTACCCGGCCTAGGTGCCCATAGTTTTTCATTGCCATATGCATCTGGCTACATGCATACCATTCTGGGAAAAATTTTGACAAACTATATAATGGCACCAGGATCGAGGATTGCAAATTATCTACAGATTTTTGTTTCGTTTGCTTATTCGTTTGTATCTTCAACCTCTCGTTCTACTTCGATTTCAGTATGACCGAGCAATTGGACACCGCGGACATCACCGCCCTCAATGCTTTGGCAGCCGGTACCAACAAGAAAACTCCCAGAATCGTGGCTGCCGGGTTGGGAGGCAGATTGATGGGTACCGCCCAAATGGTCAAGGTGACTGCAGAACAGATCACTGAGGACTCCTTGGAGTCGTTGGCCGACAAGGATGCCCGTGAAAAGGCAATGTACGCCAAGACTAAACACATCTCCGAATTGCCATGGACGTTTGGAAACTTCTTTGACAAGATCAACTGGTTGAACATGATTTTGGTTGTAGCCTTGCCAGCCTTCGGTACCTATCAGGCCATCTTCTACCCTCCACCTTTGAAGACCTTGATTCTTGCCTTCGTGCTCTATCTCTTCTCTGGTCTTTCCATCACCGCTGGCTACCATCGTTTATTTTCCCACAGAGCCTATGACGCCGCCACTCCAGTCAGACTCTTCTTTGCCTTCTTTGGTGCTGGTGCCATCGAGGGTTCCATCAAATGGTGGGGCCATTCGCACAGAATCCATCACAGATACACCGATACCGACAGAGACCCTTATGATGCCAGACAAGGCTTTTGGTACTCGCACATGGGATGGATGTTGACTAAGGCCAACCCAAAGAACAGAGCCAGAGCCGACATCTCAGACTTGTCCACCGACTGGGTCGTCACTTTCCAGCACCGTCACTACTTGTTGATGATGCTTGTATCGGCCTTTGTAGTTCCTACTTTGACTGCTGGTCTCTTGTGGGGCGATTACTGGGGTGGTTTCATCTATGGAGGCATTTTGAAGTCTTTCTTCATACAACAAGTCACTTTCTGTATCAACTCCTTGGCCCACTGGATCGGTGTTCAGCCATTTGACGACAGAAGAACTCCAAGAGATCACGCATTGACTGCTGTGTTCACTTTCGGTGAAGGTTACCACAATTTCCACCACGAGTTCCCATCTGACTACAGAAACGCTCTTAAGTGGTACCAATACGATCCTACCAAGATTGTTATCTGGGTCTTGTCCAAGCTTGGTCTTGCCTGGAACTTGAAGAAGTTCTCGCAAAACGCTATCGAACAAGGTTTGGTTCAGCAACAACAGAAGAAGTTGGACAGAATGAAGTCGAAGCTCAACTGGGGTCTTTGTGTCGACGAGTTACCAGTGTGGGATAGAGAAGAGTTCAACGCCAAGGCAAAGACCGATGGTCTTATCATCATCTCTGGTATCATTCACAATGTCAAGAACTTCATCAAGGAACACCCTGGTGGACAAGCATTGGTCAGAGCCTCGTTGGGTAAGGATGCCACTAAAGCTTTCAATGGTGCTGTGTATGCCCACTCTAACGCTGCCCACAACTTGTTGGCTTCGATGAGAGTGGCCGTGATAAGAGACGGAAACATCAATGCCAACACTTTTGATCTTCAACAACAATTCTTGGACAAGGAAAAGCTTAACTAGACTATACTAGCCAATATAGCACATTAGAGAATAGAGAAAGATTTCAGGTATGGTCGGATATATTTAAGTATTATGGAGAATGTCATCGAAGAGTTTTTTTGTTTGCGTGAGTTTGATCCTTGTTTTTTATTTGTTTTCCATAGTTTCGTTTTATATCACCTTGTATTTTTTATTATCAAATCTGCAAACAGCTCAATATTATGACAAAAAAATTCGAATATTTATCACTGTAGTGAAATAGGAATAAAGAGGAGGAAATTGATAGATTTGAAATTATCTGTTCCAATTGTTTGAATTGTCTCTGTTGGTAGTACCGTGAACGAAACGGTTGATAATAATTTATCGTGGAATTCTAACTGGTGAGTATTTTCAATTCATTTATGTTTATCTAACCACATAGATGTCTTTTAATGTAATACTTGTTTATATTACAAAGACGTTGTCTAAATATAATCAATAGCTATATTTTGTGAAATTGAGTTGAAAATTTATTTATTTTCTGCTGTATATACAATTTTGCAAGTAAAACCAAACGTTATCAACAGTTTTAAGTAAATACATCTGGCATCAGAAGTTCTCCTAAATAGATAACTAACGTGCAAAGGTTCTTCAGTTATATAATTAAATCTAGTTGCAAGAGTCTTTTGCCATTGGTCTCATTTACTGCTAAATTGTGTGTTGATAATAAAGAATGTATCAATAGTATACAATGTATTAATAGTATAAATGTATCAATAATAAATATGAATACGTAGACGTTGCTCATGAGTCTATGTCGACTTGCGACTGTTTGTTCTGTTTTCCATCCACCAATTGAAACAGCAAATGTCCAATCAGAGATGGTTGAAATTAATTTGCGGAACATCTGCAATCTTGTTAGAAAGCATAATCCAAACATGTGGCCAGCCCAAGAAAGCACCCAATCCACCGGCCCAAACTCCCCACATTGGAGCTCGTTGAATGTAGTATCTGTAGAGTGGGGTTGGGCGAACCTTGGATAAAACTTGTTTGGCAACCATTATATATGTATTTGAGTGTTGAGGAGTAACTATGTTTGCTGGGAGTGAAAAGAAAACGAAATATCAGAATTGAACAGATTCCGTCAACTATTTGTACCAACAACGAATAGAACGAGGCGTATCCCGCAAGTCTTAGCCCTCGCTAGCAAAGGCCGCAAAATTTTGAGACCCAAAGTTTATGGAACCATTCCAAGTTCCAGTGGTGGTTTAGGTGTAGGTTTTGCACCCAAAGGATGGTACGATTTTAGTTCGCAAGGAATTTTTCGAGAGCAGTTGGATGATTTTACGTTCAGAACCGGGTGCTGCGAAAAATTGCACCACTTTTAACAGGCTAGTTTCTGTTGCAGTTAGACATGGCATAATTGAAGACGTTTGGATCGAATGACCGTAGACCAGCATTGCAACGTATTATCCCTTAGTTCCGGTAAGTTCCTGCGGTTGTGGATAACCTTATAGTTGGGGATGAAACTGTTGGGATGAACCTATCAGTGTACGAGAGAGGCTGCGAAATGACCAACTTGAATAAATATAGAAGCATCATGCCACCGTAAGACTTGAGATTGTGAATGTCGCAAATGTGTCGTGACAGTGCTAGACGTAGCTGAAGTATTTTTATTCGTGCTCTTGTACGATGTCAACAAGTCCATTACTTCTTTCCTGGGCAGCATACGGAGTTCTAGACTAGGAGCTGTGGCAGCTGTCCGAGACTCCCACTGTCTACACTATGTCTAATTTCAGGCACATCGTAAATGTGGTATTCCTAGAAGTGATATTACTAAAGTGACAACCTATACATTATTTTCATCAAGCGTGGAGAGACGGAGTAGATTTTGGTACTAATCACAGATAATGGTCTGTGTGCGACTATACTAACAAGTAAAGGTTGAAGAATAAAAGGAGCAGACAAAAGGTAAATGAGTTTGAAAGGAAGATCATCTGAAAGTTAAATGCCGACATAAGACGATACAGCTAAATATGAAGCGCAAATTGGGAAATACTTCACTAAGAATATCTTTGTATGGAAGACTCACTCTTAGAAGTTCAAGAGTGCATATAACCTCCACGATCCTTCAAGCCAAAACTATCATTTAGAAACGTCTAGGTTTCAAGTATTTGATAAGAAAAAAGCAAGACCACGCAACATACACCCACACAGAATGTCCAAGCCGTTCCGGCCAATAAGTGATGTCATAAACACGACTTCACCCAGACACAAACAACAGACGTTCAGCGAGATTTACGGAGAGCCTGAGAACTTCCTTGAGATAGAAGTGAGTAACACAGCTACGATTCACCGAATGACGAACAAATTACTAACAAGAACAGGTTCGCAACCCACAGACGCATGGATACGGAAGAGATTTATATACCGATTACGAAATCGTGTGCAGAGTAAGTACTTTGGAAGAAACGGAAGAGAGCTTATGATAAATCTAATATCTAGAAACCTATACTAACCAGCACAGACGAACATCCCAGCATTCAAGAAGAGAAATAGCCGAGTTCGCAGACGATACTCAGACTTCGTGACATTGAGAAAAATATTGGAACAAGAGACAACGCGGGTGATAATACCACCGTTGCCAGGCAAAATCTTGCTTAACTCCAACAAGTTCAACGATCTAAACATCGAAAAGAGAAGACAAGGATTAGAGAAATTTCTAACGGTGGTAAGCGGTCATCCGCTCTTGCAAACAGGATCGAAGACGTTGATCGAATTCATCCAGAACGACAAGTGGGATGCCAGAAGCATGTATTACTGAACTAGTTAGAAATGATTATCTTGGAATGGATATTCCTTGTAGCCGATCTATTATTCGGACTTCGAAGTTGTCCCCGCAATGATCTCGAGCTGTCACAACTCGGTCTTGTGCCCGTTTGGAGATTAAAATGTGCAAGTTAGTGTTACCAGCAAAGGATTGTCTCTCGTTGCCTCCCTCAACGGTGAGAAAAAAAATTTTGATGGGGCTGTTTGGCATCTGGCGAATTTTCGTCTATCCGTGGGGTTCAAACTGTGTCTATATAGCGTTTTCACGGTTCTTTGAATCAAACGGTTAATGTATGTGACATAATTGATGTAGTATAGACGTGGGCTTATGTGCATCCCTGGAGTTTGCGTACCCCGGATTTTGACCCTGGCTGGTGTAAACTCCGTGAACCATGGCCATGTACAGTGCAAGATAGTACTACCTGATTTATTGTAAGGGCTTTGACTAGGGCACCTACTTACATGCCCGAACCCATTAGCTCATGCGTAGAATCGTTTCACAAAAAATGTCACTGGAATGTTGTAGGCGTAGGTGGAATAACCACTATTGCAATAACGTCCTTGACATCTTAATCTTCAACCCTAGCAGTTTTCATCTTGCTTGCTGAGGCAGTGGATAACAAAGAAATCCAGATTTCCTACCCCTCAGGTTCCAAATGACCCCGTCAGCCGGTCATTACTGGTTAAGTATTTAGTTTGGTGGATTTCTCCCAGGTCTCTTCTGGTAATTTTCACCCTTAGTAGACGTTTCGGAGCCTCACAGTAAGTGGTACCAACTGAACAGAATTTAGTGTGTTTCCACCACTTGCTCTATGAGAGGAGATAACTAGTATGGCCCTTTGTTCGGCAATAGGCCGCAGCCATAGGTAGCGAAAGACGAGGACGGAAATTACCGTAACTGCCCAGTTGTTGGGATTGTCTTAGTTTTTTTTCCATAGGGCATAATTAACATGCGAGTTCCTCCAGAGCTAGCAGTAAACTCCTGTTCTTAATTGAGCCGAATCGTGGGGAACCGACTGAGCAAACATTATGTAGGACTAATCGACCCAAAACGTGATTTTGACCTTGGATATTGGAAGCCGCTCTTTTGCCTGGGGGATAGAAGACTGTCTAGTATAGTACAGTTGCGCCTGCTAGCTGTGAAGCTGTTCAGATACTGGACCGCTCGAAAATGTCACTAAATCCTTGCAATGAATTACTTACATTTCTTATATTTCAACTATGACAATTAATGCCATTTAGTAATCATTTGTGCCTTAGGTATCAAAACGTGCTACTTTCAGAATTTGGGACTAGCCCCAATGATTTTAGGCTTCAAATAAAAACTCAAAGTCTTTTCCGATCATCGTAGCATTCCTATATTGACAGAAGTGGCAGGCGGTGCAAACAAGAAGATTTGAAAATTTTGCAGCCACTACTAACCACTTTTACACATGGAGTCCGGGTATTTGCACGGTGATCTAACTATTATAGAACCAATTACACTCTTGTAAGTCCTCTGGCATAGCTTAGTCCGAGAACCGACCCAAAAATGATGCCGGCCCCTTACACAGGCCCCACGGTGTTTAGTCGAGACCAACAGACTTTAAAAGTAGCTCTGGTGATAAGAACCGGACATTGTGCAGTCTCAACTACATACAAATATCATAAATAGATTAAGTCCGTCATAACAGACGCGGAATATAATTGTGTTCTTCATATTTTGGTTTGGTGGGGAAAGCTGGGGTTGCTTGTATGGATATTTTAGTCTCAAATGTTATACTCCTTACCCCCCCTTCGGCCCATTTTGGTAGACAGACTCGGACTTTCACCAACACCTGCTTTCAAGCCAGGAGGGTGAAAAATTACTATAAATATGGGGTAAGTTTACCTTCTTATCCAGACTTTTCATTTCCATTTCTATCATCATACAACAGTAGTATCTACTTTCTTGTAACTTCCAAAAAAAGACTGCTAAGCAACTCAAAATGTCTATTCCAACTATCCAAAAGGCCGTTATCTTTGAAACCAACGGTGGTCCATTGCTCTACAAGGACATTCCAGTCCCAAAGCCTAAGCCTAACGAGTTGTTGATCAACGTTAAGTACTCGGGTGTTTGTCACACCGATTTGCACGCCTGGAAGGGTGACTGGCCATTGGACACCAAGTTACCATTGGTTGGTGGTCACGAAGGTGCTGGTGTCGTTGTGGCCTTGGGTGAAAACGTTACTGGTTGGGAAATCGGTGACTATGCTGGGATCAAGTGGATCAACGGTTCTTGTTTACAATGTGAGTACTGTGTCACTGCCCATGAATCCAACTGTCCGGATGCAGACTTGTCTGGTTACACACACGATGGTTCTTTTCAACAATATGCCACTGCTGATGCCATTCAAGCTGCCAGAATTCCAAAGGGCACCGACTTGGCCTTGATTGCCCCAATCTTGTGTGCTGGTATCACTGTGTACAAGGCATTGAAGACCGCTCAACTTCAAGCCGGTCAATGGGTCGCCATTTCCGGTGCTGCCGGTGGTTTGGGTTCCCTTGCTATCCAATACGCCAAGGCAATGGGTTACAGAGTTGTAGGTATTGACGGTGGTGCCGACAAGGGTGAATTTGCGAAGTCTTTGGGTGCAGAAGTGTTCGTTGACTTCTTGACCTCCAAGGACGTTGTTGCTGATGTCCTCAAGGCCACCAACGGTGGTGCTCACGGTGTCATCAACGTGTCGGTCTCTGAAAGAGCCATGCAACAATCTGTTGACTACGTCAGACCAACAGGTACTGTTGTCTTGGTCGGTTTGCCAGCAGGTGCTAAGGTCTCCGCCTCCGTGTTCAGCTCCGTCGTCAGAACCATCCAAATCAAGGGTTCTTACGTTGGAAACAGAGCTGACTCTGCTGAAGCGATTGACTTCTTCACTAGAGGCTTGATCAAGTGTCCAATCAAGATCGTTGGCTTGTCTGAATTGGCTAGTGTCTACGAATTGATGGAACAAGGTAAGATCTTGGGTAGATACGTTGTTGACAATTCCAAGTAAGTTTTATTGACCATTGCATGCATATTTATTAAGATTGATTTTTATATTAAATATGGATGTTGATTATTACGACTTGATTTACGAAGCATGAACATGTGATTGATTGAAAAATTGTTTACGAATAAAAGAACTTTTTTGCAGCCTTTACTATTTGAAGTGTAGACAAAACGAGAAGGTTTGCAAATGCAAACCATTGATACTTTTTTTAAACTTAATTTGAAGAGAAATAAAAAATGCCAATTTTTGGACAATTTGTTTTACCAGAGCAAATAATATAAAACGAATATTCATTACACAAACTAGAAGCAAAACTTGAATTAAAATTTAATATAACTAGATAATAGAAAGACATAACCAAACGTTTAGAAGGCAGAACGCAATGGAGACACAACATCCTTGCCCTTGTAAAAGGCAACAGTCTTGGCAGCTCTTTCAGCAACACCTTCTGGGGTGAATTCAAAGAGCTTGAAGATTTCTGGAGCTTTACCTGAAGCACCAAATCTGTCCAAACCAAATTGCTGGTGAGAGTACTTAGACCAGCCGAAGGTGGACATAACTTCAACAGACAAGATTGGAACACCATCTGGCAAAACAGACAACTTGTATTCTTCAGATTGCTTGTCGAAGGTCAATTGATCTGGCAAGGAGACTACACCAGCCTTAATGCCTTGGCCCTCTAACACCTTGAGGGTGTCGACAGCAAGAGACACTTCGGAACCAGTAGCAACGATGATGATGTCAGCTTTGTCTTGTTGGACCAAAGTGTAACCACCCCTAGAGGCCTTTGCGATAGAAGAACCTTCCAATTGTGGCAAGTTTTGTCTGGTCAAGGCAAGAATGTGTGGAGTATGGGTCGATTCAATGGCACTCTTATAAGCAGCAGAGGTTTCATTACCATCAGCTGGTCTCCACACGGAGATGTTTGGTGTAGCTCTGAAATGAGCCAATGTTTCGATAGGTTGATGAGTTGGACCATCTTCACCCAAACCGATAGAGTCGTGTGTAGCGACCCAGGTGATTGGGAATTCCGACAAGGCAGACAATCTGACGGCTCCAGCAGCGTAAGAGACGAAGTTCAAGAAAGTACCACCGTAGTTCTTGTAGTTGGCACCAAATGCAGCAATACCGTTCATGATGGCACCCATAGCGTGTTCTCTGACACCGTATCTGATGTATCTACCGGAGTAATCACCCAAGCCAGTAGAGGCAGGTTGGAAGTCAACAGTGCCCTTAGCCTTGGTCAAGTTAGAAGGAGTCAAATCGGCAGATCCACCAATGATTTCTGGGACTTCTGGAATGATCTTGGACAAGACGATTTCAGACAATTTTCTTGTAGCTACGGCAGCATCGGCTGGAGTGTAGACAGGCAATGCCTTGTCCCAATCTTCTGGTAACTTACCATCCAAACGACGTTGGACTTCGGCACCCAATTCTGGGTACTTTTGCTTGTAGGCAGAAAACAATTTGTTCCATTCTTGTTGGATCTTTTGATTTTCAGCGACGTGTTCGTTGTAGGAAGCAGTAACTTCAGCTGGAACAGCAAAGGATTCTTCTGGGTTGAAGCCCCACTTGGTCTTCAACTGCTTGATGTCATCGGCCTTCAATGGAGCACCGTGGACACCATGAGTGCCTTCAGCAAGCGAACCGTAACCGATGGTGGTGGTCAATCTGACCAAAGTTGGCTTGTTGGTGACCTTCTTGGCTTCTTCAATGGCAGAAGAAATGGCAGCGATGTCAGTGTTGGCGTCGCTTACTTCAACGATGTGCCAGCCGTAGGACTTGTATCTGGCGATAACGTCTTCGGTGAAGGCCACTTCAGTAGAACCATCAATGGAGATTTGGTTGTCGTCCCAGAAAGCAATCAAATTGCCCAATTGCAAGTGACCGGCAAGAGAAGAGGCTTCAGAAGAAACACCTTCCATCAAACAACCGTCACCCAAGAAGACGTAGGTGTACGAATCGGAGAGAGGGAAGTCTGGCTTGTTGTAGGTAGCAGCAAATTGAGCTTGAGCAAGGGCAATACCGACTCCGTTACAGATACCTTGACCTAAAGGACCGGTGGTGACTTCGGCACCTGGAACATCGGTGTTTTCTGGGTGACCAGGGGTCTTGGAACCCAATTGTCTGAACTTCTTCAAGTCTTCGACAGTTAAGTCGTAGCCGTAGAGAACCAACATCGAGTACAACAAGGCACAGGCGTGACCGTTGGACAAGACGAATCTGTCTCTGTTGATCCACTTGGTATCCTTAGGGTTGAATCTCATCTTCTTGAATACGGCGTGGGCAGCTGGAGCCAAACCCAATGGGGCACCTGGGTGACCGGAGTTCGCAGCAGCAACGGCATCCACAGCCAAAAGACGGATGGTGTTGATAGCTTTTTGATCGATGGACGACATGGTAAATGGAAGTCTGGTAGCAATTGAGGATACAAAAGCGATAGGAAGAGTAAAGAATTCCACTGGACCAGAAGGAAAGAAGAGAAAGAAAAGAACAACAGCCAAATTTGTGTGGACTGGAAATTCCAATTCCTATATATATTTTTCAGACGCAGCAGTGGACAATTTCCAACCGTGGGGGTTTATCAACTGCAGCGATCCGGTAATAATGTTGGCACGCACTAAAATTTTTCACCGACCTGAGGGCGAGGGTGGGGCCGACCTGGTTGGGAGAGTTCACGTGGATATATATCATAAGCGTAGTGGAGTAGTGGGTGTGAGATGTATGAGCTCTTGTTCTTCTGAGTAAGCGAATCGCCGTTATGTATGGCGACTTCCGAACGGTAGGTAGTGCCGCTCCGGTCACTCCTTCCCCCGGATCTCTCGCCATGGCCCCCCGGTTTCCTTACAAATTTTCAACTTCCTTAGGCCCTGGCGGATCGTGATGTTGCGAAACATTAATAATGGGAACTAGACCCACGGCGGGGCACATTCGACCACAAGCTCCAAGTTCCAAGTTCCAGATCTACGACTACTTCTGATGCTACGTCACCATTCACAGCATATCGAAGACTACACCAATTCCGGTCTTCTCGAATTAGGTTGTGTGGTTTAATAGTAGATGGTAACTTGCTAGCATTTATATGATGCCACCCTCGAAAGTTCCTAATCGCTGGATCTGGTGCAAAAGACGTGGTGAATTTGCCATAGAAGGTACTGGAGTCTTGCAGCAGGTGCTCATTTTCCTGTAGAAGCATATTCTCCTACAGGGAGATTATGGGGAGGCTGTCTCTGACAAAAGCGCAATATTACATAGGCTATTGATAACGGGCTTGATCTGGCACTCATCTCGGAGTTGGAGCAAGTACGGAAACGATTACTGTCTGCTTGACATGTTTTCTACATCTCTGTCTATTTCTAGTTCAGTTCGCTCACTATTTTGCAATCATCGCCCCACCACCGTCCGGTATAATTTTCCAGTCGCACCAATTTGGCGAACTCGGAGTCTTAGGGTCCGCCCACTAGAAGGCAGACAGTTTTGCCGGCATTGACGCCGGTCTGGGTGTGCCTATTCGATCCACTACCGGAGCTCGTTGTTCCCACGACTTCCGACCGAAGCACATAACTACAACAACCACTCGCTAGGAGATGAATGTGGAATCCCGTTCGTTGGCAGAAGGTCTTGCCGTTGAGAATACATAAGTAGAAAATTAGTAGTAGTGAACCACAAATAATATGGAGTAGTAGTATAGCAATACTAGCATAGTGTACATCAGTACATAGCAGCAAGTTTACCATATTTGTACAGTCCGGCAATAACATATGGTGGTAGTAGTAGATATAGCACCATAGAACCATAGAAAAGTTAGTGGATTTTAATAGCGTTGTAATATTGCAAGATTCGTTGCACGCTATCTACCGCCAAGATCATAGAATTGTTACGTAGCATACAATTCGTAACATATTTCTACTAACCGTCCAGACTGTTCTGTCTCGCATGTGTCTACTTCGTCGATTCATTTGGTTGCACTGATTTCCCAATCGAGCTGTTGCGTATAATTTTGCAATCGAATAAATAATACTGTCTAACCTAAATTTTGCGACTGATACCCTGTCGACTTTGACTCACCTACAACGACTCTGTACATTGTTTACTAAAGTAATACTATTTATTTTCTTAATTACTTATCTTTCTCCTAGTATCTCGGGTCTTCGAAAGGACTTCTTTCTGTGCTTGTTTCCGAGTTGGGCTTGTTCGAATCGTCAAATGCTACTTCAAACACAAACGAACCAGCATCACCATGCGCTGTATTTGAGCCAGGAGCATCATACGCCATAAGGTCTGTTTTGCTGCTGGTTCCATCGAAATCCAAAAGAATCTCACGGTCTTGCTTTAATGCTTCGTGAGAAAAGTTGGAGCTTGGATTGCGCCTTACACTAGTGGCTCTGGCAATTTCACCAATATCCGAGTCTACATCTGAGTCTGAGTCTGAGTCTGTGCGTTCTTCATCCAAGTTGAATACGAGGTTTGTGAGAGTGGTCGTGTTGTTGTTGCTCGAGTTGTTGCTGCTATTAAGTTTCTTGAGATGGGTGCTGTTGTTATTAAAGGTGTCTTCGTTATTATCGTTGTAATCACCCATATTATCGTCTTCCTCGTCTGTGACATCTTCATCATCTTCGTCGATTCTATCTACATTAACCAAACGGGGCTGGGCTTTGATGGCTGTCATAGTGCCATTCCTTCTCTGGTCATTAGGTGAGCCTACATTTGGTTCTGGATGGCCGTCTTCTAAGGTTGAGCTCAGGCTGCTCACCTTCATGACATCGCCAACAATAGATGCGTTTTCAATAGTATTTAAGTCAGAAAAAACCGACTCTGTGTCGTACGAGTAAATGGAACGAGTGTTGTTGATGGTGGGCCGCACAGTCACACCAGGGATGTATGCTATGGGCAAGATGTTGGAGGCGTTGGTAGTCGAAATCGACGTGGCCACAGAGTTACGGTTGGCATTGTTGATATATACTTCGGTGCTTCCATTGGCTCCATTGACTCCATTGGCGTTATAAACATTAGAACTGTTAGCCGCATTTGCCCGTTCTACAATCTGTCGTTGACGAGCTCGCCTTTGTGCAGAAGTTGAAGATGCCGCCCCTCCAGAATTATTCCGTATTCTACTAGGTTTCGTGAATGACTCGTACGACGAAAGTCTCTTACGGGCCTGTAACAGGTTATTGGAGTTGGATCTACGTGCAGGGGGTCTTTCAACCATAGCAGCATCATTGCCAAATGACTCCTTATTGGGTGATCGTTGGATTTCGTTCGAGCTATCGTTTTTACTGAGTTCAAAGTCACTATTATCGTCGATCTCATTGACTCCAAGGCCGCCCATCATCACATCGGTGTCATCATACAATGCACGTCTCTTGAGATAGACAAATTTGTAATAGTAGAGTCCTACCAATAATGCTACCACGACTATACCACCTAGGACTCCTCCTACAATGGCACCAATGGGAGGACCATTCTTCTCTGAGCTGGTCGGGTTGGGACCACAATAGCGCGTGGCACACTGTTCACAAGTCTGTTGTCGTTGTTGACAGACCTCGCTGCCTGTACAAGTAGGGCAGGTGCCGGGGTCCGATGGACATATCACACAGCCATTCGAGCCTGTGGTCAACGTTGAGGACTCGTCCCTTTCAAAGATGACACGGTACGGAAGTTCGCCTAGCGATTCGCTGACCGTCGGAAGAAGTGAAGACATTTCGTTGTATGTTACACAAGGTGTAGAAACTGATTAGGATGAATGCAATGATTAGAACTAGAATTAGATTCACCAGTGATTCTAATAATAGCTATTGGAAGTAGTTGAAAAGAATGAAAGTAAGAAACGTAAATGATTGAAGGTAGTTGTGATGGAAAATATTAGTTCAGTAGGAATGCCTAGCGATGCTACAGAGTTTTAGGCTACAAACGAAGGGTGTAACCGTGTAATCTATAGGACTGTCTCTTGTATAGTTAAATCTTCGATGCTCGCTTTATGCAAAATGGAATTCTTCTACTCCTAAATTTAGAACGAGTAGAGTATATCCAAAGTCAAGTCAAAGACAAAGTCCAAGTCCAAATCACCGTGATTGTCTATTGTCAAAAACAGTTCAAGCTGATGTCCGTCAGTCGTATTGTAAACGTTTGGGCGTTTTGCTGGCGGAGGCGTGTTGTTCTGTGAGTTTCTCGTGTAGGGATAAGCTTGAAAATCGCTAAGGAAAGGAACCAGAAGTGTAAAATAGAAAATATAGAGCAAAGAAAAGTAGCTTGTTACTGAAAAAAACCTGCCCGATCTGTGTGTTCAGGTGTGAGTTACGTTTGCCAGATCAACCTCCACTATAAATCCGCAGTGCCACATCAGGACCATTCCCAGATTCATATTGTTCCATTTATTATTAGGCTTGGATCTACAATTTTGTCTCACCTCCTGCACCGTTACTGTTGAACAATAAATATATTCACTACATACAGAGCCCATATATATAACTGCAACTTCTGGACGTGTATTGTATTTCTGCTCCAAAACTGAAGGGGTCAGAAACTTCAACATCACTAGAGCTTGCGATCACGGGACAACAAGATTAAAATAATTATCCCATCGTTTCTATCATAGTTTAGGAGCCAAAGTCAGCTCACCATCTCGGTGTCTTCCTTCTGATGATATCACGTGCCCGTATCGCCTCAGAAGCCCCATTCATTCAGCTAATTTTTCACTCCTTGACTACAACCTCAGGTTGCTCCCCGCTGGGTCTAGACCCCACCAACGCTACACAAACAGAAGATTCACATACATGAGCTTCACAAACAGCAGTTCGTCACAGAACGTCCCGTATATTGCGAATACGAGAAATACGACTTTGTTACCACAGAGCTATTAGCTATGAATAGGCTGAGCTTGGAGAAGATTAATTTATGTGCGTGCAGGAACCAACTCTGAAATATCGCCAATTCTTGTCTATGTCCTGTTGCTTGTAGGCTGGCTGCAGGTTCAATACCGGGATTCCAAAATGAAACCATGGCTGATCCTTTACTGGTTTCTTTCTTCTGAATTTTGCAGCCGTTTCGGTTCTATTCACAGAAGTAAATGTGAAATTCTTGTTGCCCCTGTATTTCTTATCTTCACCATGTTTGTATTCTCTTTCAAATTGTTCAATTCTAATCTCTATACTTTCGCCCTACAGATAATATGAATAATTACATTTATACTAAAATACATATACAACAGAGCTATGCTAACAAGACAAGAAACGACTACAACCTCCCTAAAATGTTTCTCTCAAGTTGTTGGTGAACTTGTAGTTTTCTCTTCTTCTGGTCAACCACGTCTTTTCGTAATCAAAGTACTTGTAGTTCTCCTCCTTTTCCGAGTCGTCAACACTGTCATGTTCCTCTTCCTTCTGTATCACCGACATCGATCGGTTCTTGCCTCCGTTCTTGGTGTCCTTCAAAAACCACTGCTTCAACTCGGTGTTGAATATCCACCCACGTCTGGATAATTCTTGCGCTGAATTCCACTTGGCCAAGTTGTCCACACCTTCACTGTAGTAGAAACAGAAGAACAATGTGTCGTTGTCAAACTTTCTCATGATGTTGCTTGAGTTCAACTCGTACATTGGCTCTTGCGGATAGTCGATAGATGAGGGATGTACGTTGACAGGAATATACTGCCTGGGCTTTTCGGCATCAAACGAGTCGGGACAGTTGAGTAAAGACGACTCTAACAACGCTGCTATCGCCTGGAAGGGCAACGGGTTTTGTAATCTGGATTGAGGCAACCTCGAAAAACGTGACACAGTATCATACAAACCCTTGTACTGTTCCGTTCCGACAGGCAGCTGCAAGTGTATAAGAGGCTGCTGCTGTTGCTGCTGGAGTTGCTGGAGTTGAAGTTGATTCTGAGTCGTTTGAGCTTGTATCAACTTTGGAGTGTCTTCATCTGTCATGTTCAGGTTGGCTACATTAGGAGATACTGAAGGAGACTTGTCGAGGTGGTTCAAACCTGGAGGTGCTTTACCCGAAGCTACTGGGGAAGCACCAGAAATATTAGCAGCTGCCGTGGCAGGAGAGCCAGAAACAGCTGGCACCAGAGCGTTCATCTGAACTGCCTTGATTACATTAGAGTAGGCAATTGGAGGAGGAGCTGGAGCAGGCACAATGTGAGTCTTTTTGGTTGGAGTGTTCCCTCCAGCAGCCGTCGAGTTGGGAGATGGCTTATGAGGAGTAGAAGTTGATGCAGCAGAAGTTGATGCAGCAGAAGTAGGAAGAGATTTGGATTCGGGCTTCGCAGGAGTCATAGGCTCGTCTTTTCGTTCTGGAGCATCTATCTTAGGCTCATATTCCTGAGTATCTACAGCCATCTGGGCTAACGAACCCTGCACTTCCAAAGGAGCTTCGTCATCTATCTCCAAAGCGTCGTAGAAGTCGTCGTACTCCACATAATCTTCCTCCTGGTTGTTTTCTACATAGTATTCTATGTCGTCCTTGATGTCGTCAACCTTCTGAGGATCCAAGCGATCGTTCTCCAAGTTTCGTAAGATGCTTTCAAGTTTCGTCAAATGCGTATTATTACGTTCAATCTTGTATCTTTCCTCATCTATCGACGACTGAATTGGAGCCTGATTCAGCGACTTAGCCTTCTTCAATTGCACCAAGAGCAGGTTGACGTTCTGGTCGAAGTCATCATTCTGCTGGTTCAACAAATCGATTATGTCACTTACATAATTACATGCATCAGCCCTCTTGGCATCTTCTGGGCCAAATCTCGACGATTTCGTCCTTTGACTCTGCAATTCCAAACCTTCGTTGGAAAACTGCTTGATTTTGGACGACTTCTCCAAATCCTTAAATTGGTCCATGGCATGTTCTATCTTGGTCCTATTTTCTTGCAACAAGTTTTTGTCTAACTTGATACTAGAATCACCTAGCCATTGCTTCAATTGATCTCTCAGCCTCTGCAACTTCTTGATTTCCTTCTTCAAGTCAGACTCCAACTTCTCTTTTTGAGAACTGATCTCTGTCGTCATTAACTTGTCGTATATGTCGTCAAACACCGACAACCCTTCGGCGATCTTTTTGTTCGTCTTGTCGAACTCTTGTTGTAGTTTTCTCGTACTCATATCGGCACTGGGGAAATCATTCACTATATGGAACTCTAAATTCCAGATGCTGCGGGCTAGATGAGAATGCTCAGGCTATTACCAAAGAAAATTTGATCTCAGGAATATGCGGCAACTTTCGTGATGGTGATGTATCTCAACAGGGAATATCGGTTCTGTTGTTGTGGCTATTGCTGTAATGGTTGTTAGGTTGTAGGCTACTGAGACCTGCTAGCCAACATTTGTAGATGGTAAAACAATTTGGTCTCGTGACATGAGTTACCGGTGTGATGACAGAAATTACGCACCATCTCCATAAAAAGTGAATATTAGTACTTAGGACGGCTACTTTAATGGTATTGAAGTATAACGGTATCACAACATGGAAGCAGCTAGGGTGGTCAGCAAGACCCAGAAGTACTCAAAAAGTTTTATAATGATTTTCTAAAAGCTACTCTATTCTCAATACGATATCTCTAATCTATTCTCTAATGTCTACTTCTCGCCTACAACCTGCTTCAAGAACTCTTCACTAAAATGACATAGCTGTTGGAAGTTGGTCTCAAACCCCCCAATACCACCGTAGTACGGATCCTCTACATACTTGCTGTACTGTGAGTAGGTACTCCACTTGCCAAAAATCTCCACTACAGCAGTACTGTCTCTAGGTTTACTGTGCAACAAATCAGATTTGTTCAGACCGTCCATACCAAGCACATAGTCAAATTTCTTAAAGTCTCCAGGGGTGATCTGCTGGGCTACGTGGTTTACAGGAACTCCATGCTTTCGACATGTTTTGACCGATCTGTGGTCAGGTGAATCGCCCACATGCCATGGACCTGTTCCGTACGAATCAATAAGATCGAAATCATCTGAATAGCCTAGTTCTTTAACCTTGGCTTTGAAAACTGCCTCAGCCATAGGAGAACGACATCTACAAAGTTAGTACAAGCCAGTATTAATTGATATGCACAGTTACATACATGTTCCCGAGACATACAAATGCCACTGAGATCTTCTTATCCTGTGATGTCATGTTGTAGTCGTGAATAGATTTGACAGATTCGAATTTATCTGATAGAAATACGAATTTTGGTGCGACTTTGTAGGAATACCAAAACCTTCATACAATAAGTTATCAAGAAGGCACATTCGAAAACTTTCTAGCATTTGTATTGGTTAAGTTGTTCTACTTCGCGTCATAAAAAAGCCAAGCTTGATTTTTTTTTGAATTTCTAATAATATTTGCAATCTACAATACTCTTCTAATTTTATTTTATTGTAAGAAACGTACTATTGAAATTACTAAAAGCGAACAAATGATAATACAAAAATAACCAAGGAAATTTTGAACTGAAGAAAAGTATGAAACATTGCAAGAACCAAATGCTCTTTTGTAAATCTCATTATTGTATACTAGATACCACAAACTGCTTCCAATCGTCAAACGATACCGGCTCATAAACAAACTTGTAGTCCTCTTCAGCAGTCCTGACTCTCTTTTCGACAAACAAGTTCTCCAAGTCGTCATCTTCGCTGCTTCTCTTTACACTGCCGTTGGATGAGCCCTCGATGCTACTAACTTCGCCATTGACATTTCTTCTCTCCGACTCTTCAATGGCCAAGTTGGTACACCTTTCTATTATATCGTTCGACACTAACTCCTTGATGCTGTCTACTTGTCTGAATGCAGAGGTGATCGCAGTAGGCTTAATTTCACAAGTCCATTCACCACCATGAATAGCCGGAGACAACGGAGACTTGGCAGATGGCTTACCGTTGACCAAGGTAGGAGTTCTAGGCAAGGTCGTATCCTTGATGTCTACAAAAGACTCTTCAAGTTCAAGTAAGTTGGCTAACGAGGCGTAGAAGAACTTTTCTGGATCAGAATTGGATAAGTCCCTTCTCTTAGCCAGTTTCGAGTCATCCTTGGTATTTATGAAAATATCAGCATCAGTCGCAGGAACTCCACTACCCGTTGGTGTATTCTTAACTGGGTAATTAGGTGATTGTCCAGTTGGAGTATTTTTGTTACTGTGAGTGGCTGCGTGAGGAGTTGGGATGCTATTTGGAGTCTTCATGGAATTAGACAAACTGCCTGGAGTAGCTACGGTACCAGAAGGAGTAGGTATGCTAGATGCATTCACCATTCCCTTGGTAGAACCCTTCCTTCTCACTGCACTCGTCAGTGGCTTCTTCGCCGGTGGAGGAATTTGCTTCGGAATTTGTTTCAAAGCATTAGGCTGAGGAGTAGTTTGTGCTGATGGTTGTGAGTTGCCCACAATTGGAGAGGCACTCTGTGGCATCATCGGACTGCTGCTGATAGTACCTCTCTGCTGACCATTTGAACCTTGTGATTGTGGAAGTCCCACGTTTGGCCAATTGCTAGCGGGGCCAAGATTGGCTTGCTGAGGCACTTGCGCAATTGGTTGTAGTGGCTGAGGGAATGGTGCCTGGTGATTAGTTGCCTGAGTCGGAGGCTGAGGTGCCTGTTGACTGCCCTGTTGCAGTCTTTGCATCTGCTGTCTTCTAATAGCAAACTGCTGCTTGACATAACCAAAGTGTCTCTCATATTGTGAGTTCAACTTTTCGATCAAATCTGGTCCAGCCAAGTAGATGCCTCTGTGGAGGTTGTCCATAATGTTCCTGGTCATGTATTTCATTTGAATCAACCTCTTCGTACCATTGGCATCACTGGTTAGAAGGAAATAGTAACTGATAATGCTATCAACGTTGGCAAAGTGTCTCGAGATCTTGATCATGCTCTCACGAACGGTACTTTTGTCTTCGGGAGAAAGCAAAGCAGAAACATCCTTCAATACTACATTGTCTTTCGACACTTCGTCTATCAACAGTTTCAATCTCTGCTTCATTTCATCCGTTAATGGAGGTAAGAAGGCAGCAGCACTCTGTTGCTGCAGTGGTTGCAGTGTCTGCTGCTGAGACGACTGCTGTTGTTGAGGTTGCTGGCTGGCAGCATTCAAGTTGTTTGGACCATTATTGGCAAATGAAGCATTGACATTATTCATTTGCATACTTGAAGCTGGTCTCTGGTTCAATACAGGGGAAGACAACGGGTTCATCTGTGGTAGTGGTTGCGATTGCGGCTTCATCATCTGTGCTTGATCGACAGGCATGTTACCTATAAGAGGCAGCTGCTGTGGAATTTGAGGTGGAACCTCCAGAATTGGCGCAGCTGGAGGCTGTTGCTGTTTCATCTGGGTCTGTTGCTGATGGAGTCGATTCTGTTGAACAGTTGCGAAACTAGAAGCGTTATTAGCCGCACCGCCTACATTCATTGCTGCACCAGCACTGCTGTTATTACTGTTGTTTCTCATTGCCATCTCATTCTTCCATTGTTGCGCCTTCTGATGTTGGATATACCGTCTGATGAAGCTCTCCTTCTGGCTTTGATCTAAATCACTCACAATTGTGTTGTTGGAACGTAAACGACTTAATAACGTCATCGCGGCCGGACTATACTTCATGATATCTTGAGGAGTGATAGGAAAGTCAGGTGCTTTAGGTTGGTTCTGCTGTTGTTGTTGCTGCTGAGCTTGCTGATTTTGCATTGGTTGTTGGTGTCCCTGTAACGGAGACAGTTGCATGGGAACGGGCAACGGAGTCTGCTGAGGCTGCTGAATCATTTGAGGCCCATTTGCGATACCGTTTCTCTGTTGTTGCTGCTGCTGCTGCTGCTGCTGTTGTTGCTGCTGAGCCTGTCGTCTGGCTAATAACTGTTGCTTCTGTTGTGGGTTCAAGTTGTTGATGTTGAAGTTACTCATATTGTTGTTATTGTTCATTAAGTTACCATTGTTGGGAGCGTTGTTGGGATTGGCATTGGCCATAATGGGACTCATGCCTGCACCCATAACTTGTTGAGGCTGCTGAGGTTGTAGTTGCTGTTGTCTCTGTGGTGGAATCAGAGACACCTGTGATTGTTGGTTTTGATTTCTCTGTTGGTTTTGCATCTGGTTGATCTTCTGTTGTTGCTGCTGTCGATAGACCAAGTGGATGTGTGTATTATGGATATCCTTGATGATGGAAACAGCTGAATTTGGGATAATCTTCTTTTGCAAACAGTCAAACACTTGGTTCCATGTAGACACTCCTGGTGGAAGATTGGGGATCTTGGCCAACAACGCATTTGGGATCAGCGAATTCTTGACGATCTGCTGTATCTGCTGGAGATTGGCAGGAGTGTTGGATCCAGCTGGCTGCTGAGGTTGGTTTTGGTGTTGTTGATTCTGGTTCTGGGTCTGGTTCTGGTTCTGGTTCTGGTTTTGCTGGTGTGGCTGTTGTCCATTGGGCTGCAGTAGCTGGCCATTAGGTTGGCCCAAATTGTTTCCACGCATCTGTGCCTGGACCTGAGCTGCCAGCTGTTGTCTTGTTTGAGCCTGTTGCTGAATGAAGTTAATGTTCTGGGCATTCATGGGCTGGTTCTGGTTACGAGCTACATTTCCAGCACCAGGGATATTCTGCTGTGGCAATTGCTTACGAGGCAACTGCTGCTGTTGTTGAGCTTGTTGTTGAGCTTGTTGTTGAGCTTGTTGCTGCTGTTGTTGTGGACGTCCAGGAACGGTTCGGACCGAGGAGCGGAGCTGTTCGATCTTCTGCTTGATAAGACGAAGGTACTCGTCGCGGGACGACGATCGCATGAAGGTGTACTTTTCGAATTCCCTTGCTATAGCAGCGCCTCTCTGAGGATCGTAGTTGACTCCTTGCATCTCCCGCAAAGCGTTGGTGAGAAACTGGACCACTTTTTCACGTTCTGCCACGGCATACATCAGATGCCAGGTGCTCATGCCCTGTTGGGGCTGTTGCATGTTGTTCATGGCAGCAAAATGCGCGATTCGATGTTTGTGGTGGTGGCAGAGTCTGCTGTGGTAATAAGAGGATGTGA
Organism: Scheffersomyces segobiensis; assembly: GCA_030564745.1. Classification (NCBI taxonomy): domain Eukaryota; kingdom Fungi; phylum Ascomycota; class Pichiomycetes; order Serinales; family Debaryomycetaceae; genus Scheffersomyces; species Scheffersomyces segobiensis. The sequence continues at coordinate 345,793 of JAKTZB010000004.1, forward strand.
TGGGGTGTTTGGGTGTATGTGTGGTGGAGTGGGGTCAAGGATAATTGATTCTGGTAAACTACGTGAAATTTTAGCACCGAGCTCTATTTGTGTGAGAAGAATAGTGAGGAAGTGGATAGTGGTAGAACTAGCAATGGCGGGTAATCGTCCGGAGGTTGATCGTTTCTATGGTGGCAGAAGGGGTCGTGACTATGGGTGGTATTGCTTATGGGTGAAAGGTTAGTCCGTGATATCTACAACAATGAACAATGCTCAAACGAAGAAGAGTGAAATCTAATTAAATATCGTAAGCAAAATGTGTGCCTAAAAAACCGAAAAGTTTGAGGGTTTGAAAATAACGGATGACACTCAATAAATAAACGGCTGGCGTAAGGAAAAAAAAAGACTGCCATTAAAAGTGAGACTACTGGATACGAAATTTGAGACACGATCCCGGAACAAGCTGATGCTGATACCAGTGGAGTACGGAAGAGCTCGTGATGTTCCCTAAACGGTGGTACAGTTGTTGTTGAATCAAGTAGTTCAATTATAGTCCGTATAGAAAACTACCGTCTATCGGTTCAAAATTATTAGTGCAGTCTTCTAGTGCGAGAATAGTATGCCAATAGAGTTTTGTTAAGGTGCGAATTCTCAGTCTGTTACTTCTATTTTGTGTGGTACTTCTACTGCTACATCTAGTTTCTACTTTGTTTTCTAGAAGTTAGTTGTAGAGTCTTATAGTCTCCTATACTGCCCTTCCACGTCTACATGTCATTGGTAAACGTTGCTTTGCCACCTCCAGGCTAGAAGTGCTAACTCGCTGGTCCACTCTAGACACCTCTCTGACGAGACTAGACTAGTGAGACATTAGTGAGACGATAAAAAATTATCGGCCTACATCTGCTACAACAATCGCTGTCGACAATAATAATCGTAACGAGGGCGAAGTCTGGTCATACTATCTCCGATGTAGAAGCAGGCATGAATAAGGCTGTGGCATTGCAAAAAGACGACTATGGCTATCTCCCTTCTCTTTCTGGAACCAGCTCTTCTTCTGCGAAAATTGAAAATTGAAAGCCGTCCCCACTAATTACCATTCACAAGTAAACTATTTAATATTTCCATCTTAATTGCAATCCCGCTGCAAATGTTGCTGATTGACATTAATGTGTCCATTTCGGAGTGTTCCCGAATCTCCGAACCACCTCCTCAGACGTCTCTGATTCGCCAGCCGGGCTCATCTTGGCTCTATCCAGTGCTACTCCGATCGTAGCGCAACTTTTCACTTGCTGCGGCCACCCGTGGAAATTGTCTCTGTAATGTGCTTCTCTAGGCTTTGATCTCGCTAAGATAGCAAAGTCCTTCTCCTCTATCTTCCTACAGAGAGGAGATCATTATCGCCAGACTCAAAAGCTTCTTTTTGGTCTCACCGAACGGCATTGGTTATCGCAACATGCATGCTCCCGACTTAGATCTTCCTCCTGCAGCTTGCCTCCCATCTGATCTGATGCAACCTTATTTATATTCTAGATTAACGGAAGCTTTCGGTAGCCTCCACAGCCATCTCTTTCTCGCTGATCTCCCCTCCCGTTGCTTCATTCGAATTTCCTTGATAAGCTTTGTTTGATCACAGGTGACACACACGATGACGTAGGTCCAACCAATATTTTTAGCCGTATCTCGCTCTTTGCACTACACAGCCTGCTCAAAGCCGAGCCGTCCAAAAGTGCTGATACTATTGTAGACAGCCAAAGTCCCGATATGTCTTATATTTTGATAGTAAATTCCTTCCGCAGTAGAGTTTGCATGGTTATTCTGTGACAGTATAGTTAAACTTTTTAGTTTTCCCCTAGTCTTCAGCTGCCGAATCCTTAATGACACGGGGATCTTCCTTCCCTTTTCACACAAATATCGACCCCAAACATAAAGCAACAATAGCCACAGTCTCGGAGTTCAAACGAAATTCGGCGTTATATTCACTTTACCGTTAGTGCTCTCTAATCATGTCCTGGTTTAGATTGATTAGATATAATTTGCGGTCTCTGATTTTCTACATTTACGCTCTCAGTTATTCTGCATTTTCGCAGCCATTCTAATGTACACGTATTTTTGTTAGTATACAGATATCTATATCGTTGTAAACGATCTCTTGGCTGCCCTCTTGTCTTCATACTCCCTTTGCTCAGCCTCGTCTATAAACTCAGTCTCATGGGTTAACTGCCATTGTTGCTTTGCAAACCTCAACCCCTGCGTATTGACACCCAATTGTCTACAAGTCTGCAGTAACTCGTCTCTCAATTGTTTCTTCACCTTCAACATTTGGTTTTTGATTTGTGGATCCTTCTGATTGATTAATTCCCTAGCATTGGCCTGGATAACAAAGAATAAGATTTTGCAAATCAAAGACATGTTCACAACGTTGGTCTTGACATGTTCCTTGCTGGTCCAGATTTCTATGAACTTGAATAAACGAAGCGAGTATGAAAATGGAAGTACTAAAAGAGCATCGTCCAATTGGGCAGACTTGATCTTGGAAACAACACTAAGAACATATTCTTGGCCTGTCATGTTGTACGCTAACAATATGGAATTTGGAGTTGGCTTCAGTGGAAGAACGGCACCACTAGTTTTTTGATAGTTCTTCAATAAGATTTGGTACTCTTCGTTGGCTTCAACATCTTCAATACCAATATCCATAGCCTCCATCAATTTTTCACCAGCCTTCAACGTTTCCATGGTTTGTCTACTTACCTTGGTGACTTCATCGACTTCTTTGTCATCATCTTCAGTTTCGCGGACTGGGGCCTCGTCGTCTTCTAATGAGTCCAATAACGTGTTCTCGTATAATTCATCCATTTCCTTTTCTCTTTCTTCCTCAAGGAAGACCTGATCATCAGTAGCCAGCCATAATCTGATCGAATGGTCATGAGAAGCAGTGACCATGAACAAACCATCGCTACTTACACTCAAGCACCATACTTCAGATTGATGGGCTGCAAGCTTCTGGATACACTCAAACTTATCACCATCCCAATACTTAATCAACCCATCCTTGCCAGAAGAGAAGAAATGGTGAGTCTCACCAATGAATCTGACGTTCATTATCGAATCTTGGTGACCGAAAATAGACCGATGGCAATCACCAAAGTCCAACCCCCAGATCTTGATATTTTTGTCTGCTGAAGAAGTAATGATTAATTTAGAATCGAAAGAGATATCGATCGACAAAACTGGCAATTTGTGACCATATAATGTGAGGAACAATTTCAAGCTGTCAAAGAAAACAACCTGGACATTGTTGTTTAATAACGAGATGGCCAAGTACTTGGCATCAGGAGAAATCTTGACACACAAAACGTCCTCATTAAGTTCCAAGGTTTGTGTGTGAACTAATTTCAATTTCGAGATTTTTGTATTTGTACCTGGGATTACCTCTTGTTCAACGTTGAAGTTCCAAAATTTAACAGATTTATCGTTACCACCAGTAACCAAAGTCTTTCCATCTGGGGTCAAGTCCAAAGACCAGATAGCAGATCCATTTTCTTCTTCCTTATTGCCATTTGCGATCATGGAGTTACCCGAATCGTGAGCCTTCTCGACTTTATCTACTAAAGAAGATGAAGCAAGATCGTACAATTCCAAATCACCATTCTTATAACCGACGACGACCAATGTACCACCAGGTAAGAACTTACAACATAATGCGTAACCACCTTCCAATACAAACGATCTTATGACGTTAGTAGTCTTGATATTCCAGATCTTCAATTCTCCGTTAGATGCAGTGGCTAACAACTTAGAATCAGACGAGATGTCCACAGCTCTGATATCGGTCCTGTGACCTAATAAGTCGATCGAGTGCTGCTTGACAGAATATATTCCAGAAGCGGATGCCTTTTTGAACAGTTCTGGAACTGGGATATTATGATACTCTATGCTATTATTGGTTAATGAAATCAAGATATCAAGCTTCTTGCTCGACTTGGCTACCCAATTACAAGACTTGATCTTGGAGGTGGTTCTTAATGTAGTGAATGGACTGATGATCATGCTAACTTCTGCTTCCTGTATTGATTGCAAGATCTCACTGTCTTCGTAACCCTTTTCACGAAGTCTTTTTGTTCTTTTTGCAATACCCTTCTTAATTTCGTCAGCTGATCTGACACGGAAGATTTCAATAGTTCTATCAGAGTTCTGAAGCGAGAACAATTCTACAGTAGAAGTTGAACTCTTGATGGATTTGAACAGAATTTCATTACATCTGGCCTTGCTTCGTTTTTCAAATAAGCCTTTTTCAACAATCTTTTGTGTGTCTGGCTGGGTGAGGTCAATAGCCCAAACTTTTACTTGATCCTTATTACCGGAACTGATGGCCATAGTTTTGGACTTATTTATGCCGAGAGACCAACATTCGTTACTATGAGCCAAGTGCGTTTCAATACATTGTTGACTCCTTAACTCCCACAATTTGATCAACCCATCCTTGGAAACAGATAACAAGTAATCTTCCATTTCATCGCTGACTTCATCCAGCTCGTTTTCGGAAAGAAATACTACACCAGTGATCTGACTTTTATGGCCCTTCAATTGGAACAAACCTTCTTCTCCTACAAGGTCCCATAAAATGATACTCGAATCTGATGATCCAGAACACAACCTGGTACCACTTCTGTCAAACTTCAAAAGACTTATAGCTGACTTGTGTCCCAGGAAGTTGATGATAACCAGGCCCGAAGTGAGATCCCATAACTTGATGGAGCCATCAAGATGACCAGCAGCAAGAATGTTTGTTTCATTATGGTGGGCTAAGTATGTTACAGGTGATGGAGGGTGGGACGTAGGAGCATTCGAAGCTCCAGGAGTCAATCCGTCTCTCAATCTTTGAAGAATTTCTCCGGTCTTTATATCCCAAACCAAGATCTCTTCAAGGGCCGATGAGATGGCGCGACCATTGGATTTAGCAGATTGAGAGTCCGCAGGTGGAAGCCACAAAATATTGGACTGTGAAGTTATAACACCAAAGCATTTCTCCTGGTCATAACGATCATACGATTTAACCATGGCTGTTTCTGTATTATGCTTGCTCCATAGATTTCTTCTTTAACTTCAAATACCATATAAATTTACTTAGATTTTTTTTCATGCTCTGCTCTGCTCTGCGCAAATTCAAAAATCACGCGTTGCATCACGTGATTGGTTGCAAAACTATGAGTATTTTTCAACTACTCGTCTTTTGTTTAATTCTGCTAAATACGAAATTAAGTAACCATCTATTTATCGTTAGAATACACATAATACTTTTCACTAAAGTAGGGAAATAAACCCTAGTGCATGAACTAAAAACAGTACAATCGACCAGGTGAATGCAGCGCTGTGCTGTCCATCGCTCTTTTTAGTGGTGCTTGAAGTGCTTGTTGCTTCGGCTGTAGCTGAAGATTCCTCTGGTAATTCAGAATGGGAACTAGTGGAGATCGAAACCAAAGTGGTATAACTTGCCAAATCAACAGAGGCAGAAGCGGCCCCTTTTTCACCTCCCCTCCAGCAGTATTGGTCGAAGCATTGTTTACATTCTTCAGACTGTTCCAACCCAAGTCTTTCTTGAGATCTTCTAATTATAGCGCACCCTACACACCTTGCCCAGTTGTCATCATCGCTAAAATTTCCTCTGGAAGAGACCTCAAATCCATTCTGAATCATGGACCTCACTTCGTCATCTTCATACGACATCTTGAATGTCGAAGTGTTCGAATTGTAAGAAAACTTCTGGTTGGTCAACTGAACCACCAATGGGATGTCTGTTACATTAAGGTCGGGATTGCCGTGAAAATTGAGCAAATTTGTCATGTTTTCAGCATCACAACCAAAAAATGTTGGACGTTGATTGAGTTCTTGGTCAAGGAAATCAGCCACTCCAGGCACAAATGGGAATGGAGTACCCCTTCCTTGATCAGAAAACTGGCGCAAATAAGTGTACGAAATCGATGTACCATTAGGCCAACTTTCCTCGGTATCAGCAGAATTATCATAAGCAAAGATTATGTCTAGTTTTCTATCTGGCTGGATGAGTGGACTGTACGGAACATTCTGTAAATCTTCACCACCATCAACGAGGTATAAAGTATTGTTTAATACGATATTTAGCAGTGCAGCAGTTTCAACACGTCTGTAGGGGTTGGGGAAATAGAGAGCTATATCAACTTCAGCGTGGCTGATATGATTGAGAATATCATTTATAACAGCCTTGATGGCATCCGGGATTCCTGTACCATTCAATTGCAAAATAAATTGATTAAACAAAGAAGATGAAGTTCCCATAATGAAGCCAGCATTATCGAAGTTGACTATACAACTGTCAGAGTTATTTGGCGTGCCATTGTCCATGTATGAACCTAAGAATTGAACATCACTAAAGCTGTTCAAAGAAGGATCCCAGGATCCAAGTTCATAGGGACTTACCTCAAAAACAGTTGAATTTTCGTTGATAATAAATGTTCCTGGAGTTCTACCATTGGCTACCACAATAGGGTAGGGCATCAGATGGTCTTGAAAACTTGACAAGTTTCTGATACTAGACCAGGTGACGTTTTCTCCACTGTTATCGTCTGGGAAGAACTGATGCGAGAGAGCCCTTCCCCAGATGTCAGTGATCGAAGCATTAAACCCGGCGTCCATCTTGGCCAGAATAGCCTCTTCGATACCTGTATAGTACAGCACGGTTCCAAAGATGTTGATACCAGAAGGATTAATGATGGAATCTTCCAAGTTCCAGATATCGATATCTCCGTTGAGTACATCTGCAATAGATATGAAGTCATTGAGTACCACCAGCCCAACTAGCCAGCTTCCTCCAGAGAGTCCTGTCATGTAGGCAGCACTTTGAAGAAGCCCTCCCAAGCCATCCGTCCTGGCTTCAGGGTATCTGCTGTCGAGACCAAGCATTTCTCCAGCTCCACACAACATTGCTCTATATCCTCCACCGCTAAAGGCTAAGCCTATAGTGATATTGTGCTCACTGGAGTAGTCATTGATGAATTCTTCCGCGTCGAAATTGGAGAGGTTGGCTCGGTCATTCAAGAATGTGATTAAATTTTTATTGGTGACCGCCTGTCTTTGCTTGATATACAGCTTCTCGTTATCAGAAATGGCATTGGCTTCTCTGATGATAGCATGGTCAGGGCATGTGGCTGGGAACGGAACATAGGGGTTTCTGTCCGGCTGAGAAAAAAATGTGAAGTTGAAAATACTCGACATCATGTCGTCCGACCCTGAATTATTGGAACTGTCGGAGCTATCAGAAGAACTACTTTGCCAGGGCCATTTCCAAGAGGCTGCTGGTACAAGCAAGAAAAGCAAAAGTATAGCTAGAAGTGATTTTTGGGCCATTGTCTATAGGTTAGCACGTTATGTTGAGTAAATGTTTGGTTGGTGTGTTTGCAATTCAGAAGGAAGAAAGCTGTTATAAGTTGGAAGTCTGGGGAAGTTATCACTAGATGGAGATGAGGTGATGTTATTATCTATGGTGATGCAATATTCTATACATAATGCGATCAAAAAGATGTTTTATGCGTAATATTATTTATCAGTGATCCTATCTTCTGCGGGACAAGAATAGGGTTTCCACCTTAAATACAGTAATAGTCTCTCTGTCATCTTCCCTTGAGCTAATAATTAAAGCTGAGTTGGGTTCTGGCTAACAGATGGGCCTGCACCGGAGCCAATTGTTTGCATTTTGAGATTACAAGAAGTTCTTGGGAGGTCGGTATTAGGAATGCGCAAGTACCAAATTTCACTGAGGGGGCTGCGAAAATTTCCAAAAGGCTATTTAAAACTTTGAAAAAGGTGCAGCAGCATTCTAAACCTGATGAAGCTACACGTTTTTTTGTTTCACTTATCTGTTCCGGCTATATTTAGGTAGCTTCTAATTTTCTATATTTAACATCTAGGTTTTAGGAAGAGTATTTGTAGGATTAGACCTTTCTCGTAGCTTTCACTACTATGGGGATCATTCCCCCTGTAGAGATAGTGAAATGTCTGTGCTTCAATGCAATAATGAAGCATCTGATGGTTCCCGCATGTGAAGTAGTGGAAACAAACGAGTGCTTCTGAGATTTTTCTCTGTCTACAGTGCCATGGGCAGCCAAGTCTTCATCAAAAAGCAGTTGTAAAAACTTGTAAATTCGCAGAGTTTGTTCCAACATAGTTTCTCTATAGTCTGATTGGTATAATGTATCTTCTTCAGTTACGTCTTCTGACAAAACGAAGCCATACTCACCAAATCTTTCCTTTATCGTCGTCCTGGTTGATCTCTTGTCACACAAGTTCACTCCAAGAGTTTCACGTATACCCTCAGCTACAATTGGTTGGATGTCTTTAGGTTTGATGTCGTCCCATGTGTGAACCAAAGTACGACTCGATCTCTGTAATGGTGAAACATAAAACTTGGAGGGGATGGGAGCTCCGTTTGAAATCTCTCTCTTCCAAGCTTCTTTATTCTCTTTGGCCTGAGCTATTCCCAAATCGCTCAAATTGGGATCTGGAGCCCAGACTATTTCTCCATCAGTTTTGAGCGAGTGCCACTTTCTCTTCCATTCTTCAACACCATACTTGTTGACACATACGTTGTGGTATCCCTGACCGTGTCTAGCAAAGAAAATTAGCTTGTAGATTTCGTTGTCGTTTGCATCTTCGTTCAACTGTTTCAAATCAGCTATCAATTCTGGCCAGCTTTTCGTTCTACCAAAATCCTCTAAAGCGTAGTTGAATACGGAATCGTCTGTTTCTGGATGAGATTGTCTGAAAAAACCATCAACTACTTCGAAATCCCAGGGATAGACATATTTTCCATTGTCGTCCTTTTGATCTTTGACTTTCTCAAAGTGCTCGTAGTATTCTCTTTCTGCCTCGAGTTCTCCGTGTGCATCTTCGTAATCGTTCTGAGTTGGAATTAACAACGACATTATCTAAACTTCAACTATCCAAATAATCGATATGTACGTCCTGAGCAAAACCTCTTTTGCCTACAGCGACAAGAACTGTTTCGATTTTTTTGGATAGAACTTTTGGACTATGACTGCGCATCAAAGCTCGGATAAATTTTGTCGGAACAATCATCGCAGTGCTGGATGCAGCGTGAAGGTGGATGTCGATAAATAAATTTGTAGTCAGAATAGTCTGCAACAGAATAAGTGGCCAGAAATTACACAATTAGTAAGATCTAGATTGTGGATTGAACTGTAAAGCTATGATATATAAAAAGATAAGTAGAATTCGTTAGAAGTAACTATATGAGTAAACGTTAACAGCAAAACCAAAAAGGAAAATACAATCATGTTCGGCCTCGGAGTAGTAATAATTAATAATATACACATGTTTGAAATGTAGAACTGACGAATCACACCTTTTACGTCTTCCTCGATGGTCCAGTCTTGAAGTCGGGCTTGAAGTCTGGCTTCTTAGCACTACTTTTCTTGACCTGAAACTTGGTAATGAGTGGAATGTGATCCGATGGAAAATGGGCGTCGGGAAAGCCAATGCAGTGGCTGACATAGTCCTGGTCAAGATTACCCAACAAACCCTTGACTTGTAACGTAGAAGTCGAATACCAGATGTAATCAATGACATCAGTAAACCCTGGGGAGAAATTTGTGAACGATAAATCAACAACATTGTTGTAAGTGGATTTCAACTTGAAGATACTACGGAACCCTTCATCAGTGAACTTACCATAATCCTTGCCATTTAAGTCGTCGTGCTTAGAAACTGAACCAGTAGAAAATAATTGGTACACTGCACTGTCTTCAATGGAATTGAAATCACCACAGATGATTAACGACGAGTTCTTGATATCATCAAGTGAATTCGTATGTTGGAACTTCTTCAAGATAGCTTGCAATTCTTCCAACAAAATACCCACTTGCAATGCCTTGACATCGTTGAAGGCTGGATCCCAATGCAAATGTGTATTTACAATGACAATTTTTTCACCAGAGTCGTTGTGTTGCATAAATGTGATCAACGCAACATTATCCTTGTTCATGAATCTATTAAACAAATCTTTGGTCTTTTTGTATTTGTCAGAGCCCATACAAACACTGTTGTACTCGAAGTTCTGTTTCTGAAGCAAAGTGAATTTACTGGTCTTGTAGAATGTAGCACAACCATCAACTTTCTTGGCGTCGGCTTCAGTCATGGTCTTGGATCTTGTCTTATTAAAGAATAGGCCCTTGTAGCCCCTCTCTTCCATAAGTGGTACCCAGAACTCGTTATAAGTTCTGGTTTCCACTTCTTGCATACATATGACATCACTGCTGTAGTTGAGGATTTCTTCCTTCAAGCGGTTTCTTCTATATTCCCAATCAAGGGCCCAAGAAGGTGTGTACTTGTACATCTTAGATGGTGCGTAGTGTTGACATAATGTATTATAGGACATCAAAGTGAATGAATCAGGCGATTCAGTTTCGTTGGCATAAGCTTCAGGATTTGAGACTGGATCGATTATTTCTCCATCATCCTCCAAGAGAAGCCATTGTCTTGGCTTCGGAGTTAAGATAGGAGGGCGTACATCTCTCAAGTTAGCAATCAACTCCTTGGTTCCCTTTTCAGAAATCAAGTTCGCAATGTTCAAGTCCAAGGGATTTCCTTCGATACCTAAGAACAACAACTCGATCAAGTTGCCAAACTCGTTGGGCAATGTCTTTATATTGTTGTCGAATAAGTAGAGGTATCTTAAGTTGTAACATAACCCTAATTCCGGAGGTACTTCACTAATTCTGTTGTGAGACAAGTCTAATGTTCTCAAGCTTCTCAATTTGCCTATTATTGGAGGAATGGAAGTCAACTTATTGTTGTTGATATACAAAGATTCCAAAAAGTCGTAATGAAAGAGCTTTGGCGACAAGTTGACAAGTCCCTGTCCACTCAAGTCCAACTGACACCATAACTGTCTCCCTTGAGTCTTCAATCTCATTCTCTGTTCTTCCTGGGTGTGGTCATCTTCCATATCGTGAGCAAGCTTCTTGTTGTGCAACAAGGCAGAGCTGGCGACGGGAGTATTGGAGCCTCCAGTGTTGTTGGCTTTGATACTCTTTTCCTGTTCTTCTACAGCAGTGACGATTTGGCGAGTTGCTTCCACCAAACTAACCGTCTTGACTTCACTGTATGGGTTCTTGTTCTTCCTCGAGTTAGAAGCGTACTGTCTGGCATAGTAGTGGGGAATATTGGCATTTCTGGACAACTGACACAATTGCACTTGGTGTTGCCAGTATATGGTATTGGAATTGTCTACTTCGATCATGGTTTGTTTCTGTAAAGGGGCTGGTTGTTGCTGCTGTTGTTGTTGCTGTTGAACCTGCTGCTGTTGGACCTGTTGCACTTGCTGCTGGATCTGAGCTTGTTGCTGTTGCTGTTGCTGTTGCTGCTGCTGCTGTTGTTGTTGCTGTTGTTGCTGTTGTTGAGCCTGAGCCTGAGCTTGTAGAGTTACCTGCTGCTGATTGTAGAACTGCTGATGGTGAGGCTGTTGAAGATGTGGAGGTTGCCGAGGAATCTGCTGCTGCTGGGGAGGCTGGTATTGCTGCTGTAGCTGGGCATGTTGCTGTGTCTGTTGGTATGGTTGCTGTAATTGCAGTGTTGTCTGAGGTTGTTGCTGTGTCTGTTGGTATGGTTGCTGTAATTGCAGTGTTGTCTGAGGCTGTTGCTGTGATTGTTGGAACTGAGGAAAGAACTGCTGTTGCAAATGTGGAGGCTGTTGTGCTCTCTGGTAGTTGCTCGAATAAAGTCCTTGGTTGATACCATCACTATATGAATCAGCCTGTTGCTGCTGGCCACCAAAGTTCCCGGAAGGTTGCTGTTGTTGAGGCTGCTGAGTCTGGCCCTGTTGCAATTGCTGGAGCAATATCTGCTGTGCCTGCAAGTTGCCCTGAGGTTGGCCCTGGAGCGGACCTTGTTGGTATTTGGAGTTGACGTTCATTCAGCGACTTTCATATAATATGGAATTCTTTATTGCAATGATAAGTTGAAATCGATGATGAAATTGTTCTAACTAAGGCAATGATAAAGATACAAATACAAAACTAGTACTGATATTATTATTAAGCTTATTAGTATATCCGTACACTGTGGTTGTCGTTGCTGGTGTTTTCAATTGCAATTGTTGTAAATGTAGACTTGATGTTTTCTTTTATATACCTTTCGGTCAAATCTCAGGGTTCAATTGAGTTGATTCACTGCCTGAGTTGGTGGCGAAAGGTTGTTGTTCGGTTCGTTTTTTGGTTCAAACCGTCCTCCTGGCTTTCTGGTAGTTTCTCGCGTGTCTTCTGTAGCTCAGCTCGTTGTGTTGTCTATTTTTGTTGTATTGCGATGAATTCCACAGCTTCTAGATTTTTCGATCGTTTTGATACCAGCAAAACCAAATTGAGAATGGGAAATTTTTTTGTTCGCCAACACCCTCTTTGGTGGTGCGCGCACGACCGCCTCCCTTGACATCTGCCGATAGCGATTGCAAAATACAACATTCACTTGGCACCATCTTTAGGTAAGATTTGTATTTGTTTCGCTAAGATGGTAGTTTATCTCTTGTGAATTTTTTATTCCATCTATTTTGTTCACTGCACGGTTTAGTGAGGAAAATTCACACATTAATCATAACTGTATAATTTTGCAGCCCGATTGCAAAAGTTGGGATTACATAACAGACTATAATTACAAGACAAATTAAAATATTGGCAATGATTTTGTTCGTCAATGTCTGCAAGCTTTTGAATCCTGATGGTGTTTAACTGAATTTTTTTCAAACTTTTCTTGTTCATTTTTTACATTATTATCCATTTTCTTGTATATGAATAAATAAATAGATTAAATATAACACAACTCTGCCACTAACGGAATATGATCCGAAGGGAATTGTTTATTAGGGAATCCGAGAACCTTCTCATCAAGACAATATTTGGTGTCTACGCCACTTAGAACCCGCATGATCTTGAACTTGCCCTTATTAATGAAAATATGGTCCAAGACATCGGTAAGACTCAGAGTGAAACTGGTGAAGGACATCTTTTTTTCCTTCAGCATCTCTTCAAAAATGTTGTAGAGATGGAATTGGTTGTGGATACGATTACTATCGGTGACAAGGCTATTACCCTTGCCATAGTCTAGACCATCAAATTCGGAATGGTCGCTGAGTTTGATGCTGTGATAGTCGGCTCCGTCGGAATCGAGCAACTTGAACACTGTCGATCCATAGTTAGAATTAAGGTCACCCATTAAGATTATGTGAGGATTAGGAACATCGATAAATTCTTCAAGAATGTTAAGCAAAACTTTGGTCTGAAGTACTTTGACATCATTAAATTGCGGTGACCAATACAAATGAGTGGTGGCTACATAGACATCACGATGGGAGATATGGTCATAGAGCTTCAAGATAATGGCCACAGTATTCCGAGAGACCAACCGCGTTACCATGTCGTTAGTCATAGTGTACTGTAGTGGTCGTTTTTTGACGTAATCGCCAATATTGACCATAGTTTTGTCTAATACTGTGAACCTACTGGTGTTAATGAAAATACCTACACCATCAATGTGTTCGTCAGGACGATCGGCCCAATATTCCGGAAGCAGTTTCTTCATGTAGAAGCTTGAGTAGTTGGCGCTGGGAAAACCAACTGACCAAAAAGAGTTGTACACCGAACACTCCATCTCCTGGAAACACATGATGTCACACTGGAACTGAGATATAGTCTTGTTGATCAACGGAAACCTGTAGTCAGACCAGCTGAGGAAGTTCTGGTCCAAGTGACCGTAAACCTGGTTCCACGTATAGTGTTGCGAGAGGAGGTTGTAAGTCATGATGGTAAAGCAGTCTTCAGGCATGTTGCTACTAGCTAAACTACCGTCAGTGCCATCAGCACCATCGCTAATACCATTAGTAGAAATAGGAGAATTCATACCATTAGCTTCGATACTATTACCATTGCGAAACTTAGAACTGCCAGCAGTATTAGCTCCCCCAGCACAATGCACGTTGATCCAGTGTCGGTACCTCATGGCGTCGTAGTCTTGGGGTAGATGATCTAGCATTGTGGATAGTTGGAACCGGCAGATGAGAGAAACAGCCCGTATAGTATGGGAGACTCGGTGTATGACTAGCGCAGACATGGATAAAACGAACGAGAACAGTAGCAGTTCATTCTTATAGGATTCTTGCAGGATCCAGACTGGCGCAGTGTTTACTATTGACAATGACGTGAATAGTCTGAAGTGAAGTTTTATTGTCAGGGGTCGGACTACCGCAACGACAAGTGGCTGTTTTATCACCGGGACTGGATGCGACCGGATAACAGGCTCGGAGGCAGGGATATTTCGTGATGACTATTCGGTAATCTTGATGACTATCGCAGAACCTGGGGTAGGTCGGGCTGATCAGTCGAAGCACATACTGCACATTGGCCAACCTTTTCATGACATTTGACCTGGCCCCGACTCCTGAAGCTGGCGATGCTGTAAGCTTCGTAAGTCTATCCCTTTCCGACAGGTATTGTTGTGGGATTGCGCTTCTCCTCCCTAAGAGCTTCTTCCATGCACTATCGCCACCGTGGAAGCCATGCGTAGGACTTTAGAATTGCTTGTAATCAGGGCCTTATCGACTGTGATAGTTAACGGTAACCCATGGCATACAGGATGGCTGCGTCTTTGAAGCCGTACCGGACATGGGCACCTCAAATTGAAGAACAAGAGTGTTGATAACCATAAGATACAGCCGCCCTTTATTTCATAGTCAAGATTTTACATCTATCGTTATTTATACTTAATACTTTTGGTTTTTTTTCTCATTCTGCTACTGTAGACCTTGTTTTTCGTTCATTGAAATATTGTGCCGATTTTTCAGATACTTATCGTGCCCATCCTGTTGGAAATACCATAAACAATCATTTAATTGGCCGAATTCCTGATTCTCCTATTTTTTGCCCAAGACATCGCCATCATTTTGCTTCTACGCTGATTGCATAGCAGGATGGATTCAATCACAAATTTGTGGTTGCTGAATCTGAACGCTGTCGGCTCTGTTCACTATGTTGACCTTGAATCGTTCTACGAGTTGGAACGGCCAGATTGGACTTCTCCTTTGTACTCGCCTACTGGGAGCTCGTTGAATCCTTCTTTCGTCAAGGAAGTCTCCTTGTATGTGAATTACGTCTTCCTCGCCTTGCTTCTCTTGCAACTCGTGGCAGCATTTTTCACTCCTACAAAGAAACTCACAAAGACATACTCGCAAATAGGCTTTCCCAAAAAAATTGCTGTCATAACTTTGCAAGCTTTGGCCATATTAGGCATCTACGTTCTGTCTCACGATGTCAATCTCATCGTCTATTTTGCTACGTTGCTCTTGTTGGTACTCCCCTTGGAATTGCTTGCACCCAGAAAATCGCCAATTTCGTATTCTGTAGTCTTATTCTTCTGGTTACTGTCAGTTGTCTTATTTGTAGTTCCAAGCGTCCAAGATACGTTTTCGACTATCACGATCTACAGAATTTCGATCTTCACATATTTTTGTGAACTAATTGTTGTCTTAACTTCGAGCGTCTTGCTATCTTTCGATAATGGCGATTACCAGATCTTGTTTGAAATGGAGACGGATCCTTACAACACCTACAACATCTTGTACTTCTTGACGTTCTATTGGATCCAACCTCTTATCTCGAAGGCTTATACCAAGAACGAGCTTACAAAGGATGAAGTGCCACATACCGCAGCACATTTATCTTGTGACGTTACTCTCAAGAATTTGTCTGAAAATTGGAAAGACGAGAAACGGGCGGCTGCCCAAAAAAGCTGGTTCATTCCTGAAAAGTTCAGATCTGGTCCTTCACTAAAGAGAACTATCTTCAAGTCGTTCTTGTATTACTTTGTGCTTAACCTTGGTCTTGACGTTTTCGAGACGATTTTAACCTTCTCCCAACCTATTGTGTTACGTTGGTTGATCATCTACTTCCAAGAACGCAGCACTGCGGAAGAGAAGCCTCCTATCATCATTGGTTATGGGCTCGCCGTATTGTTATATGTCATTAACTGTACAAGATTCTTCACATTTAACCAAGCATACCAGTACCAGTACGAGTCCATGTATGCTGTGCATTCGTCGCTTGTATCGATTATTCATTCCAAATCGCTACGGTTATCTCCCGATTCCAAGAAAGCAAAGTCTACTGGTGATATCATAAACCATATCTCAATTGATACTGACGTCATCAAAGGTTTCTTCTATGGTTTGCAGGACTTTGTTAGCGCACCCTTGAAATTGACTTTCTGTTTGGTTTCCTTGTATAGGCTTCTAGGCAATGCTACATGGGCAGGGTTGTTTGGTTTCTTTGTAGTATTACCCTTTTCAATAGTATTGTTCACTTGGTTTGCCAACTGCCAAAAGAGAATGATGAAATTCAAGGATGAAAGAACCAACTTAACAAACGACATTCTCACGTCCATCAAAAACATCAAGTTGTACTCGTGGGAAAGGCCAATGTTGAAAAGATTGACAGATATTAGGGATTTGAAGGAGTTGAATGAACTCAAAAAAATGGGAACCATTATGGCTGCCATTATGTTTATTTGGGGCTGTGTTCCATTCTTGATCAGTTGTTCAGTTTACACTGCTTTCACTCTCTTCTACGACATTCCTTTAACTGCAGACATTGTCTTCCCATCATTAGTTCTCTTTGATCTTCTCTCCGAGCCATTGATGCAATTTCCACACTTGATTTCGAATTACTCTCGTGCTACAGTTTCCTTTGGTAGAATTGGTGACTTTCTTTTGCTTGATGAGCTTGAATTGGAAAATAGCAGAACATATAGCCACAAACTTGACTCAGTTTCTAGCTCGACTCCAGTTAAGCTTGTAAATATCACTTTGTTATGGTCTACAAAGGAGGACGCAAATAAAAAGTTCCATGACGAAGAGGCTCAGGTTGAAGACATACATAGCAATATTGCTTTGTCTAACATTAACATTACTGCAGAGGCTGGAAAATTGACATGTATTGTAGGGAAAGTTGGAAGTGGAAAAACTACTCTTATCAGATCTATCTTGGGTGAAATTCCTATTCATATACAACCATATTCTGATAATTCTGATTATGTATTCCCTAGACTTGAAGTTAATGGTGCAATCGCTTACTGTCCACAATCTCCATGGATTTTGGATGGCACTGTCAAGGACAACATTTTGTTTGGCTACAGATACGATGCCGCCAGCTACAAGAAGACTGTAGAAGTCTGTGAATTAGTCAGTGATTTCCAATCATTGGCAGATGGTGACAAGACTGTTGTCGGAGAAAAGGGTATTTCTTTGAGTGGTGGACAGAAAGCTAGAATCTCGTTAGCTCGTGCTGTTTACTCGGGGGCTGACGTCTATCTTTTGGATGACGTGCTTTCTGCTGTAGATGCCCATGTTGGAAAGAAAATCATTGACAATGTGTTGGGTAGAAATGGTGTTCTCGCTTCAAAAACTGTCATTTTGGCTACGAACTCAGTCCACGTTTTGCATGAAGCTCACAACATTTACATGTTGAAGAATGGTACCATTAGCGAGAGTGGTGACTACGATACAGTTATGGAAAGAAAGTCTGACTTGGCTGCATTGTTAGAGGAGTTTGGGAAAACAAAGAAGTCCAGCGAAATCGACACTGAATCTGAACCTGAAGAGGTGACTGGACAAGCTGCGAGCACCAATCAACCGGAAATGAGTGCCAATGATGTTGAAGAGGAAATAATTAAGTATGTTTCTGAAAGTATTGATCCCGGTCAGATTAATGCTGGTAGTGGGTTCCGTCGTGGAAGTTTGGTTTCATTTGGACACGAATATACAGATGACGAGGAAGACGATACAGCAAGAAAAACAGGAAAAAAGGAAGAGAAGCATGGGAAGGGTCAAGTTAAGAAAGATATTGTTTTGAGTTATATGAGAGCAGCAAGTTACAAGTACATCATTCTCTACTTAGTTTTGTCCATTGGTACTTATTTGTGCGCCATGTCGGATAAAATTATTTTGACGAGTTGGTCCGAGAAGAATAGTGCTGCTGGAGACACTGTAAATCCACACCTTTATTTAACTCTTTATGGAATTGTTGGTATTTTGGGTGGGGGGTTCGTATTGATCAGCTCGATTGTTGTCTGGACATTCTGCATTGTTCCGGCTTCATCGTTCTTCCACACCAGATTAGCCAAATCGGTCTTGGCCTCCCCAATGTCTTTTTTTGAGACGACTCCAGTGGGAAGAATTTTGAACCGTTTCACAGAAGACATTGGAAGTATTGATATGGATATTCCTTGGATGTTAATTATGTTGGCTCTGACGTTTCTTAATGCACTTATTACCTTTGGTGTTATCATTTCCGCGGTGCCTATTATCTTGTTCTTCCTTATTCCTATGTCATTTATATACAATTACCTTCGGCAACTTTACATTCCTGCTTCAAGAGATCTCAAGAGAATCGAAAGTGCTTCCAAAAGTCCTATTATCTCTACGATTCAAGAGTCGCTTAATGGTGCAGACACAATCAAAGCCTTCAATCAAGAAGACAGATTTACTTATATGACAAGAAGTACAGTGGACGAGTGCATTTCTGTAGGTTTGATTATTCTGGGTATCCAGAGATGGTTATCGATCAGATTGCAGTTTATTTCCTCTACGATTTTGTTCCTTACAGCCGCATTGGCAGTCACCTCGTTGACTACCAGTTCTCCTATGAACCCTTCCGTCTTTGGTTTTGTCATGTCGTATGCCATAAATATTGTGTATGTCTTGAATGCAATCGTGAGATCTTGGGCTGAAGCTGAAACTCAAGTTGTTGCTTTGGAAAGACTCAATGAGTACAGTGAACTTCAATCAGAGGCTCCGATGGAGATCGAAGACAGGAAACCAGTCAAGAGCTGGCCAGAAAAAGGTGCAATTTCGTTCAACAATTATTCTGTCAGATATAGAGAGAACTTGGATCTCGTCCTTAAAGGAATTAACATCAGCATCAATGCCAAGGAAAAGATTGGTGTGGTGGGTAGAACTGGAGCTGGTAAGTCTTCGCTTACTTTGGCAATATTCAGAATCATTGAAGCTGCATCCGGTAATATCACAATCGATGGAGTCAATACAAGTGAAATCGGTTTATATGATTTAAGACGTCACCTTATGATCATACCTCAAGATTCTAGTACTTTCAGAGCTTCTGTGAGAGAAAACTTGGATCCCTTCGGTGGACATTCGGATGACCAATTATGGAAAGTTTTGGAAGCTGCTCACTTGAAGGAGCACGTAGAAAAAATGATAACCAAACCAACTGAACAGGAGAAGAAAGAAAGTAAAAATGCAGACGATTTGGGAACTTGTCGAGGATTGGATGCCAAGGTAGCCGAAAACGGGTCCAATCTTTCAGCTGGTCAGAAGCAGTTGCTATCTTTGGCCAGAGCTCTTCTTCACGAATCGAGCAAGATTTTGGTGCTCGATGAAGCTACCGCTGCCGTGGATGTACAAACTGACAAAATTATCCAGAAGACTATCAGAGAAGAGTTCAAAGACAAGACCATCATTACCATTGCTCATAGATTGAACACTATTATGGACAGTGACAGAGTTTTGGTTTTAGACAAGGGTGAAGTTAAGGAATTTGATGCACCGGACAAATTGAAAGAGAATAAGGATGGTATTTTCTATTCTCTCTGCAAAGAAGGTGGTTATTTGTAATTCATACCCTAATAGATATATATTATGTTGAGAAATTATTGTGTGAATCTGTCGTGTATCAATTATATAGTGTACAAGTTAAATGAATTCGGAAATGAGCTTTGATAAGTCACCTCGTTGTTTGTTGAGCTTTTGCAATCTTTCCTCCGTGATGGGAGCCTTTAGAAGGCTTTTTTTGGATGCCTTGCACAAACCAGTTGTAGCTAGAGTACATATATCACAGTTAGGAGCTCTTGGAACACAAATTGTCTGACCAAACCCTACCAAAAGTGGATTGATATCGGCCCAATACTTAGGTGGTAGCCAGTCTTCCAACTCTACTCTAGTGTGCTCTGGAGTCTTTGCGCTTTTGGAAGTCCAAGACCACATCTGGGCTAAACGGTGGAGATGAACATCCACTCCAATGCCACTATTGATTCCCCAGGCATTTTGCAAAAGCAAATAACCCATTTTTGGACCTACACCAGGTAATGCAACAATATCCTCAATAGTGCTGGGAATATCTGATTGAAAATTGTCTCTGAGCATCTCACAGGCTCTCTTGATGTATCCAGTCTTACGGTTGTGGAAGCCTACTTTGCAAATATAGTCATCTAACTCTTTTTCTGTGAGGTCAAGCAAGGCTTCAATGCATAATCCATCTTTGTATCCATGTGCCAATAAGCCTTCGTGCATGCGTTTCATGGCCAGGAAATTGACTTCATCTTTAGTCTGAGAAGAGAGCATAAGCGAAATCAAGAGTTGAAATCGGTAAATTCGTGGGTTCCTGGTTCTTATATTCGGGTTGATGGAGTTAGGCATGCGTTCACATCCCTGAGTGTCTACGGGGGTTGATATCTTACTCCTCATGGTAACAATCTCATCGTATATACGATACCAATTCTTGGGAGCCTTGGGTAGATCATGATATTGCTTTTCTATGTATGGGAAGATGTTAGGCGGGTTGTCTTTTTCAATTTCTACCTTGATATGGGTTATTGATTTCAGCTCTGACTTTGTGCTGGATATATTAGCTGGTTCCTGTTTGATCTCAATCTTTATGTCAGGTAGTTCATCAGTAATCTCATTGTTCAATTCGGTTTCTGTTTTAGTCTTGATCTCAAGCTCGGAACTCTTCCTTTTTATTGCACTCTCATTTTCTCTGCTTAATTCAATCTTCACTTTTTCTACTCTCTTTCTTTTGGATGCTTGTATTGCCGAGGAGCTTGCAGTCCGTAGTCGCGACATCGTTATCAACCTCTGTGTCTTTGGGAGCAGCAATCTAGCCAACAAGGTGCCATAGAAATAATCATGAAAAATCGGTCGTGTGCGGATTCAATCGGCAGAAGACCAAACTCCGGAACAGGAGCACAAAACTTTTTTTTTCTGGGGCATATGCCACACTACGATTTATGAGTCAAATTGACTGTGACTATTCTGGCTGGTTATCGTTGTTCGTCATAATCAATATTTTTCAGTTTCAATCTTACAAACAGCATATACTTTTCAAGTTCTGTCTACGTTATAGAAGCAACTCCTCAGCTGCAACCAACAACCTAACAGCCATCTGCTGAATCTTGGCTCGGTCTTTTAGTGAGATTCTTCCTTCACCATTAATTCTCAGTGTCTAACAATATCTACATAACCTACATAATCTACAATGGACTCCACGACGATCTTGAAATCCGAGTTCGAGCCCGAACTGTTTATTTCTCCGTATATGGACATACAGAAAGAGATCAAAACTGCTAAACCCAAATTAAGTGCAAAACCGAAGCTTTCTGTATCTAAAACAAATACAAAAACTATTAAGGCTCCTGGCACTTCTAAGGAAAGAGTAGCACAGGCATGTGACAGATGTCGAGCAAAGAAAACGAAATGCGATGGACGTAATCCATGTTCAAGCTGTTCGTCCGTAGGATTAGAATGTATTGTGTCAGATAAGTTGTCGAGAAGAGCGTTTCCAAAGGGATATACAGAGACATTGGAAGAAAGAATACGACAATTGGAATCCGAAAATAAGAAACTAGCTGGCCTTTTGGATATTCGAGACGAGCAGCTTGAACTCTTGAACTCTGGCTTGTCTGGTTCTGATATCCAGGCTGATAATACTAAGAATTTGTCGTTAATAAAGGAAGAACCTATTGAAGACCGCAATAAGGTCACTTCTTCAAATCTCAGTCTACTTGAAACAGAGAGCCGACAACCGGCTGAAGCACATACACATGATGGTAGTTGCCCCTGTGGATGTTCAAATCCACATGCTGTCCATGAAAGACCAGTTTCAATAGCAGGCTCCATATACGAAGGACATGCTCCAGTCTCTATTGCTGGGTCTATAAACTTAAGTGATGATGACGATGACGATCGTGACAGCTTATTGAGTGTTGAAGACTACCTGGTTATAGACTACAGGAAACTGAAGCCGTATTCAACAATCTTGAGTAACCGAGAAGTAAGTCCGGCGCCTGGAGCGTTTGCTGCTGCTACGGCTATAGCTCAGATGCAAAAGAATAAAGTGTTCCAACAACAACAGCAACAGCTTGAACACCAAAGCAAACAGCAGATGCTAACTTCTTTGGTAGCAATCTCTATTCCACGTAGTACGGAGGAAACTTTGTTCATTCCAACCTTGTTAGCCAGGATTTGCCAAGTTTATGGCTACAACTCCAAGCCCTCTATAGTAACAGCAAATGCTATTGCATCTTTGAAAGAGAATCCTAAAGAAAGCAACAAATACAAATATCCTCGCGAAGCTCTACTGAATTTGATAATGAACAAAGATGCTTCGAAACTTAATGATACAGAAGCTGCCTTTTTCATCAAAGATTTGATTAAATTACCTCCGCGTATGGATATGGACCATCTCACTACTGTGTACTTTCAGGACTGGGGTAATTCACTACCAATAATGGACAAAAACGCTTTGTTGAAAAACTATGTAAAACTACTTGATATCTTAGAAGGATCTCAGTATATTTCCACCCCAGATGACCATGTCTCCTTCGAGCTGATTGAGAAGTTTGGGGCAATCATGGTCATCATGTTATGTTTGAGTTTGTTAGCTACAAAAAATGCTCATTTGTCCGGAAGCAACGAATCGATTGAGAAATATATTGGATACTTGAACCACTATGATTATCTTATCCACGAGTTCATCAAGCCAAACTGTATAATCACAAAGTACTGTTCTATTCAATCTCTTCAGATTTTGTCATTAGCATTGCATTACTGTTTGGTTACTGGTGATATCACTACATGCTACGAATTGCGTGGTAGAGTTATTAGTATGGCACAGCAATTAAGATTGCATAGATGTCCTGCCGCAGTTTTAGGAATCAGCGGAAGTGATGAGAATGTTAACTTACAGAATTTCAGACAAGGTGAAAGACGTGTCTTGTTTTGGTGCGTTTATTGTTTGGATGTTTATTCGTCCCTCAATCTAGGTGTTCCCAGATTATTTAAGGATTTCGAAGTTGAATGTGCCATGCCATTTGCTGGGAAAAATGACAATGATGACGATGACAATGTCAACATCTTGGTTGTCAATAATACTAAGTTATCTATTGTAGGTAAAGTTTCCAAGTTTGCCTTAAGTGTGATGCAGTACTGTAAGGTATTGGGAAACATATTAGATTCCATTTTTTCTAGATACGAAGCAGCAGAAACCCAAAGTAAATCACTTGCTAGGGATAGGATGCTTGACTGCTGGAGGAGAGAACTCCCTCCGGACTTGAAGTTTGAGATAGATATCAATGGTCTTTCACTAAAGGATACGGGTGATATGGCTGATGATTCTATCTGGAGAAACTACTCGAGACAACAATTGACGTTGATATTTTTGTACTATCACTCCAAAATCTTAATTTATTTGCCGATCATCTCCAAATATGGTAACCATCATAATGTTGGGCTTTCAGAGAAAGAACGTCTATTCAAGGGTGAGGGCAATTTGGCAACAATAGTATCAAGTGTCACTATGATTCAACAATCGTCCATTCAAATACTTGAGGTGTTGAAAAGTTTGTCCAAGAACACATCTTCTAATGTGTTGCCTATTCCTATTAACATTGTACGGGAACAAGCTAGATTTGCATTATTGGTAGCCAAAGGAAGCTTGGATTACATGAAAGGTGGTCCACTATACCAAAGTCTGAAGCAGTTGTTATTAGAAACTATCAGTTTCTTAAATCGTGAAAGTGCATTTGATATACCTGGTGCATTATCAAGAAACTCAGTCAAGTTAATGGAATTGTCGATACTAGGCATACTTGGTGTTAACTTGAACAAGGCATCCATGAACATAAAGAAAAAAATAGCACCAGCTAGTCAACCTATCTCAAGGGCAGCTGTGGATCGTGATCCATATAGTCAACTGCAAATAGATTCAACTCGTTCTGCATTTACAAGGAGTAGTGTTAGATCGCCTCCATGCAATTTAAGCAACAAAATTGCTGGTGGAGCGCCCGGATTATCTGAACAAGAAGTCTTAGCAGCATTGATTGATGACCAGGTTAAGTCCAACGACTACAATGATTCAATGATACCTCCATTAGATACCGAGGTTATGATGTCAGACTCCAATAATACTGTGGATGATAACGATTTGTTAGAGACACTATTGAACATCGACGACTTTAAGGTCAACATTAGCCGACAATTGATCATGAACGAGTTTGCTGCAGATGGTTCATTGGGATTGGTTCCATTTTTGAATAATTACAATTCCAGTGACTCCAATGACAACATGTTTAATGGCTCCTTCGACATGATTAATATGAACAAAGGCGACAACAATAGCCAGAATGGGCAAAATGATTTCATGCAGGCACCGGAGTCGAACTCGGTGGATGACCAAATGAAACGAGGACTCTTTGATTGGGCATAGGTGTTGTATATATCCAATATTCGTATTTATAGATATCCATATGAATTGTATGAAAAAAAAAAATGACTACAGAAAGTACTGAAATTTTGCAACCTTTGTCTCCGAGCCGGCTCCGGAAGCTTTTACGGTGGTCGCACACATTCAGAATATTTAGACTCCGAAACTTCTGTGCGGCTCGTGAGATAAGTATGGGGAAATGTTAGTAATAGGAATAATGCCATTGTCGAGGTTCGAGAAAAGCCACTGGGACCAATTTTTAAAAAAGAATATAAATAGCAGTTCAATTGTCTTTGGAAGTTAATATTTGTTTCCATTTGTCACTTGATAACTGTTTACGATTCTTCTAGTTTTTAATTAGAAGCATCCAGCTCTTCTTATCATCCCACTAGCGCTTCTTCTGCCATGTCCACGTTCTCAAAGGCTAATTTCAAGACCCTTAACTACAACTCGTTCCGTCCCCACTATCCTCCCAGCTTCTACAAGTTGCTCTTCAACTATGTGACCAAGGGAGATTTGTCAAAATTGCCTATAGATAAGGCTATTGATTTGGGCTGCGGTACAGGTGTCGCTACTTACCCATTGTTGAACTCGTCTGAGCATGTCATCGGACTTGATTTGTCACCAAAGATGATCCAGACTGCCGATTCGTTGATTCCAGAACGGATGGAACAGCTCAGCATTTCCGACCAATCTCGAATTACCTTCAAGACTGGTGCTGTAGAGGACTTTGTCTATCAAGAACCGAGAGAGATTACAAACGAGTCAGTTAATTTGATCACTGCAGCTCAATGTATCCACTGGTTTCAGGATTACAATGCTTTTTTCAAGAACTCTGCCCTGTTGTTGAAGAAAGGTGGCACTTTAGCCTATTGGTTCTATGTGGACCCTGTTATTGTGGATTTCCGTGGTCCTTACAAAGGTGACAAGGCCCATGTGCTATCTAGAACTTGGCAATTGTATAACAAATACATCTACGATGACGCCAACTTTGTAGGTCCACACTGGGAACAGCCAGGAAGAACAATCATCAAAAACTTTACTGTCGAGGTAAACAAACATATTCCTAGTGAATTGTACGATAACGTTGTTATAAACACGTTTCTTCCAGACTCTACCGATAACAAAGCACCCTCAGAAAAGAATCTTGACTTGAGAAAATTGGACATCACTCTTGAAGACTACTTGAACTACTTGCGCACTTACAGTGGATACCATAATTTCCAAGATGCTACCGGTGACAAGATAAATGTTTTCGAACTTTTGTTGAAGGATTTTGAGATTGAGCTTGGCTTGGACAGAAACACCACCAAGATTGACTTGGTGTGGAGAACAGGCTACACTTTCATCACAAAGAAGTAATATTTTATATGTATTGACGGTTATATGAATATTGTGTTTGAATTCTCGAATATATTATTTTTTGTATGTTGTCTAGATAAAAACAAATTTCGCACCCAAACAAAGCAAAGAAGTGAAACAATATATTTTACCTAAGAGTCTTTTATAGTCATCTCATAAGAAATACAGATGACATCATATCTTAATCATAGCACCACGGTAATTAAACACTTATCTTTTATCTTCAATTCGTTTTATACTACCTCTACGGCAATACTACTTGGGTCCCAGCTCTGTCGATCGTGCATGTGGCCAACGGAAAAATCCCAACAGTTCGCGCCAACAAATTTCGGAGTTGAGACACCTTAGCAAATCTGGAGTAAATATAGAATGGATAAGCCATGAATTTTTTATTATTCACAACCATTTATACTTTTATTTACATAGCAGACACTTCTTTTCGATACGTTCAAATAGTTTATACATATACAGAATAAATAATGCTATTGAGTATACCTTCGTTTATATTCAAGGTATTCAGCACTACTTTCTTTGTGTGGATTGTGCTCTCTACTGCGATACCCCAGCTTCTACTGAAATACACAGACAAAGAAATCCAATCCAACCATTTTCAAAAAACAATTTATCCATATAACTCGTTGACGTCTCCTACGCCATTGCCCATCCAAAACAGTACAGTGTACTTCATAATTGGTCACCCTGATGACGAGGTCATGTTCTTCTCGCCTTCCTTGATTGAATTGGCTAAGGCTAAACATCACAATAATGTCAAGCTCATCTGTTTTTCAACGGGAGATTCTGTTCATGAATCTTTCGGAGGCATTCGTAGTGCTGAGCTTATCAACTCTGCCCGAATATTGGGCTTATCCTCGGAAAATGTCACGATTCTCGACAAGTTTAAGGATGGAATGAATATCACCTGGGACTCCGACGAAATCAAAGAAACCTTGAAGGAACACATAGGTAGCGGACCCCGGAAAGAATCGGTAGTGTTGATCACTTTTGACGAGAGCGGAGTGTCGAACCACCCTAACCACATCTCGCTCTACGTTGGAACTGTCAACTACTTTAAGAACAACAAGGATGTCACGTTGTTCGTGTTGAAAAGTCTTACTTTCTGGGAAAAGTATAGTTTCACATTCTTAAGTAGCGTCGAGTTATTTGTTGACCATATTTCCAAGTTGTTCTTCAGCAATTTTTTCAAGATTGACATCAACATCAGTTTCTTCACCAAGAGCAGTCTCCCCAACACAAATGCCATCAAGTTCTATTCAGACTTGAATATGCTCAGTGTTAGTTATGCAGCAATGTGCTACGGGCATTACAGTCAGATGGTGTGGTTCAGATACGGCTGGCTAATACTCAGTAGATACTTGACATTTAACCATCTTATTCAGATTACTTAAACAAAGTCACACAACATTCATAGAGTTTTATAGATATTTATCTAATTTACATGTACTATATTACATTATTGACAGTACTTCAGCTATACTGGAGTATGATATTCTCCAAACACATCATGTTATTGGATTACGTTACCATATGATTTTCAATACTTATGTACATGTTTTAATACAATAATTATACATTCTTGAAACCAAACTGTTTTTGGCACCAGTTCGAACCGTGCTCAAAATACTCTTTCTTAGAGATTGTAATGTCTGATATAACGTCATCGTTGGTCAAGTTGATGCCACCACGCCAACTGACTTCATCTCTTTCTATACCATCTGCTTCCACAACTTTGACAAGCCAATCCAGAGGAAGCTCCTTAGTCAACTCCAGCAAGAGTCTTGTCTTGAAGTTGGGTAGACTAGTAGATCCTCCTACGAGACTGATATTAGCCAGCAATAACGGTCTAGCAACTTCAGGACATGCCATTATGGACTCAACCACCAAGTCAGTGAGGTTTTTCAAAGGGGTGTTCTGCACCAATGTGCTACCTGCCGTCGTATCGTTGTTGTCAAACATGATTTCCGGATGGTAGTATGCTTCGGGAACTGAGAACCGTTCATCCATCAACCGTAAAAGTTGTGCGTCAGGAGATATGATGTCTTTGGGCTTTCGTACATAACCAGTTGTAGTCGTCTTGAAGTCTGGCAATACAAATTCGCATTGTAAGTTTTGCCGAGAATTCAATGCCTTGTAAAAATCTTGTGCTATAAAGCAGGTTTCCTCCTTGATTGTATTCACCAAGATAGGTTCATCCGAGATATCGTAGTGTCTATAGGAGATCAATTCCCTCAAAAGTCCATTGAGAATTTTTCCGGCTACGGGAAGCTTTCGTACACCTTCCCAATGAACACTCTTATAGATCACAGGAACTATCCATGTTGCTGTGAAACCGCTATCTATTACTAACATGAAGTCATTATTCGACTTATCCCCTTCAAAATCCACCCAAGGAACCAACGATGCTGGTGTGCAACGGTAATATTCGTTGAATCCATATTCTTCAAATACAATTTGATCGGTATTTGTAGATAATTGCGGAAGTTGGAATGGACTTTCGATTAGTGTCAAATGGGTGATAGAAGGATCGAATATTTTTTTCGGCGACAACTCATCAAAGGTATAATCCCACACAGGTTTTTCTGTTTCCCACGATGTGAGATTGCCCTGGTCGTATGCTCTTCTAAATACGATTCCCGAATAATTGTTCGTTTGTGCTTGATATTGATTTCCAACATGTATAGCTCCATCCTTGGTTTTGGTCAATGCATTCTGAACTTTGGTTGGTCGGGCATCCGAATCTTCACCGGTGTTAAATCCAGCTTTGATATTGTACGCACCGTTATCTATGACAAGATGTTGTTTCGACATGGCCCATGTGCTGAAGTAGAATATATCGTTGAGCTCTGGTGTACATAACTGAGCTTAAATTGAAAATTCAGGCGCTACCATGTAAAATTTAGATACCATTTTCGACTACTTGAGAAGGAATACAGAAATTTTCGAATATCTTGTTCTGGTCAATCTGTGAACAAGTTGGTTTTCTTGCTCAGGTCTCCATCATGATTCCCTGTTGGGACAACTGTGTCCAGAATTGAACCAGTACAGAGCCATATTGCTTATACGTGAATGAGTTTACAATCACGTGACATATTCAGCTGGGACATTATTAACTATGCTGGAAGCCTCGTCAAAACGCCAAATTATTTCTTTTCTTTGAAGCACATTTGATAGTTGACTAATTTCACCACCTTTACCACGGAGTTTCCGCAACGATGTGAATTGCAATTTTGGATAAATTAGATCTTCAAAACTGTTTCATCTGGATCGAGACAAGATACGGCAGAGAGATCACGTGCAATGCGTCTATTTTCCGTCAGAACCGGGACGCCGGTCTGAGTAAGATAATAAGTTTAATTTCACACCACAAAAATCAAGCCCATTTTCTTCGAATTGTACATGTTGAGAGATAGAAATTTTAAGTATCAGGCTGATTATATTGTGATATATATATAGTGGAGGGTTGCTGCTGAAACTCTCGCCGCAATTAGTATCGCCTTTTGTACGGGAGGCTCATCTGACTTCATTTGATAAATTTCGTTGAACCAAAATCCAATATTACGTTATCATTTGCGACACCTATTTTTTGGAAACGACCAGAGCCATAAATACTATACGAATTATAAGACATTCTATAAGCGTTATACAAGAAGTTTCATATAAGAGCCTATAAGAGATTTTAAGCATGGCTCTTCTTTCGAGGGTACTTCATCACCACTCCGACCGACCGGATAGACGTGAAAGATCGTCTTCGTTCCGATCCAATAGCAGCAGCAGCAGTTTTTCTAACTTAACACCAACTAAATCCGGACCACCATCTATAAACCAATACTCGACGTCTCCCTCTTTTGCCATATTTGTGACTTTGGAATCACCCCCGATTGTGTTATATGGCCAACCTTCGGAGTCCACTGGTTCCATCATATCGGGGCTACTTAAGTTAACCATCAAACCACCAAATCCCAAACTCTCTCGTAGTGACAGTTCTAGTCTGTCATCAGAATCCGAGATCGATTTGGAGTCAGTCACATTATCCTTGGTTCAAACCATCAGGTACACCAAACCTTTCTTGTTAGCCTCATCTACCATCTCAAATTGTAAGGATTGTACCACCAAAACTACCACTTTGGCCAGATGGGATGTGTTGACCACACGGTGCTCGTTTGCTGTAGGGAATCATGCATACCCATTCTCTCATTTGTTGCCTGGATCTTTGCCTGCCTCATGTAAATTGGGATCATCCTATTCTCAGTCGTATATCAAATACGACTTGATTGCCGTAGCTAAAAAATCCAACTCAAATAACGAAACCGTAGTGAAATTGCCTATCAACATCTCGCGACTGATCCTCCGAGGCCCAGATCGGAACTCCCTCAGAGTATTTCCACCTACGGAGGTCACTGCCGCAGCGGTATTGCCAAATGTGGTATACCCAAAATCGACTTTCCCTGTAGAGTTGAAGTTGAATTTTGTAGTCAATGCCGCGGGGGATCGGAGATGGAGAATGCGGAAATTGACATGGAAGATCGAAGAATCGACAAAGACGAGGGCATCATCATGTGCCAAACACGAGCAGAAGAGAAGGGCGCTTGAAGCACAGCAGAAGAAGGTGCCCCCTCCTAAAGAAAATCCACTAAACGGTGCAAGCAACCACCACAGCAACATTCACACGAGTATGTCATTTCTAGCACATCCCAGAAACAGCGCTCTTCATAATGTAGGTGGATCTGACAATCTTCCAGATGACGGTACTGACACTGTGACAGACGATATGGTCAACGACGTTGAAGAAATGATACGAAGTGGCCCTTCACATGCTAACGAGAACTTCATAGAAGATTTCGGCTCCAACGGTAATACCGAAAGCTCGAGATTGAGACCAAATCAATTCCAAACAAGAAATAGTATTACACCTGAACCTATCCAGCAAGATTTGGGAGAGTATTTGTATATCGAAGAAACTCGTACTGTAGCCCATGGTGAAGTCAAATCTGGCTGGAAATCGGATTTCTCTGGCAGAGGAACTATTGAGTTGGTTGCTGATATCAGCGCCTACAATTGTTCTTCTGGGTTCAATAAGAATGTCACCAAGATGAGCAGCGATGATGTCAGAGTTGACGACCTTCAGACGGGATTACGTGACGGTGCGAATATCTGCTGTGATATGGACGATCCGTGCCTTGGAGTATTTGTATTCCACACTTTGATATTGGAAGTGATTGTAGCTGAAGAACTAGTACATAATGTACTTGGCAAGTTGCAGCACAAGAGAACGGAAAGATCCGAGGGAATTCTCAACTTGACCCCAGTAGATTCGAGTTCTTCAGTTCTCGTAGATGAAAATGGAGCTCCTACTCCAGCAGCTGAATTCATACCCTCCGCTACACCGTCACAGATGGGAGTACCAACGGGAGCTGCCAGAGTTTTGAGAATGCAATTTAAGTTGTGTGTAACTGAACGATCTGGTTTGGGTATAGCCTGGGACGATGAAGTTCCGCCAACTTACGAAGATGTAAGGACATTGA
Source organism: Scheffersomyces segobiensis (assembly GCA_030564745.1). Classification (NCBI taxonomy): domain Eukaryota; kingdom Fungi; phylum Ascomycota; class Pichiomycetes; order Serinales; family Debaryomycetaceae; genus Scheffersomyces; species Scheffersomyces segobiensis. The sequence continues at coordinate 377,261 of JAKTZB010000004.1, forward strand.
GTCCTCCAACTTACACTCCAAAGGGTACACCAGTGACAGGTCCAGTAACTGGATCAGTTGTGTCGACGTCCCAGACGTCAGGACTGGGACGTGTGACACCCAACGTGCTCTACGGTGTTGGGGAGACTCCATTGATGGGAAGCTTAGGAGTCAACCGTGAGGTGCGCCCCTTGAACCTCGACGAGCTTGCGGATCTTGATGAGCGGATCCAGGAGTTTTCATTATAGACTGAAAGGTTCATTATGACTTTTTACTTCTATGTATATAATATTATGTCAGCATATGCCACATTTCATTAGTATTTTGGTGTATAGTGCAATGTGTCTTCAATAATGATACTTTGACTGTACAATTTTACTATATGGTCTATCTCATATTTATGACAATCAACTAAGGTATATCGCTATATGGTACATTAATTTAGCTAGAAATACACGGCATTAAGAGTTATTCATTTTGTTTTCGACTACATTGGCCAAAGCATTAACAGCACTGGCTTCAGGGTCTGGATTGCCAGGTCCATCACTGTAACGACTAACTTCGATCAAGGAGCTGTACAAATTGGTCAACTCCAACAAGTCGTTTACCGAGTCCGAACGGAGATCATATATCAACTGGCGGAACGACTTAGACTTGATGGCATTAATGGGCAACTTGTTTTCTGTCAAGAATTTCATTAAGTGACGGTGGAACTTCATCGACGTATAAGGCGAGTTGTCGAACTCGGCCGATAGGAACCGCTTCGGAGCTGAGGCTACAGTATTGAAGTCAGCTTGTTTCGTCTTGGGAGCAGCTGATCTTCTCTTGTCCTCTTCGAGTGCTACAGGGTTCCTTGGAACGGAACCTGCTACACCAGTCTGAGGAGCTTGCGGAGCCTGTTCGTAATTGGCTGGGTAGTTGATGGGTTCCCCGGAGTTGGTGAATGTAACTCCGTAGCCGTCAATTGGTACCGAACGCGAATAGTTTATGGTGTCTTTGTTCAACTTGTGAGTTCGCAAGTGTTCACTCAACTTTTTGGGCGATCCTTTATCTGAAGCCAATCTGATAATGATCTTTCCACAATAGTCACAGGCGGCAATGTTGGGATCGCTGTTGTCTTGAACAAACCACGACCATACCCAGGACTTCTTCTTTGCACCGAACTTCATGCCTGGTCTGTTTTTACGTTCCTTCTTAGGATTATCGGCAGAAGATGTCTTCAACTCGTCTGGCTGAACTTGTCTAGCCTGTCCCTGTCGGGCGTGTTGTTGTGCAGCAGCAGCGGCAGCCTGGTCGGACTGTGGGGAACTCTGGGACTGGATTCCCGGAATCTGAGGCTGTTGCAAGTGGTTGATGCCAGATCTCTGGGCAATGCCTTGATTGTAGTTACCGTAACCTAAAGGTGCTGTGTTACTGGTATAGTAGCTCATGGTTTTGCTATAAAGCCTATGTGCCCGCGCCCTTCCAAGTGCTTCTAGGTATTTGTCTAGATGGTATTGATATAAACAGAAGTAGTTCCGTAATCTGGGGTTCGCAAGTCGAAATTGACCGGTACGAAGGTTTCGAGGGGTACTTGTTTGTTTACTAGAATTTCACGTATTGGCTTGCGAGAATACCAATTCAAGACAATTTGCTTTCAAAAGTGGCTATAACTCGTAAAAGTTTCTGCTGGGTTGTATTGTCGAGTCTTACTGTCGTGGAGCTAGTCAAGCAAGACTATGGCTGTGTTGGAGTCGTGAAGGTAAAGAAATACAATTCATAAATAAATGACATCCGACTGGCAAAAATGTGGTGATAAGTGCGACGGCCGAGGTCAGCCCACGACCTTTTCGACTGCTCACGGCCGGTGCCCGGTGTTCCGGTTATTCTCGGAATGCTATCTACACAACAAGGTGAAGAGCTGTGCTCTGTCGATTAGAAAAGTACAGTAGCTTGGTAACATGTTATAATGTTAGCATAGACACAACCTGTAACCATTAGCATTTGTTTCGTATACTCCGGCTTCTTCAACAGTGGTTTTCCTTTTGTATTAATCTTTAAATCTGTATGAGCCAACGTTAGCAAATAAATATCTATTGAGTAGCATCCCATGCTGTGTTTGTTTTGTAACGAACCATATGTAGCTTGAGGTCCACTGTTTTGATCTGTATTGGATTTCAAATTAGAAGTGTATATTCTTCAATGTTCGTTTTAATTTCATCATCTTCAATTGCAATCCCATCAATATCATCCGACCTTCGGCGTTCGCTCATCTCCGGATGATGGCCTAACCCATTTACGGGCATGAAGCTACGAGGGCACGAATCTGGATTTACGGTGTCTGCAGGCTCGAATATACAGCTTAGTTGATTTAAATCGTTCTACTGGATTCTGGGGCGACACAAGCGATAACTTTTCTTCGTCTACCAATAGATCTTGTTAGCATATTATGTAAATGTAAATCTTGAAATTGTACTTTTTGCCTCGGCCACGAAGGCTGGTTATACTGTGGTTGCTTGGTGAACAGCACTCAAATTCCCACAAAGTACTTCGGTGAGACCATTTTTGCTGATATTCTCACTACTGACTGTGCCACTATTGTATAAGCTACAGAACTATTCTATCTTCACGTCTGTGGTTTGCATTGAAATCTTCGTCTATTAGTTTAAACGAAAGGATTTCATCAATAGCCAGTAATTTCTTGCCTCAAGCCAGCGTAGTGGGCAGGCAATAAATTTCGCAACACTTCCATGCCCGGCATATAGCCCAAGATCGCTGATTCCCAAAAGAGGAATTCGCAACCAGCCTGATATCGGGAATAGTCTCTCCATTTGTTCCTAAAGACGTGGGCGAGGTTTACTGACATTGGAATGTCCAATGTAGAGCTGGATATTTTGTAACTAATTTTTTGGCATTTTATATTTGTTTTCAATATTTGCCCCCAATCCTATGCAAACATACCCAAATGTGGACTAGGATATGTAGAAATAGGAAATCACCAGCAATCCAGCATCTATAACAATGAACTCACAAGTGCCGTCGACAGATTCTTATGGGATGTGAAATTTAATATAAATATAACCCAAACTTTCTTCTTAACTTCTGTTTAGCTCTTTAACCCTTCTTTTCTCTTCAAGCAAATTCAACTTCATTCCTACACAGATATCCGTTAGAAAGCAAAGTTCTTGATAAGTATCCCAAGTCCTTCCACTTCTCTCTCTTTTTCTCTAATTCAACTTCAGTCGCTCTCTACAGCATACATATTTTAACTACAGTCATTCCTTTAATTAACTATAGTCACTCTTTTAGCTATTCTTATTACTTTACAGGACTCTCATCAAAACAATTCAAGAACTTTCGCAATGCAATTATCCAACTTCATCACAACAGTTGCTGCCGCTTCAATGATTTCCTCCGTGATCGCAGCTCCACCGGCAGTCAAGCGTGACGACGATGATGACGTCGTTATTGTCAAGGTGAAGACCACGGTCCAGGATTACCAAACCAACTACCACACCGTTGAAGGTACAGTGCAAACAAAGACCAACCTTGTCATTAACACAAGTACTCTTACTGTCACAAGATACACTGCAACAGTGACTTCAACTGTTTTCGGTACTCCACACATTTATACTACAGTTGCTACTACTCCTGTGCTGCCAGAAGATGTAGTTCCAAACAGCCAAAATGAAGTTACAACTTCAGCCGGAACTGAAACTGAAACAACTCAGCAGCCTGCTTCAGAGGCAGCAACTTCCACCACTTCCACTGAAACTGCCCCTACCACTGAATCTACACCATCTACCCAAACTCCAGCAACCACTCAACCTACTAATACCCCTGAAACCACCAGCCTAGTACAGCCCAAATCTACTTCGCTTGAGGCAGCTGAAACTGCCCTTACCCTCACTACCGAAATAGAGGAAAATACTGCGACTGGAGATCTGAACGATGGCCCAACAATTACTGGTGGTTCTGTGCCAACTTCAACCGATTCCTGGATCATAGGCAATATCTCGACTGTGACATCCTCTGGTGTTTGCTACATTGACTACGACTACTACTATGCTACTGAAAGTGAAGCAGATGAAACTATCACCTCTACCTCCACAATCTACACGACCGTGACAAAATCCTAAACTAGCGGTAGCTCACAGTAATAGCTACGAGTACTAATAAAAGTCCTAGTTTTTGGTTTAATTTTAATTCCATTTCATTAGGTCAGTAGCCCGAGCAAGGAGTGTTTATGCATTCTTCCTGAATATGGTATCCTTGGTCCCTTTCTTCATAATATATAGTATCTAGGATACTAGAACTCGAATTTCGATTGTTTTATTTACATATTCTAATATAATGGTTATAACGTCTTAATGTTTTTCAATTGTAGATCACGACCATGTCTCTGTCAGTAATATTTCAATTCGTGGACGAATCTGTCTAACGAATTGCTGGCGAATCTGTACTAATATGGAACCGTGCCAGTAGAAAAAGCGAACCGATTTGCAACCATCTTGTGCGTTAGGGCTGGAGCCCTATAAAGTCACGTGAAATAGAAAAGTAAACTATGTACAGTAACTCCCACACGAAAACTACAAACATTGGCACAGGAGTAAGAATAGAGCTGCAACTCATTGCGTCATCACGTGACTAAAATAACTCACCATCAGAAATATCAGAAATTGTTTGGTAGCGCGCATTCCATACGCACAAACTACTAGCGGGGCGAATAGTAGGGAAAAAATTTTCAACCAGTACTATGAAAAAAAAATTATAGCTAGAAAGTTTTCTTTTACTTCCTATACTTTAGCTTCAATAATCAAGTCACAATGGGTATGTGTTACACACCAATGATGAAGAGGAAATACTTAGCATTAGGCAGAGTTGACCAATCATAAACAATAAAGAGAACCCAGAAGAGTCTATTTCATTAATGATGATTTTGTAGATGATAATTGTCAAATTCGACATCAAAGTTTTCAGAATTTTCAAAAGTACAGGAAATTCAAGGGATACAAAGTTAAAAGGATGAAGATTAAAGCAATGTAGAACTAATAAGATGTCATACAAATCATACTAGATTGTCTAGAAGTCATTGAAGAAAGCGAAGACTAAGAATTTTAGGAGCAATACAGAATTTGAGAGTAGCAAGCAAAATCCACAATAAGAACAGAAAAAACTCAAATCAATCACTCTGCCATTAACCGACGAATATCTTCCTCTGAATTCTCACCTAACAAATACTAACCAGATTTTTAGTTAACGTCCCAAAAACTAGAAAGACCTACTGTAAAGGTAAGGAGTGCAGAAAGCACACTCAACACAAGGTTACCCAATACAAGGCCGGTAAGGCTTCTTTATTCGCTCAAGGTAAGAGAAGATATGACCGTAAGCAATCTGGTTACGGTGGTCAAACCAAGCAAATTTTCCACAAGAAGGCTAAGACTACCAAGAAGGTTGTCTTGAAATTGGAATGTGTTGTCTGCAAGGCCAAGTCCCAATTGCCATTGAAGAGATGTAAGCACTTCGAATTGGGTGGTGACAAGAAGCAAAAGGGTCAAGCTTTGCAATTCTAAAAGTGATAATCAAAGAATTGTTAATGAATTTGAATATGATAAAAAGTCATTATTGGTGAGCAATTGCTTCATGGAATGGTGTTGCACACACATTACCACGCTAATGACGTTTGTAATATAAATATATTATTGTTCATTCCCATTTTGTGAAGAGCCGTCCATAGTCCATTTTTATTGAGGTTTATACTTTTTGGTTTATCATTTATACTATAGTAAAAATAGCTCTTAGGATGAAGATGTAGAATAGATTGACGACTAGAGTCATATTTAATCAAGGATTTTGGTAGGGATCCTTGAATCAAACTTTGTTTTAAAGCGTTACAAAGCCTGTTCAGTATAAGAAAAACTATTTATATGGTTTCACATTCTAGGTACAGATTCTGTTGTGTTCCTGATCTATCATATGCTGTCGATTTGCTGCTATTATTTTAGAATCGAGTAAGAGTAGACAACATGTCAGAGAGTGTTTTGTAAGCGTGTAATGATAATGCTCTTCTAGGAAAGTGATTGTAGTCCATGGCAAGAAAAATTACTGTGAAACAGCGATAAAGCCTCATAAGGGACACTTCAATTATGATTGACAATTTCAGTTACATTCTATCAATATTCGCTACTCCATCTCCACTCTTGTATACATAAGTTCACTCATAGTTAAGAAGTTAATTTTGAATCGTTAAGTATTTCGTGCAAACCACGACGGCATAACATGAAAAAAGCGCAACAGAAAAATACTGAGAGTTTCAGATCAACAAAAAACAACAAAAACAAAAGACTTTGATATTTTTCAAGGTACAAGTCGATCTTTAGTCAACCTTCCTGCGGCTCTACATACACATTGCTTGGCTGTCAGACACGGTCATTGTTGTTACTCTAACTGTATAGAGTCATTCCTTTCATTTCAACTGTTATAGAATCATTGGATCCCATAGGGTCTTGTAGATAGGATAGAATTGCCTTCGTCAACGATTTAGGTCTACAACACCGATAATACGTAACATCATAATATCCAGAGCATCAAATACATCCTAACGATACATCATAAGCACCAAAATCGCAACAAAACCAACTTGATTATCTTGACGTTTTGACATCTTAACATCGCTACTGTATTGCCATATCTTCATCAATTTCATAACTCTCTCACAGCCGGACACCAAATACAACGTTTTATTGTAGTCTTCAATCTTCTAGTTTTTCTTTCTTTGATAGCTATTTGTCCCAATCGGATCCAAGATGAATTTCGACAACCTTACTGAAGAACAGAAGCAGCAGCTCTACTTCCAGCATTTACAAGCCCAACAGGCCCAAGCTCAAGCTCATCAACAGCAGCAAGCTCAACAACAACAATTATATGATCAGAGCAACGATTTAAATAGATTTCAAAATCAAGGTCAACAACAATTTCAATATGAGGATGACAGTTACATGGAAGAAGACAATACTCAGATATTGGAACAGCCGCCATCTTCAACAGTCCACGACAATAGATCGCCCATTCGTAGTCGCCAGAATCTTTCTCAGCCGGAGCAGTTTAGTAACGCTTCTCCGCGCTTTTCCAACAACGCGTTCAACGATGAAAGTTTAATGTACAATAGCAACGAAAATAAGCATTTCAACAGCATCACCAGAGACGAAAACCTGAAGAAGACCAATAATGACAGCAGCAAGTTCACCTCGATCGACTCGTTGAGCTTTAAGCCTCCCACTGCATTCACCCAGTTGAACAACAACAGTAGCACGAATCTCTCTGAGATCAGCAACTCTAACAACTCGTTGGCGAATTCGTTGTTATCGAACCATAGCACTGCCAATGTGTTGAACGCTCAAAACTGTCAGAGTAACGGGGCTGTTAACGGTGAAGCATCTCCGATAAATGTTCAGCAGCAACATGCTCAACAGAATATTCAGCAACAAAATAATCAACAAGTTCAACAGCAAAACTTCCAGCAACTGAGTCACATTCAACAGCAAGAGCAAAAACAACAGCAACAGGTTCAACAGCAACATCAGCTTCTTGCCCCACATGCCTCTGTACTCCAGAGGGAAACGCAAGAAGTGGCATTAAAATCAAACTACGTTTACTTCACGAGACAGCCCAACTTGCTCAACAAGAACACCAACGACAAGGCAGCAGCTATTAAGTTGAAATTGGAAAACTACTACACAATGGCTGTTAGCCATGCCATAGAAAGAAATCAAAGAAGATTAGATTTGGAACATAAGCTCTTGACAGAAGAGTCCGGTTCCAGTGAAGAACGAAAGAATAGACAATTACAGAACTTGGGTAAGAAAGAATCACAGTTCTTGAGATTGAGAAGAACAAAGCTTTCCTTAGAAGATTTCACTACCGTCAAGGTCATTGGTAAAGGTGCCTTCGGGGAAGTCAGGTTGGTGCAAAAGAAAGATACTGGTAAGATTTACGCTATGAAGACATTGCTAAAGTCTGAAATGTACAAGAAGGACCAGTTGGCTCACGTGAAGGCAGAAAGAGATGTCTTAGCAGGCAGTGATTCGCCTTGGGTTGTTTCATTATATTACTCTTTTCAGGATACACAGTACTTGTACTTAATTATGGAGTTTTTACCCGGGGGAGATCTTATGACGATGTTGATCAGATGGCAGATTTTCACGGAGGATATCACCAGATTCTACATGGCTGAGTGTGTTTTGGCCATTGAGGCTATTCACAAGCTTGGCTTTATCCATCGTGATATCAAACCCGATAACATTTTGATTGACATCAGAGGCCACATTAAGTTATCAGATTTCGGACTATCGACTGGTTTTCATAAGACTCACGACTCCAACTACTACAAGAAATTGTTAGAGAAAGAGGTCCCTTCGAACCATTTGCAACCGAGCCAGTTGACCAATGGTCGTAATTCGATGATGGTGGATGCCATTCATTTGACAATGTCCAACAGACAGCAGATGCAGACCTGGAGAAAGTCACGTAGACTTATGGCTTACTCCACTGTGGGTACCCCTGACTATATTGCACCAGAGATCTTCATTCATCAAGGTTATGGTCAGGAATGCGATTGGTGGTCTTTGGGAGCGATCATGTTTGAATGTTTAATCGGTTGGCCGCCTTTCTGCAGTGAGACACCACACGAGACGTATCGTAAGATTTTGAACTGGCAAGAGACATTACAAATTCCTGAGGATATTCATTTATCTCCAGAGAGTGAGGACTTGATCCGGAAGTTGTTGACAAGCTCGGAGAACCGATTAGGTAGATATGGAGGAGCAGAAGAAATCAAGCGTCATCCATTCTTCAGAGGTGTAGACTGGGAAACCATCAGAAAAGTTGACGCACCGTTTATTCCTAAATTGAGATCGATTACCGATACTCGATTCTTCCCTACAGATGAATTAGAAAATGTTCCAGAGTCTCCAGCTTTGAGCAAGGCTATGGAGCAGAGAGAACAGGACATGAAAAACGGCAAGAAGAATGTTAAAGAAGACTTGCCGTTTATCGGATACACCTATTCGAGATTTGATTATTTAACGAGAAAGAACGCCTTGTGATAGTTGAGTGGAGAATATATACAGAGAAGACATTAGATGTTGTAGATGGTGAGATAGTCGTAGATATAGATGATTATTGGAGAGTGCCACAGCAACTATTATGGTAGATTAAATGTGGATACACAGCATATTTGCAGAAATAATAGCCAGTATATTATGGTAGACTATATAGTAGATAGACATTATATTACTCTAGGATCTATGGCAGAGTTTGGGCAGACGATTCTATGAGGCTGCCGTGCCAAATGGCTGAAATCTTCACACACTTCGGAACCAACTGAAGAATTACATTTGCTTCCCAGTTATCGTGGTGCTACTTAATGGTGAGAGTCACAAGAGAAAAGACCTCAATGTAGCCTAGTCCTTTGGGAAACCGTTACACGACTAATGCGGGTATATTTTTGTATCGGCAACAGACGATTAATCCAGAATCCCATTGTGCACCAACCCGCAAAGTTATATAGGTGAGAAAATCAGACAATAAACGGAAGCATATGACAGACGAGAAACTGGCGAGACCCGGTAGAGAAAATTACACGATTCTGTTTCGAATGTTTAGGAATTGCAATTCGAACAGATCGTCCGAAATTTGTTATTCGTGAGATTTTGAAGAATTTCAGTCCAGTCGATTTTCAAATGTTCCGTGCCATCGACCGCAACGAATTTCAAGACAGCAACACCAATTTGTAAAAATAGCCCTACGAACGTCTACAAGAATAGATTACAGACTATTTTAAGAAAGAAGAGGCTGTAATCGTCTTTAAAATAAACTATATTTAAGTATCTCCGAATTAGTTGGCTGTCGAAGGGATCGGGCGATGATAAGTTCGGTATTGTGTCTCGATTGGTATGTGGCTGTCGTCGGAAGTCTCTCCCAATATGGTTTATCGAGCAAAGCCTGGATGGGGCCATTATTGCGTTAGTTATCTTGCAATAGTAGCAAGAGCAAGAAGATTTCAATGAACGAAAATATACTTAGTTCTGGTGGTATAACCGGATTTAGCTTAGTTAGGACATTTTCTTATTTTGTAACTTTGTAATTTTGTAGGCAAAATATTAATAATCAGAGAAGATAATGCTTTGCCATAATTACTGCGTAGATTTAGTCGGAAGCGAGGTGTGACTTCGGCGGGAACTGTGGACTTTGGCTATGGACTCTGGTTCAGGCCTCGAATCTGTTCTCCTTGGATCGTCCGACTTTTTGTCCCATATCCCCTGCTAAGGACTTCCAGAAGGAGATTGGTGGGTAGGAGCTGAGGTATTTTGGGGGGTAGAAAATGACACATTTTCTGCGAGACCCTCCTAAGAAGTCGTGCCGGATATACCCGGAATTAAGCCTGAAAGCACTTACGGTCTGCATATGTCTGGCTAACGGCCCATCCTATTTCGAACATGCCGATGGTTCCGGTCACGTGCAGAGCTTTCACGACAGCAGGCAATAAAGTCATGGCGGTCGGCGATAACGAAATCATAACAAAGCTATTTTTATTACTTTTTTGAAACGGGCAAATATAGATGGTGGCCAAGGCACAGCAGTCCTTGAGTTGGGGCACTTTGCCTCCAGAGCGTTGGGCGACTTCCGAGGATTCACGAACCATCGTACATTGCTGCTAGGTGGGCTCGATCGAGTAGACATGCTGCATTCGAGATCGTGTGCAGGACGTCACAACGTATCACCGGTCGGAACCTTGTTCATCCGACCTTTACTCATCATGGCAATAATAAGCAAAGCAATTGTAGCCCACATTGTGAGGCTATTGTTGTGGTCGGAACTTGGCGTAGGCTGCGGCGTAGAAATGGCTCGTTGGTGCGTTTGCGTGGGAATAATTTTAGTACCGCCATTTTTACTCGATTTATTAATTGACTGCATTTGTGCATTTTTGCAAGTATATATATTGGTCCCATCCCTCCACGGTTGCAGACCCCACAACGGCTTGTCACCATCCAAGTAGTAATCAGTTGTGTTGCATCGTATCTGGCATAGTCCCGTCTTCCTTCTCCACTGTCATTGAGTCGCTGCTGTCCACATCCCGCTGCTGTGTCTCTCTTCTGAAGGTTCCTAATCGAAATCGTTTGTGGCACTAAGTTTTTATATTTACCTACCGAGCAAAATTTATTCTCGCAGAACCGAAGCAGTTATAAATCATCCAATAGTTTTTTTTTGGATATATTTAATCAATTGCTCAGCTACTATCACCACAGTGGCCTCCAGTTGTGTATCGTTCTGTGTATACAATTCTCGTCCACCCAGCCTAGTGTAGTTTTGCCGCTAGTGTTCTTTATTGGGCTCACTAATCCCCAGTCTTTGTAACCTATCGTCTCATCACTCATCAACTCGACCACTATGCGGATTTCCAACGGCCCCATAATAATAGCATCACTTCTAGCTGTTGCTGTTGCGGACATGGCTGAACACGCCGAACCTCATCTCCCAGCGTCGTCCGTGGCCCCCTCTGACAGGGTGACTTCAGGTAATCAGCATCACGAGATAGAGGAATCTCCGGTTCCTCACGTACTGCATCATGTGCATGGGATGCCTATTCTCCAGACCGAACTCTTGCCTATAGAAAGGAAGTACTGGGAACAGTACAACACCACCACGTACTTCAATGTTGAGTCTAATCATAGAGGTGCCTTGTATGGCCATATCATACTCGGTCTTTTGACAATCATTTTTGTCTACCCTGTTGCGATAGTGTTCAACAACTTGAACAAAACTTCGTGGTATTTGTCTACGTTGGTAGTGCACACGACACTAGTACTAGTTAGTCTTATGTGTTTCTCGGTATTCATCAAGTCGATCCCAGATTTGTACCCTGGCAACGCCTACAACAAGATGTCGTGGATCTTATTGTTTTCGACAATGGCGCAGTTGGTGGCAGCGTTTGTCAATTTTGGCTACAAGTACATCAACCACGACAAGGCAGAAAGAGACCCAGGTCACGAGTACTTCGGTCTTACCGGCACTGACGAGGACTTTGAAGACCAGAACAGCTGTGACTCACCTGCTATCACTCTCTACGACTTGTCGAGACTGGGAACGACGTCGAATTCACTAGACTTGAATTCTGGCCATGCCAATGGACACCTAAAGACGTCGTCCAACTCGATGTTGCCTCCTGCTGTGAAAAACGGACCTAAAAGTCCCATTTTTAAGGTGTTTGACTGGCCTGTTTTCCACCACATAAACAAGACCTTATATACTGTTTCCACGTACGCGTTCAACTTCTTAAACTGGGGCCATTTCTTTTACTTTTTGATCTATGTGCCCACCGGAGTTGCAACTTTCTTGTTATACGGGCAAGGATCGAATGTGTTCAATTTGCTTGCGCACTTTATCAAAGGTGGTGTATTTTTTTCATTTGGTATCTTGACTCTAGCTAGATACAGCGGAGCTTTCTCGAAAAAGGGCTGGGCCTGGAACCATAAGTACGTAACCGATCTCTCATCGAGATGGAATAGAATTCAGTCCAACGGCTTAGTTACCATGGAATGTTTGGAATCGGCGCTTATCTTGTTCTACGGCTGTACCAATATCTTTTTGGAACATTTGGCAAATGCAGGAAAGCCGTACTCCTCCAAAGACTTGCAGCATGCTTCTATTGCCTTTATCTATATAGGCTGCGGCTTGTGCGGAGTCATCACCGAGTCGAAATTGGCTACGTGGAGATACGAGAAAGCCATGGACAATTACGATTTGGCTGTAAAAAATTCCAAGGCTGGCAAAATCGTAAAAGCTTCGCCCGGCTTCTCGCCAAACCCCTTCCCATTAGTTACTATTTTCTGGACAGGAATACTCATGTCCAAACACGAACAGGCTAGTGCTTTATCAACCGAGATCCACATCCAATGGGGCAATATGTTTATTTTGGGGTGTGCATTCAGATTGCTTACATACATCTTGGTGTTGCTTCTCCCCGCCAATACCAAGGCGTTGTTGCGTCCACAGAGACCAATTACTGAGTTAATAGTCAGTTTCAGTTTGTTGTGCGGTGGGGTAATCTTTATGGAGTCCACCGATCCTGTAGTACTCAGTTTTGAGTACCATGGTTTGAGTCCAATGTTTAGTTTGAACGTGACCTTGGGTTTTGTCACTTTGTTTATGGCTTGGGAAATGACCGTCTTTACTCTTAAAGACTGGTTGTCCAAGAAATCCAAGAGAAGCTACAAACAGGAGTTCTAGAGACCTCAACCAACATAAATTACCATGGAAAAGTATTCGCTATATTATCTCATCCATCTAGATTAAGTGATCGTCCATGACTAAATCTAAATTAAAGGAGCGACCATCGCTAATTAGAGAAATATTGATCTGGTTTGAACGGATCAGGCAAGAAGTGTACAATGTGCCGAAGCCTCTTCGCTTCTATTTCGAATATACGAAGGACGCAAATTGCGGGGCTCAAAATCACACCAGAGAAGCTGATCATCGATGATAACCAATATTCGACTTGTATTCATGCACGATTGTGGATGTAGATTAGATGGAAGAAAAGTCCTTTTGTGAAATTAAAGATTGCTATTTCATGCTAGATTTGCACGAAGTTGGGACAAAAGAAAAGTCAAGAGCAGTTGCACTAATTAATTCTTTTTTTTTGATCGAATGTTTTGTTTTCATCCCAGACTCGAAGTTCATGTTGCTGCTAAGTTTACCTTGTATTTTTGTTTTATCCCTTGTTATATATAGCGAGATCTAATAACTAATTAATGAATGATATTTATGTATATATTAATAGCAATCGTTAGGTCGGATGGAAACGGCCATTGTAGCATACAACCACTGCGAACTAATAATAGGACAACAGCCGAATCAGTCTACAATTTGCACAGGTTCGAGGATTGGGATGTCGTCGGCTCGAGAACAAGCAGAACACCGATTCTACGGAGGCACGACCTTTGACTGTGATTACGGGCCGTGGAGCACGGTGGTGTGTTGAGCTTTACGGGGTGTAAGCATTGGCAATACGGAGAGGCTGACCAGGCAGGGTGAAAAATTAATGAAAAATTGAGAACAAAAAGGAATTGGGCCAGGAAATATTCGGGGAGAGGCCTTAAGAAATATTAAAGCAATTTCGAGCTTAATGGCAATATCCACGGCAGCAGATTACTGAGCTGCAGCAGCAAGCACCAAAGAGTATGCAAGCTGTGTGTAATTTCAAGTCCAAATCGGGATAAGCACAAAAGCGGCAAGCTGCGATGAGCCAACTGAAAGTCTCTTTATGGAGCCATCAGGGGGGTACACTGGAGCGAGACACGGCATATCCAGTGGTTGTCGTGGCCACCAGCATGTAAAGCATGATGTACGAACTATTTACATATTGGGACTAGAGCGAAATAGACACAGATGGGGCTGTTCAAGTGATTCTTTCATGCGTGTAGGTCTACAGCGGAATTGTTGGAATTGGAATTGAGGATTCCAAATCGATAGCTAGATAGAGAGAAATAATAGGAAGACCAGAACAAGAGAAAAATACGAAGCCCCGGATGCAATTGAAGATATAAGTGTGGACCTTTGTGAACAAACTCGGAATCCTAGCGAATCCCGATCGTACCACCACTAGCGAAGCCAAATCACGGCTTACCAACGAAGATAATATCTGGAATTTTTTCCCCAATCTCAGCCATTACGGAGTGCTACTGAAAAATCCACTGGGATGTACCTGACTCTGTGTGTAGGTCTGCGTTCTCCATAGTAATTTCAGGATGCTACACCCCCTAGCCTTGGGCATTAGTTTCACAAGGGCATAACAGCACTGGAAGATGGAACGGGTCGTCTGGAGGGGCACCTTGTGACAACGGCGACACCCCCTGGCCAACCAGCTGGTTTTCAGATGGTTTATAAACAAGGCAAAGGCCAGAATGCTGGACACCAAACAGCGCAACAGGTTGACCAAATTCTTCGCTCGTCGTATTTATTGCTAGAGCCTTTACCCCATCGGCATCGTGAAATTTCACAGTTACGAATACGCAAGGCAATCCAGAGCACACAGAGATAGCGAGCCTCGTGTTCCATACGATACGAACAAGGCCAGACCAACCACACTTGTTGCACTAGCCTGGCGCCGACGTCCATGACAGTCCCATGGTGCCACCATCTGCCCCTCCACTCATCCATATCCATAGACTCCACGAGCCATTCTGGTGCTACGGCAGATCTCGCTACCGCTAACGTCCATTGCTCGTCGCACGGTGTAGTACAGCACAGCTCGCAAAACAAATTGACCTTTTTTTAGCCCTCCCTAACCCTCGCTACAAACCCGGCGCATGGCACTCTAAAGGGGGAAAAAGTGTATATATACTGAGCCATGCCCTACTTCATCTCTGTGGCCATCAGGGCCGTTTTTGCACGAGACGATCCTCCTTCCAACTCAACAACATCGCCGTCAGCTTCTTCAGACCCTACGCCAATACCGTCTGGTTCTCAATCTGCTCTGGAATCGTCACTCAGCCCAAACCTAGACTCGGTCGAGAATTTACAATCGTCGATCCTGGACTCTGTCACTAATTTTTCCCACTCCCCCTCGCTGACCACCCTCGTACCACCTGCCGTCCTGTCTGACACCGCCGTATCCTCTCAGCTTGTCTCAAGTTCAGAGCCCTCAAGCTCAACACCACTCTCTTCTTCCGACACCATATCTTCATTCGCTTCATCAAGTCTGCCCGACTCCTCTGTCTCCGTAAACCCCCTGTCCGAGCCCGAATCTTCCATGGATCTCTTTTCTCCCACTATCACCGATCTTTTCAGCTCGCTGGGGACTCCATCGGCTTCGTCCTCGTCGACAGAAGTAAGCTCCTTAGTGCTGAGTTCTAGAGAGGAGTCTTCCTCCGCAGAGTCATTGTCTACAGAGTCTTCCTCAAGCATCGAGCCCTCCTCATCATCAGCTTCATCTACAGAGACTTCGTCCTCTGAAACTTCATCTTCAGAAAGGTCTTCATCCAAAGTCTCCTCTACGGAAAGTTCTTCTACGGAGGGTTCCTCTTCCGAATCGTCGTCCACAGAAATAAGCTCATCTTCATCTTCTGAACTGAGCTCGACTCAGGAGTCTTCCACAGAAGTTTCATCTTCGTCCTCCTTTTCAAGCCCGGAGTCACTGTCACTGTCTGAGCCTTCCTCATCTTCATCTTCTAGTTCTGAATTTTCAAGCTCTTCAATTCAGTCTTCCGAGACTTCATTTTTTTCCTCCTCAGAAACATCCTCAGAATTCTCATCGTCATCATCTGCCAGTCCTTCCTTCACAAGTGAAATTTCAACAGAAACAGAGACGACTTCATCTTCCTCGTCACCGCCATCGTCATCTTTGTTGTCGTCTTCTTCGTCATCCTTATCTTCGTCAACTTCCACAAGTCCTACAACAACCGCAATGCCAAAAACCACCTCCTACTCATTATCATCGTACACTTCTATCATAACCAACCCCGATACTACTATCACTACTGTCATCACTGTGCCCACATCTGCTAGTGCTGCAGTAGACGATGGAAACGACAATAGCGACCGAAACTCAAAGTTGATAGGAGGACTTGTAGGCTCCATTGGAGGGACCATAGTTATAGGTGCGCTTGTAGTCTTGTTCCTCTTCCTTAAAAAGAGAAAGCGTAGCAACTTGGCCAACCAGTCTCCTGACTTCAACGATAGCCACCCAAGCAATGCCCATAACCAAGATGGTGACGATATCTTGGATAGATCACATGACGACGACGGAATGAAGTATAACAAGTTTGGCTTTGCCAAGTTGTTTGGTTCGAAGTCAGGCTCTAAGGCTGCTAGCAGTAACAATTTGCTTAACTTGGGCTCAGGCTTAGCGGGCTATAAAGGCATTCAGGATTTGGAAAGACAGAGCGATTTCGGCACCAACAGTTCAGGGGGCTATGGCGGCGCTATTGGTGCTGGAGCTGTGGCAGGATCTGCTTCTGTGGACACTGGTGACGATTTTGTATATAGAGGTGTCACCAACTCCAACAATCTCGACTCTGTATTCCGTAGTAGTGAAACCAGCAGAGGCACTTCCAGCTTTATGGGCAAGAGTGCTACTGGAAGTACAACTAATTCATCTACCTTTGGTGGCAGAACTCGTTTGAACTCGTTTGCACATCCATTGGCTTCGCCAGAACAGTTCAATTTTAACGAACACCACGAGTACACTGGACTAGCCTACGGTGAACCTGGAAGTGATGATTATCTGCCCGCAAAAGATCAGGGAAGTTCTGACTACGACAACGACACAGACTCGGAGTTCAACCCCTCTGACTACGACGATGTTGGGCTTCCGGGTGCTGGCACCATCATTGAACCAGATCGTGGCCAGATATTCGGCAATCAGGATCATGGGAGCAATAATTCCCAGTCTCGATTTGCTGAAGATATCACATAACTTGCCACTTACAATTATAGCTTAAATTATAACTTATAAAATTATAAGTTATATTCAAATTAGGTTATTTATTGTAAGATTACTATGATATCAAAGCAGTTTGCCTTTGGTACCAAATGCATCATTGTCTTTCCTCTTGTCTAGGTCTGGTGATCTAGAGACATTAGTGAAAGGAGCACCTAATAAAAATTCGTAACAGCCCACCATAGCTTGGCATGCTCCATTCAACTGACGTTTTTCATTCATGGGATTGCAACAAATATTTGTTGTAAAATTTTTTTGTTCGGGAAATATATATTTTTTTTGCACCTAAACCTAATTGTAGGATCTTAATCGTACCTCGCCAGATGTGAATTGCTGCGAAATGTGAAAAATTACGAATTTGACGAGATCTTTATCTCATCACCTGACGAATCAGCCTGTTATCTGCACGTGATAAAGTAGCATAGCTTGATATTGCATCTATCCAAAATACCCTTAATAAACGGTCATATTATACATTATTGATATGTCTATTTCTTCTGTTTTATTTACAAACACTTGCTTGAATTTAGTTTCATTCTGTGAAAATTCGTGGACTGTTTTGAATTACTCATAAGCTTTTGGGATAATAGAATCTACTACCTTCAAGTAAAATGTTTCGTATGGCAGGAAAGAAATCTTAAAAGTTTCGACAAAGTGAAATGGATCCAATTTTAATGAATGCATACCAAAATTGACCCCTAGACTAATAATTAGGATTTTGCCTGTGTTTTTGTTGACTGTAGATAGTTAACTTATTCAGGAAATACTAATTAACTTTTGTATTATGTTTGAAGATTATGGCAAAATATCTAAAAACACGTATATACAGTACTAGGTTTTGCAATATATGGCCAGTTTCTATGCACTTGAACCTTACTCTTATTTCATGTGGAAAAGAAACAGCCAGTAAAAGTTGTTTGTGAAACAAATGGTCTTTTCTGTAAGATACATCTATTGTCAATACCTCACAAATTCCCCACATTCCGTTTCCTCAGATAGTGACAGCCTACCTTTTCTCAGTAAAATTCCGATCCTGTATAAACTCAGTCAGACCAGCATTGCGCTATCAGAAAATTATTAATGGTGAAGATCCCAGCCAATATTTCAATTGACAGGTAGGTCAATTTTATAATTTATATCATTTTTATTAGTTTTTCAATTCTTGTTATTCTCATGTTTTCTTAAATTCGAGCAGACTTAC
The DNA here is from genome assembly GCA_030564745.1 of Scheffersomyces segobiensis. Classification (NCBI taxonomy): domain Eukaryota; kingdom Fungi; phylum Ascomycota; class Pichiomycetes; order Serinales; family Debaryomycetaceae; genus Scheffersomyces; species Scheffersomyces segobiensis. The sequence goes on from JAKTZB010000004.1 coordinate 395,920, forward strand.
AATGAACAGACTCATCATGAGAAGACGACTAATATTGCTATTTTGTTTGTTTTTCATCTCGCGAGCCGAGCCACTTCTGGGTTCTGTGTTCTCAGCACCTGACTCTGTATCCAGCACAGCATCTACCAGCATTAGCATTATAAGCCCTGGAAGTATATCAGACGAATTATCACCCGTTAATGCCATCTTGAGATCATCGTGGGAGTTGGACAGCAATGTATCGGTGTCTACCATAGCATCATCAAATACAATCGACGGCACATTGCTGAACCAACCTATCACAAAATCTGAAAAGATTGAGTTTCCAGATACACCAAAAAGCACCAAGTCCAGTCTCACAGAAGCCGAAAGCATTACTTCAATCCAAACAAATGTAATTGTAGAACCTTTGACTTTTGATTCATTTAACTCAAGCGAACAAACCATACCAGTTCAAGTAGAATCGAATTACAATGAGCAAAGCATCACAACGACAGAAGAAGCAATTGATTCTGATTCCGGGAGTGAAACAGAAATAGCATTAGGATCATCAATTAGTCTGGATGCCTTTGGTATAGACGTTTTACCTATTGAAGCTCTTGAAAACCGTAACACTACCTACAATTCGGAAGTTCTTTCAACAAATGACTCTAACTCTTCGGTAATTGAAGAATGCCACTTCATGTCGTTTGAAGAGTGGAAGAAACAGAAGAAAGAGGCAGATGTAGTACAATTGGAATTACAACAGAGTGCCAATACTTCGAAAAATACTACCAAGCATAAGTTCAAGAATAAGAACTCGACTTCAAAAGAGCTTTCTATACGTGGAATTGAAAGTACAAATTCCTCAAATATCGAAGCAGTAGAACATGTCATAACCCGCGAAGAAGGGAGAGTGTACAAGGATAGATTTAACTATGCCTCGTCCAGCTGTGGTGCAAATATCATAAAGACAAACTCAGAAGCTAAAGGTGCTTCGGCTATCTTGGCTGAAAATAAGGATTCGTACTTATTGAACAGATGTTCTGCAAGTAACAGATTTGTAGTTATTGAGCTTTGTCAGGAGATTCTAGTAGACTCTGTTTTAGTGGGAAATTTTGAATTCTTCAGTTCCATGTTCAAAGAAGTAAGAGTTTCTGTAAGTGACAAATTTCCAACCACCAATTGGCGAGTTTTGGGTGAGTTCGAAGCTGAAAATGTGAGAGATATTCAAACATTCAAGATTCAAAATCCGTTGATTTGGGCAAGATACTTCAAGTTGGAAGTCTTGAGTCATTATGGGGACGAGTTTTATTGCCCGATTACTTTGGTAAGAGTTCACGGAAAGACGATGATGGAGGAAGTTAAGGAAAACGAGGAAATTGAGATCCAGAACGAAGATGAAGAAATATTAATTGATACAACAACTTTCAACCAATTCGATAATGATACCCTTGACGAATGTAGAGTGATCATGCCCCATTTGGGTTTAAATGAGTTTCTCCTGGACTTTATCAGTACTGTTCCAGAGTATTGTGACATAAAGAACAGTGGACAAGAACAAGTTCATACTACCGAAGCTCAAACGTCTACTCAAGAATCTGTGTACAGAACTATTATGAACCGTTTATCATTGCTTGAATCTAATGCTACACTATCACTCTTATACATCGAGGAACAAAGCAAATTGCTATCAACTGCATTTACCAACTTGGAAAGAAGACAAAGTAAGAATTTCGAGTCGTTGATCGACTCCGTCAATTCTACACTCATCAACCAACTTATAAATTTCAAGGAGTCATACTTGCTAATGCACAGCGAGTACGCAAAATTGTTTAAACTCCAGGAATTGAATCATCAAGATTTGCTAAGTAATTCGAAACAGAAACTTGGAAGTCTTGGAAACGAACTTACATTGCAAAAGCGTGTAACTGTTTTCAATAGCATTATTATCCTCTGTCTTCTTGTGTATGTCATTTTGACAAGAGATACCTATATTAGTGAAGACCTGGACGGAGACTCAAGAAGAACCTTAGCTGGAATTATTGCTGGTAGAACTCGCAAAAACAAAAGGTCCTATGTAGTAGGATTTACTAAGAAGTCAAAGTCCAAGAATAAAGGGAGACTGTGAGATCGATCACACTTTATAATTATTAAAATTTATTGTATTTACAGATATATCTATATACAAGGTGACTAAGAATGTTCTAGTAATGTACACATAGAATCGAAGTAACTAACTTCAGTTCTAAGAAACGTTATGCTAACGTTGTATTTACAAGTTCAACGTTTAGTAATCGTTGAATCCTCTATCATTTCTTCTGTATCCCTTACCGGAACTTCTGTCAGGCTTAGAGTCATTTCTTCTGTATCCTTCACCGGAACTCTTATCAGATTTATAATCATTAAATCTGGTTTTGGAGTAATCAGAACCACTAGAGCCCCTGTAACCTGGCTTTCTGGACTTGTATCCAGAGCTATTGTTATCGTTGAATCTTGGGGCATAGCTGCTTCTTCCAGCACCAAAGAAATCTCTCTTGCTCTTACGGCTTCCGCCCCCACCTCTGTGCAAACCTCCGGGAACATTGAAGTACTTGTCGCTGAGCGTATAATCCAATCTCAAGATTTCGGTAGCATACTTGTAGGAAATTTGCATAGTGGCATCTGGTTGCGAGAGGATTGTACGGTAGAGCTCCATGATATCCGCAATAGCTCTGTGCGAATCGAATCTGTGCTTTTGGGCAACCTGAGTCTGGAACGAAAGATAAGTCGAGATGAACAGTTCGATCTCTTCTTCGTTAATACGAACTAAGTCAAGAATTTCTTCATGAGGCTTTTCAACGTCATCAGCTTCTATGACTTCTTCAAAGTTGACACCTCTTTCCTTTTTTAAGATTGTACTGTATTTCATCTCGTTCTTTGTGAGGAAAAGAATTGCCTTACCTTCCTTACCAGCCCTAGCAGTTCTTCCTACTTTATGAATATAATCAGCCACTGAGACACTTGGAGTAAGTTGAATCACGTGTGTTACATCATTGAAGTCCAAACCTCTGGCAGCAACATCAGTACATACCATGATACCGCTTTGCATTCTGCGGAACTGGCCAACTACTTTATCTCTAGCCGATTGCGTTCTCTTACCGTGCAATCTGACAAAAGACAGAGGTCTGGCATCAAACACTCCATTATCAACACCACGAACCAACGACTGGTAGAACCACTCGGTACTGGCTACTGTGGGCAAGAAAACCATACATTTGAATGGAACCTTGTGTTGCAAATGGTTGGCAATATAAGAGAAGGAAGTTTTAAATACGTCAATAGAGTCTTTACAAGTAATCAATGACTGGTGGATATTTTCGTGCGCTTCTGGTTCGTGTTCGCTGACACAGTTGATGTACTTGTAGGTTTCAGAAATGTGTTGACGAGCAAAGCTATCTACATCAGCATCAATAGTGGCAGAAAACAAGATCGACTTGAAACCTTCTGTGGCAGTTTGTACAAGAATTTCATCAATATCTCCCAAAGTCTGCTCGAATCCAACATCCAAAAGTCTGTCTGCTTCATCGTACACTCTGTACTTCAAGTTCTGGAACACAGCAGCTTTCTTTGGGTTGGATAATTGGTCCAACAATCTACCGGGAGTAGCCACAACAATACTAGGAGGGTCTCTGACATTGATACTGGTTCTCTTACCACCAGTGAGAACAAGAATATCAGCATTTTGTTGCAAACTTCTGGGAAGCTTACTAATAACCTTCTTGTATTCTGTTTCTATCTGGAGAGCCAAGTCTCTGGTAGGAGCAATAACCAAAGTAGAGACTCCCTTTCTACGTCTATCATAGACTTCAAGCGAGGTCTGAAGGGTCGGGACCACAAATGCCAAAGTCTTACCGGTACCTGTTTTTGCTCTGACGACTATACCGTCTTCCTCTAAGATAGGAATCAAGGATTTCTGCTGGACAGGAGTCAAATTCAAGAACTTGGCTGCTTTCAAAGCCAGTATAATAGATTTATCAAATTTTCCACTGCTTGCAAGTTCATCTACACCAAAAGAAGCAGCTTCAATTGTTTGTGGAGCATGTTCTGTGTTAGTTTCCAAAATGCTAGTAGCTATTGGCTGGGAATTGGAAATCTGGTTCCAGCGAAGGGCAGAAGCGTGTACGCTTCTTCCAATAGGAAAGGCAACGGCCAATGATCTCGCTGGACGTATCCGGAGCACAGATCTGAGAGAATTCATGCGATGGGGAGGGGATTGTAGGAGAAGATAGTAAGTTGAAATAAATGTCTGAAAACTTTTCCATATTTTATCAGGTATTATGCGATGTCTTATCAGGTGTGCAGAGTCACGTTGGAGATATTTGATATGCGAGAGAAGAATGGTGGAGCAGCACCGAGTAAATAGAGAGAAAATAGCGAGAGAATAGCGAGAACCATTCTAAAAAAGACAAGAGCGAGGAATAATGAAAAAGACCTGTGTTACTCTAGTTGAGAGTGTAAACGGTAGCATACAATCTCTAAAGCTTTTCTAACATTATTTGTCACAATCGACTTTGAGAAGTCTTCAGTTGTTAGTCTTAGAGTAAAACTTAGGAGAGATTTGCGAGAACAAAGAAAATAGCTGAGTGATTAACCGCACTATTTTTGTAACTGGATCACAAAATTACTCAGTTAGGAACATAAGTTTACTGCCCAATGTTCCTGAGATATCTGGAGAGCACGATTTTTTGGCATTGAAACTCTTCTATTTCAGTGGTAATTTATCTATTACTAAATAAAACAATTGTTCTATCATTGTATAATCATTATATAACCGAAAAACCAAACATTTACTCATTTTGTAATCATATAACAGTACATAGTTACAATGAGTCAACATGCCCCATCCAGCTCGACTGGATTCTTCTCAAAAATCAGAGAGAACTATAATGCCAAATTCGCCAATCTCTCTTTGGCCGGCTACACAGAAAAAGACGGTGACTCTAAAGAGGACACTCTTATCCACAATGCCTTCGTGAAATACTTCGATTCCAAGCACCAACCTTATCCAGAATGGTTGGGTGTGACAGTTCTTCCAGCCAGAAGTGCCAACAGAAAGTCCAATAGCTTCAGCAACAACCTGAGCTACTCAGGCCAAAGCAGCAACAGCTTTAACAACAACCGCACAAATAGCAATAATTTCAACGATAATAATGGCCATAATGAATTACAACCAGTGTACAACAACAGCAGTTACAGCCAACAATTTCAACAGAAAAATTCTTATCATCTGCCCCAGCATCTGTACGACGGTACCAACAATTCAGTTCATTCAAACTCTCCAGAGCAACAGGGTGGCCGTCCCAGACCATACCAGCCCAGATCTTCTAGCAAATTACAGGACATGTACAATAAATCAAGACAGCAGTCACTCCCAGGCTCAGGCTATAATACTTTGCCAGTGCAGCCCGGAAGAAGTAACAGTTATTCGTCTAACTCTACTTCTGGTTCCAGATTAAGAGAGAAAATGTTAAACACTTCACCAAGTCAATCAGACTCTGTTGACACCAATAACAGCACAAATTCCCACACTTCCAGGGCTACGTGGGGTAAAAGACAATTTTGATACTGAAGACAGATATCATTAGAAGGTAATAAGATAGTGAAATCGAGAAGGCATTATGATAATGCTGATAGTGATCATTAATTCACCATCCATCAAAGTTAGGTGTAGACGTCTATACTAAATTGTCAGAATGTTTCAATTACGACGATTTTCCAATAAATACTTCAATAAATATCCATTATTCCATTTGATTCTATGTACTATTCTATACCATTTGTAGTCTTAAAATGTCCCTCCCAGAAATCACGGCCCCGTATAAACCACTTGGGCAATTTATTATCTGCTGGCAACTTCAACTTAACAACACTGACATTTTCAAATGTAGTGGGATACTTATTTAGATTCTTGTAGTACTTATAGTCGTACTTGTATCTGAGGGCTTCGATCTCTATATTACTCATGAACTTAGGTAACATGTCTTTATCTTTACCTCTTTTTATTATAGGTACAGCACTATCAAATGAGGCCCTCTGTGCATGAATAGGTCTTGGTGATTGTTGGTTGCGGAATTTGTTGTTACTGGCTCTCATGAATTTGGAGTCTACAGAAGATCTTCTTCGTTCAAGATTCATTCTGGCAGCAGTCAAATAAATTTCGTTACTGTTAAAACTACCATGTCTGCTAGTTCTTCCCAATTTGGGAGAAGTACCAGGAGTGCTATCATTGTCAGAGTCAATGTCTCTGTTATCTTCTTGTTTCCGTTGCTCGACAAGCTTTAACAAATTTGCTGGAATCTGAGGTGACGCAGAAAGTAAATCGTCGTCCATATCGTCATCATCAATGCTGTTTACATCGTCTTCGTCCCATATTTCTTCGTTTATACCATTTATAGAACTGGAACGAGACGTGCTTTTCAGGAACTCTGGGTGTTTGAAAAGGCTTTCTGACAACTTAAAATCAGCATTGGGAATATCTTCGTTTTCCTGTTGCTGCTGCTGTTGCTGTTGTTCTTCTTCCTGTTGCTGTTGAATATACTGCTGTTGCTGTTTCACCTGCTGATTGAGATGGTCAATCTCGTAGGGAATCAACTCCGTCTGGATCAACTCCAAGAACGTCTCTGCAAAGTAATTGTTCTTCGAGGAACTCCCGGAATAAATTCGGTACTCATTCAAAATCGAAAGGAAGTTCCATTTCTGAATCTTTCTTAGTATTCCGATTAACGTAGCTGTTGAGTCCACTAGAAGTATATTGTGCTTGTGTTTGTTCAATAAGAGCTCAAATGCTCTCAGAATTAGGTTCTTCTCTATTAGCATCCATTGATCGTTCTTGTTCTTGTTGGCGTTCAACGAGATTACTTCAATGGCATTTTTGCTTTCTTCTAGCTGTGCATTTATAGATGTACTTCCTTTATCAGAACCTTTGCTACTAGTAGAAAGAGTATCATCGTCATCGTCATCGTCATCGTCTTTATTGTTCGAGACTTCTGCTCCCGTATGATGATGGTTTGAGATCTTGAGTCTTCCCAAGCTGAACAACTCGATTTTGTGGGACAGAATGAAGTCGTTCAAAGCCCGTGGTGGTTTTTCGGCATCCAAAAGAACCAACGACAGCAACTGAAGAGTTTCCAAGAACGGAAAGTTGTCCAGTTCCAACTTCGAACACCTGTAAATTCCGGGTTCAACAAGCCCAAAGTTGTCTGGAGTTACCAACATCTGCCAAGAATTGAATTAGGTAAATTTGAGAAAGAGAGTGGTGGGCGCCTTGGATAATTGTCCATGGACAGATTCGTTTGGAAATTAACTTACGGTAAATCTGATAGTGAATACGTGCAGTCTCATAGTCTTCTGGAAAAAGTGTTCCACAGTAACAAAACTTTTGTTGCGAAATTAAATAATTCTTAGATATAAGACAATTCCAGCAAGCTCAAGTATTTAATCCTAGACACCGATGTGCACTGTGTATTTAGTGAAAATACAGAAACCAATATTATGAATATCAGTAAAAGAAAAGCAGTTACTTGTGCGATAAAATTGCGTCTCTCAACTCTCTCAACTACATATCCGTAAATAGAGTGTCTACGCATTTACTTCAACTTACTGGCATCTGTATATCGAGTAAAAACTAACGAACAAGAATTGGATTATTTTTGAAGAGATGTGAACCTAACGGGTTCATCTGTAATGTGCTTGCTATATGCTGAATAAATCATTGAGTTTTAAGAGAACTAACCTCTGATGACCAAGTCATCTGGAATACCTTCGTATTCGCCGTAGTCCAAGATCAAGTTGATGTTCTGCAAACATTGCGTAGCAGCACCCTTCAACAAGTTGTCGATGGTGGCCACAATAACAACTCTGTCTTGCTGGGAGTTGACAGCGAAGCCACCAACAACGACACCATGCTTTCCACTGATGTCTCTGACTAATGGAGCTTCTCCACTGATAGTGATTAACTGTTCACCCTGGTATCTATCCTGGTAAATGTTTCTGATTTCTCTGGAAGTCAAAGAACCCTTCTTGATAGGTATAGAAACAGTGTGAGAGATACCTTGGAACCATTGAGCAACATGGGGCAAAAAGGCAACTTGGAGACCCAATTGTGAGCTGATTTCCTTTTCATGGATGTGATCGGTTAACGAGTATGGAATCAAGTTATTTTCTAAGAACTTGACATCGTTCTTAGGAGATGGCTTAGTACCTGCACCAGAATAACCAGAGACACCAAAAGTAGTAGGGAGACCATTAATGTATTCCTTCAAGGGAGCAATGGCCAATTGAGCAGCAGTAGCATAACATCCTGGATTGGAGATTTTTTTTGCGTTGGCAATAGTTTTACGATCGTTTAATTCAGGTAAACCATAGATCCATTCACCAGTAGTGTCGAATCTGTAGTCGGCAGACAAATCTACAATCTTGGACTTGGAGTTCTCTACAGACTCAATAGCTTCGACAAATGGCTTACAGACACCGTTTGGCAAAGCCATGACCCAGACGTCAATTTCGCCATTTTCTTCCAACTTCTTGATGTCTTCAACTTGCAAGTTCGAGTAGACAATATTATCCTTGTTGTAACCTTGCAACTTTTGACCAGCTAATTCACGAGAAGAAACATGCGAGATTTCAAGATGAGGGTGTCTGTCAATCAAAGAGATCAAGTTTTGTCCAGTGTAACCTCTAGCACCAATAAGAGCAACCTTGGCCTTTTCTGTGTTGGCACCTTTACGCAATGGAGGGTTTGGATTCGAGGAGTGTCTAGCGTGAGTAGTATGGAAACCTCTCTTTTGCGATGGAGAAGAGAAAACTCCCGATTCCTTAGAAGAAGACAAAGCAGAGCCAATATTGGAAGAGTCGAATTCCTTGATCAATTCAGATACTTCTTCAGTCTTCAAACCGTACCAGAACAAGATTTCACCGTTCTTAGCAAAAGAACCGTCGGACTTGGTGAAGTACCAAGCAAGGTTAGAGTCATTTTCATTTACGATCCAGCATAATGATGAAAAGTCCTTTTTGATAGAGTTGAAGATGTTGTCGGTGACGTTGTTCAACCATCCAGTCTTGGACGACAAGAACTTGTCCAACTTAGGAATCTTATTGGCTTCTTCCAAAACGATGGCCAATACTTCCAAGGGCTCATCGCCGTAGCTCTTGAACTTGACCGATTCCAAGAACTTCAAGTAAGAAGCAACTGATAACTTGCCTGTCTTGATTTCTGGGTCTCTCAACAAAGCGTTTCTCAACAAGTCTGGATTGCCGAACTCCTTCAAAGAGTTACGGTTTATCAACTTGTAGCCTCTTCTAATCAACGTACCAGCACCAGAGTCGGTGAATAATTCCTTTTGCAAGTCATTCACGTCGATAATTGCGACAGAAGACGATCTGGGCAAGTGCTGCAACAAGTCGTGGATTTCTTTGATCTTCAATTTTGTACCGTACTTGACCCATGATTCCTTCATCAAATCTTCATACTCTTCGTCCAAGTTGATTGCAGAAACCTTTTCTCCAGTGTTACCGTTTATGATACCACCTTTTTCGTTCAAGTAGACGATCTTCAAAGGCTCGAATTCTCTGGCCAATTCTCCTGCAGCAACATCGGCATTGACGTTCAACAATTGACCTGAAGGAGTCTCAGCCAATGAAGTAAGAATGGGCAAGTAGCCGGCTTCAATAGCAGCTTCGATAGGAGACTTGTTAACAGAGTTAACCTTACCTACCAACTGGTACTTGTCCTGGTCCAAATATTCTGCACCAAAGACACCAGCAGTGATGGGTCTAGCATGGACACCCATCTTTTCCAAGGCTGTCACTAATCTTAAGTTTTGTTCTAAGAAACACTTTCTGACTACTTCCATAGTCTTAGGGTTTGTGATTCTGATCCCATCAATGTATTCTGGCTCAACACCTTCATTTTCCAACAACTCGTTGATCTGAGGACCGGTTCCATGCAACACAATTGGGTAAAGACCAACGTGGTACAAGAAGGCCAAGCATGAGGCCAATTCTGGCAATTGCTGGGTGATAATAGCTCCCCCTACCTTGATGACAGCGAACTGCTGTTGTGAAACAGACGTGAAATACTTCAAGTACTGTTCAACTTCCCTCTTAGAACCAATGTTGTTCAATAACTGCACCACAGTGGATCTGGTGGAGTATGAGCGAGCCGTGGCATTAGCAGAGTTAGAAGTGCTAGAGCTGGACTTTAATCTGATGGTCTGGAGTTTGGGTAAAACTACAGGTGCTACGCTGAGGGAAGCAGGGGCCAATCTCTTGACCACAGACGAGGTTCTGGCGACTTGTCTTAACATGGTGAACGCAGGTGAGATGTCGAAGAAAACGAATCTGAAACTCTACCTAAAATAATGAATGCAAAATCCTCGAAATAAATAAATAGTCTAGGAGTACAAAAAAATTTTCAGTCTATATTGTTGACTCATTATCGGCCAATTGGAGTAATAGAGGATGAGCTAAGCGCGGTTTGAAATCAGTGAAAATTTTCAGCCTGTGTACAGGATTAGCATTCTAGATCCCAACATGAATCCCCATAATTGCATCAATTGTGGCTACCAAATGAGATGAATTTCTTTATTATCATATTTTTAGAATTTACCTCTATTAAAAAATAGAAACTATAGTAGAGATATACACATCTTTAATCTTATTCTAAATAACCAAAACTTTCCAATATTCAGTCTCTTTTTCTCCTACTTCCTCTATTTTTCCTGATGATAGCATGCACATTATTTATTGTACATTTGCATCCATATCTCCTATTTTAATTCCCGCCTTAGTGTGAAAATTTTCAGGTTGAAATAATATCATCATTTACACATGTTTGCTTGTCACAGACTTTTTTGCGCAGTTGATGGGCCATGTCGAATATGGAGCAATCTTCTGGTTCTGGATTTGCTACTGGCAATTCTTCTATAGTGCAATAAATTTGCATACAAAAAATATTAACTAAAATTAAAACATTCAATTGTCCATGGGCCGCCCAAGGTCTCCGTATATCCAGTTGAGCAACGGCCCATATAGTCTATATATGTAAATGGTCATATCTCCGATATCTTTCCAAAGTGTGGTTGCCGTATCCTGGCAATACTTAAAATTGCCCTGTAAAATGTTCATGCTTTCCTCTGCCAGCAGATTGACCAAGCTGTTGAATTTCTGTAGTAACACGTCTTCGATAGAATGATTCGACTTGAGATAGAACTCTCTGAAAGAAATAAAATTAACCGACTCCGTACCTTCTGATATCCAATCTCTCAATTCCCTTTTGATATGTGATACAGCAGCCTCAGGGCTTGATGAGTGAAGTAAAATCAGGTTAAACACCTTTTTGGGGTGAACCTTGAAAGAGAAGGGAGTACCACAAAGTCTCAAATTTGTACTGTATGAAATCAAAAGAACTAGACAAGCAGTGGCTATTAGCATCTGCTTCACTCTATAGTTAAGTTCTTTGATTTTTTCGATGAACAATGTGTTCAATTCGTTGAGCTCGAAAAATTCTTCATCCCGATTGTTCACAATCAAGTCTGTAAAAACAGTGATGAAGTATTTGCAAGCACCCGCATTGAATTCGTAGTCAAGAAGTTTGGGATCTTCGAAACAAGCATGAAGAATTATCAAATGATTTTCAAATTTCAACTGATTGTAGCCCTTGTATAACTTCAAAAATTTGTAGAAGTTGGGAAAATACAAGTTAGGAGAGTTGGTGTAGATGACAGCACGCACGCGGGAAAAGTTTTCAGCGTGTGTTAGAATGTAGGCATTTTCAAACTTCTGGAACTGGACAAAGTCTTTCGGGTTACATTGGTTGATCCAGAGATTAGCCACCGATATCTCGAATTGTTTGACAACCTCAATTAGTTCTGGTATCGCTTCTTCTTCTTCTTCTCTTTCTAGAAGATCAAAACAGTCAGATGAGAGAAGCACAATCTCTGAATTCTGACAAGGCTCTTTAAGCATATTCATTATCAACTTGAAGTAGTGTAGTAATAAAGCTCTTCCGTCTCGGTTGAAAATACTATCGATTACCAATCCAATGTTATTAGGATGGTAAGAGTCCATTTTGACTTTCGAGTATGCTCTGTAGAACTTATACAATTCAGCATACACGCTTTTCATTCTCATCCCCAAAAGAAAAGACGTTGTCATGAGTTCATATTGTGAGTCATATGATTCTTTTCCAAGCACTTGCAATACCTGCTGAATGTCCATGAGCTTTGACTTCTTTGAAGTCAATTTCAATGAGACCTGACCCGATCTTATCGTCTCCGGAATCTGTCTTGTGTTTTTTTGTGATTCGAAAGTCAAGAACCAGAAGCGTCTCCAATCAGCATTTTCCAATCCGTAAACTCTTGGGAAATAAAACCAAAAGTTGTGGTAACTGAATACCCTATTGCCTCTAAGTACTTTGTGGTACCCCAGATTCAAGGGACTGTACAAGATCAGGTTGAGTTCATTTTCGACTATCCCTAGGAAGTCACTGACTTCTTCCAGACAATATAGCTTCTTCAGAGTAGAGTTCCGGAATTTCTCGAGAAATTGGTGTTCTCTCTCTAAATCTGCTTTCTTTCTCGATATCAGTTCGTCGTCGGTGATATCAATCATTCTGTTGGTGACTTCGATGGACTTATCGAGAATAGATACCAAATTGAAAAAGTGGTTGTACTTAAAGATACTGAAGAGAAAGGAGTAGTTCTTCCATGATTCAAGAAACTCTGGAGTAATTACCCCATTTTCAACTATTGTTTTGAAATTCTCGATCATTTCATTGGCATGCTTGAAGATAAGAAGCCAGAGAAAATTATTTAGAGAATTATCATGCAAGCTGTCACTTAAATTGCTGTTAAATCCAGGGTGGTCTGCTTGACCAGAAATGCAATCTGTATAGTCAGAAAGAAGAATGAAAGCATAGAGAAATCCGGAATACGGTTGAGTAGTTCCAAGTGGATCTGGGACTTGTAAATACTGAAGAACATATACAAAAGCTTGTACCAAACGAGATTGCGGTTTATTAAGTTGCCTTACACCTTCAGCATAGGAAATAGATATCTGGAACGGAGCGAAACAATCCAAAAATCCTGACTCTTTAAGAATATTGAGATACCGTTTGTACAAAGCAATTTTTCCTAACCTCTGGATCAGGATCACCATAGACATGTCATACTGAACATGTCTGTAATTCGAGAAATCTACAATTCTAGACGAATCATCTTTAGGGTTTTCTTTCTGTTCCTGTTCGTTTTCCTTTTTCTCTGAAAGAGAGATTGGTAGTTTCAACATTCGAAGACCGTGACTTGAACTATGTCCAGCTCGTTCTCTCACAGTCTGGAGGTAATGATGTCTTCTGGAAGTAGCCCGCTTCAAGTCGAGTTCCAACTTGCCAATTTGCTGTTGTAGAGCTTGTCGACGTTGTTCTCGAACATCGTTAACCTTTTTTATCACAGACATTGAACGGTGTTTGAGAGTTTCCTTCTTCTTCGAAATGTGATTTGCTTTACGTCTGCGGTGCTCAGCATAGTCTTTTCTGCACTTGGACTTTTTCACGGGAGTGAGATTGCGTAGAATATACGACGGGAGCTGAAATGGAGAAGTTAGAGAAGATGAAGACGAAGGGGGTGATGCTTCGCTGTCTGACAATGTTCTAGAGCCGGAACTTACAGCAGGAGGAGTTCGTGGAGGCAGCTGTGGAAACGGGGTGCTGGTGGGTGTGGTTCCTTCGGAGGCTTTTGTGCTAGTTTCTCTTTCGTTCTTGGAGTCGTTCAAGTTGTTGGAATCCATGGCAGCGACGAAGAGATAGTAGAAGGGGTGGGCCCTATAATATGTTGTTTCTCAATAACTGTAAGCCTATAGTTGTAATGCTAGTTGTCAATTGGGTGGTTTTAAGGAAAAACAGGGATTGGATTTGTGTAATAGATTTTTGTGGAGAAGTGCGGCAGCAAGAATAGAAGAAATGAGAAATGAGAAGTTATGATGTAAAGGCTAATGGTTGAAAAAGACTTTAATTTCGCTGGAATCTTACTTGTAGCCAAGTTACTCGACTGAGATATCCAGTCTAGTGAATTTCAGGACGACTGAGGATTAAAATAGGAATGGTGCATGCGATGCCGTCCAATAAATTCTGCTGGTGTGAGTCTAAACTACGTGACAATTCTACGCGAGAATTGTGAGTATCAGGTTGCTCTTCCAGTGACGCTTAATGAACTTTTTTATGACTTTATAGGAAAAATAGAAAAGAAAAGAAAAGAAAAGTAAAGAATGAAAAGATGGAATTTATAACTGGAAGAAACGGATTCGATCTGTGAACTGATTTCACCTGATTTAACCATCGAACTGAGGCATTGAGATGGCTTGCTAATCTGTTTCGGTTGACCTGGTAGGCAATGTGCAGGAAACAGCAAAAGATGATATGATGTTAACAATAAGCAGTCTATTTTAGACGATTCTACAAAGATGAGAGTGGAGATGACGAAGCTAGGTGCAAGGCTGATATTTCGTAGAATCGTCGTGTCTGTTTGCCCCTATGATTCTTTTTTTGTTTATTTTTGCTCGGGTTTCGCCTTCTTTCATATATATGTCATATTATGGTTGCGAAAATTAATATATTCCCATAATAGTTACACCATTGTAAAATTTCGAGTATGCGGATTGTATATCTCTTAAATACTTGAAGAGATCATTTCTATTAATACAGGTCATGAATACATGATATACGAAAAAATCTATAAATGCGAGAATATGCTAGGAGTGGTTGGTTTTCTTCTTGTTCCAGAACTTCAAGCTCGACACTGTAGTGCTCGTAGGAGTCAATCCTTCGGGGCTGTTGGTCAAAGAATGGAGCGTTGATCCTACTGGAGTGGCCGTTCCTGAATTGGCAGTACTTGTGTTTCCATGGCTCACATTCCCAAAGTGATGAATGTTGTTGTGTTGGTGCGAGGAATGAGTCTGGTGAGCATTCCCATTGTTAATGGTAGCGGGATTTTGGCTGCTACTGCTATTGTTATACAACTTTAAATGGCCAAATAAATTGCTAACAGAAGATAACGACTGACTGGGTGACACACTGAGCGAGGCTGGCGTTGGATTCATAGGAGAAGTGTGTTGGTTGTTATTGCTTAAACTAGATACAGACGTTGAGATGGTGAGCAACTTGTTCTTGACATGTTTGTATGATTGTTTGTTCAAATAGCCCATGGGCGATACGGACCCGCTATGCGTTCCTTTGGATATTTCTATGGATCTTGGAATCGTAGCCGGAGAACCAGGAGCTATAGTAGAAGAGACATTAGAGCTAGCCAAAGATGTTGACTTGGGCGAAGACAATTCTCGACAACCAGGTAAAAGGTTATTGCTGCTATTGCTACTGTCGTTGCTACTATTGTAGTCGCAACATTTAGAGCAGTTGGCTCTTTCTCGGCTACTATAATTCATATAGACGTTTTCTTTGACGATCTGAAACACTTCGTTTTTGGCCGTTAGCAAGATCCAGGGTTTGTGAGTTCTGTTAATAGCCGATTCATGGTGAATCTGGTCGCATAACTTCTGCGACAAGTTGATCTGGTCAGGGGCATCGTTTTGTATATAGTTGACGATTATGTTTTCCCATTGCAAAGCTAAAGCTTCTCTGTCTGCGTCTGAAATATCTTCTTCTTCAATGTCGTCCTCGAAAGCATCACCTTCATCGTCATCGTCGCTATCACTTAAGGGTTGAAGAGTCTTCTCTTTCAAGCCTTCCCAGATATTGCTGTTTATCGTCAGCAAATTCTGTGGCTCTAAATCATCAATAGTGGAGACAAACATGGTATTTGCATCCAAATCCTCAGATTTCAACGACGTGGTAGTGGATAAAATGCTTTTGGCATAGCTTTTCTTGTTACGACTCAATGAAGTTGAGGATTTGCCTATGCAAGAGTCTATAGAGGCATTGTTCAAGAAACTGGTAAGGCTAGGACTGGGAGTATTGTTGAGTCTGTGGATCTTGGATGATATTGGAAAGATGTGGTCGTAGTTGAACTCGTACTTATAGATCTCTACGAGAAACTTCAAGTTCTCCTGGCAATGGTGCTTTGTAGTAAATTCTACAAACTTCTTGACGTGGCAGATTCTGTCTGGGTCTCTGAGCTCGTCGATGCTGAAGAGAAAGCAGTCATTGAGAAGTTCGTCAAGAGGAGGTGGTGTTGAAGGATGAACTGACTTTAAAGCTAAAGATGTTGTGGTGGTTGTTCTGGAAGCATTGGGGAAAAGATTGTTGTTGGGCGAAGTCAGCTGCGGATAGTTACCGAATCTGGAGTTGAGCGACGACAGAATCGAGGTGGAGTACTTCGGCGAGGGCGCTATCACTTTCAGATGCGAAGTCATGGTGTCTATTGGCAAAGCATTTATGTGGACCAGTTTGTTTAGCTGTGGCTGTGTAAATGGATCAAGATGGATTATCTGAAAAATCGGTTTGATGAGATCAGAATAGATGCTGAAATTTATGACACTACTGATAATAGTAGTTTTCAATGGAAGCTTGAGTGTGATATCAATGATACTCAGTTGTAGTATGGAAAGAGTTTATCTAAGCAAATGTTATATGCTACACTTTGATAGTAATTAGACTCTCTGTTAGTGAATATGACAGCAGTATGATGTATTATTATGATTCTCGCGGTCCGATAGTATCGTTAATAATAGGATGTTCTGTTTGGGTTGTTACCAAGAAGCAGAAGGTGTGAACGGCTGAATCAAAATTTCAAACTGGTGATAAATGACAAATATATATTGATATTGGTAATAACGATATTGGCCATATGCCGCACTGCGTATAGACACAAAATAGAATAAAGATGGAATTTGTTCTGTATATTTGACTGATTTTCGCTAACGGTCCTGGAGAAAAAAATTTCTTTTTTCCCGACGTGATGCGATGATGGTGGAAAATTTCTTTTTCTGTAGCCTGCATGGAAGCTACCTAGTTCAGGAACACTTCTAGAATGTCGTTGAAGCTGGTGAAACAAATACCCAACACAAGCACTCTAGTGGGTGTGGGCCAGACATGGAGGCTTTAAGTTGCTCGCTCCACTATGCAACGGTTCGAACTGTTGGATTTTCGACTTTCGGACAAACAAAAGCGTGTCTGTCGCCTCCGGTGCCTGGGCTGGATTTTGACGTATAAACACGGATAAGACACTTGCCGTCGCTGGACGCGTGGACGTGCCAGATGGTGGGCCAATGCAGCGCAAGAATACATTAGCGGAGACCGGAAGTTGCAGTCTAGTTTCATTGGTGGATGAATTCGACATTTTCACGTGATCGAGTGACTGATCTTGCCATCAGAGTTTGTATTGTAATTGGGTGGAAGGGTCAACGAGATTTGCTGTTTACATTCCATGACCCGGATAATAATGGCAGGAAACATGTCCACCAGGCTGGCTTGAAAAGGTAATTAGTAGGAGCGACTCAGGTGTAGTAGAATATGACCCGATCCTGCTTCTCCACAAGTCGTGGTACAGTCGCGTGAGATTTAGAGTGTACATAAAAAGAAGTGTGGGCTGGCGTGAGTTGTAATTAAGATTGATTAGGAGACCAAGTTAAAGAGGCGGTGGAGAGCTTCCAGAAGCGGATCTAGCTGGTTTCAGACGTCATTTGACAACCGAATCGGGCAAATTTAGCGTGCTTGACACTAAGCCGGTATATGCCTGAAACTCAACGTCTCTGCTGGGTTAAGGGGGCGTCGCATGGAATTTCACTTTGGACCGACTAATGCCGATATGGAATCGGAGACGAAAGGGGCAAGGAGAGCATTAGGCATGAAACAGTTTTAATGGGTCTGCGTAGCCACGGAAACAGAGCCAGAACAGAATCAGAAAGTAAAATAGATTCAGAATAGGCGTTCCATGGGTTATGCATGGGGCGATCTAACGTTAATTCTAGCGGATATGGTTATTGTAGCAATATGTATAGAAGTCTTCTGTAGTGGAAGTGGAATGCGTAGAGGAGTTTTCGGTAGAATGAAGAAACGTAATAATATGTCCTAATCTGTCTTAGTAATCTAGTCTTAGTAAAGAATAGCATGTAAAGCTCTTAGACAATATGGCAGAAATACGAAATGCTCAGCCAGAGAACATTTTCTCAATTTTGTCCAAAAAGAAGCAAGAGGATCTAAGAACCAAAGATTATTCTCTAGGACGCAGTAGATCTAGAAATATATGGGCGACTTGAGGTGAAGTAGAACTACTTAGTTTTGTAATTGAAAGGAAAAGTTCTTGATAACTATACGGACAAGTCCAACAGTTTCATCCTCAACTCTCAATGCTCACCATCAATGAGCCATTGGCATACGGTTTCAATATCTGGGTGTCTTCCATCTTCGTTTCTCTCATCTTTTACAATTATATCCAACAATTATCTCAGTCTATCTCAGTCTATCACATTTTCACATATTACCAGATATTCTATCTCTACATTAATTTAAACAAGCCACTACAAAGAGTCAAAACGTACTCTACCATTTTGATCTTATCATTCTGCCCTGCTTCATAAATATGATACTACATTCTGTACTCTGTACATATTGTTCTCTTACGACATCAAATCTTCCTCTTACTCTCTTGTCTTTGTGCCACGCTCTCCTTCCCATCACTGGCTAATCAATAATCCCGAACGGAAACGAGCGTCCCTTATCTCCACCTTCCACGTCCACCTTTACTTTACTACACTTCCCTTCTGAATATGCCCTTGATCGGTTCGGTTTGACATCTACACAACGGCGCCGTGGTCTCTATACGGTCCAAATGTGTCTGTCTCACTTTTTGGTCTTCCGCCAAACTCGCTCTGTTTGCTCCACTCTTTATCTCTCCCCTCCCCCACACTGTTTTTCTCCTTGATCCAAAATAATCACACCTGTGGTTTAGATAATACACCTTCTCATTTCACTTCCCTTTTACCATTGCTTCTTCTGGACATTGTTCCGCCATGCTTCTGAAACAACTCCTCATCAGAAACACAAGAAGGAACGTCTTGCGGACGCGTATGTGGACCGGATCCACCTCTACGTCTGTAGTGGCTGTTTCTTCTGCCATTTATGCCTCAGACGCCAGATGTGGTTCTGGCCCTGTTTCTGGCTATGGCCCCTCGTACATCGTAGCACACCAGCCTTTATTTTTGTCCAAAGGATTTGCCACTTCGTCTTTTGACAAAGACATCGACTACGAGATCGACTTGATCTCCCTCAAGAAGACTCCCAGGAAATCACTGCTGCTGGACACCTTCACGCTCGACGACGTAGTGACGTTCAAACATCCTACCGTAGAAACGAAAATCATCTGGGATTCCATCAAAGACATTGAAGGCGAAATCGTTGCAAGTAAAGCCAATGGTGCCAATACGGTCAATGCCGCAAAGACGATCTCTGGCCCAGAAACGAGAGCTTACTTGGATTTTGTTCTGCGCTACTTCCACGAGTTGCAAACGTTCCAGACTTTCGTACAAAAGTCGTACACGAATAAGATCCGCGAGTTTGGCCAGTTGACATCGATTGAGTTGTTGAACTCATTGTATATCTTCAAGAATTACTACCAGAACAACAAGATCAACTCCATCGAGGCCAGCAGCCATGCGGTGTACAACTACATGTTTGAGAGATTGTTGAGCTATCTTACTCACGACCCCAGCTTTCCCTCCATGTTGACCAATGAGCTCATTCCAGCCGTCCAAAACCGCTTGGTGTTGATCGAATTGTACAAGAACGGCATTGGCAACTATTTGAACGAATTACACTCGTTGGATCGTGAGTTCAGTTTCCTGAAATTGAATTCATTACCGCAACTATCGTCTGAAATTAAAAAGACTTTGGACCAATTCAACCAATTCGTCAATACCTACTCGGTTATGGATTCAAACTTCTTTAGAATCTTGATCCAGATCAATCGCTACAAGGGCTTGAGCAATATTTTGGCTACATGCCCAGAACTCACCATCAGCCATTTGACAACTATACTCAAAGACAAACATGCAGCTGATATCAACTCCCGAATCAGACAAGTTTCTGGTGAAACAGATAAAGTGAAGGTCTTGATAGATTCGGTGATTCCTTATTTGGATTTACTTGTAGCCACGAAAGAAGTCGATCCTACAGACTCGTTTGTAGACTTGGCACCTCAGTTGTTTGATAAAACTAAAAGTAAAGACCCATTAGTAAGTCTGGCTGCTACGAAAGTATTGGGTATATTCTTATCTCTTTTCAATAGTGGTTTCATCTCCTTGGAAGAGGCTGGCAAGCACTTGGTAGCTGCCAAAGGAGAAATCATCGTTGGAAAGCCCTACAGCTTGGAAGATCCAGTTAACAACTACGAATTGGCACAGATTTGGGAATCGAATTTCCCGTTCAGTCTCTTGAAGTTGATCAAAGTCACTTCGTTCAAGGGCTTGTCAAAGGACGAGATTCTTGAGTTTGCTAAAATTGATTTAGACGAAACAGAATACCTTGAAATCGAAATTGCTATCAACAAGTTGGTGAAAATGATTCCCTGGACGGATTTCCTGATTTTGGAAACAATTTTATACGACGATCAATTCAGAACATGGATGTACACGAGGGAAGTACCCAGATCTTCAGCCATCAAGTCTTCTGAAGTAAATTCAGAACTAGAATCTTTTCCCGTAGAAACTTCACATACTGAGATTGATGCCAATTTAGAATTGGATCAATTTGTGGACGAATTGACAATTCTTAGAGATGATATATTGGAAGGAGACTTCCAGCACTTTACCAGTAATGACATTCTCTGTAGCTTGGAGTATAACATTAACGAAGTTTATGCTTATGGACAAAGTCCATTCTCTTCCAGGATGAATAAAAAGAATGTTTTCCAATTCATCAAGTTGCAGAAGAGACTTCAAAAGCTATTCGAGTGCAACTCTGGTCTCACTGAGCCTTTGGATAATCTTATTGCTGCCTTCGGGAAGGAAATCATGTCTGAGCCAAAGCAGTATGTTCATCTTCCTGAAGAATTGGAACTTCACAAGTTTTCTGATGAATTGACGATCTTTTCCGAAGATGAATTAAAGAAGCCATACAAGGAATGCTCTGTAGATGAGATTAACTTATTGTTGGATTCGAGAATTGATGAAGTCTATCATGGTTTATCGAATTCGAATCCTGGTTCAAGATTGAGCAGGGATAATGTTTATGAGTTCATGAGGTTGAGCAAACGTTTGACACGTTTATTCAGCTTGAATGGTGGCCACACAGCTGTCTTGGATACTTTGATTCACAGTCAAAGGGTATTCGATGATATCGAGAAGAAAATTGCTTCCAAGAAGTTGGATAATAGTGAGATTGTTGGATCTGAACCCCAAACGTACGTTCAAATTCCAGACGATTTACAATTGCACAAATTTTCTAATGAACTTGAAATCTTGAAAACAGACGAATTGAAGAAGCCTTTTAAGGAGGCAACTGTTGAGGAAGTTATGTCTTTGTTGGAATGGAGAACCAATGAATTCCTCAATGACTTGCCAAATTCAAACCCAAGTTCGAGAATGAACGATAAAAATGTCTACGACTTTGTCAGATTGAGTAGGAGATTAGCCTATCTTTTTGGCATGAATGGTGGATACACTGAGCCATTGGATAGCTTGATTCATAGTCAACAGGTGTTTGAAGATTTCGAGAAAAAGCTTTTGCCCCAGAAGAAGAAGCAAGTTGATGAAGTCTACAAACAGATACCCGAGGATTTCTTCTTGGAAGAATATATTGTAGAATTGTTACAATTGAAAGAAGAAATGGACATTCAAAAGTTTGCCAGTGTACCTTCTTTTGAAATTCTTCAGAAATTGAGCAATTTGTCTAACGGTTCTGCTAGCATCACCAAGAAGATCATCTGGAATAAATTATTCCGTAATTTGTCAGTTCTTTTCAAGCATAACCACAACAACTCATTTGTTTTGGACAATGTATTGCTCAATGGCGAAGAATTCATCAAGTATGAGTCTAGGAAAGAGTTCGAGAAAATGGTCCACAAACATGATTCTTCATTGATTGGCAAGAATAGCACCATAGTTAACGACTCATTCAAGTACCTTGAAGACTTCTTGGTGAAACTGAACTTGGTCAACAAGAGTGGTATCTGGAACTTGACTAGGTCCCAATTCGATGGCATCTTGAGAGGATACACATCGACTTTAGACAAAAACTCGTATGAGTATCCTGTGATGTTAGACTTTGTTCAGAGCTTGAAGCACTTCAACGTTGCTATCGACTATTATCCTAATTTCTTGCAACAGTTGTACGAGATCAAATCTAATAACGTCAACAAGAAGTTATCCAGCTTGGACGTAGAAGACATCTACAAGGCGTTCATCGAAACTATTGAGTATGAAGAGAATAGAGAACCTGAGTTGCAGCAAAGAATTGTAAGTTCTTCTGAAAATACTAGCATCGGAATCAATAATGTGAAAACTGTACAAGCTGAGAACTTTGCCAAACCAGCGAAATCTGACTATAATGACTCCGAGCGTGTTTTGTCTTTGTTGGTGAAGAATGAAGACCCTGTTGATTTGGAGTCTACACAACAGTTGCGCGGAAGAATTGTAGATGAAGATGATGACGATGCTGTTATCAGAAAGGCAGTCAGTGCAGCATTGCACGAAAGCGAAACTGTCAAGGAATCTGCTCAAGATTCAAAGATCGAAGCTGAAGCTGAAACAAAAGTTCAAAAGAAACAGACTTCAAAGACTACCACCGCAGAAACTCCTGCCATTGACAAGAGCACTCTTGAAGAGTTCTTGCAAAGAGTCAAAAAAGAAAAGGAGTTAGACCTAGAGAGACAATTCAGAGAATCGAAGGCATTTGAATGGAGTAACAGTATGTATAATTCCCAAAGATCTATTGAGTCGAACAACTTCTTTAATCCTTTGGATGCCAATTCGCATCATAGAGAAAACCAAGTGGAGTATTTGTTGTGGAGTTTGGATGGACAAACGATTCCGTTTCATAAAAAGTGCATCGGAAAGCTTCCTGAAGAGGATGTGTTCGAAATTTTGGACAAGTTTGATAAACAAGAATTGGCCAAGTTCTTCAAATACTTTAAGAAGTTGCAGAAGAAAGGCTGGAAGTTGGCAGGGAGTAAGTTTGACGAAAACAAAAAATATTTCATCTTGGCTAGAGGCAGTTTCAACAAGAAACACTCTTTCCGTAAGTTTGTCAAGTCTTTCTTTGCAACTGCAGGGGCCGTGTTGCTTTCTTTGGTAGGAATCAATTGGTGGTTGGATTCTTCTGAAGAGCTCCCAGACTTTCATAAGCAGCAGAAGTTGATTAATCACCAGAAACCAGTTGAAAAGGTACCAGCACAGGTTGTGACTGTAGCTCCAATTGTGGACGAGGATGTTCCAGAAGTAACAAAATCGTCTTCGTTCTGGAAGAGTATCTTGTGGAAATAATGAGTGAACCACAGCTAGAGAAGAATGGTCATCTTTTGATTATGTTTTCTATTTCTCATTTTTATTACGATTCTTATAGGTTTTGGGTCGCTGACAATGCCGTTTTGAATAAACTGGGTTGAATATGAGACAAATTTGGTATTAGAAGAAGGTTAGGATTGGACAGTGGATTATTGGTATTTATTATTCTACGCTCGGTTGTTCTTTAGCAATTTGATTCTTATGACAGACTATAGCTGTTAAAGTATAATAAACACTATGATTTGTAAACGTAAATGATAGTTGGCAATGTCTGAGTCTGTAGAGACAACTTTTGGAGTTCGCAAATACATGATAAGCAGACAATTATTTGAATCTACTAGAACATGATAGTATGAAAGGTTTACAAGTTTAAGTCTTATGATTATTTGTTTCTAATATACATCTATGCTAATTTTAAGGTCTAATCATCCATGGTGACTTCTTTTGTTGGTAACAGTTGCATGTCTTTGGTTAGCAAGACAAACTTCATGACAGTAGCACCACCAGTAGTTCCATTCCACAATCTCAATCTTTCCACAGTTGCCTTATCAGTCAAGTCGGGTGTCTTGAAACCGGTGGCATATATACGTTTGTCATACTTGACTTTTTCTTCCAAGATCAGCTGTCTACTAGTCTGGGGTCTTCCTGGTCTTCTTTCTTCTCTTAACTGTTGTAATTCATCGTCGAATCTGGAGATAAATAATTCCACAAAAGCCTTCATCTCGGCAAGAGAGAAGGTTTCGACTTTCTTGAAGTCGTCGTCGTCGTTAATCAACTTTTGCAAGAAAAAAATGCTGGCCATGTCATTTTCCTTCTGTTCTATGGATTTTGCTCTTTTGGCTGTTAGCTTTTTGTCTCTCAACGTGGCTCTATTCAACTGCTTGAACTTTCTACCTTTGATATGTATAGATCCGGTCGACTTGGATAAGTTCTTGGTGACCTTTGAAAGGTTGTGGGCTAAGGGCATGACTGTGAAGACGAAAGTGAGGTTTAGATTGAAATTTACTTCAACTCATCTCTATAATTTTTTGATAGTGCTGCAGCACCTGCAGGTAGGTGTTTTTAGCAGCCAGTCATAGAGAAGTGATGGAAAAGATTGTAGAAGAAGGTGACTAAGGAAGAAGGAAGTTGTCACAGAGGGGCCGAAAAATGAGATATTTTTGGTGACACACTTGAAGAATGAAACATCTTTAATGGCGACAAAGTTTCATTACCAAAGCGGTAAACTTGCATGGTCATAGAGCAATTCGTATGAGAAACAAGAAATCAACTATAGAACGCTCTTATAATAGCACTACTACCCTAATAGTCAAATTAAAACATATTAATGTGACAAAAATACTATAATATGACCTCTCGTCATATTGCATTATACCTTATTATATCATATGTCTACAAATAATCTTCATTTCCATTTTCTACTATAGAAACGAAAGTGTGATTATATGCAGGATATAAACAAACTATAGAGTTTAATAGTATTAAAAAGAGTTATCAATAAGGTAAAATACCCCATACAAAGCTCTAATGGTCAATTAATTAACCATCTTCATCAGCACAATCGTCAATAAGACCCAGTCTTTGTACGCCCCAAATTTGCTGGTGGTCTCTGCCCACTCTAGCTCCTGCACTCGCTAAGGTCGTGTGGTGCATAGTAAAAATTTTGAACATAGTAGGTAGAAATATTATGGACTAGCTAGATTTTTCACCCAAGTCAATATCTAATCACAGCAAACACAAGATGGTCAAGTACACAGAAGACAGATTGCTAGAACTCAAGGAAGAGACTTATATCCCACAGCCACAGATCCTAGAGGCCTTCAATCAGATGATTGAGTCCGTTAAGGAACATGCTGCTGCTGAAGCTGAAAAGCACAAGGCTATCAAGTGGAACAACGGAGACACCTACATCGATGAACACGGCAACGAAAGACCATACCACCATATGAACAGAAGAAGAGCGTCAAGAACAACCAACAAGCCTTCGTTGAGAAAGAAGTCAGTAGAAAATGTAGACGAAGACGGCTGGGCCACATTGAGCAAGCCAAAGAGATCTTTTGGTGCCGACGAGGGTTTGGAAGAAAGAGCCAAATTCAGAGAATCTGTTAGAGAAGGCACTGTGGGCGGATCAGGAACCATTAAGGCTAGACCTAACAACAAAAACTTAGGTTCTTCCAAGGCGGTAGACCCTAGAGACGCTCTTACTGACAAGCAAACCACCACTTTCAATGCGTTTGAAGCTTTGGGTGATGGAGACGATGATGACGACGAGTAGACTTTGTACTACTAGTTGGTGTATAATAATGTAACATCCTTAAGGAGAAGCTATTGTAGAAATGGCCCGTAGTTATTTAGTCAACTGGTAGATATCTTCAAGTTTTGTTCAACACTACTGTACTACACTGTTATTACAATACTAGTGTCACCATAGATGCTCAATGTCACACCATAACTGTACAATACCACTACTTGTACTATAACAAAGACCAACCCAATAGTATATGGCATAAAAATTCTTTCTTTTACGATACGTTTATAGATAATTTAAGGAACATACATATATGACATACAATAGACACTATACTGTTATACTATATAATCATAACATACGACAATACTCTAATTATACTAACACTACACTAAATGCTATTGTACAACATAAAACTATGTCTTATGATTTTTATCTTACATGAAACATCTCTATAACAATAAATATCTAGACTATAATTCGCGAATCATCTTCAGTGTTCAAGCTGGTGAGAATCGATTCCAAGTCCGTGAACACCATCTGCTTTCCAAGAACAGAACCGGGTGTCTGGCCAACGTGGCTAGTTGTAGACGTAGATATATTGTCGCTGATCAACGATGACTTTCTGTAGCCTCTTCTGGGGTCTGTCATCAAGTCCTTCAAGTCTGCCACTCGAGGCGAATTGACATATCTGCCCTCAGATGTGAGAACGGATGAGCTGGTGATGTCGCTGTTGAAGGTTCCGTTGACAGTCAAGCTGAAGTTTCTTCCGTTCAAATGATGGTTGTTCTGTAAGATCTCAGAATGGATAGAGCTTATATCGCCCACAGTGCCCAATCCATAGCCCAAGCCAGAGTTACCGTTGTGTTTCAACATTTCAATCAGTGAGTGAACTTCGCTTTCTGGAGTCGAACCTGAGCCTTGGAAGGAACCACCGAATTTGTTGCTGATGTCGCCGGGACCCAATCCACTGGCAGAAGAGCCTCTTGCATCAGCGTGCACTGCAGTAGAGATTCCGTTCAAATCCAAAGACTTGGCAGGATTGATGTGGACAATGGTGAAATTATTGCCACAGACAAAGTCGTCGTAGTCCTTTCTAGTGAAAGAGAACTTAGAGTTGGTATCGTTCTCGTAAACATCCGAGTTATGGAGAACAGCATTGATACTGGCTGTGTTCTTGATGATTTCGAGATCTGAAGGCGACGAATCAAGCCCTTGAATCCACAACTTGTTGACTTTTCTGTACTCTACTGCTCGTAACAACTTCGAGAAAAACTTGCTGCTACAGGCATAACCTTCCAAGTCGTTTGGGTACTTGTCATCCAACGTCTTTAAACAATAGTAGGTCACAATATGAGCTATCGAGTCTCTGAACTTTGCATTGGGTGGGACATCACTTATGTCATTCAAGGGAATCAACCAATTGTAAAGAAACGGCACAAAGTTGGAAACAAAGTTGACACCCAAAACATCGAGCATATCTTTCATGACAGCAATCAACGAAAGTACAACTTCAGTATTGGGCGACTCGTGGAAGTTGAAGAATTTATGAACGTAGAGCAAGAAGTGAGAGATCACATTGTTAGGGTTGGTTATATACTGGTTGATGTTGGGTTTCAACAAGTCCTTTACAGATCCATTCAAATTGTCAGAGTTGACAGATTCAAAGGAAGATCTCTTGGACTCAATAGTCTTTGGGTCCAACGAGCTCTTCTTAACCGGTTGAGGGGTGTTACCAGCTGAAGACAACTCGTTAGTCAAGAAATCGTGTAATACCTTTAAGTACTTTATCTGAATCTCGATGATCTGTGAGGGTGTGAATACGGTCTTTCTGAGTGTATCGTTGTCATACAGACTCTCTGGCGACAATAATGGCAAGCTGATTTCCCAGTGTTCCAAGTTGACGTGGTTTCTTGCTATTGAGCTTGACTTCTTGGTCAAAGTGCTAAAGATCACAGAAACATCGCCCAACAAAGTCATCACCAAGCTATGGATGCTGCTCGCGTTGATGTTTTGCAGAACATCCTGGTCTCTATTGACAAATGAAAAGTCTACCACAGTGTCGATTTTGACCAAGATTTCTTGAATGGCATCGGGAACCTGGTCGTAGTAGTAGATATGGGATGCTAAGTTACAAATACAACCTGAGTAGATGGAGGACAATCTCTTGACCTGTTCTTGTTTCAAGAACAGCAGCTGGTCCAAGATTAAGTTTGATTGCAACGACAAAATCTGCTGAATGATATCGGAAACAGACAAACCAATCATGTTGACATCAGAAGACACCAAAGTCAAGATGTGACTACCGTACTGCGTTTGCAAGCCAAAGCTGGGATTAATGCTGGTAGCCTCGCTCGAGATCGTAGTCAATCTAGCCATCAAGGTCGACAAACTTACAAAACGAAGCTGGACAGGGATCCAGGTGGTACACATCTCCAAGAAGGTGGCTCCCCATTTCAGGTCAATTTTACTTTCGTAATTGTATTTTACGACAGCCCTCGTAGCCAGGGAGATCTGGCTTGTTAGAGTGGTGTTAAACAAAGCCTTCAAACTACGGAGGGCTTCTTCGGTGATTTCATCTTCCAGCAAGTTGTCGTTATCGAAATCTTCTAGGATCTGTTTATGGATATTTTGGGGCACTTTTGACAGAAGAACCCTCTGAAGACGACGATCATCGCCTTCTACGTTTACGTTACTACGGACGCGTGAAAGCAAGTTGCTTTGTGAGTTGGTGCTGTGAATCGTTTTCAGTAGGAAAGGAATCGAGATGTTGATGAACTTAGTAGTAATTTTGGTCGAATGACCCAAACAAGGCGAGATGTGTCTAATGGCCATAAGCGCTATCATCTTCCATTCCAACTGGTTAGGACCTTGGGCTTGCAGATTCTTCGAGCCCGTCAAGATCAAGTCTTCAGACAAGCTGGTGAACAAGTCTACGAACCCCTTGTCACCTGAAAACAAGCCTCCGTCGAGATTCTGGCAGAACACCCCGTAAGTGTTTACGACCCTCTTGCAGAGCGACAAGTCCTTAGTGTTGAGTATAGACGTGAGGATTGAACACACGTACAGAGCAAATACATTCAAGTTGTCGGAACATTTGTCGATAAGAGCAGATATAATTTCCAACGTCACCTGGAGGTTACCGGAACGATTATGTGACACATCGCCGGCAGTTTTTGTCCCAAGAAAAGTGACTACCTTCTCTAACTTGACTCTTCTGGTGGAGGCGTAGTAGAGCAAGTACGAGAGCTCGGAAGGATTGGCTCTCTTGTCGACAGCCTTTCCAGGAGGATACACCTGGAGAATGAGCTTCTGATGCTTGGCCGTGAATATGTGCATTTTGTCAAACTATGGTGCAATTTGGTGCAATTTGGTGAAGTTTTGCAGCGCAAGAATTCAATTATGGTTTACTGAATTTGACAAGAATACGGTGAGAATGTTGTAATAGACGAAAAAAGGCTCGCTCAGAAAATGAAATCAGATCTGAACAGATCAAGATCATAAGGATGAGATCGGAAGATTCAGTAAGTGCTGTTATGTTAAAACAATGTAGTCTCCTGCGAAAGATATAAGATTCAGTTCTCTAGAATGAAATGTCATGGAGAACTATTGAAAATTCACAACCCCATGGCCGTTTTTCAAGTGGAGACTCCTGCATCCGAGGAAGAGTGTGATTTTGGCAGAATTGCCGTTTTGGGGACCCAGACGAAGATAAGGTGGGGGAAGGGACAGAGAGGAGAGGGATAAAGCTTATGGTAGGGATCATGGACGGTTCCTCCGAAATGATGTAGTATGTGTAAAATGGATGTGTTTTTGTTGAATATTGCGAGTGGAATGTGGATTGTATTTAGTGAAATAATTCGATATCTACATTATAGGGTTATTCAAGAATGAGAAGAGGAGGTGAGGTAAGTAGAAGAGGGTACTCGAAAAGGAAATTTTAGTATGACGACTACATGGTTGTATTATTGCAGAGGTATAGAGAGTGTTATTGATCGATATTAAAATATAGATAGTACAGGGCTAGAAGGAGTGAAACAATTAACTAGAAGATCACAAGCAAATGGAAAAGCGACGGGTGCAAATTGAACATGAAATGCGTGCAGAGCCGAATAGCGAGAAACGAGAGCAACTAGTAGAGAACGGAAGACTCCAGTAAGGGGAGTAAGGAGTCAAGAGGAAATTGAAGAGATCGATAAGATCAAAGGATACTTCGTAACTTTCAGATAGTACCGGCAGGAGGATTTTTATCTTATATTTCCTCTACCCTTCCGTATGGATTGGAAGAGAATAGTAAATAGTTTTAGTCGAATGTCATTTCGTTAACAAAAGGTAAACTTGTCCGTGATATTTAACAAATTGCGACACACGAGAATTGCAGAACTGGCAAGCATTGTAGAATTTGTAAGAATTGTAGAATTTGCAAAAATTGGAGAGTTGGCGAGAGTATTGGCCACACAAGAATGTTCTCTTAAAGTATTCTGTATATCTCTTATTCTTAGTCTTGGTGGGTCGCACGGCCCAGAAAAATGTGCCAAATATATTTTAAGTAATTACTAGCACTTACTAGCAGTTACTAACAATTCGGTATGGTAATTACATTTTCTTTGGGATATATTTTATAGTTCTGAACTCAAATGTATCCGATTGTACTGTTTTCATTATTTGGTTCTCTTCTTCCGCCAATAGTCTTTCTTCGTTTCCTTACATTTTGATCTCATATTTTTGTGCTGTACTGTATAGTTCTCATCTCTTTACTTAAGTCTAACCTTCTGAATCTACAACTCAGTAACAGGAGGTTTTCATAATCTAGCAACCACAGTGAAATAGAAGAGATTACAAGTCCACCTGACTATTACTGCGTAAGAGTCAGTTGATCAAACCAATTACTTATATACATAGCGCGTCATGCCACCACTATATGTCAAAGGAGGAGTCTGGACCAACGTTGAGGACGAGATCCTCAAGGCTGCTGTGTCCAAATACGGGCTCAACCAGTGGTCCCGTGTAGCGTCATTATTGACGAAGAAACTGGCCAAACAAACAAAAGCCCGCTGGAATGAATGGCTAAATCCTGCGATAGATAAAACAGAATGGACTCTACAAGAAGATGAGAAGCTCTTGAACTTGGCCAGATTACTACCCAACCAATGGAGAACCATCGCTCCTATAATAGGCCGAACCGCTACTCATTGTGTAGAGAGATATCAAAAGTTGCTAGATGCTGCAGCCAACGAAGGAGAAGTAGATGATAAAGTAAACGAGTTGGCTCTAGCTGGTGCTGGGATCGAGTCCATGGCCGCGACCGGCTCGTCTGTAGGCGAGTTAAATATCAATCCCGAAAGTAAGCCAGCAAAGCCGGACGACATTGATATGGACGATGAAGAAAGAGAGATGCTTTCTGAAGCCAAGGCCCGATTGGCTAATACCCAGGGGAAGAAGGCTAAGAGAAAAGCCAGAGACCGGATGTTGGAAGAAAGCAGAAGAATCGCATTACTCCAGAAACGTAGGGAGCTTAAAGCTGCTGGAATAAATGTCAGCTTAGAGTCCAAGAATAAAAGGAAGAGAAAGGAGTTTGACTATAATGCTGATATTCCTCATGAACATGTACCACAAGCTGGCTTGTATGACACCACAGAGGAATACAAGAAGAACGGCTTTGAAAAGGATGGATTTAGCAGACAAATTGCGAAGGATGGAATGAGTTTTCAGGAAGTAGATGATACACACAAAAGAGACAAGGAAAGACAAACTCGAGAAGCAGCTAGGGAATCTAAAAAGCACAAGATGGGCTTAGAGTCCGCACTTGAAGTTCTTCACGATAACGAACGTGAAAATTTGAAGAAAAGGAAACTAGAACTTCCAGCTCCTGTGGCCACCGAAATCTCTGAGAAAACTTCTGTGGTGGTTGAAGACGACTCTAGTACGAACTTATTAAAGGAATTATTTGAAAGAAATAAACCAACTGTAGATTGGGAACAACATAACGAAGACGAAGATGTTGATACAAGAATCAAGAACAAGGCTAGAGAATTGATTGCGAGACAAGCTGTTCCATCTACTCTTTTGGTTCTGCAGGAAGACAACAAACAAGACTTGCAGATTTCTTCTACTATCTCAGTGAAGAAAGAACCGAGTCAGAAGGAAAAATTGAGAGCTATGGCTCAATCAAAGAAGTCAACCATAGAATTGATACGAAAGAAGTTGAGTGCCTTGCCTAAGCCACACTCTTCAACTGGAGTTATTATACCGAGTTTCGATACAAATGAAGAGAGTATCAATTTGAATGTTGAGGATGATGATGTAGTGAGCAATGACGTAGATCAGGGAGAAAGATTGCGCAATTTGCGGATATTACAGCAGATCGACGAGGAAAAATCAAAGTCCAGAAGATCGCAGGCAGTTCAACGTGATTTAGGCATACCAAATCCAAGCAAATTGAAGACTCCTGATTTGAATCAGGTTTCTGAAATCGAAAAACTAGTCCTTACTGAATTTTCAAGTTTGATCAAGTCTGATTACAGGAAGTACGTAGACCAAAGTTTCCGTGCACCTCTTGTAGAGGACCTTGATGAAGAAATGTATACTAAGGTTAATGAAGAAATCCAAAAGGAATTGAAGAATAGCAAAATCCCGATCGTCGAAATCAAGAATTTGGAGTTGGAATTGGACTCTTCCTTCGATACAGCAGAAAAAATAATTGTACAGCTTCGTGAGTATCGGAAGAAATCTGCTGAGAACGAAGACAAACTCAATTCGAAGCTCGAGATGAAAGCTTATGAAGAAGAGGAAGAGAAACTCAATAACGAACTTTACGATGTCTACGCTCAGTTATACAATACGTCGCTAGAATTGACTGAGGTGAAGAAGTTGTTGGAAGAAGAAGATATTGCTATTGGTAGACGTACAAAGAGATTGAATGACTTAGTGGACCCATTGGCACAAGTTGAAACCGAAGCACGAGAAAAAGTCCGTGAATTGTATTTGAAGAGAATAAAGAATTAGCACTATTGACTGTACTATATATTGTACTATGTAAATATTATGCAAAGCAAACATTCAACTTAACAGAACTCCTATCATTTTGGTATCTACTAGAAGTAGTAATACGATTTTAGTTTTCTTCTCCATGTACCATGTTTATCATTTCATAATTACTAGTGGGTATATTTAAAATCGTTTCTTGCTTCCCCATACAACACAAATATGCAGGTGCATATTACCTCAATATGATATTCTGTAATTTTGAATATTCACTGAATGTTGGTCATTATTCATTAACCTCTTTCTCCGCCAATTGACCCATGAATACGAATTTGCTCTATGTGCCATTGCGGCAGTCTCGTCCGATAGATATGGGCTCTGAATTACGCGAAGTTATTCGAAAAGACTACTTCCAGACTCCATCTTCGTTTGAACCCGATCTCATTAGAGTATCTAATGCGAGAAACAAAATAACTCTCCTCACGAACGAAACGATTAGCCAAAAGAGTGAGGGATTACTCAGAGAGTACTACGTGTATTTACTTGCTATTATGAAGAAGTTTCTGGATAGTTGTGTTGAATTTGGATGGTACGGCACTTTGACTTATAGCCCCAGTGGTCCTACAAAGTCTCGCTCGCTTAAAGTAGAACTATGGAATATCGTATTCCAGATGGGAAGTTTGTATTCACAGATGGCTCTACAGGAATCCCGATTCAATGACGAAGGCTTGAAGAATGCATGTGCCTTTTTTCAACAGGCTGCTGGTTGTTTTGAGTATATCTATCAATTGGTGAAAAGGGGAACAGATCTGTCTTCCAGCTCTTTGACTGTACCGCGAGACTTTTATGGCGACACTTTGCTCTGTTTAAAGTTCTTGATGTTGGCACAGGCTCAGGAAACAATCTGGCAGAAAGCTCTTGGAAATACTACTATGAAAGATACGGTTATTGCTCGGTTGTCTATGCTGACATCTGATTTCTACGCCCAGGCTTTGGGATATGGCAATCGTTCAGACTACATCAAGCTTGAGTGGATTAACCATATCGGAGTTAAAAAGTTCCACTTCAAAGCCGCAGCTTATTACCGAATGTCAATTGTGAGCCAGGACAGATTTGAGTATGGAGAACAGGTGGCTCTTTTGCGAGTAGCGTCATCGTCGTGCGACTCGGCTATCAAGTACAAAAAGTACGTAACTCAGCTTGTTCTAGAAGATTTGCAGGGTTTGGACCGGACGATCAAAGATATTTTGCGTGGAGCAGAAAAGGACAACGACTTGGTGTATCTCAAGACAATTCCGGTCGAAAAAGATCTTAAGCCCATAGCATCTGTTTCTATGGTTAAAGCAACCATTCCTTCGGATATTATGACCCCATCAGAGACTAGAAAGCTGATCTTCAATGATCTATTGCCCTACATTGTTATCCAGGTTGCACAAGCCTTCCGGGAAAGGCAGGATAAGTTTATATATGAGCGCTTTGTTGAGCCTATTCAGGCACTAAACAACATGTTAGTAAAGTTTAACACTGAGAGAGGACTTCCTGCTTCGATAGACGCGCTTCAGCAGTCAGAAAACTTGCCTGATACTATCATCCAGCATTCACATGAGATTTTGGCTTTTGGTGGAACTGACATGATTGAAGATTCCATTACGGAAATCAACAAGCTCTCTATGGAGTGTCAGCGATTAATAGATCATTGCAATGGGAGACTTACTCTTGATGCTAAAGAAGAAGACATGATGCTACAGAGACATGGACGTGAACATTGGAACCATCAGCCGACGGAAGTGGCCGCTCGCGCGCTTATAGAAAGAATAGAAAAGATGATACAATATCTAGATCAAGCCAGAGATGGCGATAGCTGTGTGCTCACTAAGTACTACGAAATCAGACCATATTTGGAGATCTACTGTGGAGGCTACATACCATTAAGTGAGTTCATTCCCAATTCGGACTACTTCAAAGTCGACAAGAACATGAGCGATATCCTTACGGATTTAAGAAATGCCGTAAGTCAGGTATCTGTACTAGAAGAACAACGTAAAAGATTTCTTCTGCAAGTAGAATTGAAGTCTCGAGAGAACAATATCTTGCCCAGCGTGATCGAGGAGTTCAAGGTGAAGCACAATGAGGTGTACGATGAAAATGGAAATGTGAATGAGAGAACATTTGAAGCAGTTTACGACAAACATATCAAGCTCTTCAGTAAGGAGATGAAATTTATAGAGAGTACTAAAGGTGCACAGGTCTCGTTGGAAAATGATATAGATACCTTGAACAGCCGATTTCTCTCTGACTACAAGACCAGAAGTAATGAGTCGCAGGCTAAAAGAAGAGAAGCACTACAGTTGCTTGAGGCTGTCTATTCCAAGTATCTAGAAGTAATTTCCAACTTGAGCGAGGGATCGAAATTCTACAATGATTTTTTGGTCAAGGGCAATGGAGTACTTAACGAATGCGAAGAGTATCTAAATCATAGACGCTTGGAGAGCCGAGAACTTGAACTTTCCATCAACAAACAGCTCAGATCGGGGCCAACTCAAAACTCATCTCTACACTCATCTCAACATTCTCACGAGAACGAAGAACTCAGTCCTACCTCTATGCATGAAAGTCAAGAAATGCAAAGATTACGCAAAGAAGTGGAAGAAGAAACTCGTGCAACAAGTGTCGCTGCCCCTATAATCAAGCCAGGCATATGGAGTCCAGACCAGGGCATCAAGTTTGACTGAATTGTAAATTTTTGTGGAATTCTTTTGTAGCTTTACTTTATGTGACTTTTTGTGGGGTTAAGTGCGGGTAACTATTTTTTCACTTAATACAATAGAAACCTTGTGAAAGTAAGTAAAAAGTTAGTATAGAACAAGCAAATGTCAGTTTAATTGTATAGAATTTATGTTGACGCTGTGCTTCAAGTATTTCAGAAATTTGATCATGACTCAATCCGAGAAGAACATAATTAGCATAGTTGGCACTACCGGAGTAGGTAAATCACAAGTAAGTACTAATTGAGATGAGATGGGTGAGATACGATTTCCATAAGTTGAATATTAACACAGCAAGTTCAGTATAGATTTGGCCAAGGCTGTCAATGGAGAAATCATCAATGCCGATTCCATGCAAGTTTACCGAGGACTTGAAACTATAACGAACAAACATCCTATGGATGAGCGTAAGGGTATAGCTCATCATGTAATGGACCATGTTCAATGGAATGAAGAGTATTTCATCCATAGATTTTCCAAAGAAGCCAACGCTGCAATTGACGACATTCATAGCAGAGGAAAGATTCCTATAGTTATAGGAGGGACACATTACTATTTGCAGAATTTGCTATTCAACAATAAGACGATAGCGCAGACTCCTGAAGGGAGCGAGGAAGTACAAGAACGTATCCAGCTCAGTGCTGACCAACTTGAAACTCTTGATGGGCCAGTGGAAGTGCTATTTGAAACTTTAAAGGACATAGATCCTGTGATATCAGAGAAGTTTCATCCCCAAGACAAGCGTAAGTTAAGGCGGGCTCTTGAAATCTACTACAAAACAGGAGAGAAGCCATCAACTTTATATCATGAACAGAAGCTAGAGGAGCTAGGCGAAAGTTCGTTGAGATACAACACCTTATTGTTCTGGGTATATTCAGATGCTGAAATTTTGAAAGAACGTTTAGACAGGAGAGTAGATAGCATGATGGAAGTAGGGGCTCAAGCTGAAATCGAAGAAATGTACCAGTTCTTTAAGACAATGGATCTGAAACCTGATTGCTCTAGTGGAATTTGGCAAGTTATTGGCTTCAAGGAGTTCTTGCCATGGCTAGAAGATGGTAGGAGTCAGAAAATGTTGTTTGACAATGGTGTTGAAAGGATGAAGATCCGAACTCGTCAGTATGCCAAGTATCAAGTGAAATGGATTCGAAAGTTGCTCTCTGTAGAGCTTCAGAAAGAAGCACGGTTTGGATTTAAGTACGGTGGAAAGATGTATTTATTGGACGCTAGCGATCTCAGCAAGTGGCAGGAAAACGTAGGAAAGGTTGGTATCAGAATAGCTGAAAAATTCTTGAGTAACGGTCCCAAATCTGTAACCGAGCCTCAGGCTCCTGAGCATTTAAAGGAGTTGATTCCGGACCAGGACTTTTTTGAAAAGCTCAATAGTAACAAAGTTCTTGGATCTGAATCCAATTGGAAGCATTTCGAGTGCCCCGTTTGCAAAAATAAAGAAGGTAAGCCACTTATTGCTGTTGGAGAAGAAAGCTGGAAAATCCACGAAACTAGTAGAAGGCATAAGAAACTGGTATCGGCGGGAGACAAAAAACGGAAGCATGAAGAGATGATGCAAAAGTACAACAAGAGGAAAGATACAGAAACTAATGAAGAATCGTAGAACATAATAATAATAGCACATACTAGTATATTAAATAATTCGGTCGCATGTAGATGATAAAAGGCAAGAATCCTTCAATAAAAAGTATCGATATTTGGAAGCAGAAAAGTAACCAATTTGCTTCGTTTTGGCGAGTAGTCAAACTATGTATTGAAATATCTCTACGTTATCTACAGCACTATAACCTTGTGATTGGCATATACGGTCAAAAGCCCTAAAGAGTTGCAGCCGTTAATAGTAAATCATCGGGTATTGCATATAATATTGTTTGTCTCACTATAAATTTATGTGGCGTTGAAAAATTTTCAAAACGTTGTTAAGTTTCTTCTTTGATACGAACGCTTCCTATTCACTGCACCATTCGCTGTAATGAATGATTGGAGGGGAAAAGGAAAGCCAGAGAAAGCTCGAAACACGTCCTCATACTAAGTTTGCTCTAATACCGTAGCATAGTTGGACTCTGCGTTTTCGAAACAATATAAATGAGATTGTAAAAGAATGTAGAGATCAGAGAAGTGAATTATCTCAAGTGATTTGACGTTGAAACCTTTCAACTGCTTTAAGAAATGATTTATGAGTCAATTATAGCTGATACTTGGATTAAATGTTGTAGATATCACAGGTGATTATATCGATATATCACAGAGCGGGTGTTCATGTATTCTCTTCTTCCTATCTGAAATGGATAATTTACCTTAACTCCATTATATGATCTCTGTTACCGACTATGAGATTGTAATACCGCATTCCTGTTATTTGGACAGCAATTCGATGAGATGCCGTTCTCGACATTTTATACATGAACCCACGTTTGCTATTCTATCGAAAGTCTCTCAGCTTCACTTCAAGAACAATACGATGTGTATCTGCTAGATAATGTGACAATGTAACGATGTAACGATGTAATGAAATCTCTATAACTATGTACCGATACAACTAGTGACAAGACGTCATTAACTGATCAGAGGCTAGCCAGAGGCTGACAAAGACTATTCCACCGTCCGTAGTGTAGATCCTTGCTTTATTGTCATGTATAAGCCGACAAGTTTGCTGGTTAAGTACGTTGACGTGAGTCAATGTCAGATCTTGCGTCGAGGTAGTCAGACGAGACGATAGGCTATCTCAACAGTTATCCTAAACATTACTTGCTTGAAGTTGCACCAACCGGCAGGATGTTGATTTTCAGATATGTCTCAAATGATATGTACATCAAACTACTTCCTACGCTACATTATTCACTTTCTCTATCTTCTAGTGGAATGCCTCAGTAGTCTCCCATCTCAGTAATCTAATGGGCAAAAGGTTTGGTAAGTTCAAATGGTGGCTTTCCGCAGCCTCTGACTAAAAGCTACTCACTGAAAACGCCTAAAGAAGAATTAATGATATGGGGTGATTTTTCATGATGTCATCCAATTATCCGCGATGAGGTATCTTCAAGGAAGAACATGTGGATTAGTGTGCATGTATGTTTACCCAAAGAAAGAGCAGATGGAAATTTAATTGATGGATATCAAGTCCCACTCGTAGTGTAGTGTTTCTAAAAGATCCCAAGCCTGAATATTGGCACATGTCCGAAACGTCACATTGTGGGGGGAGGGCTGCTGGCGCACGCCTTGTAGTCATAGACAGCGTCAGTGTAATCAACTGAGCCATTTCATGTCTAATCTGGTATCGGAGCTTCTATTTTGGGATAATTCAAGCTATTTTAAACTACAGAGTATTCGCTTGCTTGTGTATTGAGACAAAAATCTATAATGTGGTCTATGAGCAGTAGTATAGTGTAGTAGTTGTAGCTATAGCTATTGCTACCATTGAAGCTGCTATTGAAGCTGCTATTGTAGTTGCAGTAGCCGTATCTGCTATGGCAATTGCCATTAAATATGTAGTAACCTATGAATCCACCAAGTCGTAATTGACATAAAGTATAAAAATCATTAAATGAGTGTGAATTGTAGGTGAAGACCTTGAGATGCGGGAAAACACTATTTCAGATTTCCCTACTTCAACCAGGCCATCACCGGTATTTCAAACTAAAGAGATTGTTGTGGAATAAAATCGTTGAAATTGCCATAAAGAGAAATCTTCAGAAATTCTACGAGGTGAAGCTATCAGTGAACGAAAAGCATCTGCTCTCTAAAACCTTCAAGCTGGGGCTGATGGGCATGTCTTTCGACTCTTTGACGACTCTCTGAGTCTGGCTCTTGAGTTTGTTGGTACTGAGTACGTTTTTGTTTTTAGTGTTGGTCACATTGGTCAACAATGAAACACCGAATTCGCGGTTCAAGCGCTCTTCTATCTGGATCAATTTTGTATCCAAATGTGAGAGCGAAGAATCCTGCTGGAGCTGAAGATTGTTCAAATCGTGGTCCGAACACCACCCACTCTGGATCAAGTGCAGTCTAGTAAGTTCGAAAGCATCAGTAATTGATCTTTTCTGCTTGTCCAAAAATGAAGCGTAGCTAATCAAGTCTTGGGCAGTAGACAATTCTGAAATTGACTCGATACGATGTCTAGCTAATGATTCGGACTCAGCTGCATCCGGAGTGAGCTCAGAAGCATTAGAAGAAGAGCGTGTAGAAATCGTCATCGAGTTGGAAAAGCTCGTGTTTAACGAATCTATGTAGTTTTGATCAATACTTGACAAAGTCTTTTTTGTAGCTGATAAATTTTCCGAGATCGTAATCACCGGAGATGTTAATGGAGGAGTAATCGCGCTCAAACTAGCACTGTTAGAAAGCGTGCGTGGTCTGCTTCCATTGTGTGTAGCACTAACAACAGAAGGCAAAGTTGAATTGTTGAATACAGACGAAAGACTAGAGTTGGAAGAAGACATAGAAGAATGCGATCCAGTAGCCTGGTGATGGACGGAATGTGTTATAGCAGTTGGATCTATAGCTCTTGCCAAATCTACCTGTAATGGACTCAAGACAGGTCTGCTCGTTTGTTGTTGACTTTGTTGTTTTTCATGCTGTTTAGTTGAATTAGAAGAGCTCTCCTTGCTTGAAGATAACGACAACTTTCTGATTCCGTTCTTGATACTCTTTAGCCTCTTCAAGGGAGACGAGTGTGTAGTCATAGAAGTAGCAGAATCAGTCGCAGCGTTACCAGAACTTGCACCAGCAGCGTTTGAGGTATGGCCCTGGTTTGTCGAGTTCAGAGACGACAAAGAGGGAAAGAGCTGAAAGTTGGAGTCTATCACGAGGCTTGGTGAATCCAATGCATAATTGGAAAACGACTGGTCATGCTGTAAGAAGTCAGAGTAGTGGTTGTCGTAAATTATTGTAGGATATGAGCTTTGAGTTTGGCTGAGGGTTTGGCTCTGGTTTTGTTTATGACTCTGAATCTGATTAATGCTGTGATTCTTTGTGTGATAACTGGAAGCAGCCGACTCCGAGTCTGCGTCTTCATTTGTGGCTAGTGATCTGGTCTCGTTGGTCACAAGATCAGGAGCGTCTTCGTCTGGAAGAGGAGGAAGAAGAACCTCTGCTTCTATGGAGTCAGATCGTATGGTGTTCTTGTCTGATGGCGAGCCATAGAGAGAACTGATACTGGTAATATTGATATTGTTGAGATTTGCGGCACTCGCAGTCGT
This sequence comes from Scheffersomyces segobiensis, assembly GCA_030564745.1. Classification (NCBI taxonomy): domain Eukaryota; kingdom Fungi; phylum Ascomycota; class Pichiomycetes; order Serinales; family Debaryomycetaceae; genus Scheffersomyces; species Scheffersomyces segobiensis. Next base: position 436,569 of record JAKTZB010000004.1, read on the forward strand.
AATGTTGCTGATTGTGTTGCTAGTAGTGTTGGTGTTCGAGCTGCTGGTGGTGTTGGTGTTGGTTATGGCACTAGTGTCGATGGCAGCGTTGGGATTGTTGCTGTTGGTGCTTTTGCTACTATTATTGCTGTGGATCGAGTTGGACGTTCTATGCAACGACCGGAAGTCGGGCGCCAACTCCTTCTCCTCGAGAACGATGCCTAGGCCACCATAATCATTCATGGTGGAAGGCTAATGCGACAACAACGTCAAAGAGGTCTGGGGAATGAATTCAAAAAAGTCAAACTTTTACTATGAGCTGAAAAATTTAGCGGTAGTGAGTATACAGTAATGAGTAGTGGATCTAAGGATTGGCTGGATTGGTGAAATTGAACTGCCCTCAGGTTGAGGTCGTATACGAAATTTGTGAACGAAAAGGACGGGAATCCCAAAGCAAAGAAAAGAGTTGTCGAGAATGGCGATAATTCTATGGCAGACTAATTGGTGGAAAAGGACGCTGGAATCAGGATGAAGCCACTAGTATATAAAGCTAAAGGATTTGGGCCCTAATAATGGAAGTTGGCGCCTGCACACTGGCTTCCAGAAACAAAAAAAAAAAATGTCAGCAGAAATGGCTGTTCCTACTCAAGAAAAAAAAGTTTTTTCGGTGGGCACACGCTGACGGTATGTGGTTCTAGATACGAGCCTCAAGTTGTTGGGTGATAGCAGTGGCCTAATGGGAGTAGCAAGACATTCAGATGACGGGACTCTTGAATTTGAATGTCGCAAATTTTTTCTGCGGACAATTCGACCAATTGTGTGCTTTTTCTGTCGTTTCTGGGATGAGCGAGCAATCTGGCCAATTCGGCGAAATGCTCACATTCAATGCCGACACCGCTGAAAGAAGTGTAGGGAGGGGTCAAGCTTAAAGGGGAGGTCAATCTGCCCCTATACAATGACGGGAAAGACACAGTTGTGCTGCAAGGTTACATTCTATTGGGCTAGAAGGCTTCACCAGTTGGCGAGCAAAATGTCGCGGGAGCTCAATAGGAGAAGAGCATGGAAAACTTTTTCAGTGGTAAAAAATATATCCGCTGAACTAGCGCATTCAATGTCACAAGTGAAAAAATACTGTCGATAATAATGTTTAATTAGCTATTGTATGCAGATTAAGAGGTTGCGTGAGTCCAACATGTAAAATCAATCCGGTTTGGTCTTTTTTTTTTGATTTTCCAATGCACTACAGCAGAGATAGAGAGCGATAACGAAGGACAGGCAATTACACCTTGCTGGACATATCCAAAGACCGATACGATGCCAATATGAACTGAAATGATGTCAAGAGAACAAGTATATTCTTCGGTTGTAGTTATGTCCTGCCGAATATCTACATTCTTGACATTTGTCAATTGAATTATTGATTTGTATGGCCATATAGGAAGCCCCTGGGCTAGAAAAGAATGAAATTGTACTGTTTACTAGTATGTGATCCCATTGGAGAACCTAGAATGCCCATTCCTCCGGATATCTTCCTGAGTACTGATGTTTGACAAGTCTAATTGCACATTGATCGTTCGCTATCTCGGGTTATCTCTATCTAATGCATTGTGTATATTGTTTTTTGGAACGATACGCTTCTCTTGATCAGAGCAGAGGTGTGAAATTCAGGGATTTGGCTGCGAACCGTAGCCACGGCTCTTTGATCTCTGGAACGAGTTCTGGCAAACGTCTGATCTCTTCTGTTAGATGTAGCTGCGAAACCAGCATCAGTTAACCAGTATATAAGTATATATCAGTACATCAAACGAAAAGTAAACTGTAGCCGAAAGCATAACTTGGTTGGCATAACGTGACTTTTGCATAGCCAATAGACCACTTGAACAACAGCCTATTTGTTCTACACTAATGGTACGGCTGTGAAAGATTGGCGTATGTAAATTATTGAAATCTCACTAAAATATCCCAGAGCTAAGAATGTCTTACATGGCGACATAGCCAACCGAAGCCAACCCAATATCTCTAGAACATTAGACTGGTATTGTAGTATTGTAGTACTTTCGTACATTAATATCGCCATTTTGCACCCTGCCGTTAATTTTACGGCACTGCAACTTGCCAATCCGACCGTAACCAGGTGCTGTTGCATTTCGTCTGCAACGTATTTAACGGTCGCAAGAGCGCAACGGAAAATTTGCACGTTCTAGCCCAAATGTACATTTGCAATCTCAATGGTAAATGAGGAGGTTTAACCACAACTCAGTGGTCGAGGATATATTTGAACGTGAAACTATTCGATCCCTACTCCCTCATCCCCGAAGATTGAATGGCCACGTAACTGTCTGATTTCGATGAGCCCCAAAATGTGTGAACTGCATCGAAGAACCAATCTTGTGAGTTGTGTCTGAAACTTAATCTTCAGCAGTTCTTTTAATGGCACTTGTAATCGGCCAATCCCGCTAACCGTCAGCTATCAAGAACTGAAAATCTATTCTCATTTGACAATAATTGATTTCGTAAAACAAAGCAAATCTCTAATCAAACAAACAATTCAAGTTGGCCGTCTCCCATTTCATGGAACACAAAGTCTACAACGAGTCAGACATTTGTCTAAATTTCACTAATGAACATCTCTAAGGTCCAAATCCGCCTGATCACCATACAACTTTACGGAGTCTACATGCTTCTATTGTCTGCCACGACTATGGTATGGGCTTATAAATTGACCATTGTTGCTTCGATCCATTCGATCCAACATATGAACAAGAGTATTGTCCAGCCCTGGGTCAAGTTACAAACTTGCACCGTCCGGCTGGTGGACCGGTTCTTTGAATCACGTGAATTCCATTAAATTTGTCCCCTGGTTCTGGGCAAGAATCACGTCCCTTCAGCACTCAAGTCTGGGCCCTGTCAATTTTTGCACGTTGAGTGTGTGTGTTTGCAGCTTGTCTTCGATATTTCCTAGAGAAACACGCGGAATAGCTAGCCTAGGTGCAGATTAGCTTTTTGGAATGCATCGATGCCACATAATACGGTCGTTTTTCCAACGAATGCCGAATTCGGCCAATAGAATGCATATGGTCGAGAAAATACTGTCGCCCAGGCCCGGGCTCCTAACACCCGTAATTGCTACCTGCCTACATATGTATGTATTTTCACAGCTTGCATACTAGGAGTACATACAGAAAGTGCCAATCACTAGTACGCATTAAGACCTCTAAAATTACTAAATGTGTATGTAATAACGCAGTAGTTCAATTAGGAGCAGCCAGGATCTGGCATGCGTCACGTGCACGTCGGAGCTGTCCGAACAAATGTTAAATAGTTGCCTGTCCAGGAAAGTAGTGAAGAAGTGAACTGAAATACTCAGTGGTGCCAGCCACTAGTCATGGATACACACGAGCAGCAGGTGTGTTCATACAGAAGAAACAATTCGTTCTCTCCACACACAGCCAATGTATCGCTGTCTGAGCTAGACGACATTTGAATTTACACAGCTCAATTCTCTTGAAAAATTTCCTATTCCAGAGCAATGTGTTTATCCCACAATATTATTAACGCTAGGGACAGTATTTTTGTCTGGCTCGCCTTATCTGACAGTCACAGTTCTTTCCTAACGGTCCCAGTACTGTAGATTGACATATATTTGCCGTCGCCATAGGGGCTGCAGTTGGAATTGCCAACTTTCACCACGGTAACTGTGTCCGCGTCAACCACAACTGTCGTTGATTGGACTGGCAGCAGACAAAACAGTGTATATGCACAATGTGCCGGTTGGCGGCATGCGTTGTACAGTATGCTGCTAACAAGCATTTCTTGTGCAGCTGCAAAAGATACCCGAGCAGGAAGGTCGAAACCAATTATGTTGTAGGCTGTACCACTCAGGGGGAAACATCAATTTCCAGTTTTCTGTTCACCCTTAACTTTTCGCATTTTGCAGGTTGGAGGAAGGCATCCGGCTGGGGTTCTTGCTCACGTGACACTCGCATACAATATCGACCATCCTTAAACAGCATTCCAGGGCTATCTAGTCTCCTAAATATGTACCAACCCACCTTATAACCATTTAGTTGCAGGGACAAGGCTGGAGGTCTTTTTGTCTACATGGTTAGTGTCAGATAATGCACCTGATAATACACAATCAGGATTGATGTGTAATCCAGGCACGGTTCGTCGTCCAAAAATGTAATTTAAAGTAATTACAGAGCTGTGATCCAAAAGTAATGCGAATTCTGATAGTAGAGTAATGGCTAGATTGTAGCGAACTTGTAGATGTTGTATTCCAGATCTGACAAGGTGGACAAGTAGCCGGTCGGTTTGTTGAAAGGGTTTTAGGCGTAGAGGCGACGACCGGCTTGATCAGGCTATATTCCAATAAGACAATGACCATTCTTCTCCGTCAATTGGAGTTTCCATGGTTCTGGTGGGATTCCTTGGGCTGCAACTTGCGTTTGATTCCATCATACTGATACTAGTAGGGATCTAAATCACATGGCTGTGTGTAGAAGCAACATCATCGCCATTATCACCGTTTGAGCATGAACATGCACTCTAAACTCACGTACAATCTTACAACACATTTAGAATGCAGAGTGCTACTACAAGCTTGAACAAAAGTGTACATAGAATGTAATAAAAGCGGAGTCACTGATCTTGGGCCATATGAAATAGTATACAAATGTAATATAGAACGCACGTTCAGCCTTGGGGGCCGTTTCATTATTCATTAATTTAAGTCCGGCATTGGCGAGCCAGTGTTTGCCCCAACACGGATACAGAATTCTCACATTGAAGCTCCAGGTTTGGGCATTGGGCATTTGAGGTTTACAAGATAGAGTTCTCTACCTGCTACTATACATCGCCTCACTGATACAAACTTCTATCCGTGAAAAACCAAGATGGCCAGCGATGTATAGTAGCAGGTGGAGGACCCTTTCCATCCACACCATAAATTACTCAATTCAGTTCTGTGCAACTGGCAAGTTCTTCTTTTGGTAATTCCAGTAGTTGACACGGATCGGATCGTATTTTGAAGCCAAAGCGTCGTACAACGCAACCGAGGTATCTTTCTTGTTCACCTCGTATATTTTGGCTAACACCTCTAAGGCATATGAGCTGCGAACATCCAGAATTTGGCCATCAACAAATTGTACGAATTTCAAGCAGAACTCCTCCAACTCAGACATTGGCTGTTTGTACTTGTTGTACATCCCGGTAAGATAGTTCCAAGTGGAAGCGTTCTGAGGGGAATCCACAATCATAGCCTTGACAAACTCCGACTCTGCCTCAAAGATAGGTTGGTTGATTTCTCTGTCCTGTGAGAATTTTAAGAAAAAGCGGTGGCTCCAAGCAGAGTTGTTACGCAAGTCAGCTGCTATTGCTTTATTGACAAACTCATTTTCCTTCGAATCGTCATATAAGGCAAACTTCTCTACAAACCATTTACGATAGGCCCATACATGGTGGTTTTTTGGATCGGAATCAAGCATGGCTTCCAAAATGGGGAACTCACGGTGGGGATCCAACTTTTTGGACAGCGACTTGTCGATGGTGGCTAGGATACGTGAAATCACTAACTGACGATAGTTCCAGATTTGGTAGTTTTTCTCGTTTTCCAAGGCGATCTGTTCACACCAGTCTAATTCATCAAACAAATCCTTGTTGAGGTGGATCAAAATGTCGAATCTGTAGATCCAAATACTGTAATGAGAAGCTAACAATTCTATACCCTTTTGAGTCAAGAAGAAGGCTCTTTCTGAGTACTCGCTTTTTTGGAGCAAAGCAAGTAGAACTCCCATGGTTTTGGTATATTCTTCGTCGTAAAGAATCTGGCAGAGCTGAGGGTACTCCTCGTTTATTTTGACAGGTTCCACGTCATCGAAGTTGTAGTATGACATTTTTTATAGTTAATTAAATGATTAATGAAATTTGTAATTAAATGATTGAGAGAATATTGAAATGGAAAAGAAAGATGAAAATGTGTTTTATAGAATATTTTAACGATGGGGATTAGTTGTTCAGAGTTTTGGCTTGTTGATAGTATACCGATGCTGTCTATCCGCCAGTGACGAATTTCGAAACTTGGATATCACTTCGAGAATTCAAAAGAAGATTGGATATTGAATGGAGGATAACTTTATGTAAGAAATAATTATCTGTCCAGTACCAACGAACTTTCCAATACAGTCTTTGTATTGATTAATTGAAGAGTGATCTTGTGTTTTAAATAAGACGCTATTCTTTTCGAGTCTTCCCCATTGGCACCACAATCTCAGCAAGAAATTCATCTCATAACCATTTGTTTCACTACTTAACTTTTGAGTCCTGTACATTCGCAGAAACTAGAGTATCACCAGATTTTCCAATTCTTCTGTCACAGGATCCGAATCACTAGACGTATCAGTAAGGGGACAAGCGGAAGTGACTCGTTTCAGATCGGGATCCAGACTCGAAGCCATTTCTCATCATATAATCTCAAACCTGAGGACCTCATCGACTTGAAGAACTTGAAACTTCTTTTCAACTCATATGAACTTTAGAGAATGAAAAGATTGAACACAGTCCAACACTCCCAACGAATACTTCCATAAACTGTATCTTTTCAAGTCTGGCAAATATTTTGGTTTCATTCGAAAACTCTTACTTTATCATTAATACAAGAAAACAATTAGCAATAATCCACCAGAATATCATATATTGCTTATAAATTATTCACGTACCATTCATATTCAAACTTCAGATCAGATTTTTTGGTGCTCTAATTGTATTGGTTCGATTTAGATTGTATAAAGACATTCAAAGATTATCAGCAAATTCCGATATTTTTCATTCTGATCATAATCTTCTTCGAAATTCCAGATTCTCATTGATTGTTCTATTCGGTCATAGTATAACCACACATCCATGTTGCTGTCACGAACCTTCTCGGACTCAGAGCTCATTCTATTTACGGTTGTTTCTTGTTCGGTAATCTATTTGCTTTTGTCGCTATTATACGGGTCTTCGCAGGTTCCTCTTCTTGTCACGGTATTCATCTTTACGAATATGATTTCACGTTTAAATGTGTTCCAGTCCTTGGTTCAGCGTTTGGGGCCTCTGTTTTCAAATTTTGTGACAAAGTTCACGAATCTTAGAGCGAAATCTTCCAATTTATCCACGTCTATAAATTCTGATTTAAAAAATAGTTCAAAGATTGAATTGCTTACCGCCCTTAGGTCGCTAGAAACATATTCGATCAACACTAAAAAGAACAATGACAGAAGACGCAAGCTATTTAAGTTGATGACATGGAGACAACAAAAGTTGTGTGAAGACGTGGGTTATTTGCAGAAGTTGAAGAGAATCGATGTTTCGGTTCAGATGAACCAGTTCTTTCTCAAGGCTGTAGCTAAACACTCTTTCGAAGCATTGGGCTTGTCTTTCCATGACTTTCACCTACTAAAGGAACACGACAGTCCGAATCAGATGTCGTCTTCCAACTATCGTGTAATCGAGTCGCTTGGACATTTCACTCGTGACTGGGCAGCAGAGGGAGAAGTAGAAATAACGCCAGTATGGGACTATGTAAGATCTCAATTGGACAAGTTGGTCAAGCCTGAAGATAGAGCTAGGACCTGTGTTGTAGTTCCAGGGTCAGGTTTAGGTCGCATAGCCCATGAATTGGCATCCTATGGTTCTGGAAACAAAAGATTTGGTTCGGTCCACGCTGTGGAATACTCGGGACTAATGCATATTTGTAATAAATTCATGTATTCTTCACCAGAAAAGAGTTCTCAAGGTAAGGACTACGAAATCTATCCATATATACATAGCTGTTCCAACTTTTACGACTCGCAGTCGCAGTTCAAATCTCTGCAGTTTTCTACAATGAAGCAGCCAAAGAATTTGCACTTGAATCATGAAGATTTCCGCTACTTCAATTTACCAAATAGCTACGAGAATATCGTCGTGGTGTCAGTCTTCTTCATGGACACAGCCGAGAACTTGGTAGACTACATGGATACTATCCAGAGTCTTACCGTTCCAAGCAAGAAGAACGGGATCAAAAACGGCTACTGGATCAATGTAGGACCTTTGAAGTACGGAAGTGCCGCTCAAGTAGAATTGAACGCTGACGAGTTTTCCTTGCTTAGAAAGAGCATGGGCTGGAGAGACATCGATAACGTGAAAACTGTACAAGAACCAGACAAATATGGCGAGAATGGCTTGGTTGGATACATTACCCATCGCGAAGGTATGTGGCAAGGGTACTATGGCTTGAACATGTATACCAGTGTGCGAAGCGAAAACACTTATAAATAGACTTGTAAAATCTTATACATAGAATGGATATAATGTCCTAATTATGAAAGCGAAGAAATAACATGACTAGTAGACTTGTACTGTTTCCCTTCATCAATTATACTCTTTTATTGTCTTCTCTTGAATATTGCCATTGAATTTCTATTTTATCGAGGCAATTGACTGTTTGATTATAATTTGTTATGTATACTTCAGTTTGCTCTACAGAAGTCTTCATCTATATGCGAACTCTATATTACATATATGCTACTTGGGATGTGTTTACTTAGATATGTCGCTGCCCTTGTTGATCTGAATCTTCTTATCCTGGCCACCGCTGATAATACCGATCTCGTTGTCCCAAGAAACTGCAAACACCTTGTCGGCACCTTTAACAGCTTCTGGTGATTCACGGGTGATAGTATACAAAGATTTGTCAGTTCTAATGTCCCAAACCTTGACAGTGCCATCGTGAGAACCAGAGGCAAACATGAAGTCATTGTTTGGTGAGGCAGCCAAACTGACGACGAAGTTTGTATGGCCAACGAGTTTGGTTGTGGTCTGTTCTGTCGTGCTGTTGGATATTCTTGGATCGTGCAAGTTGATATGACGAGCAGAAGAGCCGGTAGCCAACAAGTTCAGCTCGGGTAACTGTAAGATAGAAAGCAACGAGTAGCCTGTGGATCTGGTATCGATGCAACGAGAAGTCACCAAATCCCATGTTTTGATGGTGTGATCCTGGGAAACAGAGTAACCCACTGTAGCGTCGTTGTTGTCGAAAATGACGTCTTCAACAGGTTGAGTGTGACTATCCAAAAGAGCCAATGGAGAACGACGTCTGATGGTCGAATCTTGGAGAGCCATCTTTCTTCTCTTCTTGGATGATGATGATAAAACATTAGAATCATATTCCAAAGGCTGTATAGTGGTCATTTCCTTGTAGTTTGTAGACCAGAATCCAATAGAATGGTCGTAACCAGCAGACAATATCCTGTTGGAAGTGTTTTCTACAGCCAATGCCACTACAGGAGCCTTATGGCCCTCTAAGATAGCTAGAGTTCTGCCATCTTCAATTTCTTCTTCGTCTTCTTCGGGTATACCTCCATCGTCTGCAGAAGTTTTCCATAGTCTGACTTGTCTGTCGTTACCAGCCGAAACGATTCTCGTAGGAGAAACCCACTTCACAGCTCTAATGGGTCCAGAATGACCCACGTATTGCTTCTCGACATTCCCAGACATGTTGTAAGTTCTGACTATACCATCATACGAGCCAGATAAGATCTTAGGCTGGGAAATCGTCATGTTTGACAATGTAACACTAGGCAAAGTTTTGTTTATGGTGTCAAGAGAAGAAATCCAATCGTCGTTATTGAAAGATGCTAGGAAAGAAGGTGGAAGGACAGCTCTAGTGTATTCCAATGACAAGAATGTTTCACTGGAAAGTCCATTTTTCGTCAAATAGTCCTGGATCGAAGTCCGCAACAATACGCCGTCTATGAGGAAGTCGAACGGTATTGGCTTCGAATCGTCGTTTTCACCGTCGTTTCCCAAGAGCTGGTTCACCACTTCTGACAAGCCATATCTCTTCAAAGACACTGGAACATACAAAGGTGCGTCTGAAACTTGTACTGATACATCTTCTTCGTTTGTGAAGAACTTAATCTTGATCTGGGACTTGTCGTCGCTCATGGTGCAAATTTCAGCTTGAAAAGACCTTTTTTGAGTGAATATGACTAAGTCTATAATTTCATAAAATTGCTATATAGGTGATTTTTCACTACGTAAAATAAAAAATTTCCTCATCTCATCACGTGCATCGCCTAGTATTATGTCGCAAACAAATGGGTGCAAAAGTTTGCGACACACACAGGTGGTAATTTACCAAGGTCTACTAGACTCCATTTTGGCTGATGTATCCATTTCTCTGGCTCTAGAACTTCCAGGTGAGGTTCACTTCAGGGGGTTGTCCAAGGGGGTTGAAGAGTGGGAACGATGCTCGTGTGGCCAATCGGCCAAGGCGGCCCATAGTCTTTAGGCCAAGGTTGGCGCCATCTGCCAAATCTACACCGTCCGTAAAGTTTCTTTTCCTGAATCTAGAAGAAATCCGGGACTTCTTGATAGTTGAAATTGAAGCTTTCATGGTTGATTTGGAAGTTCGGGAAGTCGAAACGAATGCACCATGGTCGCTGATGTACCCTTTTGTGAAGAGACTTTTGAAGGCTCTTTTGATTCGTTTCCATTTTCTGGCCCTCGTAATTCTGGGAGGTGGAAGTGATCTCATAATATTAAGTAAAGATTAGATGGGCGTATTATTTCTGTGTGTTTTCCAAGGACTGTTTCAACTTTTTGAATATTGTTTGTAGTAAATTGACAGAAATTCACAAAACTACCAACAATTGAAAAAATGCCGAGTCACTCTCAGAAATAAGTAAGTACGGGCCTTGGCACTTATTTGAAATGCAAAATGTCCGACGGGGGTACCGACTCTGTTTAGGTGGTTGCAAATGGTGGTTGAAATGTTTTAACTACAGTAAAAAGAACGATTGCAAAATCGTGTTTGTGGAGCTGGTACGCCGCGGAAAAGCCGATTGAAAAAAATTAAGGGAGGATTGAGAGGTAATACTATCCCCCAATAGATAGCAAAGTTGTAGTGCACTAGAAATTTCGGTAGAAGAAATGGACGAAGCGGAGGTGGTAAAAGTGGTGGATTCAGGTTTTATACTATCTCCTGCCTATCAATTGCTACGTATGGCGCCTTTGATCTCCGGAGTCCTTTGAACATTCAAAATATTCCTATTCCTCGCTGCGTTCCAAAGTATTTTAGTCGTGGGGCTAATCTCCTGTCTGAGTCAAAAAAATCCTACATAGAGCGATGAGCAAGTGAAAAATTTCGACTATAAAGGCTATCGGATTTGTCGATTGTCTAATTTTCTGAGTTTACGGTTCTTGGGTGAATTCTCCCGTAGTTACATTCCCCCTGTAAACCCTCCTCTAGTACCACAGTAAAACTAGTCTACAATGTCCGCTGCTGATGTTCCTGTTGAAATCACAAAGGTGTTCGACACCATTTTGGTGTTAGACTTTGGATCTCAATACTCTCATTTAATTACTCGTCGTTTGAGAGAGTTCAATGTGTACGCTGAAATGTTGCCTTGCACTCAAAAGATCTCCGAATTATCTTGGAAGCCTAAGGGTGTGATTTTGTCTGGTGGTCCCTACTCGGTTTATGCCGACGATGCCCCTCACGTTGATCATGACGTCTTCAAATTGGACGTGCCTATCTTGGGTATCTGTTACGGTATGCAAGAAATTGCCTGGATCAACGGTAAGGGTGTTGCCAGAGGTGATAAGAGAGAATATGGACCTGCCACTTTGAACGTTGAAGACAGCAATAACGCTCTTTTCGAAGGGGTAAACCATTCTCAAGTCTGGATGTCCCACGGCGACAAGTTACACGCCTTGCCAACAGGCTATGAGATCGTTGCTACCTCTGGCAACTCACCATATGCCGCTATCTACAACAAAACTGACAATATCTACGGTATCCAGTTCCATCCAGAAGTTACCCACACCATCCAGGGTAAAACTATCTTGAAGAACTTCGCTGTCAACATCTGTAAGGCTAACACAAACTGGTCTATGGAAAACTTCATCGACACCGAGATTGCCAGAATTAGAAAGTTGGTGGGCCCTACTGCCGAAGTCATTGGTGCCGTTTCCGGAGGTGTTGACTCTACTGTTGGTGCAAAGATCTTGAACGAAGCCATCGGTGATCGTTTCCATGCCATCTACGTCGACAACGGTGTCATGAGAAAGAACGAAACTGAGAGCGTCTACAAGACCTTGACTGAAGGCTTGGGCATCAACTTGACCGTGGTTGATGCTTCAGAATTGTTCTTGGGTAGATTAAAGGGCGTCACCGACCCTGAAAAGAAGAGAAAGATCATTGGTAACACCTTCATCCATGTCTTCGAAGAAGAAGCCGCCAAGATCACACCAAAGTCCGGTCAAGAAATTGAATTCTTGTTGCAAGGTACTTTGTACCCAGATGTTATCGAATCCATCTCGTTCAAGGGTCCTTCTCAAACCATCAAGACTCACCACAACGTCGGTGGTTTGTTGGAAAACATGAAGTTGAAGTTGATAGAACCTTTGAGAGAATTGTTCAAGGACGAGGTACGTCACTTGGGTGAATTGTTGGGTGTTCCAACCGACTTAGTGTGGAGACATCCTTTCCCAGGTCCAGGTTTGGCCATCAGAGTTTTGGGTGAGGTCACCAAAGAACAGGTTGTCATTGCTCGTGAAGCCGATGCCATCTTCATTGAGGAAATCAAGAAGGCTGGTTTGTATAGAGAAATCTCGCAAGCATTTGCTGCCTTATTACCTGTCAAGTCTGTCGGTGTTATGGGAGACCAAAGAACCTACGACCAGGTCATTGCTCTCAGAGCCATCGAAACCGTCGATTTCATGACTGCCGACTGGTACGTCTTCGAGGCTTCCTTCTTGAAGAGGGTCGCTTCCAGAATTGTCAACGAAGTTGATGGTGTTGCTCGTGTCACCTACGACATCACCTCTAAGCCCCCAGCTACTGTTGAATGGGAATAGAGAATTTAGAACTAATAGTCTGTACAATAAAAGAAGTATACTGGATCATAGCATATACTATTCTACTGTAGATACGAGTAAAACACCTGTTACCGTAACTGTTATCTGCTGTTACTACATCCCTTGTGCTACCATTTTTGATGTATCTAGATCATTTATATGATATTGTTTATTTTATTTCATATCGTCATTAATAAATGCTAGTTTCACTTCTGCTGTCTCAAGGCACTCGCGACAAGAATATTGCCGTCGTGAGATACACTCAACAAGAACTCTTCTTGTTCGCTTTGTGGATAGTGGTCGCTACCTATATACGGTTTACCCTGTTCAGAATATCTTCTGAACCAATGCTTGAACTGGAACTCTTTCTGGCTGCCGACATCTAACGTTTTGAAAACAGCCTCCTTGGATGCCCACGATCCTGCTAGAAACTTGACTTTGTTTTCGGCGTCACTGATGCGGAAGAATTCTGGAAGTTCGTGCTGGGGATGGAGAATTCTCGCCGTGAGTTTAGCTAAAAACCTGTGCTCTCTGCTCACAAGACGTCGGAACCTATCCGTATTGACCACGTCCACGCCTATTCCAAGCACCTTCAAACATTTGCTAGTGGACCTCATTGTAATTGGCACGGACGTCAATTGTAATTCTGCTACTAAGCGCAGCGGCTAATACAGCGGCCTTTTAATTGACTTCAAGATGAGATTTATTCTGCAATAGATACATTCTGAAACCTTAAATCAACTCAAAAATGCGCACCTGAAAAATCTCAAAAATATTGAGACTCCTTTGGTCATAAATTGCGAAATGTGAAAACAGAGTTTTAATTTTTTTCGTCCCTCAGGCTAGTAATACCTACACAAACGAGTAACGAAACAGGCGGTAGATTGGACGTCCAGACCATTCGTACTTTTTCTCTAACATAACTTAACTATCTTCGCATACTTCTTGCCATGGCATCGTCTGTTCCTGGCTATGTCCCACTTTCTCCGTCTAGGTACGATCTCAGTTCTTACTGGGGAAGAGTCCAGCACTGTGCTGAAATTTCCGATCCTACTATGTTGCTCAACTCGAATCGTGATATTGAGGATGCTAAGAGAATAATCTGGGACTACAAGAATGGAGTGACCCTGAAATTGACTCCAGAATTATGGAGAGCCAAAAGAGTATTGGACTCTACTTTACACCCTGACACAGGAGAAACCGTCTTCTTGCCATTCAGAATGAGCTCGTGTGTTCTCTCCAACTTGGTAGTAACTGCCGGGATGTTGACTCCCAATTTGGGAACTGTTGGAACGCTATTCTGGCAAGTAGCCAATCAATCGCTTAACGTTGCCATCAACACTGCCAATGCCAACAAGTCGCATCCTTTAACAACCCAGCAGATTGCTACTAATTATTCTATGGCTGTTACTGCCTCGTGTTCTGTAGCCTTGGGTTTGAATGCAATCGTTCCTAGGTTTAAATCATTGCAGCCCAGCACCAGATTGGTATTCGGCCGTTTAGTGCCATTTGCTGCCGTGGTTTCTGCCGGGGTCGTCAATGTCTTTTTGATGAGAAGTGAAGAAATCAAGAAGGGTATTACTGTCTTCAATAAGGAAGGAGAAGAGATTGGTACTTCTAAGAAGGCTGCTCTTTACGCTGTAGGAGAAACTGCTGCGAGCCGAGTCATCAACGCTACACCAATCATGGTTATCCCACCATTGATTTTGGTTAAACTTCAACAAACCAGACTCTTAAAAGGTAAACCAAAGTCCGTTGAAACTTTGCTCAACATCGGCTTGATCTTCGCCACCTCATTGGTGGCCTTGCCTTTTGCATTGGCTGTTTTCCCACAAAGAAGACATTTGAATGTCTCCAAACTTGAAGATAAGTTCCACAACTTGAAAGACAAGGATGGAATCGAAATACAAACCTTGGAGTTCAATAGAGGTATTTAAACTGTAATTAGAAACAGTCTTTCAAAACAGGATTGAATTGACTGTTAGGTTGATGTCTAACTTTGTAAATAGTATTGATAGGATTCTGTACATATCATTAGAAGTAATATGATTCGATTTTAAGATGACGAAACTAAACGGAAGCTATATGCTATATATGAAGCTTTGCTTATTGAATACATTCTCATCATTTTATGGTGATAGTTATTTATGTTTCATAGTAACTATCTAGGCATGCTACGATTAGATTATATATAGTTGTAAATCACTCTTGTATGTTGATCACCAGTACTTCCATCCATCAAGGGTGTTCGTGCTTAACACTTCTTCTATCTCTATGCGGTCAGAGTAAGCACAGAACTTTTCTGGAGAAAATACAGAAGATCTCAATTCTTGAGGAACATCTTCAAACGACAATGATCCCGCACCCTTTCCACCCAACGAAGTTTTGAAGCATTCATAGCCCTCCTTTTCCAACTTTTCGATACATTGAGCGATTTGAGTATCGGAAACATCTTCATCTACAAGAGTGATGGCACATCCACCACCTCCTGCTCCTGTGAGCTTGGTGGAGCCCAACTTGGCGGAGTCAGTAATGATCTTGACCTTTTCCAACGAAGGATGAGATACTCCCAACGCTACCAAGAGTCCATGGTTGATATTGACCAACTCACGGAGCTTTTTTCTTTCGTCGGCACCAAAAAACGGTCTTACCATAATCTGGTAAGCAGTGTTACACAAGTGTTCCATGGCTTCCAAGATGGAACTAGTAGGTTTGGGGTACTCCACATTTAATTTGCCTACACCTCCTACGAGATCCGCTGTACTACGCGGTACCTTAGTGTTAGTAAGGAGCAACTTGATGGCAGGGAAATTTCTCATGGATGTACGAACCGAGGGTTGAGCTGGGTTGTCCATTCTCTGGAACATCACAGCCCCACCGTGGGTAGCCACAGCGTTGTCAATTCCTGAAGGATTGCCATGGAAACACTTCTCTCCCATGAGGGACCAGCCGTCTATAAAATCTAAGTCTCTGCTGTCCTTCTTGAAAATCTTATCTGTTTGCAGGTACGAAGCTGTAGAAACTCGACTTCCCAAAATGGCTAACGCAGATGCCAAACATACAGCCGTCAGAGCAGACGAGCCGAGTCCAGCACCTATTGGCAATGTTGAGCGGATACAGAAAGACATACCGGCAAGTTCTTTGTGGCAAAGATGGGTATATAAGTAGAGAAAACACAAGCATGCTGTGTAGTGAAACGACAGATTCAAGTGTACCAACACCAGACCAAGTTGATCTACGATTTCCGGAACGAGTTCCTCTGATATCTGGGGCAAATTGTCCTCAAAGTTGATGTGCTTGATGATTTTGTCCCAAGGAATGTCGTTTTTGTTCCACGAATGGGTTAGGTTGATGTCTGGAAACAGGAGGTTGATGGTGTCTGGGTCCCGCGAAGGTGTTACTAGAAGATATGCTCTTAGCGAGAGCGCAGCAGCGATGGCTGGTTTTCCGTAGACCGCTGAGTGTTCGCCGAAGATAATGACTTTTCCTGGGGCACTTACAAAGAAAGGCGCAGACATTTCTGAATGACAATTAATTTAGAATGAAGTTAATTAAATAGAATTAATGAAAGTTGAAGTATTCAGATAGGTACGAGTGAAAAATTTAGACTTGTACAGAATAAAATACGAGCGCGCAAATAGTTTAATCTTGAGGAAACAGACAGTGAGAAGTGCCCAAAGAAGGAGAGAGAATTAAGAAAGAAGATTATGAAATATATGAAAAATTGTTCTAGGCAAATGACATTGCCATCATTGATGTCCATAGAAGAACAATTATACAACTACAGAAACTACACCATATTCTTCGCGTATACCTGTTTTGCATTTTTGTATCCTTCTCCATCTGCCACTTCCTTCCTTATGCGGCAGTCAAAATCACATTTTTTTTCACCAAACATATAAACACAAGAATCTATAATTTTCCACTCTGTTATTCATCCCTATTCTTCAGCCATGCCTGTCTCGTCCGGCCATCTTGTGGTAGACCAATCGGCATTGCCCTTGAAGCCGATCCAGCCGACACAATTCTGGACTTTTTCCAATGCGCTTTCGCTCATCAAAACTCCCAACAACATCTACATCGCCGATGCGCTCGATGAGTTTCTTCTTTCCAATAAGGACGTCATTTTGAATCCAGAAGTTTTCAAAAGCTCGAAATCAGCGCCAATTAAAAAGCCGTGCAAGCAGCATTCTCTCAGAAACGTGCTTTACTCGGACATTTCCTCCAAAATAATCGATGATGCCGAAAAGCTCGAGTCCATTCTCAACTTGGACATTGCAGAAATTGTCCGAATCGTCTCGCAGACAGTGAAAAGAACCCCAGAAAAAAAATTACATAATTCAGAGAAACTCAAGAGTAAGTTACCTGATGATCGACAGCGGTTCTTAGAAAACGAACGGCTTTTGCTTAACACAAGCAACATCTTACAGGAACGTAGAACTGTACTCAAACTTGTGATAGAACTTGTCAATTCCATCAACAGGCCATCAGCTTCAGAGGTGATCCAGAACTTTGGCAAGGATATCTTCCTCTCTTCCACGTACGTTGTTAATGTAATCGAGGCTTTAGATAAATCGTTGGCAGTGTTGTCGTCCAGATCGTATGAATCAGGAATAACACCAGAGTTGGACGAGTTGATCTACAGAGAGACGATTCTTTTCTCGATCCAATTAGTCAAGGTATTAACAGAGCTTACATCGGGGCCATACCTTAAGAACAGCGAGACAACGAAATCTTGGTTCGATCTCATGAAGTCCACCAACTTTTTCTTCGACTTTGGTCCGTATATAAAGTACCAAGAATCATTCAATTTGTTACAGGCTCTAGCCACTACCGTTTCGATCTTGTTCTTGGACTTGATAGAAACATATGATCTGGTGGAAGACAATGAGAAAAAATCGTCCTCGTATCTCAATGATGTGGCGATTTTTTGTAGCATCAACGACGCTATCACCAATGAGTCCAACGATAATTCTGTAATCCTATACTCATGGTTGATAATAACAATGAGAAAGTTCTATTTTCTTCAAGAATATTCCACTACTTCATCATCCAAAACGTTCTTGAACAGCTTCAGTCTCGAGAAATTGGATTCGACTATCGTCTACTTGAGTCTGAAAGCAGCAAAATTGAATGTATTCTCTAATTTGACAAAAGTCAACGAACTTTTAAAGTTCGATAGCTTGCATTCTTCAATCTTATCAACAGTTGTAATATCAGCCATGCCCTTGATCGAGTCGATAACTCCTGAAATAGCCACTTGTATCCAAAGCATTTTGCAAAACTGCCCTAATAGCATCATCGAAAAGTTCTTCGACAACGAATTCACAGTGAACCACATCGTTTTAGCCAGAGCAAAGTTCCCTTTGGCATTCACTCCATACTTACAGATCGCGTGTATCAATGGTAACTTTGCGTTCGAAGAATTCATCGAATTAAAGTCATATATTCAACTATTCAAAAAGGAAGAGTTTGGTAAACTTTACCAGATAGACGAAACTAATACTGAACTTGTCAGATTAACCAAGTTTTTGGATATATACCCACCTTACGAATATAACAAGAAGCTCTCATTGATGCTCACTGAAGGTACAAAGGCTATAATGCTACCTACGACCAACAATGACGAGGTATTGGTCAACTTCTTGTACAAATACAACGGGTGGGCTCTACTTGGAAGAATATTACAAAATGTTTCCAAGTTTTTCACAACTTCAGAAGATGAAAAAGTAGACGTAGTAGTACTTATCATCAATTCCATTACCAAAGTCACGATGGATGGTACCATTGATCAAGTCAAAGAAGTTCTTGATTTCATGTCTACTTATACTGACGATTCGGATATTCTTGAAGTCATTTTGAGACTCTTGGAACAAGGGTTGCATTCACGTAACGTACGTGTATTGGTGGCCGTTCTTGATTTGCTAGCTAAATTGATGCCTTTCTTATCTTACAGAATATGGCCCTATTTATCTAAATCTGTGTTGTTATCTCGTAATGGAAAAGAAGGATTCGCTTCTACCATTTTTGGAACCATAGAAATGGTTAATGGGGACTACAACTTCACTATTTCGTTGGTCAAGCTCACAGACGCTTTGGTCCAAAACTGCCTCTCGTTTAACGAAGACTATCCCAAGAAGTCAAAGGGCTTCATCTTGTCGAAATTTGTCAATCACTTGGTGTCTGTATTCGAATGTTTCACGTATTGTAGATTCAACCATCCATACCAGAAGCTTGAACTAGGTGTCTCGATGTTGGACGTGTTATCTAACGTCTTGAATTATACCTATGGAGTACATGGCGAGTTGAAAAACAAGGTTACTAATGTTTTTTCTGAGTCTTCAGCTTGTATTTTGGATTCATTCCTTGTTTCTGGCGACGATTTTTCCAGGTCAGTGGCTCCAATATTGTCTATGGTAGATTCCATAGCATCGAATATCAATCTTTACGAAGTCAGTGATATATCTGGATTCTACTATGATAGTTGGATTCGTGGAGCATTGTCGTTTTCTCAATTGATTATTGAAATAAGATCTGTTTTAAATCTTCCTCCTTCTGCTTTCGAGAAGAGCTTATTCGGTAGATTACCAAAGTTGGTTTCCACTTATTCGCAGTATGCTAGTTTGAGAAGCAGTGTATTAGACGTGATAACAGCTTTGACTAATGGAATATGGCCAGACAACACAAAACCATCATTGTTATCCCATTTGGGCCGGGATAATGCTCAAGTATTGTTGCACTCCTTAGCTGTCGACTTAGACAACTCCTTCGATAATTTCAAATTGAAAATCTCCTTGTATGACTTCATTTGTGCGGTTATGGAAGGGAACCAAGAGGGTTTGTCTGTGCTTTTCATAAGCGGAAGAGACGTGTTTGGAGACTTTACGAAAAAGGGTGATGAAGCGGAAGATCAGAAACCGATTTCCTTGTTACAGATCTTGAAGAAGAATATCCGGGACATCAACTACTATCCCAATTTTGTAGGTCTCCACCTTGTTGATGCCATTTCGCTAGCGTCCAACTCGTGGACTACTGCTAGAGAGAATGAAAATGACATTGAGTTTATTGACGAATTGATTTCAAAAATTAAAGTAATAATCGACGAGAAACCACAAACAGTTGACGATTATATCAGCAGATGTTATTCAGAAAAGTTGGTTTCCAAAATCGCCCAGATTCTTTCCTTATTTCTCTACACCTCCAGGAATGAAAACTGCAAGAAGAACATCATTGACTTGTTGACAAGTGATTCTTTTTTGAATATTGCGAAGAGCAAGTTTGCCATAAATGACTACCAGCCTACTTTACATTCGAACTTGCAATTGTCATTTGAAAATACATTCCCCGGTTTCAAGTTGTCTCAATTTACGAGCGTCTTCACCAAGAGAAACCGATTCGGAACTTCTGCAGTGTACAATTTGGCTCTCATGGACAGACTCTTCCAGAATCAGAAAGCCTGGCCACTTCTTAGAGACGATATCATTTCTGCCAGTGTAAATTTGCAATATCTTGAATCACAAATTTCAAGTGCAAAGTCATTTGGAGCTTTATGGACTGCTTATTGTAGAAGGTTCGGTGGCGAATTGTCTAGTTCGAAAATCTTAGACTTTACTTCTCATCTTTTGAAGCTTAACATCTCAGAAGGCATCCCAGCTGAATTGTTTGAACAAATTTACCATGAGAGAATTGAACTTGCTTTCTTCTTGATGTATTCTATTTACAAGAACTCTGAACTCAAGAAGGAACCCGACATTGTCTTCGAGATAGTAAAGAACACCTCTGAACTATTGTCTTCTCCAAGCATGAATTTCCTTGTCGCATTAGCAGAATCATCAGGCTACTATAGACCTTTGCTCAGAATACTTTACTGCTCGTTGAACTTAATCAAAGACGAATTTGGTATTCTTCTTGAATATTTCAGTGTCTTCCGTGATCTCTTTGGGTTGATTATCACCAATGGTACCCGAACGTTGTTAATTGAGTTGCAAAACGATGTCTACTTATCGCGCACCAACAACAATCACAAGTCTATCAAAATGAATGAAAGAATAGATGATTTGTTGCTCATATTATCACTCTTGAAAGTCTTCGTGAAAATGAAGTCGTCTCCTAATTTGCAACAAGAGATGGCTATTTTGGTCAATGATGGTGGTACCATCAAATCGCTACTCAACCTCTACTCTTTCTCTCATTCAATAGAGGTCAACGATGAGCACATCTTCGCGCAGTTGAGTTTGATGTTTATCCAAGAGTTGATGGAGATTGAAATCATTGCAGAGAAGATGGTGTCGGAGGGACTTTTCGTCGTCATTGTAGAAAGTCCTATTTCCAGTCCAATTAGAGCTGGTTCAACTAGTGTAGCTTCTGGTGCGCAGTATCATGACATCTGGACCAATGGTATTTTGCCTATCATCATATCCAGTTTGCACAAACTTGGCCCTAGTGTTATAGCTGAAGTTTGTATTGCATTGCAGTTGTTTGGAAAGCTGATAGAGTCTTGCATCGAAAGCTGGGCTAAAGATTCGTCCACTATCAGAATTTCAACAGCAACGGTGGCTGAAACGAGTCAGATCTTGCTTATATACCAACTGCTTGTATCTATGAACGTTGGTGAATATTTGAAAGAGCCTGGTACTATTGATGGTGCTGATGTTGAAATGATAGATATGAAAGTCCTTCCAGGGTTAAGCAGTGAGTCAAAGAGAGACGAGTTTGTAGATTGTCTCAATAACTTATTGAAGCATCCTAAATTCTTAACGTCCAGAGTGGCACCAAGCTCTATTGACGAACATCGCATTATCAAGAAGGGTGGTAAAGAGTACGATGAGTTTGTCAATGAGCTCATCCAGGAAATTCGCGATTTGAAAGATTTCCTCAACTAGTACAACTGAAGCTGAATTACATATTTATGGCTAGATATATGTATTAATGATAAATAGGCCCAACTTATAGTATATACAATTAATCTGTTGGGATGAAGTGGTTTCGTTGTATGTCTACAGGGATAGGAGCATCTGCCTCATCATGTCCCGCTAGCAACTGCTGAGTTTTGTAGCCTCCGTTGTAGCCTGGGGTTCCCACTAGAGTAGCATTTTCGATGGAAGGCAACTTCTGGCCGGTTGTTTGACCTGTGATCAACTTGGACCAGCTCTTGTTACATTCTTGAATGAGTTGTAATGTTTCTTTCCTGTTCTTGTATTGGCCGTTGTAAGCAAACCTGTTCTGAGGCTTACCATCTGATAACTTGTAGTCTCTGAACCATTGTCTTGTAGTTTCCAAAAGGCCGGGACATCTCGTGTACAAGTGATGAATGTCACTGAGGTCTTTGGTAAGCGGATCGTTGACGTCTATGACAATGACCTTCCAGTCTAGTTCTCCATCGTCTATCAAGGCTATGGAGCCCAAGATCTTCACCCTCTTGACTTGTCCAGTAGTTAATATAGCAGAACCAATCTCACAGACATCTACAGGATCGTTATCTCCATACAAATCAAGGGCTTCGTCCTTGTGAGTAGGGTCTTCCCATGTCTGGGGAAAAGCTCCGTAGTTGTGGATGTAGCCATGGTGAGGAAAGAGGTTCTTGACAAAGCGAACAGCACCCTTCTTCACATCCTGAACTATGGGATTTCCTGGCAGTACGGTGTCAATCTCGAATTTAGCATTAGACCAGCGGGGAATCTCAATGACAATATTGGCTTCTGCAGCCTCTATGTCCAAATTCAAAGGAACATCGTGAAACCATGAAATCACCTGGTTCTTTCCATCCACTGCATAGTTTTTGTATTCCTTAGTGTATTTCGAGCCACGGCTAACTGACAAAATATCCTTGATATCTGTGACAGTAGCAGATTTGGATATGTTTGCACTTGTAACAGAAGTACTAAAACCGCAACTGGAGATGTTCAAATGTTGCTGTGTCATACGCAATCTTGACGTAGCCTTAGTAGTGTGAGATGCCATAGTCTTAGAGGTGAAAAATTTCAGAACTGGCAAAGAAGAGCGAGAACCTGCTAAAGAACACAAGGCTCTACGGCTGAAAGTACGATTAACCATAGCAGGCTTATAAGAAGATATACCACGGTGGAAGTATAAATGCACAATCCAGACCCAGATTCCGATTCTGATTCTGGCTGAAGTGTTGGGCCTACAGAGAGAATAAAATTGACATAATCCGAGGATGTACTGCGGATAAATGGTGAAAAATGGAAGTATAAAATGTGGGGATTTTGCGCATGAAATTAGAGTGTTCTACTTTCAGCCAGTTGTTAGGTGGCATGAAATTAAGAGGAATGGAAGATTGTCTATTCTACACTTTAGCCGAGATTGTACGTATTGTGACTAAGGGTTTTAGTGGTTTGAAGAAAAGAGTTTACAAATTTTTTTATTGTATTCTTTGTGATATTCGTTTAGCTTTTGGGTCGAGATTGATGAATAGAATATGTACATATGCAAGTTGGAAGATAATTGTATAAGCCGGAGATTATCTAGAGAATGTAGCGAGACATAGATCAGATATAATAGCGACAGAGCTAATATTTAGTATGCCCTAAACAAAATTACATTAATAGTAGCTTCTTCTTATATTATTGAGAAACATATATACAATTGTCATCTTCTAGTCTGGGGAATTAATGACCAAATCAAACACTTTTCCATTATAAATCAAACATGATCCACTAGTTAATGGCCTAGTTAGGAGCTTCTCCAAGGAAGGTTATGGTACCTTTTTCGTCAAAGCCGGAGTTGGCGTCAGAGATGTTGACAATACCTTTGAAGTCTTCGATCTGTTGCTTGGAGAGTCCCATAGGATCAGCAGGAATCCATACTCCAGGTAAGGGTGCCGAGATAACAGGCATATCGTACGCATGCTTATCATCTTCGTCTTCAGGCTGGATATTGTATGTGGCAGGCAATTGCTGCTTGGCATGTCTGTAATTCAAGAAGACATCCGGTCTGATAAAACGAATTAAGACGTTTTGAGACTCAGTTGTCTTGAAGTCTCTGTCGGCCAATAAGGGAATGAGAGTTCTCACGTTTTCACCGTCGTTGAATTCACCGTCTTCTTCAAGGATATCACGCTTGATCTGCTCTTGTTCTTCCTTGTCCTCAGCAATAGCCTTTTCAGCTTTGCCGGCACCAGCCTTTCTGTCCAACACCTTCCTCCTGTATTCGCTGGAACCGGTAAACGAAGCAGTCTGTGAAACACCGTCCAAAGCTCTCATGCAGTCGATAGGAACAACCTGGAGCAAATGATCAAACGACTCATTAAGGTTGATGTGGAAGAATACAGTTGCAAAAATTCCGATAATCTGCAACACAATTGGCCCCCAACCTTTACCGACAGCGAAGATACCCAACAAACAAACCTGGCCGATATAAATACCAGTGAAGGTCTGGAAGAGTGCTCTTGGATAGTGCAACCCTCTGGAGTCTGGGCCTTCCTTGAGGACATAGGTCAAATTGTGGCAGTAAGCGATGTAGATCAAGAACAAGGCAACACAAGCAAACAACATGATCATAGGCGAGATAATAGAGTAGATAAGCGCAATACAAGTAATGTTGGTGAACACAGGGAAAGTAGTACCCCAAGCTATGGATCCCAAACCGCTGAATCTGTTCCACTTCTTTCTGACGGTGTTGTCTAAAAGTCTGCCCAAGAGGTGAAACAAAATTAAACCTACAATCTGGAAAAGCGAACCAGATGCAACCGACAAACCTTGCAAGATAATGTACGAAATGTAGAAGTTGGAAGACTTGGGTAAGTTATTAGCCAAAATGCTCATGGCTGAAGTAGGTTCTTCGATGATCTGTGTAACGGTAGAAGTAGCAGAGGACGCAAGAGCTGTGACCAAGAAACCGTTAATCATCAAGAAGGCAAAGTAAACGTTTTGGGTGTACAACTCGATCGCCTGGTAAGTTGGAGCACCGGCTATCTTGGCCATGCCCCTGATGAACATGGGCAAAATCATCATCAAGAGAGCCAACAATATAGCAGGCAATAAACCAGTGATGATACCCAACAAGAAATGGGGCATATTCAAGATCCATCTCAACCAAGGCAACTTGTTAGTCAAGTAAGTAATGTTAGAGATCACACCGACAAAAGCGACAGGGACAGCCCACAAGATAATCAAAGCAACTACAGCAGCAAAGGCAAGGAATCTTCTAGTAATTCTTTCCCACCAGAACATTCTCAAGTTGGACCACTGCACATCACCTGGCTCTACTCCTGTAAAAACAGGTTTCATTCTCAAGGGGTTGTGGTGTACGGTAGACTGGTAAGCCAACTGAGCATAGTACTGGTCTTCGAATTCCACAAAGATAGAATTCTTGGGTCTGTTTGTTCTGAACTTCGTTTGCATGGTTCTGACTTCCTTGTCGATTTTAGGGATTTCTTCCTTGCAATAGTTAATAGTGTCGATCTTCTTGGAGAAAAATCCACCAGACTTGTGACGAGGCCTCTTGTTTTGAGGCACATAGGCAGAGATTTCATGAAGAGGTTCCAAAATTTGGCCCTTCTTTTCAGCCTTCATCTTGTTCTTGACAGCTGCTGCCAATAATTTGTTCTGTGCGTTTTCCAACTGCTTCACTAAAGCGTCTCTTTTAGCTACTTTCGACTCTAAGTCTCTAGCAGTTCTGGCTACGAAGATTCTCTTGATACCGTTGAACATCTTGAATAGCTGTTTCTCGTCTAAAAGCGAATCTGGAACAGTCTGGAACAATACAGTTCTTGACGATAACCTCTTAGCGTATTTGGGGGACGCAAGAACAGCAGATCTCAAGGAGTTGTATAAGAACAATTCACGGTAGATGACGAACATGACACCACCGTAGAAAACCCAGCCAATAAAAACATGAGCATAGTATCTGTGTCTGTCCTTGACGTTGGAGATGGCCAATTGGTCTAATCCAGTAGCACCTTTACCGTTGGTGGCATTTATAGGCAACAAAACTGTCCAGGTAAGCATTCCAAGCAAGAAGACGCAAGCAAAGCTGAAGACGTATCTCAAGAAGAAGTAGCCATCAATTCCAGCCTGTTGGATAATGAATGAGTTCGGCTTGGTCAAAAGAATGAAGATCCATCTGAACGGGTCCCGGGGTAAGGGCTCTGGACGTTGGTCCTCGGGAACGAGCTCAAACGATGATTTTGGTGAGTAGATTCTCTTGTATCTCAATCTGAGAACCAAGAAGCCTACAATAAAGATACCAAAAAGAATGAGGTTAGCCACTAATGTGGAAAGCACGGCAGAGGTGGAGGTAGCTGTGGATGTCATGGTTTTGGAATTTTAGCGTATCAGATATAAGGTATAAACCGGATGACAATGTTATGGGCCAAATGTGAAGTGATGTTTCAAACCTCTGCTTTGTAACGAGTTGATTCGATTACTTGATATAGCAATGATCAGAAGTATCAAGCAATTCTGGCAGTGAGTTACAATGGCTACTACAGCAATGGATAGTTCCAATAGAACCAATGGATGTACTTTTGCGGTGCCAATGCACAATCTGAGTCTCCGATGGCAGAAAAGAACAGCTACTTCTAGACTACTGTCTCCAGAAAGAAGCCAGAAGTATGGAGAAAGAAGACCAACACGAGAGTTTAGATAGAATGTGAAATTTGGTTATTCCTCGACGTCGAGATGGCTTGAGCCAACAACAGTACCACAATAATAATTATTTATTTTGTGTTGTATTGTCATGCTCTTCGCTGTTTCAGCCGTGGCTGGATGATTCGACTGGAGGAAGTTTTGCCTTCTACTTTTTCCTCCGAGAATTTGTATTCTGTCTACAAGTTTGAATATATACAATTGTCCATTCTGTTTGTATCCCGTGCCATACAATTGGCAATATTCGCATCTACCCGTACCGCTTTGATCTTCTTTAATCTTAGCACTGGCTTCTATCCTCCTGAGCTGAATCCGTTCCTGAACATTATTGTTCTATTTTCTTCTGCGCGCATCTGCCATCGTCCAGGTTTCCATATCGTTTCGCTATGGAGGCACTGAAACACCGACGTGTGACTGCTGAAGACATTTCAAACTCAGTCACCACCTGCTCAATACTAATATCTTGTTTTCTATTATTTTCTACAGTTTCTCTCTGTGATTTCTGTCTGCTTATCTCTGGTTTCCTGCTGTAAGATGTGGACTTTTGCGAGCAATCCGTTCCTGGATCCGCGATCTGCAGGCGCTCATCGCGTCGATATCTTATAACAGAAACCCTAGCCCACACCAGAACACACGTTTGTCTTGGGTCGACTGCAAAGTCCACCGTGTCTTCATCCAGTCGTACTTCCCTCGACCGAGTCCTCTTTTCCAAAGCCGTCTTCGTTTCTTTGGTAAACGACTAGGTCAACGCGAAAATTTCGACTTCTCCAGAATGCGTGATCTGTGCAGGCCCAATTTCAGATGGCTCAATTCCCTGTTTACGTGTTTGTACACTTCTATGTGAGTGCCAGAGGTTAAGGTACAACTCAACAGTGCAGACATTGTAATTAAAAAGTGAACATGCTGTATCTCGACTACTAGAAGCTATCAAAGTAGAATTTGCTTTAGGAAAAATCAAATAGCCCAGAAACTCTTCTGCCTGGATCTTGTGAAAGAGCTGCGAAATTCACTTTTCAGCATATGCGACTAAAGCTAGTTTCAAGCCGTTCCTCAGAACTCTAATTTTTAACTAAGTTTCACAGAATGTGTTATGTCTAATACCAGACAAACAGTTTCGCAAGTTCGCCTCTGAAGGAATATATGTTATTCTTGTTTCGTCACGTTTTTGTATGTCATGGAAGCAGCTGTTCTTCATGTAATGTTGGGAACTTACAGAAAATCTTTCCTTTCATGGATCCATGCGTGTTTACAGAAATGTCTAAAAAGACGCTCTACATAAAAGAAACAACTGAATTAAGGAGTAATATAAAAGGATGTCTCTAGTGCATGTATTAAAGTCAATCCCTAAATAATGGCTTTCTGAGGGAAAAGTTGGGCACATTTGAAGAAACAAGTCGGAATATCCAACAAGAATGTCGGACACTCTGAAAACTATTGGCTGTTTGACTTAACAAATCAGTCTTACACTTAGAACAATTATTCCACCTACAAAGCAAGTTTGTCGCCATCTGAGAAGACTCTAGTCGTTGCTCTCGATATGTAAATGTCGTAAATAATTATATGAATTGACGTCAAACAATAGAATAGCTAACTTTTGAAGAATTGCTACTGTTCGCATGATAAAACTACGAACAACCTGACAATTAATACCAATGAGGACAACAATTTCTTCCGAAATGTTACGCTCAAAATGTATGGAAGTATGCGACTGAACCCTTCAGTGAAAGCGAATATGTTCTTGCTTGCCTATGAAAATATGTTCAATATGTAGCTACCAAGTTTTTAAAGACGTCATTTTTGGGAGCTGGAGCAACAATTAACTTCTGGTACCACGACTCGTTTTACCCTCGGATCGCCAATAATTTGGGATTTACTGTACTTTTGTAACCAAGCGGTTTCAAAAGTGTCCTTATCACGAAGTCGTTTTCTAAAGTCTATTTTTTTTACGAAGTTGCATAACAATGAACATACTAACAAATATAAACATCTATAAACTAGATATAAAGGCCATTGTCACACATTGCAGCATGAACCAACTAAGATGAACCCCCGAAGGATGTTAAACCCGGGAGATACAACCTAAAGGGAGTGCACGTGGATTAGGAACTTTCTAAATGTTTTTTGAGACACTTTTCGCAAGAAATTCCTCTCGGTGGCCAAGCTGGCTAAGGCGCGAGACTGTAATGGGTTCTCTCAGAGTAATCTTGAGATCGGGTGTTCGACTCACCCCCGGGAGATATTTTGTTTATTTTTTAACTTTGAATGTTCCATACCCCATGCACCAAAAAGAATTTCATTACCCAAAGCTACAGCAGACAATATTCAATTTTTTTGCTATTGAAAATCAAGCAAAGATACTAGTAAAGGACTAGAATATAGACTGTAGCACCTAAAGATAATCAGTGGTTCTTTCTAAATTTTTTAGAAGTTAGTAAGTTCTACAAATTTATTTTTTGAAAAAGTCCATGAAAATATTGCAATCAATCTCTTCAAGAGTGCTCTACCGAAATATACTTCTCTGCCATGGAATATTTACTGGATTTGAACGTGATTATCTTGGAACAAATCAAATTGAAAGACGTATTTTTTGTTATGATTCTGATATAAATCCACTCTTTCCGACAGTGCTCTGCCCTTCAGAAAGGTACAAACATTTAGTGAACTGCGTTTCACATCCTTCGGGTAATCACTTCAATAACTCCAAGGTCATAAAATAAATTAATCTGACTCAAGGGATCTCCGTATCCATGATCCATCTTTTCTTTGATTCCACTTTCATGGACTGAAGTACCGTTTAAAATGGTGGCCATTCTGCTAACGCTGCTGCTGACATGTAATTATTCCTACCTCTGTAGAATTACATGTCTTTATCGTTTGTTTATTTGTATGAAACTTGTGATTAGGTTTATATTGCAAATTAAAAGATAATGAGTGCTTTTGTTATTGTGGTTTTCCTTTAGAAGTGAAAATACGAATCAAGAGAATTAATTTCTGTATATACTCATTGAATAATTCCTATTTCGTGGATCTGAGAAAGAAAGGCAGAAGTGAATGATATCTTGTCTTACCGTAACGCCCCATTCAGAGGCGTTGTGAAGTAAATTTTTCTTTTCAAAATTGAGATGCCGAAGTGTATTTCTTCGGGAAACAATTAGAAGAATATCTCCTAATATCGAAGTGATTGGTTGGAAATATAGTAATTCAATTTCAAGTACATTTTCGATCATCAGTGATTTGGTGTATACAAAGTGGAAGAGATATTCGCTTAGATCTCTTTAGGTAAAACCAAATTTAACCAAATTTTTATCAAGGAAAATCTTGGGAAAAGCCTTTAATTATTTCTTAGACTGTGGAAAATGAATATTGATAACTTTCAAACTTATTAAGAAATGTAGTTGATATAGAAACTGACATTTCAAGGTCTCTTCTCTAAGTAGGCAAGCAAAATAATCAGGACTGGGCAAATATTTCCGTAGAAGAAATAATGCAGTTACTTGGTTCATCCAACTGTATCTTCATCACTTCTTCTCTGGTTACAAAACACCAATATCATATTCGGCACCATATTGGGATATTCTGTTACTATTATTCTTATTCAGAGTAACTTTTAGAACAAGGAAAGTAACCGGATCTTTAGAGGTTAGCAGAGATTGCCATTTTTGAGTTTTATATACTCTTTAAGTAGTAGTTTGCTGGTCGAAATATCAATATATCAATATATCAATAATTTCAGCCATTCAACCAAAAAAACTATGATCAAGTGAATTTATTCAATTTAATTCTTGTAAACTACGTTTTCTAGTCTTGTGGAAACCTCTCCTCATTCTAGCTAGTAAACGTGGCATACTATACAAAATCACAAAACTATCAGAATTACAGCACACTTTTCAGTCTACAGTTTTTCTTCTAAAAGGATGCAAAGAAATCGTAAAAATTTGCTTTCCATTTTAGATCTATTTTTTTTCTATACGAAAACTGCCATCAGCACTTGACCGTGCCAGATGATACTTGGTAGACATTTTAATTGATCCAAACATGGTCTTCTTCGGCATTGGATAATAAATCTGCTCGCATGATACAAAGCCTCCAACAATGCCTCATAAGCATGTTATACTTTTCAAATTATTTTATGCACGAATATTATATTATGTATTATCTCTACATTAAAATGCAATAATTAATAAAAGAAGATGAAGAAATGAACAAAGTGAATCATTATTATTTTGGTTGTATGCGATGGCGTCGTCTTGAAAAATGTTCTTAGACGTAAAGGTATTCATCTGCAATAGGCTAAGTCCCTCCTTCATCAATCAAGACGAAAACGGACCAGACACAGCACAAGCAGACGACAGAAAAACCACTCCATATCACACACGAGTGTAATAGGGGCGCCTGGTGGTATCTCTGGAAGATGAGGTTGATACTCATCATGCTGAAGATGAGCGATAACAACAAACCCATCACCAACACCAAAACGAGCCACACATTGTCCACCAATAAGAACTGGGAGTCGCCGTCTATTTTCATGAAGATACTGTAGATTATACCTAGTTCGATTCCACTTAGGAAAATTGACAAGATATTGAGCGAAAAGTAGATGTAGGTGAGTGTCTGGTCGTAATCCATTTCGTATTGGTACTGGATGTTGACAAATTTTTTCCTATCCATGAACGTAGGAGGTTCCTCGTTGATGGAATCGTAGTTGGAGTAAGGATTGGAATCGTGCATGGGCATGAGCTTGGAGTAGGAATCATCATTGAATCTACGACTGCCTGGATATGCCTCCAAGTCACGTCTAGACACGAGCGCCTGTTGTTCGCTTACTCTTGTTGACGTAAAGTTGGTTATCAACTTATTCTTGATATGGAGGAAATGTAAAATAAACGCCTTCAAACCAGACTGCTCTTCGTCGTTGTTTAAACGAAGGAAAAACGAATAGTCGTTGTTGCCCGCAGCAGTGTCGTCATCTCCGTAGATATCGTCGTCATCATCTACGTCGAATTGTGTTTGTCTGAATCGCAGGTGTTCAGTAGGTGAGATCCCCGCGAGAGCCTCGTTTTCGTCTTCTATGTCTGGTTCGTCATCATCAATTTTACCATTGTTGGTGAATATGGACTGGTTCAGCAATCTGGTCGAAGTCTGACTACCAACAGAATTGTTAGGCACGGTTTCAGAAGGTGATGATTTGTTCAGTTTGGACTTCAAATAAAATTCGGGGCAATGGCTCGTATTTAAGTTTGTGTAATGAGCACGTGTGTCCAACAGCTTCATCGACAACTGGTGCCGCAAAATTCTGTTGGACTTGGCTTTGATTATCGAGTTTTCCGAATTCATCTGGTTGGCAAAGTTTTCAATGCTTTCAAAGTTCTTCAACAAGTTCAAGTTCAATAAATACGAATAGTGGTTTTTGGCGTAGTCGCCGCGTGGCACCAAATTAAAGTAACACGAAATCATATACTGGTAGAAATTTAAACCTTTGAACAAACTCAACGAATTATTCAGAGTTATCAAATTCTGGATCTTTGCAGGCAACTTACGTAACAATGAGATCGAGTAGTTGTTGACAAGAAGCCCATCCTTCACATCGATTTCTGTCTCCAATGATTTTTCAAAATTGCACAAATTCGAGTCATTGGAATAAAACGAAAGATGGTTATGAGGAAAGTTCTCAAATACATTCAGGTAATGCTCCAGTTCATTGCTCTCGTCGTCAAAAAATGAGAGACTCGAAGAATATTTGGTGTTATTAGTAGTGCAAATGTCGTGATCCAAAGTAACCAAATAATCATCTTGATATTCACGTTTCACTTTGTCCGACGATGTCGCTCCGCCTTCTTCGGCAACGGCGTATTCGTCTTCGTCGTCTTCATCATTGCCACTCTTTTTGAGAATATAACGCGCCCTCTTACAGAGTAATTTCATTGTAGGTTTACGATTGCCTTTGAGAATGGAGTCAATGGTTTTTCTGGTCAAGGGACTGACATCGTTCTCCTGAAAGTAGTCAAACAATCTGGATCTGACGTCGTCGTTCTTTCTATTGTTTAAATGATCAAGAACTAGTTGAACTACTTCATTAGGTAAAATACAGTAACAGTATTTTCTTAACCCGCCCGTATGTCCAATAATAATTGATACTGGCAGGTTTTTCTGAGTTATCACGTACGAAGGCTCAGCGTACAAATCCAGCTCTTGCGTCAAATAAATGTATGATAAAAATGAATAAGAAGTGTCTACTTCATTGTTGGAGGTGCCCGACCCTGGCGGACGGGAAAGTCCTGTTCCTGGACTGGGTACTTCCGCAATGGAGCCACTAAAACTTCCTCGCGCTCCCATAATATTAATACTATCAGTATTGGTATTAGTTTCTCTATAGTTCTTGAAATTAAGATAAATGTTCAAGTTCAAAACCAACTCGTTAAGGGTGTTCAGATCGTCTGGAATAAGACAATGCAAACTAAAATTCTTTTTAAGAAGAATTACTAGATCAAAATTTACATCGGGAGTAGGCGGATCCTGCTGGATATGATAAGTGGATTTTGTCTGTGGTTGACTTATTTCAGATTCGGCGTATGCTTGAAAATTGTGATATGAAGTAATCGATGGGTTTCTAGGTAATATGGAGTTTTGGTACTGCGAGTTCTGAGAAATAAACGTAGAAGAAATGCTATAGAGGGAATTTTTACGGTTATTAATGGTTAAACCGTCTTCGGGAAAGTCATTAATTAAATTGTTGAAACGCTTTTGTTCATACTTTATCAAAGTTATAATATTAGTTAGTTTCAAGGTCAAGTCCGACAAGTCGAAATTAATAAACGAAAACTTGTTCAAGAGCAAATAGTTTTTAAGATTTACAACAAATTTCAACGATTTCTGTTTGTCTTGGTTGTAGTACTTAAGAAACTTCTTAAAAATTTTTTTCAATGCTATCTTTTGGATGAGGATGAACTTAGAAAGGTTCTTTAATACGAGCGATAATTCTATAATTTGATAAAAGATTTCGTCGATTTCGATCAAGATGGAGCGCAACTTAGACTTATTACATGTGTCAATCGCTGAGACGAACTGGTTGAAGTACGAGTCAAAATAGTTGAACTTCCGGACCAATTCGCCATGCTTTGTCTGTACGAAGAGGTTTATGTAGTCGAAGTTTTCGATGAAAGCCTTGTGAAGGGGCGCAAGATTAGTCAGTTTCGATTGGGTGATCTGTCTGATCTGGTACTTCAAGTCATTGTAGGCAAGGTTGTAACAACGCCATTCGGGGATCGAGAGGTGTTCTAAGTTATTTCCAAATTTCATGGAATTAACTTGTGGCTATTGATAGGTTCAGCGAAAGAAACACTAGGCTGGATAGTGCCGACAGAGCGAAAGTGCAACTGAATCCTGGATGTATATTCGAGGGCGTAGGAAATGAATGAACCTAGTTGGTACAACTGACTGTGTCTTAGCTTTAACTTGAATGAAAGCACAAGACTCTGGGTTTCCGAAGGTTCTCTTTTTTTTAGAAATTCTTAGAGTTATCAGGAGCGCCGAATGCAGAACTTTTGCTTTTGTGCCCGAAGCTGCGTTATCAATCGTTAGTTAAGCAGAATGTCAGAATTACAAGGTCAATGCAGCTATGTTCGTAGCAAACGAATTGCAAGAGAAGAGATAGCTTTGAAATCTAAAATGCGTTTACTCTCAGCTACAAAAAAACTTCCATATCACATTAATTATTTTACCAAGGAAGTAGCGCCAGTATATATAAAATTGGTTCGAAAACCAGTCTAGAGCTTATTATTAAAAATACAACTTTAAATATTATTTACGCACAATATTTTGTATGTAATAGTGAACTTTGTTTCTAGTAGGGGATCTGAAATTATAAGGATTGTCGTGGAGGCACCTGCGATTTCCGTACCCTCATAAAGGATCATTTTGTAATATCACACCTACTCTTACCGCTTTGGGACAAGTGCATTTTGCGACACCTGCCAAACAACTCTCCCATCCACATTATCTGGAGGAGCCTACCACGTGGATCATAGTTAGGTCTACCCTATTATTAGGAGATCTCATATTGTCAGGGTTGTTGTTACTGATTTTTTGCAGGAGCTAAAGGCAGGTGAGATGTGTCGCTAACGCTGGTCAGGCTCTCCTTGATCCACTACATTTTTGTCCATCCTAAGTCGTATTTGGACAAGAAAAGCATCTGGAAGATTACTGTCTTTTTTGCTTCGTGCAAATTTTTCTTGGGCAAGATAACTATGTTCCCTTCTCTGTGACAAGCAATTTCAGCTTATCTCCAGTAGGCGAAGTTCCTTGTCAAATCTGAGGGCAATCGCCAAATAAGAGTCGTGTGAGGTTCCATCATTGTCCAAATTATGCACTAATAAACTGCACCTGCACTCCTGCATCATCACGTAACTAACATTATACAGCGAAATTTCGTAATTCACAAGACAGCCGAACACTTGGTGAAACTCAGATCTTAATAATAACGCCGTTGTGGTGTTGCGAAGACAGAACTAAGAGTGAAAAATAGCCGTTACGGCCCACCTTGTGAGGTTCAAAAGCTTCCTGGCCCCATTCTGCTGGTTGAATTGTTTTCTTATTTGCTCGCTAAAATTGATTCCATTCGGAAACCTTAAACTGTATTAAAACATCCCCAATTTCATATACAAAAACAAGGTCAAAAGGTAAGTACTGAATATTCCTATTTAGCCGGATGAATGGCTAAGATTAGCGCAACTGTCAACAAATGCGAGCCTATCACAATGCTTGAGTCTATATTCTTGTTAACAAGAAATAAAGCGCTTAGGGGAACTTGGACAAAACCCTAAATAAAGACGTCTCACCCCATTATAGAAGGGCCATAAACTTAAGCATTTTCTTAACTTTGTCTAACTAATGACAAGTGTTGCTGCACTCTACAATCTACTTATAACTCCTTTGGTACCCAAAGACTTTAGAACAGTCCATAGTGTAACAAACCTGTCGCGTATAGTATCTAAATATGGACTCCGCAGCGAGTGTGCCGTGTCTGTTCTCTCCCGCGTGGCGCATGAGGTTGTATTGCCAACACAGTTGGTTGTGGAGAGCTTTCTTCTTCTTGCTGGGAGTAAAATTTTTATTCAGAGCCTGGCCAGTTATTATTTTTGGTGTGATGAAACGTTGTATTACAATTGGCGTGTATTACTGCTCTAGTTTTTTATGGTTTGCGCCACTTCTCGTTTGGGCTCATGACAAGACGAAGCGATCGCAGCACATGAAAAAGATGTCTTGGTGGTATATTATTTACGAGTAATGTGAGATGATATTCTAGGAACAAGTTCAGAAAAGCATCGTGTCAGGAGAAGCAACTGTCGAACTTAATAATAATTTCTTATATCTGTACTATACAATATCGTTTGTGCGATGGGATCGTGGCTAAAATTCCGATCGTAAACTGAATATTGATAACTTTTAATTAGAACCCCTCGGGCGAGATTCTGGGGTCAGGGCCTTGGCGGCTTAGAAGCTGACCTACTTCACATCATCGCCTCCCATTGCAAAAATATTGAAAAGATGAGCTCAAGCAAGATTGCACCCAAAAATATTGCGCACATCTTCTTGAAGATCTTTTTTGACCATATTTTTTTGCTGGAAACTTTTTTGTTAAGTCTGCCAAATGCAGACTCTTTAACTAAAGTGGCAGAATATTGGCTGCATTTTGTTAAAGGAAGCAGTGGATTGCATTACATTCCATCTGATAAGAACGATCGTGTACTCTATACATTATATATGTGTGGTCAAACTCTAAATGTCTAGAACAAGCTAAAGCTTGTTGTGCTGCTTGGTAGCTTTGACAAACACAGGAATCATGCCTCCCGTACCTACTGCAAACGAACGATGTCCCAAGGCAAGAAGTTGTGCTCTGATAGAACCGGAATGACTGGTAAAACTAAGAATGGAATCTTGTGGATATTCACTGAAGATCTGCTGGAAATTCTTGTTGATTCTAAGTGAATGTTCGGCTACAGTTTCACGGTAATCATCCTTGTAGTAGATGTCTTCCTCTTCGAGGCCTTGCTCGATTACAAGCCCTTTACTCTCGTATTTTTCAGCAATTACCCTTTTAGATGACCTTTTGTCACAGGTATGGATACCTGTTGTTTCTCTCAAGTTTTCCTGGATAAGTGGATTGACCTTTTGCAAATCCACAATATCCTTCCACGTATTGATTAAAGTGTCAATGGATCTGCTCAATGGAGATACGAACCATTTGCTTGGTAAAATCAACTTTGTGTTTCCAGACACATTGTTAGCCAACTCCAGTCTCCACACAGCACCGTTTTCCTTAGCCTGGGAAATTCCCAATTCCGTCAAATTAGGATCTGGGCCCCAGACTATTTGTCCATCACCATTAAGTTTTGACCAGTGTTCATTCCAGGCTTTATTTCCGTATTTAGTGTGGGCCAAATTGTGGAAACCCTGCCCATGTCTAGCTAAAAACACAAGCTTGTACGATTCTTCTGGGTTTCCGGAAGCATTCATTTGGTTGAGTTTTTCTATGATGGAATCCCACGACTGTAAGATTCCGAAATGATTGTCTAGGTAGTTGAACTTCAGCTCGTCTGTTTCGTCCAATGACTGCTGGAATATCCGAGGCACAACCTCAAACTTCCAGTAGCTAGCTACAGTAGATTCGAACTGCTTCAATTTGCTGTTGTATTCCTCGGCATCTGCGCTGCCAATATGCGAGTCGAGAATATCCAATGTGTTAGGGCTGGTGGTCATTTATGAGAAGATTCTAGTGGTCTTCTTGTCAAGTTTTTTTACAAATGGCTGTTAATCAAAAACAGTAGTTGAATCTAGTGAATCAAGAAACACGTTTTGCATATTATCACGTGATTAAGTATTGACGCGTGCCACTTTTCAGGTGATATCACCAGAATAATATATACGTATAATGGTTGAATAGTAGCTGCATTTCAGCAGGATGAAGTTCAGACTCGTGAAAATGGGATCAGTAGTAGTTATATCTACCGCAGATGTAAGAAAAGTTTACAAATATTTTTGGCTTATACCGTGCCTTCTGCTGTTTGTTAAGGTAGAAGGCAGTACAAGTCTGTCCTATCCCACCTTTCTTTGCAAGAGATTCAGAGTTGAAACCCCAAGTTCTTAGTAATAAAGAGCTAATCCTTCAAATTAAGGAAACAAATTGAGATAGTATCGGTAATGAGAAAATTCGGTCGTAGTAGTTGAAATATCTTACTTTTCCTAATATAGATGCTGAATGACAAATAATTGACTTGCAAAACTAATAGATCTAATTTGCACCACACTCTCTAGACAGATGGCATCGTTTATGTATTTCATGAGTTTTAAACAAATACTAGGGAAGATCTCTTATCTCTGTTTGCAGAGATAATATTGCGCTTGCGGATGTATTGTGCTTTTCGCAGCCAAAATATATTGTGTCATTTTTTTGGTATCTGGCCATATCTTGGAAAAGTTTCAGGTTGACCTCCCTCCATTTAAGGTTAAGCTACAAACCGTGAAAAACTTCGTACTGAGACTTCGGCTTAAGAAAAATGCATCAACGGGTTTTATGGAGTTGTCTGTATTATTCATTTTTTATAAAATTAAACAAATATCACTTCAACTACCACATGAATTGATTTGTTTATGCATGTTTAACAATCTGTTTATTTTCTTTTCAAGGGATAATCTGTCACGACACCTTTTTTGAACTTATGTAGAGCCGCTAGGAAAAGAAGAAGAATCTTGGTATACAATTCACAATATGGGCGTTCTTGTGCGTCAGCTTCAACTAGCATCAAATTTCCTAGAAAGAATTTGAGCAGGTCAACTTCATCTTCACTATAAATAGCAAAAGGAATCTACAACATAAACAGGAGATGTGAGTTTCCTTCGAGATTCACAAGGATACATTTAAGGATATTGGTGAGTATCCAATCTGCAATTTTGTCTGTATCATCGAGATGACGTCATAAATGCAACTGGCAATATTAGAATTTCTCCTGACTATTCAGGGTGACTCAGATTTCCGGGACGAGAGCTGGGACTTGGAAGCGGAAACCAATCGTCTTTGAATGCATTTATACGTTTAGGGAGAGATCTACCGAGAGAAAGATTGACGAATGGCGTAGAGGATTTGTGATGCCCGACGTTGTGGTGGAGTTTGCAGTTAGCCCAGCGAAGGAACTGGTGCTGTGCAAGAGTTAACGAGAAATTGTGTGAAGAGACAATGTGTGGATTAGTGAAAGCAGATGAGAAAAGAGAATTCACACCAGAGAAAGCACCGAAGATTGTTTGCAAGATAAAATAGAATACCGAACAAAGAAAGAAGGGAGTTTACTGATAAGTCCCCACTCAAATATCCTAATGAAAATAAACATAATTTACTTTTAAGTTGTGTTTCCAGAATTTACATTTCCGTTTAACTTTGTATTGTTCTCTGTTCTAATCTTGAGCCAGTGACTCCAGCTTCACTAAACTTCTCTAGTGTCCCGCTAATGACCCAATTGTGTTTTAAATTCTCTCGCTATTCTCTCGCTAATTTCTCCCTACACCTCCCTAATCTTCCAAACTCTCCCTTTTGTGCAGTCGTGCGCGCACCACGAGAAATTTCCACCCACCTCCATTTGTTCAGATCCCATACACAACCAGCTCCAGGCGTCGTCCAACAAAGTAGAAATATTGTCATCTTACTATTAGTGCCAGTCTCTTGTGTCACGTCTCAATTCATCGCCAGGTTTCAACAGCCCACAGCCAGCGCTTGCTCATTATATCTATCTTAGCCGTACACACCCAACCCCGTGACTCCTGGTGAAGCGTAGTATCCATAGTAATAATAGTAATATTGTTCGTTTCATCTGCTTCATAGAACGAATCCATACAGATCACCCAATACCACTGCCACTACCAACAAAAACTCACCTACGTTGCTACACGAACCCATCATCATTTTGTTATTGATACCGTTCTCATTGAAGTTGTTGTAATTGAAATTGGTATCTTACCGTAATTGTTATTTGAAATTAATTGTTTTTGTAGTAGTTTTAATTTTTCAATCTCAATTCCATCAAATCATTCAACAGTACGTTAATCTTCAATAATTAGGTTCTCGCAGTACTTATTATAGTCTTCATTAACTGAATATCATCATTATCATAATTTACATATCATGGACAACTACAACGACGACTTGTACCCATTGGCATTGCTCATGGACGAGTTGAAACATGACGATGTCTCCAACCGTGTGGAAGCCATGCAGAAATTGGATAATATCGCCATCGCTTTGGGCCCTGACCGGACGCTCAAGGAGTTATTGCCCTTTTTGAACGACGTAGCTCAGGACGATGAGGAAGAAGTCTTCGCTGTATTGGCTTCAAAGCTCGGAGACTTTGTTCCGCTTGTAGGGGGTCACGAGAACAGTGAACCATTGATTCAGATCTTGACCATTCTCGCATCAATGGAAGAACCCATTGTCAGAGATAAAGCCATCGACTCCTTGTACAAGATCAGTTTAGAGTTGACTCTCGATGAGTTGACCGGTATCTTCTTGACATTGATCCGCAGCTTGAGTCAAGGTAATTGGTTCTCCAAGAAGGTGGCCAGTTGCGGTTTGTACAAGGCTGTAATTCTCAAAGTGAACTCTTCTTCAAGAAGGGACTTGTTAAATTTGTACTTGAAGTTGGTTACTGACGACTATCCCATGGTCAGAAGAGCTGCAGCCAACAACTTACCTCACCTCATCAACCTCCTCACAGAGTTCACCGAGGAAAAGCCCAACGACTCCAACAAGATCAACAACGAAGACTGGGAAATCATCTCGAAGATGTTCCAGCATCTCATCAACGACGACCAAGACTCGGTCAAATTTTTAAGTATTGATGTCTTGATTGCCATTCTCGAGTTCTTCCAGAAGATCAACGAATACAGCTTCAACTCCGACTTTTTGACCAGCGCCTTGAAGTTGATCAAGGACGAAAGTTGGAGAGTGCGTTACACTGCTGCTGATCGTTTCACCAAGATTGCGAAGAACTTCACAAACGAAGAAAGTGACTTGTTCCAATTGATCGATCCATTTATCTCTTTGATGAAAGATAACGAGGGTGAAGTAAGAAAAGCCATTGCTAAGCAGTTGCCAAGTTTCTGTGAGCTTTTGACCAAATACCAATCCACCAGAGCCACCATTCTCTCCAAGATTATCCCTGTAGTCAACGAGTTGAGTCAGGACTCCCAAGATAATGTCAGAGCTTCGTTGGCATCTACCATCACAGGATTGTCGCCCATCCTAGAGAAGCAGTCCACCATAGATAAACTCCTACCCATTTTCTTGGTGATGTTGAAGGATGAGTTCCCCGATGTGAGATTGAACATCATCTCCAACTTGTCCGTTGTAGATGAAACCATCGGTATCAATCTCTTGTCGACAAACTTGTTGCCTGCCATTACTGAGTTGGCTCAAGACTACAAGTGGAGAGTAAGATTGGCCATCATCGAATACATTCCTAAGTTAGCTAAACAGCTTGGTGAGTCGTTCTTCAACGACGAGTTGTTGTCTTTGTGCATGTCGTGGTTGTGGGATCCGGTATTTGCCATTCGTGATGCTGCCGTCAATAACTTGAAGGAGTTGACCATCATCTTCGGCTCAGACTGGGCGAACAACGAAATCATCACTCGCTTGTTGAACAACGGCGACAAGATTGACGAA
Organism: Scheffersomyces segobiensis; assembly: GCA_030564745.1. NCBI lineage: Eukaryota > Fungi > Ascomycota > Pichiomycetes > Serinales > Debaryomycetaceae > Scheffersomyces > Scheffersomyces segobiensis. The sequence continues at coordinate 477,741 of JAKTZB010000004.1, forward strand.
GACGATAAGATCGACTACTCCAACTTCATCATCAGAATAACATGCCTATTTGCCATCACTAAATTGATTCCCGTCGTCGACTACCAAATAATAGTGAAGAAAGTATTACCGTTCATCGACAGTTTAATCACAGATGCGGTGCCCAACATAAGATTCAACGTAGCAAAGTCGTACCTTATATTGGTGGAGACGTTTGTTCGCAACAAGAGCAAGTTGCCTGTCAAGGACGAAGAGTTGAAAAAGTTGATCAACTTGGAAATTCTTGCCAACTTGGAAAAGTTGCTGAACGACACTGATGTTGACGTCAGATTCTACGCTAGCAAAAGTATTCAGGGTATCCAGGACTTGTTGTCCTAAAGTTGTACGACGTAAAAGAAAAAGAACGAGAAACGAATCACTCCCTACATGATATTATTACACTATCTTCCTCATAAAGTTCATGACTTTTTGTATTCATTTCATTTGTTTTTTCATCTGTCTTTTGCACCCTGTTTGAATAAGTATTATAGTCTTGCTGCTTTCTTATCTGATCATCCCTTTCTCGGTTAACAGCAACTCATTATATGATATGTGCATCAATATTTAATTCAACGTTTTTAGCTTTCATTTTTATCGATACTAAGTATATCGTTTTTGCGTTTTTAATATACATCGAAATTAATCATGATTTATATGTATGAATAAATAAAGTAAATACAATGAACTTTCATATTATCAACTTGCTTTTCTTTAGCAAAGTACTATCTTCAGTAACTTTTTAACACATCAGCAGATCTACAATATTCAAGTATTGCTTTACAACTTGGAAGCTGCTCGTTCTTTCTTGGTCTTCTTTAACTTTTCGAAATCAAAATCAAAAGAAGCTCCACATCCACACGAAGTAGAAGTATATGGAGAATCAACTATTTTGAATGAGCTTCCTATTAATTCTTTAGTATAGTCTAGCTTAGAGTCCTGCAATATTTCCAACGACGACTCATCCAAGATAATCTGGGCAATGTTTCCAGATGGATCTATTCTCTTGAATACTAGTAACTCGTCGTCTTCATCCAGGGCAAGTTCCTTCTCCAAGTCAGTAAGATCCAAGTTATACTGGAATCCGTGACACCCTCCACTTTCTACACCTATTTTCAATGCTGTGTTACTGTTGTCATCGTCTACGGCTATTCTGTTTAGCTTTTCGCTGGCTTTTTTGGTGATGGCAATCTGCATATCTGTCTTTCCATGCACAAGCTTTGTTGCATTGAAGTCATCTATGTCTTCTTGTGGGACTCCTGGCTGTAAGTTGGTTTGACTAGAAGGTCCTTGATTTTTGGGAAGTGCAAAGGAAGCGGCAGTAAACGACTTTGGCGCCGGCTTCTTCTGCAGTTCCGACGTTGAACCCACAGATCTGATTGAATTTATCGATACTGTAGAATATATCGAATTGCCTGGTCTGATTTGGCCTATTATATTGTGTCTGTGTATAATTCTAGAAGATGAAAATTGTTTGCAATAACCTAGAAATCTCTTTTCTTCTACCTGAACAGCTTTTGCAATTGCTGTAAACAGGCAAATCGTTTTCACTATCATTCTGTAATATATGTATAAAACTGGAAACACAGTAAAAGACGGTTTAGATCTGTTTTCTCTAGAGTTGCTTTAAGAAGAGTAACTTTCTATTACAAATCCAATTTAATTTACTGGTTCTGATTTCTGGTTCTGTGTGCCGGTCAATCTTCGATGCCGAAATGCGCATTTAGGCTATACGTCAATAATACAGATTTCTAGGAACAGATATACAGATAGTACTATAATAACCAAAGCATGAAATTTCTCGATTTGCATGATCCCGTTTAGTTATGCACATGAATGTGCTCTTGTTTCAATATTTAGTGGTTTTTTGATTTTTTAGTGGTTGTAAAATTTGAACATAATTGTAAATCATGCACATTTCGCAACCATTTTACATTAATTATCTAAAAATATAACAATTGAAACAATATTATAATAACAATTTCACATTGCAAGAGAAGTGTTTCAACATAATATACTAACGCTATGCCAAGGAGGACATTACTAATACATTCTGATATCATCCTTTATTGTACAAACACATATCTATGTATTTACCTATATATATGAGTGCATCTTCGTCATCTCCCATTTTCGCAGCTATTACAGTCGCAATTAACAAATATAATAATAAACAATGAGTGGTTGCATCACCATTGTTTCACTACAAAGCCTAACGGTATCTGTCGTCAGAAATTCTCCATGTTGGTAGGAGGTCCAAGTGCTTCCAGTCTTCCTTAGCACCCTCCAAACCCCAGGAGATGTATCTCCAGTACCAGAAGGCACCAATAACAGCAGCGTACCAGGCTACATAGATGGCACCACGGATATACTTCTTGGCTGCGCCACCCTTATTCAAAGGAGAGGTGAAGCTTTCGATTTCGTAGCACAACACAATTAAGGCAAAGTAGAGCGCTGGCACATAGTGATGGACGTAGGTGACTCTGCCCATAATGACGAATGGCATAAAATGTAAACCCCAGCCAAACATTGGGTAGATACCTCCCATCAAGAACAATCTCAACTTGTTCGGCTCGTTGGCAGGGAAGTCGACAATCTGTCTCTGCCATCTGATCAAGTAGTAAAGAGTGAGGAAAGCAAAGAGAACTATACCAACAGAAGATGCCCAGGTGTTAACGGTGGAACCTATCAAGAAGTACTTGACCTTGTCCTTGGCCCAACTACACATTCTGATGCCTACATTCAAGGTTGGCCATTGCCAGGCTTCAGATGCCAAGTCGTCCTGCTTGTCGGAGTCAGGAACCAAAGCATTGTTGGTAGCCATCATGGCAACGTTAAGCTGGATAAAGTCCTTGATGAACTTCGTCTTGGGTAACTTGAAGTCGGCTGGAGCAGGTGGTAAGATCTCGTTTCTGTTGTTTTCAATGTTCCACCAGGTTCTCTTGTCCTTCTTGAACGGGTTCTTAAAGCAGGCAACTTCACCCTGTCTGAAACCCCACTGAGGCAAGGACACTCCGGTAACACCTAAGTAGCAGTTCATAACTTCACTCTTCAATCTGAAAGAAGTAGTCAAAGGATGAAGTCTCAACTTGTCTTCATCAGACTGCTGTTCTACAATTTCGACGATCCAGTTATCCTTCAAGTCACCGATGGTCATGTTACCATAACAGGCAACTTCAAGGTGGCCCTTGGTGACAGGAGCAGGAATATCGTGAGTGTGCAAGTTTCTTCCGGTCTGTGGGTGCATCACTCTAATCTTCATACCATCAAGAACGTATTCGATATCGGTGTTGTTGTTAGAGGTATCATAAGCAGGTTCATCTCTAGATCTTTGGAATACCCAGTTGTTGTTGGAGTCCTTGTGACCGTAAGTAGTAATCTGTTGTTGCTTGGAACCTTCTGGGAAAGTCTGGACATGGGAATGCAAAAGTCCACCAGTTAATCCTTGGTTCTTCAATGTGACTACTGAATGAGCAATGGAAATTTCTCTTGGACCGCCTCCAACATCAGAGCCGACTAAGTTGGCCTGGAAAAGCGACGACATGTTGGCATCACCAGTTCCCGACTTGTACAAGAGATCAAAGTGGAGCTTGAACGAGAGCAAGAAGATGGAAATTGGGATAACAATCAACGCGAAGATTCTGGAAAACCAGTGTTGAGTGTACTTCTTCCACGAAATGGACTTGTCGCCCAACTTGGTCCAGAGATCTACCACAGTGTATATACCTACAAGGGTGGTGACAAACAAGCCTACCATCTTCACGGAACAGGTACAACCGATGGAGAAACCGGTCAACAAGATCCATTTCCACCACTTTCTCGAGAACTCGGCTTTAGCATTGTTGTAGTTGTTGAATCTCAGGAAACAGAACACAGTGGCTACGGTGAAGAAGAGAAGCATGGAGTCCAACAAGATGAACTTACCCAATGTGATGTACGACAACTCCAACGTGACCATCAAGGTGAACAACCAAGTAGTGAGAACGGAAAAGCCGATCTCCTTACCGGTGTAATAAGCCAATGGAACACACAAGGCAGAAAACGTAGCGTTGAAGATTCTCATCCTGGTGTAGTCGATGTAGTCTGGGTACTTTTCTCCAGAAGGGAAATCCCACGAGCCATTATAGCCAGCCAAATAGCCTGACAAACCGATCAACATCTTACCCAATGGGGGATGGACATCGTGGTAGAACTCGTGACGTAAGTAGTAGGAGCCAAACTTGCCGAAATGCGCTTCGTCCCAGACGACAGCATCGTTGGCGGAGATTCTGTAGAATCTGACAAAGAACGAAATGGCAGTGAAAAAAATTGGAGCGACGATTTGTTCCAATTTAACCAAAGAAGCACAGAATTCAGACGTGTCGTTGAGCTGAGCAAGTTTTTCAGCGGTAGCATCGATTTCTAGTTCACTTTCATCGTTGGAAGCTTCAGTCTTGTCGCTTCTTTGACGGAGACTGGCTTTATCGGATGAGTACACACCGGACGCAGACATGATGGAGGAGACCTATCAGGACCAATAAGATGAAGACGGAAAGAGTGAAGAAGAATTGAGCAGTCAAGAAGAATCGAGTGGTGAAGAACGATGGATGGTGGAAGTGAAAAATCCTGGAGACCCTTGCGAAAACATACTACGTGTTAACACAGTGTGCACACCGACACGTAATGGAATGGTAGTGGAAATAAATAGTGAGAGATGCGAAGGGCTGTGAGATTAGCGAGATTTAGGGAGAGAAAGGAAAGCAGACATTAATGACATTTCAGCATTCTACGGCACGGATTTGACATAGAAACGGAAACTGTTTCTATTATGATTCAAATTTATTCAAATCAGAAACCATCAGACAATTTATTGATGTCTCTTTTCATATTTTAGATAATTTTGTATGAGGTTTGGCTTGACATTTCGCACTGGGAAATGTGATGAAATTGTCGGTACTCAAATCTGTCCCACAACCAGAATAAACCCAGTGTGGTTTGTTACTACGAGCTGACGAGACTGGAATTATAGGTTTTTCTTCCAAATAAGTTCACAATTCAGTTTCTCTCCCGGTTGTCTGTATTGCTGCTTCAACCTTCTATTTTTATAGAATCATATACATTTATGTGAGATTCTTCTTTCTTCCTTCCCTGCCGCAATCTGTTTGCTCTCTCACTATGCACGCCCCACTAAAACTGCGCAGCTGAAAAAGCCCATAACTTCAGCCAAAACTAAATAATCCTTAATGTCCAATGTCTCTTTGTCTTTTGTATGTGCTCTATTTGTAGATTGTATCTCTTTATCCACGCCTACACCAGTCTTCTGTATTTTGAAACTTTATATTATTATCTCTCGTCTAATTATGTCTAAAATTCGTCTAAGTATCTATTGATCTGCCTGCAGATCTACCGTCTGGCCAACGCCTTCTCATTATACAAAGACTCTAGAAGGAACCACACTATTCTTTCCTTCACCAACTCATCGCCGACAGCCATCTTGGCTCCGGAGATCTTGATCTTGCCCTCTGCAGAAATATTTACCACGCTCGACACAAACTTGACAATAGCCAAGTTATTGAAATTTATTGAACTATTCTCATAGAGAAACCCGTTGATCACTGAAATGAGCTGAAACTTTGCCTGTTTCTCGCTGTTTTCTATTTCCTTCTCAAACTTGTTGACAAATTCAGTTATATCTTTCTGTGGAATGTTTATCACTATATTTCGCAAATTGCCATTTATAACTGGTGCATTAGAAAACGTGCCAGACATTGCATCTGAACAATACGTAATTTCCAATTCGCCTAATAAGCCATCCATAAGTCTCACTTCTTCATGTAATCTCGTATCCTTGAGCTCTCTAATGCTATTAGAGAGGTCGTTAACGGCCGACTCGATGTACTTTTCGTTCAAACGGTACTCCTTTATCACTAGGCCACTTTCTATGCCAGGCATATTCTCCAACAACGATAAGATGAAGTTATTGGCTTGGACCGAAGAACTGCTAGTGTTAAACTGCCGATTGAGTAATATCGTATTGAAAGACTTGCCGTCAGAGTCGACCCCATCCCTATTGATAAATATAAATATCTGTCGAGGTAATTGTAGGCTTCTGTCGGATGTCCGAATTAGTAAAAACTGTATGTTATAGATGCGGTTCTCAAAGCTGGTGTTTCTGGAACCAAAGGTGGTTTTCAAATGTGGTTCTATATCCTCGGCACTTGAGTATCGTGGTATGATCTCACCTTCACTATTACTTCGTCCTCGATACACTTTGTATAGGTATATAGCTATGTTTTCTCTGAGATAAGAAACTTGGTCCTCTGCGAGGACATTTGTAGAGGCACTTATGGTGACCAAGGATTGGTTACATTTGTAGAGCCTGAAGGTCTCGTCGAGGAAAAGATCAGTTATAGAGCGTTCTTCTGACATCTCAATTATTTCATCTATACCGCGACGAGACTTTTTTGGAAAGGTGATGTTTACATGTTTGATTTGTATTAAATGATGTTTGTTTATGTGAATTTTTCAGTGCTAATCTTTTTTGTCGCAAATATTTCGCGACACAGATACGACACGTTTTTTAAATGACTACGGGTATCCGCTTATTAGTAATTCGTGTAGATGTGCCAAACAAAGCCATTGACTCCCCGTTTTTGTCCAGTTAGTTAGGGTGAGAGGGACTTTGCTTTTTATGATGTTGTCGGGCTCTGATCAGGCCAATTGTGCCATTTGTGGCGAAGTCTAATGAGATGAGGTGCGTCACAGATGAGACGAACAAAGCGAAATGAAACGTAGACAATCGAGCAGAGAAATAAAAGTAGACAGGATTAAAGCAGAGAAGGTAAAGCAGCTGAGTATCAGATCAGACGAGCATGAAAAATAAGTTATTCGTTTGAACAACTTCTCTATCAGTGGATTGTGTGGTGAAAAGCTTTAAAAATGCACCACTATAGAAATTGGCTCACTTCGCGCCATTACTTGCAACTCGTGGTCTACAATTTATCATATTTCTCATTTTCATGAATTCATATATATGAATATATAGGTAATCATTTACCACACGGAAGTTCCAGGTTCACACAGTGGACCTACAACTTCGTAGATAGTTAAGCAGAAACCTTGGCAACGTGTTCCAACAAGTCAACGACTCTGGTGGAGTAACCGAATTCGTTATCGTACCAAGAGATCAACTTGACGAAGGTTGGAGATAACAAGATACCAGCCTTTTGGTCAAAGATGGAAGAGTAGGTGGAGCCCAAGAAGTCGGTGGAAACAACGGCATCTTCGGTGTAACCCAAAACACCCTTCAAGTCACCTTCGGAAGCCTTTTTGATAGCAGCAGAGATTTCTTCGTAGGTGGCTGGAGTCTTCAATCTGACAGTCAAGTCAACGACAGAGACATCGACAGTTGGGACTCTCAAAGACATACCAGTCAACTTACCGTTCAATTCTGGGATGACCTTACCGACAGCCTTAGCAGCACCAGTGGAAGATGGGATGATGTTACCGGAAGCGGTTCTACCTCCTCTCCAGTCCTTGTGCGATGGACCGTCAACAGTCTTCTGGGTGGCGGTGATGGAGTGGACGGTGGTCATCAAACCTTCTTCAATTCCGAAGGTGTCGTTAATGACCTTAGCCAAAGGAGCCAAACAGTTGGTGGTACAAGAGGCGTTGGAGATGATGTTCAAGTCTGGAGTGTACTTGTCAGCATTGACACCAACAACGAACATAGGAGCATCAGCAGATGGAGCAGTGATGATGACCTTCTTGGCACCACCGTCAATGTGCTTTTGAGCACCTTCCAACTTGGTGAAGACACCAGTGGATTCGATGACGTAGTCAACACCAGACTTGCCCCATGGGATAGAGGCTGGGTCTCTTTCTTGGAAGACCTTGATGGCGTGGCCGTCAATGACAAGAGCGTCACCTTCAGACTTGACTTCACCGTCGTATTTACCGTGGGTGGAGTCGTACTTGAACATGTAGGCGGCATAGTCTGGAGCAATAAATGGATCGTTGACAGCAACAACCTCAATGTCCTTTCTGGTCAAAGCGACTCTCAACACCAAACGTCCGATACGGCCGAAACCGTTAATACCAATCTTGATAGCCATGATGAATAGTTTATAGGGTAGAAAAAATGTGAATTGATTCTGAATAAACGAAACAAGAAAAGAGAAGAAGAGAAGAAAATAAAGCACTGAAATTTCACAGACGGCGATTCGACACGAATTTATATTAATTCTTCAGAAATGCTGCAGCAGGATTTCGAAATGGGAAGTTTGGCCTCTATACCTCCCATCCTGCAGACTGCGCCGGGGCCAACCTGCAAACTGACTCCGGGCCATAGAGACCCATGAACGAATATTGGCTCTTACCGAAACTGGCACACCATATGGATCAATAATTGGGACACGACCGTGAGGGGGTGAGTTCAGATGATTGGGCTTGTCCTTAAAGGTTACTGTTGACTTAATTGGACGGTTCCAGTGCTGAATGGCAGCTAGCAAAAAAGTCGAGAGCGAGATCTACGGAATAATTTTTATTTGCTGGCTTCCGTGAAAAATCGACGATTATTCTTAAACAATTTTTACTTCTAAGAATTGCCAATCGATGATAGATCTGGCTCTTGCAGTTGGTATCATTCGGCCAATTGCATCATCAATTGGTCTTCACAATGGCTGCTGCTTCCCTTCTCTATCCAATCCATTTTGCGCTAATATCACCAATTCTCTATCGAATTAATATTGCCCCATCAGGAATGCACACAATACCACCATCAAGCATTGTACACACTTTCTTCCGTACCGCCGCTTTATGATGGCTAAAATACCTCAGGTGATGTTCACTTTTCAATCGTAGCCTTGACGGAAATGCTATAGAGCCTCGACTAAATCCAACCTTAAGCATTCTGAAATATTCTGATTTCTACAATCTACATTCTAAATTCTAACCAAACTGTAACTGCACCGAAACTGTATTATCTCTCTACCCAAGGCCACGGTAGACATCACATAACTCTACCAAAGAGCAAATAAGCTGAAAGTATCGCTAGACCATTTGCAGGTTGGCCTCGTATCATTTGATAGCATCTCATCCAATTGCTCGTTTGTAATCTTCTAGTAGATGCATTTCAGAAACAAATTAATCAGCATTGAGTCAACTTTTTTTCACAGAGTCATCTACATCTTGAATTTTTCAACCATTACCTTATTTTTTTGGTAACCCTACGCCTGCTATCTTCTTGGTCTCAGTGATCGTTACCACTCTAGCCTACTCTGATCGTCTTGCTCACATCGTCTTACTCTTATCTACTTAATCTACCATGCCAGCCCCAACCTTGCTCGTTATAACTTGACCTCATCTCTAAATCCAACCTGTAAATCCTCTCTCCAACGCATTACAGAACTCCGACACCGAGGCTTATATGCCAGCCTACACAAGAGTCCGAATTACTCATTTGGCTGATCTCGATATGGCTGCCGATGGCATACTGTCCCCTTGCCGACAGCAGAACCATTCAGAGTGCCACCAGCATTATTTCCATCGCCAAATCCGGTGTATTTGTCTAGTTGTTTAATCCTCTAATTCCTGTCTGTACCATCCCATTTAGGCCACGTGATTTCCGCTGGCATGGGTTAGTTTACAGCTTGGGCCGATCATGTGCCTTTTGCCCGCCGAGAACCTCGGCGGCAGAACCTGGCCAGTATCCATCCTACCGGCTCCGGGCTCTACCCCAACCTGGTTGCCTATTCTTATTCTTCGTACCACAACCGAACCAGGCGCAAACACGTGAACTCCTGGCAATCCCGGGTCCAAACGGCTGTGTCCGAGCTCCAGGGAACGGTGGAACAAGCCCAGGGAGATGTAGGTCTGACCCCACACTCAAACTAGAAGCCCTAAACCCCAGGTCCAGACTTTAGCGACAAATTCCGAATATGCAATTCAGCAAGAGCTCGGTGGTGATTTTTCGCAACCACCTTAACTGTGGCCAACGTTGGTTCGGATTTACTCTATGAAACACGATGAAGATTTGACTGATTTGATTTTGCACCCAGGGTACGTGTTATTTGCCTAAAAGGGGTTTCTTCTCTCACTCCATCCTCAATGACCAAATTGCGCTGTCTTGAATTCTCTTTTGGCGATATCTTACCGTCTGTGCTGCGTATTTGACACCGGAAAGAGGCTTCTAGAATCTCTTCTCCTGAATCTGCCCAGCGTGGGGCCCGCTACTGATGACGCACCAGTGATGTCACGGCACTCTCCATTCAATTGTGGACTTCTTGCGATGCGTAGTTACATCATCTTGAACTCATCTTGTCCAAACTTGCAGCCGTTGCTCGGTCTTAAAAAGTCGGTATAGAGAGTTTTGGCATGGTCGCAGATATTACCCGATTGGGAGCTAAAACCGAATGTCTTGAACCCCGTATGGACCACGAGAAAGGCTCCGCAGCCATATCCTAGATGATTATGTATTCCAGAAATCGTCTTATTCTTGCAGAAGCCGGTAGCCACACATCATGTACGCAACATTGAGTGACACACCAATTCCAACAATGCGTTTCGCAGCAGCTCTTGTGTTGAGGTGGTTGAAGTCATAAGAAGTGCGTCCTCTCACAATTCTAGTATTGTAGTCCAATTTCAGCACAGTCGAAGTGTTTTCGTTGTCGCTTTAACAATGACAATTGCCGTGTCGAAGCATCCTGAACGACTTCTATTTTTCGCAATCTACACACAAGCTTTTGGTTCATACCGGCTATAACTTCTGCCGATCTAAGACCGGTGCAAATAAGAAAAAAACCAAAAGTTAAGGAGCCAATTCACACAACGGCAGCCGCCCTCTGACAATAGAACATTAAACCATATTCGAGGGCGCACTGTAGCCGTTTGAAGTCTAAAAGCTGGCCATTATTAGAAAAAACTTTCTCTCAAGAAGCTCCACTACTACATTTGGGCCGATCGAGGCTTGGGCATAAAATTAAAGAAACTTAAGGCGAATGAAAAAGGAAAGTTCTGTAGGCACCATATTTCTCCTCAGAAAGATACGTTGTGGACCGCTGCCAGTTTCCCTCCCGCTAAGTATGTAATTCCAATCCATTTATAAAAGCAATTGCCTCGATAGACGGCTGCCATGAATCCAACCTGTGCTGGCTGACTCTTAAAAAGGGCCATGTTACGACAAACTTTAGTGCCGGTAATTTAAAAATGCGACATTTTTCTATGAGTGGATTAATCGCAAGTCTGTGCTATCAGGATTCAGCGCTAAATCGATTTTCCAAACAAGAGACGCACCTAGAATCGCAGATTCGCATCCGACTTTTACATGATGTCATCTACCATAGGAGATGAATGTATTTCGAGAATTATCGAAACAGTCGGACTTTATTTAGGGGCCAGAAACTTTGTCAAAATTTAAGTTTGCCAGCCAGCCTTATGACCGGAAAAGTCTGTGGACGAGTCGGAGATGACCGCCGGCGCAATTACAAACCCACCCAAACCAATTTCTTCTGGCTAATTTGTGCCAGTGGCTCGTTTCAGCTGCAGCGAAATATCTTTGTAGACCAAACATCGATTAAATCCCTCTCAAAAAACACATACAATGCGATATATGAATCTTCCACAGACCACTGAAAGACCCCACGCTCCTGTACGGCGCTTGGCCATTTGTGGGCAGAACAATGTCTGCTATATTTTTGCAATGTGTCATGGCAATTTTGGAACCAACACTGTTTCGATCAACGGATCGGTTTGTTTTGCAAATGTGCAAATGTGCAAATGTGAAAATGTGAAAATGTGCCCGACAGTGACAAGTGGAGGGAAAGCTGAAGTTATCGTCTGATATACGTGTCAATCACCTGTTCGATGTCGACGAACTGGGCTTCAAATACCGGTTATTTTTTGTAATCTTTTGCTTCGGAGAATGAAGCACGACCTTCTTGCCAGAATAGTGCAGGTGTCAATTCGTCGGACTTTGCTTGCTCCAGCTTTCATCTGACAGTCGCTGGATGTCCAACTTACGGAACAGTGATCTGCAGCAGCGTATTATTTGCTATACTCCCAGGGCTGGTGTAAAGGTCTAGCCGTGTGGAATACAGGTGACTACTATAGCGTGATTCGAGATTCTCTACGAGACTTAGAATGAGAATTTATTCAGAGAACTCAGCCCGCGCAGCCTGATTCACTCTATTGGGAAGATCGAAGAGCATATCCAACATTTATCCCCACAATGGAGTAATTTGCAGTATTTTGTAAATAGCCAGTAACCAATCCAGCATAATATTTTGAACTACGTCATATGAAGGCTGGAGCTAAGAAATATGGTACCATCAACTCAAATACCGTTACGATTTTAAAATGTTGAAGATCCTCGTATGATACTGAATTACAAATACTGTAACTAATATTTTAATTACTAATAAATAAACGATCTAAATTATGTAACATAAACCACATCAAAATGAAACATTAGAGGGGCCTCGAACTGTTTTCGTAGAAAACCAGATGTGAAATTATTAACTCTAATGAAGATGGCAAAGTAAAATCAAGCTTAGTACAAGAAGTGAATGAACACTCGCAAACTGCAGAGAAGGGAATGATTGAAAATAATGGCAATGATAATTTTAATTTTACTAATTAGCAGACATCGAGCCGTACACGAATTATTTGCTTGCAAATGGATTGTGAATGCTGACTGTCGTTTTGTCTAATTGCCTATTGCCAATCAAGTTCATGGTTTGAAATTCGCCGTTTCTACTGACTTTGTTTGCTGATGGGTATCGTTAATGTCGTTGTTATCCGTAGAGTTAGAGTTTAGAATCCTCTATGGGCTCTCGTGTATCGTGGAGTTGATCTTGAATGCAGTAGATGGAAGTTCGTCAAAGGTCAAGACGAAGTTGTCAAAGTCCTTCGAATTATCTTGGTTGTCGTAGAATGGGAAGCCCTGATGTTGAGGTGATAACGATGTCGTGACTGAACTGCTTCCTCCGAAGAGTGTTGGTGTAGTGTGAGCAACGACTATACCTGGTGTAGTAGTGTTAGAATTCGTAGAAGAGATACTGGAGTAGCTCAGTCTCTTGCCAACGTAGTTTCCACCAATATGAAATTCATTTCCATTATTGCTGACCACAGTTCCTGAAGTACTTGTCTTGCTGGACAGCGAATGGGGATGGAATTGAGCTTTATGAACATGCCCACTATTTTTTGCCTTTTGATACGATGGAGAACATGGACGTTGGATCAATGAAGAACTTGACCTTCTCAAGGTTTCAGGAGGTGGAGTAGCTGAACTAACAGGCATGGCCAAGTTGTGGTTTTCGTATTTCGAAGTCAATGAAGAAATAGAACCGCACTTGCTCATAGAAACAGGCGGCTGCCCTTCACACCCCTGTGAGTTCGACAAGAAAATGGAGTTGGCTCTTCTGGGAAAGTTTTCGATCTCTGCTGGAGAAATTGAGGCACTCTTGATGAATTTCTGTGATTGAAGTTGATGGTTCTGGATTTGGGAGATTTGGTGCGATGGCATCTTACCATGATGAAGCTGACCCTGCGAGTAGCTTGAAGCAGAATCTGTGTCTACGTCACTCATGGCGAAATCGTTGTTGGAAGAGGCATACGATGAAAGACTATTGGCATTGTTGGCATTCTCAAAATGTCCAGGTCCTGCAACTACAAGTCCTCCTGAGGAAAATCCACCGAGAGAGAACTCGTTCAAGTTCAACTGTTCTGTCAAACTTGTCTGCAGCAATGCTGAAGTTGGTGGAGAAGTAAGTGCTCCGTCTTCTCCGTCTTCGAACAAGACCGGTTGGCCCTCTTCTCTCTTCACAGCAACCTGATTACTTTTTTTATTGTTCGAAAACTGTGAACGTTGAAAAAGTTGATCACATTGAACAGCCAAGCTGTTTGCACTAGGGCATTCTGTATGATTGTGGCTTTCAATTTCATTCTTTTCTGTGACATTCAACTTGTGCTCGGCAAATACTCTCAGGTAATTGTCCAAGTTCTTGGGATCGTAGTTGGCTGCTAGCATGGCGCCAGCTTCCCATTCTACTGGCAAATTATTAAGCAAGCCTTCGCTGTTGATAAGGTAGGATACGACTCTATTTATAGGAATGCTGTCCTCATCAGGTACAACTGTTGAATTGTTGTCAAGCTCGTCAATTGAGAAGTCCTTTTCTTTCTTAACCCTCGTCTGGGTACCTGGCGATTGACTATCTTCGTCAGACAGCAATTCATCATTTGAGTCAGACTCGAATTCGGTCTTCAATCTTCTGGTTCTCTTACCGTCCTGGAGTATTTCCTCCAAGAAAGGCAAATTTGGTCTGCTCAACTCGATTAACTTCTCCAAGGACTTGGTCAAGATATCTAAACGGGTCTCAAGCAATTCTACATAGCCCTGGGGATGGTTCTTTTCCTTGGGCTTTTTCTTTTCTGTAAAGACACAGATCTTGTTATCGATTATGCAACGGTTGCAAGGCTTCTTACCATCACATTTTGTCTTCTTGATACGACAGGAGTCGCAAGCCTTACCCACTCTCTTCTTTTTGATATGACTTGACGAGTAGCCGACATTGCCGTTGGACGAAATGCCTAATGTGCCGTGACCGGCTTCGTGTGATGGAGAAGCAGGAGATACAGGGTTCATTCTGCGAAAGTCAAATAAAAACTCACTAGATATAATAAAAGTACGGGACAATTATGTACATGTGCTCCAGACAGCTGGAGGACTCAATTCTGACTAATGGGTGCAACTTACGACTGGTGCAACGCTATAGTACAAGGACTGGTAGTTGATTCGAGAAAAGTTACACGGATATGTTCTTATACCAATTGGACCAAAGAACGAATCTTATGATCAGGAACAGACGTGGAATTAGTAAGAACAGTCAATTGCTGGAGAAACAGGTATCGGTATAGCAAGCGGTATTAGTGCGCTCGCAAACTCGGATTTAACAGTCCCTTACTAAGCTGCGATAATGGGTGTGGATTGGTGGTTGGATTTGATGTCTACTACCGGCACGGAAGTTACTCGGTCGCTTCGAGGATATGTCCAGATTGGCCAGCGTCAGTACTACTATTAGTACACTCGTAGAGTTGGGTTGAAGGAGTAGAAAAGAAGAGTTGGATGTCGTTTCGAAAAAAAAATTGTAAGCGAGATTTTGAGCTACAAAATTGAACTTGGTCAAAAGCGATATTGTGTGTCTTATATGCTAATTTTCGCTACATCGAATGTTCCTCTACAAGAAAATACTCCAGATCAAGGCAATGGAGACATGGAGCATTATGGAGGGTTTGATTGCTATCCTAGTTTCAAGATCCTGCACGCACTAGGCATTATTTTTTATGCGTCTGATTATTTTTGTCATGAATGTGGAAAATAACAGTTCCTCTATTTTTTTCTGTGTCTGACCTTGTGAGTTTCTTTTTCTGTCGGCGGACGGGACAAAACTGGTAACGGGATCCTTGTTAATACCGGCTCGGATCTCCCCTACGGTATATCCGAGTGCACCCGTCTTATTCGAATTTTCATCATATGGTTCTGAAAACGGTACCACACATAGCGTGAGGGCCAGCATATCGAAGCAAGGCTCTCAATCAGTCTTGGTTTCTCACTACAGAAGGAGTCGTGTCACAACACGATCGGCTGGAGTTTGTCCCGAGCTCCGGCCAACATTGTCGTGCTCCAATCATTGTGCAACTGGCATTCATCAGAAAGTAAGGTTTTCCTGTTGATGCAAAATGTGCTTGATCCAAACCAAAACTGTAGTTTCTTCCTGCAGTAGCAGCTAGTCATTCAAATGACCGTCCAGTTGTAGCAGAGGTTTCAAGTTATGAGTGATTTTCTAACCTTACTCCAGGTTATTGAAAAATCACAAATGTCGCAATCAAGAAAAAGAAAGCGCGACATTTTTATTGCCGGTTTACTAATTGAACAAAGCGGGTGATTCATTAATTACTAAGTTTTCCAGATTCCTCCAATGAGCGGCTAACCAACCCCTGTAATACTTTAATTCGTAGAAGGTCACTCTCGCGTAAACAACGCACAATTAAAAGTTACTGGCCCATACTTTGGGATATCAAGGACTTCCGCAGCTATAGTTTATTTTCGTTTCTTCATGATTCTCTGAAACGGAATACTAGAACAATTTCCGGACCTGAAAATTCCCTTTGTAGAAACCAGTAAAAAGATCTGCTTCACAAAGATACGTCAAATCTCTTCTTTGGGATCAGCCACAACCGGCTAAGCTCCCCTCCACTCATCATTAGGGTATATGATAGCAGATCCAGTTAACTCTTGTATTTATCCACTTCCGAGGCTATTTTTCCCTTAATTTACTCATCCGTTGTTACTAACGGATACGCGAATGGTCGGATGAGTAAATTAAGCCAAATGCACAAAGGGTGAAACCTTCAAGTATGTTGCAGTGTGTCATTGTAAACGCAAGCGAAACATCACGGTCGGAGCCAGCAGATCTGGGATCATCTAGTTCCATTAGCTGCAACAATACGAACCTGGCTCCTAGTTCCCATACGGCTAATCCTAGGCCGATCAATGCTCTACAAGACGACAGCAATAACCATGGTTATGAACTCTTCTTACAAATCTATGGATTTTTCTCTTCAATCAGTTGAAAACCCAAATACAATAGCGTTACATATCCGTTTCTAGAAAGAAGATCCAATCACTTGGCACGAATATTGTTAACGACAATTGTAGAACTGTGAATGTCAAAATAATAGTTTCCTTTATCAGACTTAGCCCCTCACACTTCTGAAAATAAACTAAACTCTCTCCCCTATGGATTTATTCAGAACAATAGTGTTCAAGAGTACGGAATTCCGTTAGAGGGTAAATTTGGACATAATACAGCATGTTCTTACTGTACCTGGATCATTTGTTAAACTAGCAATTATGTGACTAAGTTGTGGGCGTGGGTAAGTTTATTACAGAAATAATTATTGCAGAAATAAAGCACTTTTCCAGAGGCTTCTCCAATTTTCATTCTGAAGCTGGTTCTTAGCGATTTTTGACGTACTCAAGCATTGCAAAATCTTCCTACTAGTCACTGGCCTAGTATCTGCACTCTGTACATTTCATAATGATAATCAAGTGGTCTGCGGATTCCTCCTACAAGACAAGTCCAGGGGTGAAACCAGGGGTAAAACCTGCCCCTTAGAGAAACGTTCGTATCCGCAGAAAACGCATAGAGACATGAATATCGCATATATAATTATTATTCTCCGTATTTGAGCTTGCTAGCAACTTTAATTTAGGTCAGTCAAGTATGCATGCTCTTGGTTCTGCATGATCAACTGCCGGATGATTTAATTACATGTACGTTCTTAGTTTTGCAAATAAAGTACATTTTCTAAAAGGCCCGTATTCTGCAAATTGATAATTTCCGTTTCTGAAGTTGTTTTCAACATTATTTTATTGTCTTTCCCCCGTCGTTGTTGCCGACTAGTGAATGAGCTCATTGCGTCCCAATCGATGTGCGCTTCGTTTCAGTGCTATCACGGTTGCTATTTTTTATGTACCATCTATATATTTTATAGGGTATCCATTACTCCTCATGCTACACTTCCGTCAACAGAAGTCTAGCCTGGATAATTTATCTTCCACATTTCTGTTGTCCACTGATAAAGGTTTAAGCCACTAGGTATAGCCAACGGCAGTATTCCCCTTTTGAGATGGATACATGAAATACCGGGGTGGCTCAAGAATGGTTATCCTAACTTGGCGGGTACGGCGCCAGTTGAAAATATTTGATTATCAGATGGCACGGCAGTTTGAGTTGAAAAGATCAACATTTGCAGAACCAACACAGTCCACACTTGTCGTATCTACATACGTAGTTAATCAATACGGATTACCTCGTTTATACAAAAATAATACGGAAGTCATAGGTTTCACGGTCCTCAAGTTTCCATAGATATGAAATAGCCGTATTATTTAGAAGAAAGCTCACTTTCCAGAAGAACGAAGAAGTATTAATATCAATGACCAACTCTGAAGTACTTCATATTTGAAGGAAGAATAGACGATCATTTAAAACTATACAACAAAGGCAGATTTGGCACAGTAATACTTCACAAAATACATAATTAAATTGTTGATTCTATTTGATTTTTGAAGGAGATCAATAAAATTTTTGTAGGTTTGTCCGGTGACAGTTTCTATCTTCTTCTGGTTCAATGATACGCATATGGGAAATGGAACTTCAATAACTTCAAAATAATTTGAATTTTGAGACAAATTTAACTGAAGATACAGTCACCTAATGAGCGGTAGGTTGGTGTCCATTTGCTGCTTTGACCTTCACTATTGAGAAGCTACGGCTGTGTTCGCAGCCAAAAAATAAGAACTTCAACTTCAACGTGGGTAACATTTTACATTTTACAGTTTTTGCATATTTTTTTACTAAACGGCATGTATTGCGATGAAAGAGGAGCTAATTTACGATATGGTAGATAAATCTTTCTGCAATCTATACCAAAAGGTGTTGGAATTTCTACGAGAAGCCTCCTGATGATATTACGTAGGACCCAGGCGATACACTTTGAAAAGTGTGAAAACTCTACGAGAAGAAACTGCACCGACATATGTAGAACTGCATATACAATTTTACAGGTTTTCGTCAAAAATTAAAGAAGTTAGAAACTGATAGTTTAAATGCACTCTAAGGGTGATGCGGTGGCTCAATGGTAGAGCTTTCGACTCCAGATCGAAGGGTTGCAGGTTCAATTCCTGTCCGTGTCAATTCCTTTCCTTTTTTTAGTTCTTCACTTCTAACTGTAAATCTTTTCATCGGAAAGTGAAACAGGTACACATGAATAGGCAGTAGATATTGATCCCTGTTTTTAAATAGGCAACTATAGTGGGAACAAATGAGAGAGTCTAGAAATGACCGTGCATTTCAACTAAGAACATCAAGATGTCTAAGTCTTAATAATTTAGAACGTTTTTTCCGGGTCCGGCCTGTAGACATATTTCAATGGAAACAAAGGACTAACTTTGTAGACGTTGAATAATTCCTAGCTGGATGCCTCGTAAATGCGGAACTGCTTAATCGTTATTTTGTGATATGGAAACAAAGTTACCAACTTTATTTGGACTATTTTACACAATGCCGGCCTGCAAGATTACAAGGCGCATTCCGTAATATTAAATTCTTGAACAAGACAGCGGTGACACTCATCGCATCATTCAGCCATCGTGGAACCATTCTCAGTTGGAAGGTTGACTGCGCCAGCTATCTATCTCGCGCTCTCAAATTAAAGCCTTAAGCGCGGCGACAGCTTATGATAATAAAAGTCTAAAACGACTTGAGAAATCATGTCTCCTGCACCTTAATTTTTATTGAAAAATTATATTTGCAGAATTGCTAATCTGGAAAACTGCTCCACTCTCTTCTCTACATTCCCAAAGGACAGTCTCGATTAGGTGCTCTATCTTCTAGCAAGCAATATTGCACATGGCCAAAAAGTCCAAGACCAAGCAGCACGAAGAAACGCCTCCACCGGGCAGTGCAAAGGGCAAGAAAAACTCCAAATCTTCCAAGATCGAAGAACCGCAGGAAGATGTCAAGAAACCGCTTAGAGGTTTGGCTATCGGAGAAAACTTTGGATGGACAGGAAAACTCCCAGTCACTTTATTAAATGAGTATTGTCAGAAACAAAAATGGGGCAAGCCTAGCTTTGATATGGTTAAGAAAGGTCTGGGATTTGTTTGTTTCTTCCACCTCAATTCGGTTAATCCAAAAACAAAAGAGACTATCTCCATAAAATTCGTGCCCAGGCACGAACCCAAACTGACCACTAATGAGGCAAGGCATATGGCGGCTACATATGTTTTGTACCGTATCAACTTCATAAAAAACATGAAGATGCTTCTTCCGAACATTTTCCGCGATTATTGGGTTGATCTCGAACAGGAACGAATTCAAGCCTTGAAACAAGACAAGTATAAGCACGACATGGTTTACAATGTCAATCCCTTCCAAGTGTATATAGAACAGCAAGAGTTGGCACAGAAAAAGAGTAAACAAGAACTTGTCCGGAAGGAAAACGAAAGCAAAATAAAGAAACCTTCTATCAGTATAGGCACCACAGTTCTTCCCCATAAAGCTGGCTTTACTTCTTCGAATAATCGCAGAAATTCAGGAATTACTAGTACAAAAGTCGAAAAGATACCACAAGTTGTCAATGTACCAACTTTTCCACGAAAAGTATGGGACAATGCTCCATTCATTGATTTCCCCCCGGAGATTCGTATTTCCTTGGAACAGTCGATCAAAAAACATATCAATTGGATCATTGATAATGAACATCCAATGTCTGGAAATAAATCCAAGGCCCAAGAAAATCAAAAGTCTTTATTAGCATTGGGTTTTAGACAGATTCATATCGAAGAATCTTTCAAGTACACTTCTTCGTTTGTAGATTCCTTGGAATGGCTATTGTTCCATATTCCAGAAGACGACCTTCCACCGCTATTCGCTAAGACTGAAAACGATTCCAGTGTCATGCTTAGAGTTTCCAAAGATATCAAACTCGAGTACATGTTGAAACGGTTGTCAGAATCAGGTTTCGATAAAGATGACGTATTGACTTCGTTAGAGGAATGCGAGTTTAACGAAGAGCAAGCTGCTGTTAGACTAACGCGTACATTCTTAGAAATAGAGTCAGATCAAGAATGTAAGGAAGCAGATTTAGATGACTATCAGAGTTTATGGGATCAAGAGATAGAAGGAATAAGAATGATGGAATCCAACAAAGTGACCTTTAATAATTCTGAGAATACCATCGTAGATATTCAACTCAGACCACATAATATAGCTGAAGATTTACTTAATGTTCGTCTCTTCAAAAGTTTGCAATACCCCAAAGAGCTTCCTGGCATTCAAATCATCGTTAACAACCCTTCATTCAAATTAGCCAACTACATTAAGTTGTCGATTCTCTCTAGCTTGGTCCAATATATTTCCGAAAATGGCATTGTCGGCGAGTGTATGATTTTCAACATTATAGAATGGCTTGAAGAGAACATTTCTCGAATTATTGATAACCCAGGTCCTTTACTTCTGGAAGGACTAATTAATAGAGCAAATCAAAGTAACAAGAAAAAGACCGCTTCTAATACTTCATCTCAAAGCAGGCAGTTGAAAATTAAAGTTAAACTGACAAAAGAAATAGAAGCTGATAAACTTGCGTACAAAGCTAAATTTGCTTCAAAAGAAATGCAGAAATCCTTGAAACAGAGAAGCTTCTTACCAGCATGGAAAAAGAAAGAACAATTGGTGGACGTTATTAATTCCAACAAGGTTACTCTAGTAACAGGTGAAACTGGTTCGGGTAAATCGACTCAAATTGTCCAATTTATTCTCGATGATATGAACACTAAGAATAATTTTAACGGCAAAATTATGTGTACTCAACCAAGACGTATTTCTACCCTTGGTCTTGCTGACAGAATATCAGAGGAGCGTGTGGATATTGTTGGCAAAGAAACAGGGTATATTATTAGAGGTGAAAATAAAACCAGTAAAGACACGAGAATATCGTTTGTGACTACAGGTGTCCTATTGAGAATGTTGCAGTCTTTCCTCGCATCATCTAACCCTCATAAGACTTCTATTTTTGATGAGTTAGAATATATTTTCATCGATGAAGTTCACGAACGTTCTGTGGATACTGATTTTTTACTTATCATTTTGAAGAAAACCATGAATCTTTTTCCTAAACTCAAGATTATTTTAATGTCTGCAACTGTCAGTGTTGACATCTTCAAGAACTTTTTTACTACCCCTTTAAATCATATTCATATAGAAGGAAGAACATTTCCGATTGAAGACTATTATTTGGATCAAATTATTGATGATATTGACTACATGGTGGAAACTGCAAACGGAACTGTGAAACCAAGAGCGGACTCTCATTACTTTGAAAAAGGGAACATTAATTTCGAGTTAGTTGCCAGATTATGTTTGTATGTCGATGATAAACTTGACACTGAAAGAAATAATGGTTCCATTTTAATATTCTTACCGGGTATTATGGAGATTAATCAATGTGTCTCCATAATTGACAGGGCATTTTCGAGTAAGGGTAAGTCGTCCTGGACGCTTCCACTACACTCTGCATTGTCTTCAACGGAACAGAAAAGAGTTTTCAAGGTTCCTGCCAGGGGTACTAGAAAGATTGTTGTATCTACCAATGTTGCTGAAACTTCGATTACTATTCCCGACTGTGTGGTGGTCGTTGATGGAGGTAGATCAAAAACAATGTTCTATGATCCTGAAAAGAACGCAACAAGATTAATTGAAAACTGGTGTTCCAGAGCGGAAATTGGACAGAGAAGAGGTAGATCAGGTCGTGTAACTAATGGTAACTGCTACCATCTTTACACCAAAGAAACTGAAAATAAAATGAGACAACAAACCGTTCCTGAAATAAAAAGGACAAGACTTGAAAATTTGTACTTAGTCGTGAAATCCATGGGCATCAAGAGTGTTGAGGAATTCTTGAATAGTGGTATCGACGCTCCAGATCAATCTTCGTTGAAAACTTCAAAGAGGTTCTTGAAAGAAATTGGTGCTTTGGATCCTGATACTGAAGAATTGTCCCACCTCGGTAAGTATTTATCATATCTACCAACGGACCTCCAGAGTGGTAAGTTGCTCATACTTGGTTGTATTTTTGGATGTTTAGATACTTGTTTGACATTAGCGTCAATCAGCTCTACTAATAGTCCTTTTTTGAATCTTGCCGACAAAAGATCGGAGATCAAGCAAAAGAGAAGAGAATTTTCCAAGAACCAAGGCGATTTTGTGGCCATGGCCAATGCATATGCCGAATACGATAAAATGAAACAAAATGGCGAGAACACCAAGAAATTCATTTCCCTGAACTTTTTGTCATACATTACATTGAACGATATTTCGTCTACGAGGGTTCAATACCTTTCTTTACTTAAGGATCTTGGATTTGTTCCACATGGATACTCACATAGAAATCGTACTGAGGAATTTAACTTTCTTAATAGAAACAGCGAAAATTTTGGAGTGATAAGAGCTATTATCACTGCTTCTTTCTATCCTCAGATTTCTAGAGTCCAGCTCCCTGACCCCAAGTATGTGAAATCTGCCGTAGGTTCTGTGGCAGTAGACCCACAAGCTTCGTTGACCAAGTTCTGGGTCCGTAATGAGGAATATGTCGATCTAATTGAACGCAACAAAAACTTGGGAGACGTGCTACCAGCCAACAGAGCTAGAGTTCACAATAATTCTGTCATTTTTGATGACAATTTTGTTGACGGTTCACTCAGCGAAAAGATATTGGAACAAGCTACCAACGAAGAAGGAAGCCTCGATGTCGTCAAGGCCAGAGAATTATATGACTTGACGCCCCAGGCACCTAAAGGAGGAAATCCTATTCTTAAATCACCATTTGTTGTGTACGGCAGATCACACCAGACTTTTGCATTTTTCTTGAGTGACATTACCCCTACCAGTACAATTGCGGCCTTGTTATTTGGAGGCAAGATAAGCTATAATTTAAGCAATCAACTTTCGAACGGCCCTACTGGTATTGTGTTGGACAGTTGGTTGCCAATTCGTACATGGTACAAGAATGGTGTTCTTATCAAACGACTCAGAAAGCTAGTAGATGGAACGATCGAAGATAGATTATCCAGCCCTCACTATGTGAGCAGTCAGTCAGAGGATGCCAATGACGACATTCTTGCAATTGTCGAACAGTTGTTGGTACTTTAGAAATGGTTGCGAAATTCAATATGAATGATAAAACCATACGAGTGGTCAAACCCCGGAGATACCCAAAATGGAAATCTTGCCACTGGCGTCAATTATAGTGCGTATAAAATAGAAGCTTAAGTATTGCTTTTGCACGCTAAAGATCTTTTGATGTGTCAGAAATGTCGCGCGACTTTTCGATGGCTGACAAATTGCGATATTCAGCCACAGTTGTCCCATTTATATTTCAAACTCTAGATTCTTAGTAATGGAAACAGCTGGATCACTCGTCATATATTTATAGAGTCAGAACCATTAAATTGATCAAGCCGACATCTTTTTGTACATACAATCATCCTACAGCATTTGAATTTGATACATAGTGAGACTATAATCGAGCACAATTTGATCTTCATCAATCTCAGACAGGAAGACACAAAAGAATAGCCAAATCCCCAATGGCTGATCTTGAGCCGTTAACGTTTCCAATTGAGAAGAACACGTCGAATGCGGAAGATGAAGTATCGGAACTGCTTCTTCCTTGAAGAAGTAACGCTGAGACTATAAAGTCGTTCAAGTCCTATGGTTCGGTCGAAGTAGTCAGTTCTCCGAGTTCTTCAGATGACTCCGACGGTAACGAGGATCTTGATCCAGATGTTTTAGAATTGCCCAAGGCGATTCGGGAAGCAGTCCCTTTACTGGACGATCCTTCCATTCCAGTGCTAACTTTCAGGTACTTTATCTTATCCACAATATTCATTATACCTGGAGCTTTTATAGACACTATGAATTCATACAGAACAACTTCAGCTGCATATTCCATATTTTTTGTGCAGATAGGGTCTCACTGGGCTGGTAAATATCTTTCAAGAACACTTCCCAAGAAGCGGGTCAAGTTCTTGGGATTCAAGGTAGACCTAAACCCTGGACCCTGGTCTATCAAGGAAACAGCCATGTAACTATTACAGCTAACAGTGGAGCCACTGGGAATTTGGCTACAAATGCCATATCTTTAGCCGATTTGTACTTTAATGAGAAAGTTCCTGCCATTGTAGCTGTCGGATTTATGTGGGCAATTGTGTTTATAGGCTATTCGTATGCTGCAATTGCTAAAAACTTTTTACTTTACAATACCCAGTTCACCTGGCCCCAGGCGCTTATGCAGACGACATTGTTGCAGTCTCAGGCAAAATCCGACAATTCAAGTAGAGGTTGTTCTAAGCAGATGAGAGTATTTTCCATAGTGCTTCTAGGCGTAACTGTATGGCAGTTCTTTCCTGAGTTTCTTTTCACAATGACGTCTTCGTTGGCAATATTATGTTGGATAGCTCCATACAATAAAACGGTGAATTTCATAGGCTCTGGCTTAGGTGGAATGGGAGTACTCAACTTTTCCTTGGATTGGGCCAATATAACCTCTTCTATTATGTTGTATCATTATTGGATCCAGATCATCCAATTCGTAGCCTTCGTCATTGGAGCGTGGATTCTCGTTCCCTTGGTGAAATGGGGTGGGTTAGGTTCGCTTAAAGGAGGTTTGATGTCAAACAGCCTTTTCCAAGGTAATGGTCTAACTTACCCCACAAATGAGCTTTTGACTCAAGACTTGAAGTTGAACTTGACTGCTTACGAACAGTTTGGCCCTATCCATTTGGGAGCGCAAAGAGCCTGGAATATGTTCTTCGATTACGCCGCTTACGTTAGTGGAACCACCTGGGTTGTGCTCTTTGGATACGACAAATTCAAGGCATCTTTCAAACATTTAACTACCAGAGATAAAGACTCCAAAGTTCAGTACACGGATAGATTGAACAAATTGAGAGCCAGTTATGAAGAAGTTCCTATCTATTGGTATTTGGTGCTATTCATCGTTTCCTTCATCATCTTGATGTCTATTTTTCTCAATGGATACATGTTCATGCCATGGTGGGCGGCCATCGTAGCATTGGTCATGGGTTCTGTAATCGTTACACCCTTGGCGTGGCTCTACGCCTTGTCCAACTTCCAGTTGTCTATAGGCACTTTCAACGAACTTGTATAAGGCTACATGGTTCAGAACTTGGAACTGAAACATCCTGCCGGAGCCTTAGTTTTTGGCTCAATTGCTGGCACTGCATGGTAAAGAGCACAATATAATCTTGAATGTATGAGATTGGGATACTACAATCGCTTGCCTCCTCAAGCAGTTTTTTTCTCTCAATTGTACGGAGAAAGAAATGATTGGTGTTTCTATCAACTATTTGGCAGTGAGATGGGTGTTGATTTCCAAGAGAATTCCTCAATGGTTCTAGAATTGATCCTTTGCATCAATGGACTGGTCAAACAATAAACTCAAATCACACTAATGCTATTCAATATGTGATTTTGGGCCCTTCCAGGTTATTTGAAAATTACCCCGTTTTGCCCTATGGATTTATTTTGGGATTAGTCGCTCCATTCATCTTTTTCAAGTTGCATCAAAGATATCCGAACCCGAATTGGGACCTCTGGAATACGACTGTGTTCTTTTCTAGCTTGAGTAGATTTTACGGAAATATTTCCACCGGATATTTCTCCAGATTCATAGGAGGCACTATATCAATGTACTGGGGAGTCAGATACAAGCACGCCTTGTGGAAAAAGTACAACTACCTTTTGGCAGCTGCATTTGACACAGGTTATAATTTGGCGATCTTGTTAATCTTCTTGATGTTTTCGGTAGGAACAAATTATAACGTGCCCAATTGGTGGGGGAACAATGCCACCAGCATCGAGAGATGTTTTGCATTATTTTAACATAGATGTACTATATTTCTTAATAGATCGATTGTATACTAGAAGTGCGAAGAAATCGTATAATATAGAGACATGTACAAATAAGTCTATTCATTTATTTTCTTGAAAAATGTGAAATGTAGTAAATTCTAACTGGATATGTTACAAGTGTAAATATAATAATAAGCCTACGCATATTAATTATCCAGTTTCGCAACCAAAGACTTAAAACGAGGTTGATGCAGTTCTGACACTTTAGTTCTACAGCTACTTATTGGGATAGAATTTCTTGATGAGAAAACTTCTTTTTTCTACAAGAATAAATAGAGAATCTAATAGGTAAGCTATCTATGAATCAGTTGGAAATATCATGTTTATTGTAGATCTATTCCAGCAGAAAGCCATCAGATCAACTATGGACCACTAGTATAATCCTGCATTGAATAAATTAGAGCACATGATTTACATCACATGCAAACGTTTTTGAAGTTCAAAATGTCAAAGTCAACTTCAAAAACATTCAACTATATTTAATTCATTTTCTATTCTGTATTCTTTCATATATCCAATTATTTTAACAAAATTCCACGTCGATGGAGTCCACAAATACTCCCGACTCCGCACAGCCGAGCCCCGATACAGGTGGTGTGTCCGGTTCAGCTTTGGCTTCGGCTACAGCAAGTGTATCCATTTCAAATACTTCGACAGGAACATCCACGCCGCTGATTCCCAATATCCAACCCAATCAAGCAGCACAATTAGCCCAACGCTTTACCAATGAAATAGAATTGGCAAAAGCGGCTGGATCTGATGTAGAAAAGGCTAAACAGCATTACCAAAAGGCTGAATCGATAAAGCGCATCTTAATCTCTTACAGAGCGCAGAAGAAAGCCAAACAGGAAGCAGAAAATTCGGAATCAATTGCTAATTCAAACGCAGACTCGAAAGGTAATTCCACTTCAATCTCGAGCACGAATTTAACAACAAATTTGACAAACTCCATCAATCCTGCATATCCCACAACTTCAAATGCTACAAATGCTTCTCCAACTTCAGATTCCATAACTGCTATACAATCACCTGCTTCAGCCATCCAATCTCCGGTTCCGATTCCAGCTGTGGCGCTGCTTGTTGATACTTCTAGTCAATCGCCACAAGTATCCAGACCACAAACTCCGAGCGAAATTAACACTAAAGCCGTCAGCATCGATCTTTTCAACCAAGTAAGATCTAGCTTGCAAGATTTGCTCAAAAAAATTCAGAAACTAGAAGATTCGAAGACCGCTGAATCGGACCCTGACAAAGTCGAAAGTACCAATACAGAGTTGTCAAAATTGAAACCAAAGGTTTCTCAATACCAGAAAATCGCCGTTTATATGAAAAACCAGCTCATTCAACAAGGAAAGCTTAGTGCCAATGGCGGGCCACTTTCACAATCAATGTCAAGCCAGCCGTCACCGTCGCCTGCTATTATCTCCAGACCTTCTACTGGTGAAAATACCCCAGTAGTTCAATCTCAGACTCTAAAAATAGACTCGAAACCAGAAACGTCAACAAGTAAGCTCTCAAATAATTCGAAGTTTGCACTAACTTCTTCTGACCAGTCTGCAGACCAGTCTGCAGCTCCATCTTCATCTTTTGTGGCTGCGAGAGCAGGACCTATAGGTTCGTTGACGAATCCCCTAGATTCTTCAGCTCAAAGACCCCAGCCGTTCACGACCACTTCTTCCTATTCGACTTTAGGAAGAGCAGCCATCCCCACGTCTACAAGTGCTGTAAACTTGAGAACAGGTTCTTTTGGTTCAAGACCAGGTATCACGAACGGTTTTCGTCCTGGCTTAGGAATGCACTCAGCTACAGATTTCAACTCGTACTCCACCTTGGGTAGTTTTCACAACAGCACTTCTTCCAACATCTCCGACAATGGTGGAAGAGTTTTGACAAAGAGGAAACTCGTAGATTTAGTGAACAACATTGGTATGGGAGAGGGTGATGCGAAGACAACTATGGACAACGACGTAGAGGAGATCTTGTTAGACTTGGCCGATGAGTTCATCTCGTCTGTGACGGGATTTGCCTGTCAGATAGCCAAGCACCGTAAAGTAGACAAAGTAGATATCCGAGACTTCCAGCTTCATTTAGAGAGAAACTGGGGTATAAAGGTTCCTGACTTTTCGCTTGATGAAACGAAGTCTGTAAGAAAATGGAGCCCAACTGCTGATTATACAGCCAAAGTGCTGGAAATCGAGTCTGCGCAGACGAACGGCGATGAAACTTCAAAGGTTGAGTTCTCTTCCAAAAAATAAATGTAATGAACTAAGATTTGTATATTATGAACATCATTGTATAACATATAGATACTATACTAATGCTCACTAACTATGTCATATATTGTAGATCATATGGAAGTATTGCAAAGTCACGCCTTTAGCTTATAGGATTGCTGGGTGATTTCCAACTTCCCTTCATCAACAAGCCAGTCTAAGTAGTCTTCCAACTTGCTGTCATCAATGGATCCAAAATCAAACTTGTCTTTCGGCACAGTTAACTTCAACAAAGTCTTCACTCTCTCAAACTTCAAATACGAGATATTTTCTAACATTGACTTCAAATATGGCCAGAGTACTTCCAATTCTTTAAACTTAGGGTTGATAGATTTATCAGAACCAGAATTTGTTACAGTAGCAGCTGAAGGTATAGACGCAGAATTAAGAGGGTCATCTTCAGAGTCATCTTCATTGACAATGAACAAAGTCTTCGTTAGGTCAAGTAAAACTCCCTCTCTCACCCAAAAAGACAAACCTTTGGAGACCATATACGGTGACATCTTCAAATGCTTCGCAATGAAGTCTACAGAAAGCTCATTTGAATTATCATCAAATAGAGAAATGATAGCAGCTTTATCAGGAGTAACCTCAAAGTTTTGGGCAATCTTGTTATTGAATGAAAGCTCAAGTTTCACAGATCCAAGACTAGGCAAAAATTTCAATGACCGACCTTTCATATAAGCGGAGTAGATACTATTGTACGCTTTGAATTTAAGATCGATTTCTGGGGGTAGGGAGAAATTATCGTTGTCCGATAAATTTTCCAACACAGTTGGCCAGAACAAATGAGACAATATAGAAGTATGGAAATCAGCCTCTGATACTCCCAGCTTGTCCATCATTTTCTGGTTAAGAGTCTTACTCTCCTTGATATCCTTAATCATTATATCCAAAGTTGTAAACTCATTCTTACCAAACCTGAGCTTAAGCAAATTGAGACGATCCTCTATATCTGTTACATTGTAATTATGCAAATTGACCAAACGTTGACCAAATAGTCTTGTGAACTCATTTATGAAGATTTCATTGGAATCAAAGATAGATATCAATGACTCGATTATGTCACTAACCTTGCCTTTTTTGAAATCGGGCAAAGCATCAATTGGATCCGGAACCCAGTTCATATCAAGAGTATCTTCGACTACGTTACTCTTTTTCGAGATTTTGACCTTGGCTCTTCTTAATTCCTTTGCTAGTTCTATCAATTCATTCGTAGACTCATCATCATCCAATAGTCCATGTACGATTTTGATAATTATATCCTCTCTAGTCTTCAAATAGCGCCTAATAGGACGTACCACCTTATCGAGCAAAACACCCTTCGGATCTATAATTAAGAATGATTTGATAGTCTTGGTATAAGTAGTTATAACATCCACGGTATTAGCTCCAGAGTGAAGTAAATTTTTGTGGCACAAATCTACGAAAGTATCTACAAGTTTAGCTCTTTGATAAGCCTGGGACTTCAATGAATAGTTTGCCAAATATGAGAAATTTGATAGGTTGGTAATATTGTTGATCATGTTAGTAGAATGGTGAGACTCATCTAGGGTTTGGTTATAGTGGTGATGATTGAATTTTGTCAGCAAACAGTGGTACAATTCGTAGAGGCAATCTGTACTGTTGGGGTAGTACAAGATTATGCTATAGATTTCCTTTATTCTCAATGAGACTAACTCTAACTGGGCTAACTTTATCAAATCATACAAGTAGACGTTGTTTACCGAATTGGTAAGGTTGATATCAGCCGAATAGCTAGCTATAATGGAGAAGTTCGGGTATATTTCGTTTTGGATAAAATCTGTAATTGTTTCAAGAAGAGGTTTGTCCCATATTCCTGAACAACTGGCTACTATAAATAGCTTGATCTTCTGGATTGATAACTGTATCAAGAGCTGATTGATATCCTTGTTCAAGTTTATGGATATCAATGTGTTAAAGATGTCTATAAGATTCACTGAGTTATCCGAAAATGGATTTGCAAGCGTATTTTTGAAAACAAATACATCGAGAAATTCCTGAAGAGAGCGTAAAAAATGGGTTTCTTGTTGATGTTGACTTTGTTGGGCATTTTTCGGATTTTGTCGTATAACCAAGTTGTTATAGAATAGCGAGTTGATATTACGCGTGCATAAGTTTCTGGCCAAGGGCGAGAGATTCAAATGAACCAAGCTACTGTTGTAGTATGTGGTGATGATCTTAATTATATGAAAGTAGTCTAGAAACGTCAATTGTGTTGTAGGTATGGAATGGTAGAATTTGGCGAAGAACTCGTTGAAACGAGAAGAAATCGAATTCTGATACAAACGAACAAACTCCAATTGGTTGGTTTCGTCTTTTAAACAGCTCCGAATAGCAGCCCTAACACGTTGACTTGGATCAGAAACTTTATCTGCAGCCAACGTCAGCTTTATCTGATGCAAAGAAAAGTTATTCTGTAACAATGAAGGCGGGAAGTATGGCTGGAGATGGTTGAGCATAAGGTCTATGTCATTGTCAATATCCGAGGATGAAGACGACAAGTCGTTCAATGATGGTTTGGGGATCACCCAATCTATATGATCTTTGTCGATCGGAGTCTCCATCATCTTTCGAGGTGGAATAACAGATCTATTAGATTCATAAGTAGTTAAAATTGTTTATGTTATTGTAGAGACATTTTGTAGATAGTGATGCATGCAGGAGCTTGCTTAAGGACATAAAGGATTCAGAAGGTGCAACGAAAATCAATAGAAAAGATGGAAATTCATTTTAAAAAAAGGTCCTTATTTAAAAGAGAAACAGTTAGTTATATGTAACTATTTTTAAGATTAATAGCTAACTTCAATCTTTAGAGTTACGTGTGATCCTATTCTTCTATATATATACACGTGACTAAATGTCAGTGCTACAAAAACAGACAGTACTGCGACATTCGTACGCTGTAATTCCCAATAATGAACTGGATAATGAACTGGAAATAGACACCCTAAAGCAGAAAGTTCCAATTCGGTGGAAAGTATATAGAGGGGGATTGGTTTGAATTCCGCGTGTATGCGATCAATTCAGGAGTAGCTTTGTATCTGTGAATAAACATTTTGAAAAGTATAGACCGTTCACAAATTATCTTGTGTACATGAAATTGGACTGATTTTGAGTTGAAAGAATCAGCAATTCAGCAATTGTTTTGATACCCGAAAGATAATTGATATATATTTTCAAATTTCGCTGGAAATACTGCTACAATAACTGATACCGACTAAAATATCTCTTAACTGCCTTGATTATAATTTCCTGTTCATTTATACTTGATTATCTGAGATATTTTTCAATCAATTCACTACATTTGTTCCTTTCATATCATTCTAATTCATTATTCATCGATTTGATTCCTAAATATTTATCACTATCACAAATTTAACTTTCTTTTACTTCGCAGTCATTCTATCATGTTCAAGAAAAACTCGGTAAAACAGCAGTTCGTAGATATCACTGGTGCGTCTTCGGCAACCGCACTGAAGTTTCTCGACTCCAACAACTTCAATCTTCAGCGGGCCGTTGATGCGTTTTTCAACAGCCCCAGCTCTAAAAAGAGTCTGGCTCCAGTGTTTGACAAAGCCCTTATAGCCCTCTTTGAAAAATACCAAGATGAAGATAACGATTCTCAGATAGATATCAATGGAACAATGGAATACTTGGAGGATCTCGGCATCGAACCAGAAGATCCTCAATCTCTTACGTTGGCGTTCTTTCTACATAGTCCCAGAATGGGTGTTTTTGAGAAAAACCAATTCTTGAAACAATGGCAGCAATGTGGTATCAACAGCATTGCGGGTATGAAGAAGTTTCTTGCCCAGTATCATGAATCGTTGTTATATGACGAGGAGCATTTCTATGAAGAAAATAGTGATAATCTGGGTTATGGAGGAAAAGAGCCTGTAACGTTCAAGAAGCTCTACGATTTTACGTTTGATTTCTTGATGGAAGTGGAAAACCAGAAGTTGTTGGATTACCAGACTGCCATTGACTACTGGACACTTTTGCTTCCACTTGTAGTAGATACTGCTCTTAAAGATAAGAGTTTGCGGCCGGATAAAAGGGCTGCTGTGGATTCAAGGATTGAGCAATGGTTTGACTTTGTAAGAAATGAATATAAACGTTCCTTTCTGAAGGATAGTTGGTCTATGTTCTACTTGTTCTTCAAGGACATCATTGTAAAAGATCCCGAGAAATTCAAAGACTACGATGAGATGGCTGCTTGGCCCAGTGTCATGGATGAGTATTTCGAGTACTTACGAGAAAACGAGTTGTTAGAGGAGATAGTGTAGCATTTAGAATATACAGACTAATAGTAATTATATTATGATCGATACTTTAGTGTATACCAATGCTATTGTTGGATAAGTCGAGTTGTACAAATTTGAAAAAATACCATATAAATCATTTCGTTGTCTTATTATAATTCATTATTATATCTATAATTTACAAGAATTGAAGAAAATAGCATTAAAACAGAACCCACAGAAATAAAAAAATAAATAGTGTTCGAGCGTTTGATTAATTCAAAAGGCTATCAATACTCGACTTTCTCAACGCTAACAAAGTCTTTGATGCGTCCTCGTCATTCAAGTCATCGTCGCTCTTGGATGTGAAAATGGCGTTGTTTATGGGGATTCTCGACTTGAAGTACTTCTTTCTAGGAAGTTCGGACAACAGTGAGGTTGGATTCACAGCTGGATCGGGCAAACTGAACTTGTTGTTGCCATTTGTAGAAGTTGACGAAGCGCTTCGCTGGAATCTGAATGGTGGTGATGTGCTGGAAGACTTCTGGGTAAGCATAGGAGTAGAGAGGCATGATTTCAATGGAGGTGTATATGGAGATGGATTGGCTGAATGGATAAGAACAGTGTTGGGTGATACAGGATAAGAGTTTTTTCTAGCCTCAAAGGTTAAAGAATTGACGCCGCTTTGAGAATTATTAGAGTATTTGTTTAACATTGTCAAAATGGGAGCCATATCTGGTGTAATGTCTGGAGAAGGCAATTGACCCTCGGAAGATATGCTGCTTTTGGCACTGGAAGGTGCAGCGGTGGATTCATCAACACCAGCAGCAACCGTAGTGTAAGCACCCGCACTAGGTTCCACTTCGAAATCTTCGTCTTCTTCTTCTTCTATTATGTGGTTTCTGAAATCAAAGTTTTTTTTTGCACCCAAACCGGAACTCGCATAATCCGAGGAGGCGGCGGGGGTCAGCGAAAAGGAAGACGACAGAGATCCAGCGACTGAATTTCCCGAGTTGTCGCCACTGTCATCAAGTTCTGAAAGCAAGTCCTTGAAGCTGAAATCTTTGTCGATATTTCTGTATTGGTTGACATTGAGAGGAATGCGGGCAAAGTCAATGTCGAAGTTGTTGTATTCCGGGAAGTCGGAATGGGCTGCGAGAAGCAGGTGTTGTTTCTGTATGATGTGGTGCAAGTAAAGGATGTATTCTACAGACGACTTGAGGATGGTCAACTTGTACATGCCGTCGATTTTGTTGCCGCTGTTGTTGCTGTTGGAAGCGGAGCTGTTCTGTTTTTTGTTGCTGGAAACCGCAGTAGAAGCTGAGCCGGGGGGACCGCCCCCGGGAGTGGTGGAACGGCAGGCCGGTATCAAGTATTTGAGGGCTTCAAACTCTCTATTGATTTTGATCCTTCTTCTCTTTTCTATAATGGAGTGGAGCTGTTTTGTCTCATTTTTTCTCTTGGCGAGTTCCTCGGAGTCGATGTTGGCCAGGGATCTTCTTCTTTTCTTCTTGGAAGGAGCCAGAGCCCTTCCGCCAATTCCGAGGCCGAGGTCTTCTTGTGCGGGAGAGCCCCCGGAAACGGCGTTGTTGAGGTACTCGTTAGTTAGGATCTCGTAGTTGGAGACGTCGGTGTCGAGCTCCTTGTTGAGCTGGATGATGGTGGTTTTGAGCACCGGAGGGTTGGGCAACGACATCTTGGATCGCGTTAGAGTGGCTGGATGATGGTGAAAATTCTCCACCCACGATCAATTGTACTGCGGCTCTGAACGGTTTAGCGGGAGCGGCAGCAGGAGCAATAGCGGTATCAGTAGCGATACCAGGGAGTTGACTGGGGATATCGGATACTGGCAGGGAAACAAAGTCTTCTGAATCGGTCCAGAAAGCACACTACAAGATGCGACACAAGGCGCAACAAGTCTGGGACCCCATCTGTATTTATACATGTTCAAATATAGTGTGAATTTGCATTTGACTGGGACCACGTTGAAAACGCAAACGCAAGGATAATTACTTCTATAACAGATACAGGAGAGTCCGTTTCCAGAAGGGCGGACCACACGACCATACTGGACACTAACAAGTAGCGGCTGGAGAGACTGTGTAGATTTGGCGTCGATCCGCATGGCCAATCCGTCCAGAATGGTTTTGGCTCTGGTTTCGTTCCTGGTCTCTTTCGTCTCTATTCTCTCGCAATATGTACTATGTACGAAGAACTTTTCTGTTCATGTACCATGTGCAACAACCTCTAGCCGTCCGTTGTGAGCTTTAGATGCTTTGCCTTTTGCACTGATTCCTTTCCGACTGATTTGGGGCTTCCCAACGTGTTGCAGAATCATTACCGTCACACGAGGCTACCAACCGGCATGGGCCACAAGACAACATCCCACACGTGGGGCTCTATACACATGGGCCCCAACGTTCTGCTTCACGTGGGACTGTATGGGAACACCTTTGAATCAAAACCTGCAGGTAGCTTCCCTGCCTCTAGAAATTGCGCTGGAACCAGCTGGGCTCTCTAGGGGAAATCCCATGAGTCCGATCCGATCGGCAAGTACTATTCAAATCGAAATGAAACAAGGATCCCAGAACCACCACAGTGCCATATGAACCTGATCATGTACCCAAAAAAATCCAACTTTGGCCAATCCTCTCCAAAAAATGGCCAGACTAATTCCCTACAAATGCAGCGCATCATTTTCTGTAACCACCAGCATGAAAATTCCCCACCATCTCATCGCCCTCATCACTCATTTCAAGTCACATGACCTCTCCAAACAGCCCCATCTCCACCATTTCCATCGCTTCCAGCCTGTCCTCGTGTGCCAAGTAGATACATGTTGGAGCTGTGTAAGCGCATATCCAGTCAGCCCAAAACCCCGGCCGCTTTGTTTCTAACTTTAAATCAGAAAACCGCGAGCCTTCCCGTGCGCAAAGACCAAATCCAACAGCCAAATGTGAAATAGCCAAATTTAGACTAACTAACGATTTTGTAAAATAGAAAAAACCCCAATAATGCTATAACAATTGGAGCCCAAACACCCGAATTTGCCTGGACTCTGCCACTGACTCTACACTAACATATTCATAGAATTTCTCATCTCTCCCGCCACAAGTGAACTGTCTGTCGTGTTGCTCCTTACCCTGAAAAATAGATAAGACCGCGCTACCAATTGGTCGCATGACGATAAATGGCTGCAACATGTAGCGTCTATTTTGCTACTAGATTCTGTAGCTTTTATGTTTTCTCTGTTTAAGTGATCTTAAGTGGGCAATGAATCTGGATTACGTTGGAGTAATGCCATCGGGCTCTCCGGCCCCGCAAAGTTTACAAAAGAAACATTGGACCACCAGCTGGACTGAAATCTCTAAAAGTAAAGAAATAAGAATCGATGAAAAGATTACTACTGATGCGAATTCTACCGACGGAATCATATTCAATTATGTCATTAATAATGGAAATTCTAATAATGATCATATTAATAACGAAAATGCTACAGATCCAAGCAGAAAAACACTTATTTGTAATTCCATTGGCAAAACGCTTGATGGCATTGACAATGTCGATATCACAACAATTGCTAATATCGTTGCACATGGCGATGTCTTATCTGACAATGACCTCCCCAACCACAAGCTGAACAACAAAAAAGACAACAAGATTTACAACATTGGCAGCGATAATGGCTGCGACGATAATACTAAGACCGAAAAGCAACCCTTTTATGTCTCTGTCGGAAAAACCACCACAATCCAGAGGCCAATTCCCGCAAAAGGAAGCCTCAGAGGAAGACGTCGAAAAGTTGATCTTGATATGTATCTTCGTGAGCATCCTGAAGAAATGAACTCAAACACTGTGGTTCACAGGTATAGCGATCCAGGGCGCTCAGTACCTTCGGTGGAAATGGATACGCAGCAGGGTATGTTCAATCCATATAATTTCGTTGGACATTCTCAACCGTTCATACATATCGATTTGAGCAATTATTTGGGAGACTCAAGGATGACAGTTTCCAGGTCATACAGATCCAGATCCGATTCGTGTACGGGAACAAATGGACCAAAGTCGTATTCACTATCGAATAACAATGACGAATATAACAAGGGAGACGTGCTTGATCACACCAACACTGAATCGCAAGGAAGCTGTTTGTATTACTACTATCCGTTTCCATATCCAACATTCTACACTCTTCCATTGACTTCTAGTGCCAGCATCAATAATAATAGTAATGGAAATGGAAATCAGACTTACTTTGAAAATCGAAGTGGCAATAAATATGAGTATGAAAATTCAACACAGTCAATTATCCAGCGTGTAAATACTATTTCAACACAAACTAGACGCCAACCACAGAGAAGAGTCAATAGCATCAAAAACCAACTTGAATACTATTTCTCACCCCAGAATCTTCTCAGAGATGGCCATCTCCGGTCATTGATGGACCCTACAAACGGAGGAGTGCCTTTGGAAGATCTCGTACAGTTTAGGAGAATGCGCTTCATGTCCGGATATAGTATCGAGTTTCTAGTGGAGGCATTCAAGAGCGATCCCATACGGTCTTTGGAATTGATTGAAAACGATACCATGATTAGACTAAAGAGCTGGAGAAACTGGGTATAGTAGTTTTTATCTTGTTGTCTGGATATGCGTTATATATCTTGCTGTATTATGTCTGTTTTGTTGTCATGCTGTCTATTCTGGGGCACTAGTGAATTCACTTCCACCATACTTGTTCAACAACGATTGTTTCTTCAAGTTCTTTGTCTTTTCCAACTCCTCTCTATGTTTTCTTTGCTTCAACATCATCAAAGTTGGACTGGCTTCAACACTTAAATCCAAGTTTACTTGTGGAGCTATATACTCACCTGCTTCCAAACTTTTCACGAGAGACTCTTTCTGCTTCTCTTTCTTTTCTTTTTGGTCCGCTTCCCAAGCAAATTTCT
Organism: Scheffersomyces segobiensis; assembly: GCA_030564745.1. Lineage (NCBI taxonomy): Eukaryota > Fungi > Ascomycota > Pichiomycetes > Serinales > Debaryomycetaceae > Scheffersomyces > Scheffersomyces segobiensis. The sequence continues at coordinate 515,774 of JAKTZB010000004.1, forward strand.
GGAGCTCTGTGAGGTTCTGGCCCTCTGTATTTAGTTTTCTCACAAACTGCTGGCCGTCGTTCAAGAATCCCTTCATAGGATCCTTTGATAATCTTGATTTGGGATCATATTCCACTCTGATCTTGTTGTTGGGATCACTGGTGATGTTGTATATATATGATGGAACATCCTGTCGGTCCCTCATCATCTTCTCCAATGGATCTTCTTTGGTATCCGTCCGGATATCGTCCCGCGACAAGTTCATCTCTACTAGTTCCAATTCATAATCGGTATCGTCTGAGTCTAATTCCTCTGTTTCGACCAATTTCCGCTTTTTTCGAGCATTGGCTTTTAGTTTATCCCAATTCTGCAAGACTTTATTCCAATCTTCGTTCAGATATCCAAACCATCGATCTCGTTTAGAATCGTAGTCTACTTTATTTTTGATTATACTTTTGCCAGACTCTACAATTTCGTCACTGATACCTCCACCAGTCTGCGCTATAGAATAATCAATCACAACATTGGGGTCTTTCCTCTGGTGCTTGAGGTAGTCGTTTTTGTCTTCACCTTGTTTTTTTACATCTTTCTCATCTTTACCCTTGGAAGTAGTGCTGTACCAAGGTGTAGAAGAGATGAACTTCGGTATATACGGGTTGGCTTCTCCCTTGAGATCCGACGGGTTCTTTGGCTGATGGTTATTATCATTTTCGTTTCTATTCGAACTCATTGAAGAGTGGCCATATGTCGTGGATTTTATGCTATGGATTTTAAGAAAGAAGATAAATCCAAGTTTCTAAATTTATAGTTTCGCAAGTTCGCTTGTTCAATATATTTCACAAATGTACTGCGCAGCGCATATCCACATAAGTTCTCTACGCTATTTCAATATCAAATATTCCTAATTATACATTAATTCTATGAACCTACTGCTGTGTAGTAATGCTATGCTGGGAAAATATCCCAATGTATGATTGTGAGGTTTGAATGGCATTTCCAATGGAAATTCTAGTTTAATAGAATTCTCAAAATCCTGTCCATTCGTCTTCACTAGCTTCTTCATCTTCATCGTCATCTTCGTCATCATCTTCCTCTTCTTCTTCGTCTCCTTCCACAACTCCCCAGTCTTTCAATCTCTCGTCATCCAAAACGTCTTCCTTACACTTTTCTCTCAAGGTCTTCAACAAGGCTTCTTTGTTCAACCTAGTAAACGGAGAGATGAGTTCTACTATAGGAGATTCCTGGGAAATCTCAACTTTACGTTTCAATAATTCCAGGTACTTTGTGATGTAGTCTTCATCCTCTTTATTCAACTCCTCCAATTCCAGTTGCAAATCCTTCAAGTCTTCAAAAAGAACTCTTTCTAACTCTTCCACCCAGATATCACACAAATGGTAAGGTAAAGCTACAGCAACAGACTTGTCTCCACTTAAAACGGTCTTGTTCATGACATCGAGCCACTCCTGCAATATTTCACGATCCCATTCTGTGCTTTTCAAAAATTGAAAGTTATGTCTAACTACTCTTCTGATCAATAAGTAGTACTTGTCGATTCTCCATTGGTCTATTGACGGCCATTCTTTAATCATAATAGACCAGAAAGCTTCCACGAACTTGGCAAAGTCGTCTTTCAATATCACTTGAGAATATAAGGAACCCAAGTTTTCAGCGAGCCTCTCTTGGGCCTTGGGTCTGTCACAGAACCACATGGAAAAGTAAAGACCTTTCCATAACTTCTCCATATCCAATAAGCTCATCGACTTGGTAGATTTCGAAGACAAAAATTTTTTGAGAGCTTCCAAAGCAGCATCTCTAGTGGGGCGGTCGTTGGAGGCCAACTTCTTGACGAAACTGGAAGTGGACATGCTCCTGAGCTTATTCTGAAGAGAAATGTATCAAACTTGAACAGTATAAAATTAGTATAGAGAAGAAATCTGAAAAATTTGAGAAGAGCTCACGCAGTGATACACACGTGACAAAACTTATAACAGTCGGCAAATATATCTGGACATACACTGACTACAGTCTACGACAGTCCTCTTGCTAATACGCATGATTATACATTAATACTATAACAGTTTCGTGTGAGGAATAAACAGCGATGTCGGAGTGTACCAGTACTCAGAGCATCATGATGTTGTACATTATCAATTTAAACAATCAAGTATCTGATTGGGATGTGAATCAACTTGACGGCGTAACCAACAACACCCATCATAATGAAACCGATACCGACAGCTCTTATGATTTTAAAGTATTCTAGAATAGTTAGTCATTGAATTTGATAAGATTAAAAACGAAAACAATGGAAGTTTTTATAATGTGAAGATGATAATGCAGAAGTTTGAAAGTTCTAAACATCGATAAAACTGCTTAAATGGTGAAAAATCAACATCTTGATATCTATTGCGTGTTTGTTACATGTTTCTATTCTATTGCGATAATTTCTGTGTAGTGACACTGATATTTTAACTCGGATCCAGATATCTATAATGATTATTCACTTCCCCATTCTCTGTTCGGATACTTACCCTTTTGGTCTGGCTTCTGGCATTTCTTGACAAATGCAGAACCGTCCTTGAAGAATTCGACTGGGACTTCGGTGATCTTTTCTAAACCTTCGGCAGCCATTATGGAAATGTTTGTTAATGTTGGTTATATTGCACGGTAGGAGTAAAGAAGAATGTTCTTGATATTAAAGATTTTTCGTCGTTCACAGTATACGTGTTAAGAGATTATGTGCGGCGCACGACATTCACTGTTAGTGTAATCTTAACTACGGGATACTTTGTATTAAAGTATGGTTGACCTTGCTTAATAGCGATAAGGATACAGATTGAAGACTTAAGTAGCTATTGGGAACTGGACAATAACATAGCAGAGCTTTGCTAATTTATAAGCTTGATGATGTTTCGAAATTTGAGTGTCGCGCTCCTGTTAATAAAATGCTTCATGAGTGCTATTTCTACGAGACTTAACTGAAGTTGAAGCAGACTCAAATGCTGTCGGAAATGTATTCCAAAATTAGTATAGAAAAGTCTTGATTATCTGAGTCTAGAGTAATATGAAGAGAGCAATCAAGAATTGGCCTAGCTGCATTTATTTAATGTACCCTCGATTTCCCATCCATATCGGATCAACACTCTCGGAACTTGGCGCGATAGGAATTAATTCCGAGGATCAAGCTCCAGTAAGTCGGTGGTATTGAGAATGTCGCGCATGTTTTGACGCACTTCATTCTTTGACGCACTTCATTCGAAGGTTTCTGGTCGACCTATGAACATCTCAGGACCCCGTGCGATTGGACTTGGACTGGAATTGGACTAATAATGATGAGACCCCATTGTTGGTCAAAATTCTAGTTTCAAAGGGGAGAAATATTATACCAAAAACATATGTAGAAGAATGGCTATTTCTTCTCGGTTTTCAGTTGTTTCACAATGTATTCTAAATTTGTGTAATGCGTATACTCTAATGCCAGTACTACTATATATATACATCGCTCGGCAGATTTTCAAGTATTCTGTTCTGGTTCACCTTCCTAAACAGCTTGTTATTGACAGCGTCCATTAATCAAACACGGTTTACAAATTGTGTACTCTCTCCTTACTTGTTGATTATCTCTACAGGGGCGAATATACTATTTTTATTTCTGGGAGCTCTGAACATCTCTTGATTATTTCCGACTGGAATTCACTGGCAAAAATTCATATTATCTTGTTCGTCGTTTTTGTAACTGACTACCTCTCATTTTGTAGAAATCCTTATACTGAGAGACTGGTTTTCTTCAAATATTTTAACCCTTGTTTCGATAGGATCATCCGGAAACGGAAGCTTCATGCTTATTTCTGCTCTAAATAGCTCGCCGGTGGATATAATTATACGAGGCACACATTTATTACCAAGCACTTCTCATAAAACATAATTTTCAGACTGAATAGTTGAATACACTAGTTTAGTCTCTAAGCCGATCTATATGTAAAATTTACAAGTAGTCTTGGCCAGTATATTGGAAGGTATCAAACTTTCAATGTTATTTGTTGAAGCATTTTTTGTTTTTCGTTGATTTCTTAAACATTTAAACCGTTGAAGGGTTTTACACATTGTAACAATGTTACTATCATCTCATATTTGTTGTTCTCTATATGAAATAAGCGGAAACAAATAAATTGCCTTGCACAAGTTTAGATACTACTTCAAACATATTTTTTTCATGAAAGTTAAATTAGTGTACGCTAGTCTGGCTTGACTAAAATATATGTAAATTCAGGTCTCGATGCGGCCTTAGCTACCAGGATGACACCAATATTTATTTTCGATTTATATATCAAATCAGCCTTCCCTTCTTATCTGAATAAATTAAGCTAAACCGAGTCCTTACAAAGATATACTCTACTGTTTTCAACTATACCATAAAAATACTGTTCCAAAAATTAGTACAATTCGACTTCTTATTATTGTAGGACGATAATTAGCCGAAAGCATTGAATTAATTTAGTTCACTTTCTCTACGGCACGAAAAAGTCCAATGTTTGGTATCCATTGGAAGTAGTTAATGATGTTACTTGAAATTATTTCAAATTTGTTCCCACAGTCACTTTCATGTTTTCAAGAATACTATTTTCTCATTTTCAAATTCGTATGTGTTTTCGGAAGGATCATTTTGAAAATATTATAAGGGATATGGTTAGGGTGTATCTTTCCGAACGAAAGGGGTATTTAATAAGATTTTACTCTGATCTGTTTTCGAACAGGCTTGAGCGTACTCCAAGTCTCTGTCCTGGTGTCATACCACAAAACAATACGGGCTATTTCCTCCGTCTATTTTTTTCAGAGATAATTATTTTCTTTTGCTTTGTGGAGAATAAATTACGTTCCTGCAAATCTGAAAAGGTCCTTAACATTTCCGAGCTAGACAAGCTGCTATAGGTGCCATAACATTTGGGGTGTTTCGCATGTGGCGCAATCCTATATGTTTCTAGGTATCAAACTAGAAGTCGGCAATTAAATATTTTCCGGAATGGCCCAGACTTTAGGATTCCATTAATTTAGCAAATGTTCTGTAGTACGCTGTCCCAAAAAATACTATCAGACGAAATGTATAGTACGATGATACAATAAACAAAAACCTCTTACTCAGAATAATTATATTCTAAGTATTGAGTAGTATAATGAATTGATATTGGTTAAATAAAAGTACATACTATTAACTTTCTAGAAAGTTAATAGAAAGCCAGAGCCCGAAATTGATAGAACCCGTATTAGGACGAGATGCTTTAGTTGAAATATTACATGAGAAGGGCAACCAAAAATAACATGAAAGTACTGATAGTTCCAGTGACGTTACCAGCAGTAGCTTTGTAATTGAACACAGAAATCTAACCAACAGAGGCAGCACTAGTGGCTTGTTCAGCAATTGGATCGCTAGTAGCACCAGGTGCCCTTCTTAGTTGGCGACAAAACTGCTTGCAGGTGAAATAATTGTTCCATGTGTAAGACTGATTTGTAAGTGAAACTGCCATAATTTTCAGAGCGTGTGACACTTTTGTTGCATAATCATCCTACTCATTTCTTCAAATGTGAGGAACAATATCTGCCCTCGGAATGCCATTATTTTGGGATTGGCTGTATCGAAACCGGATTCGTATTGGAAAATTGTGACTTAACTAAAACGTATTCTAGAATACCAGAAGGAGGCCGTGCCTGCAAGTATTTTCTACGGGCCATGTTTGTACCTTCTCTAACAGAATTTAGCCTCTGATGTTGAGCACTTATACGATTTATGCAGTAAAAATACTAGTATGGTCTTCTTAAGTGGTCAGTATGATATTACCTGAAATTTGTTTGGTTTGCAGCTATATAAAAACAATTATTTAAATTTTTATGGCATTAGAATTTTGTATTTTATCAGAAAGAAGAAAAGATAGAAATTGATGAGATCTGATTTCAATGGGCCAATGTTAGCATCATAAATTTAGTAATATATACTAAAGGGGTCCTGAAGGAATCATTTCATTCGAATTGGAAAAAGGCTTGAAGTCCCAGAGATCTCATGTGGTTCTATTACGTCTTCTAATGTGCACGGTATACTGTGCTCAAAATAGGACATTGAAGTCATCATCCATTCTCATTTTTTCTCCAAGGAGTATTGGTTTCTTTCAATAATTCTCAAGACTAGGTCTGATGGTGTTACAATAGTGTTCTCAAAGTAAGCACTGTCTTGATAGGAGTCTGGCTATATTCCTAGCACCACTTAATAAAGAACATCATGTATGTATGAAGAAACTCCAACAGTCCGTCATAGTTCTATGACCCACCGTTAACAAGAGTCGTTACTCCATTGAATAAATTCAACAATTTTGTAACATAAAAGTATGTTACGAAACTAAAACCAATTCAATGCAACGCAACATGGTTTTTAAGCTGTTCTATGGTGAAAATCTGTACAAAATTGAAATGGATTCAAAGTGAAAATTTTTAACCTCTATATTTCCAAACAAAAAAGCGAAATTGGAAGGTATTGCTTTGATAGTATTAATGATCGATGGGATATTAATAAGACAGATATCAGCAAAACTGCTCCTGACGTTTAGTTTCCTGAAAATTACCCTCTTTTTAAAAATATGAATATTGATCAATTATATATACTTGCAGTTCATTGAATACAAAGAAGCTCATATGAATGTGTGAAAAGTGTTTGTTAGTATAAGTTAATTAAGACATGTTTGTATCTACTAACATATATTGGAAACATTAATTAATTATCGTTCTTTTGAAAATTTGTTAATTTTAAAGGCAAACCTCAAGAAGATTCTACATTTACAATCTAAGTCATTTTTTGTATATTTTTGTTCTTTTATTCATAAGACAGGTTTATTACTATTTAAAACAGCAGAAGTTAAGATTCTCTTCCAGTTGTTGTATGGGTTGCTCACGGTATCCACCTTTCCACTGCGACATTTCCAAGCGGCGACATTCTTGTAATACACGGTCGGAAAATATTTCATACCCTCGGAAATACATGAGCTGCTATGAAGTGTCCATACAAAGATAAGTGTTCGCAGAAAGTAAAAAATACAGTTTAACTTATGCTAATATAAGAGCACCTAAAACCATACACAACTTCAAACCCTATTTCCAATAAATATTAAGAATAAATAATAAGAATTACTTTTATTGTTCTATGAGATTAATAACAATGGACATTAGCTACCATTCCCGAGTTGCAATATTTATATTTACAAGCCCAAATTACATCAAATCCAATAACGAGTCTTCTTCCTTGTCGTCAGTCCTTAATTTGATCATATGCTCCTCTCTTTTCTTCTCTATCATGCTCTTGTACTTGGGCAATCTGTTGGTTTCGAACCATAACTTCAAGTCCTTCTTCATCTTGTCGTCAAGAGACCATTTCTCTATCAAAGGAGGACATTGGCCAGCATAGGCAGCCTGCCATTTGAGATCTATCAAACTCTTCATCGCGGAAATGTAGAGATCATAAATAGTCCCTGCGATGTTACCCACGGCTCTGAAGTTGGGATCGTTTCTGGTGTTGAATGATTTCTTGTTGACATTGTACTTCTGGTAATCGTTAAGCAATACACTTAGATAGTCGTAGTATTTCTGTTCGCGATCTTCGACAATACTTTCTCTGAGGTATTGCAAATATGTCTTGTACACTTGGAACGAGAATCCAATACCTGTTTCGTTAAAAAGAGCCCATAATTGATCGAATGATGTTTTTCTCAAGTTGGAAATGTGATTAATAAATTCCAAATATCCTTCATAGTCGAAGTTAGGATCTGATTTAGCAGATTCTAATGAAAAATGGGCTCTAGCAGTCCTTGACTTGCCGTTAGTGATCTTGCTGAAAACTTTCAAAGACAGTTTTTCGGAGTATCTGTTACTCGAATTACACCACTTGAAGATCTGTTGCCAAAAATTTTTCGCCCTCAAACCTGAAGTATCGATGTCGTAAATTTCCTGGAATTTGCTAACTACCTTCATGGCGGTATTGAAGCGATCATTATGCGACAATGCAACGACAATTGCTGTCAATATATTGATGTCAGGATATGCAGGGTCTTCCGTAGACATGATTTCGAAGTTTTGATTGAGCTCAGCGTTGGGAGCAATTCCATAGATGGAATAGATATGGTTGTTCAAATATTCGATATTCTTGGAATAACCTATGCAGTATATCACGGTTTCGTTGAATTCATTGTTCAACTTGACATTGCCGTTCTCCAGGTAGAAATCGGACATGACAGTTGAGACCTCTTGTTCCCACTTGAATCTACTCTGTTTGGGGTCGAAGTTCATTTTTGCAAGTTCAGCGTTGCTCAGGACCCACGACGACGGCAAACCTCCACTATATATCTGGAGTTTCAATATGTACAATTTGTAAGACATTCTCAAGGTGTACTCTTTAGTAAACCTCTGGAACCACTTCGACGCCAAATCGAATTTATAATTACGCAATTCCATTTGTATCAAGTTCTCGTAGTCAGCTACAGAAAGTTTGACTCCTGTCAACTTGTCCGAATAGTAAAGGTTTTCTCTCTTGTCAACACCATAGATATGTTCCGTGGGATCAACATAGAGAATATTGCTGTACAAACGTCTAATTTTCTGAACTAGATTCATAGCCTCAAGGAACAATGGGTCTTTAGATCTACCATTTGCATCTTTGGATAATGATTTTCTGGTGGCATATTTTTGAAGTAAAGTGTACTGATGAACAATCACTTGATTAACTATAAAGGCAAACTCTTCTCTGGTCATGGTCGCAAACATGCCAGTGAGGTCTCTCTGCACCCATTGCAAAAGTAAATCGAGAACTATGTCAAATTCTTGCTTGTCTGCATACTTCAAAAGCTCGATTTTAATCTTCTGCTCTCTCGAGAGTAGAACTGACAGGGAATCATCCAACACACGAACAGCTTGAAGTGAACTGGCGAATCGTGCAGACGGCAAATCTTGCAACTTGCTCCGTATAGAAGTAGAAGAAGTTGAAGATCGCAAAATCAGCTCGTTTTCTTGGGGAACTGCCGCGGAAGAAACTTGTACAGATTTCAGGAATCTTCGGAATAGCAGAACCACGTTCGAAATCTGCCCTCTGCGCAAAATGCTGGACATTTAGTTCTATAAATGGCTATTCAAGAATGAGAATAAAGCTGCAAAGAGTAGGAAAATTTGAAAAATGGTATACTTTCCAATTTTTCAGAAGGACTGCGTATAGAAAACAGCCATGCCGCAACAACAGAGCCACACAATACTAATCCAGAGATAAAACTACCAAGTCAATAACAATAGGCGACTCTTAATATTAAATTATGAAATGTATACACTTCGTCATGCTGACGTCATGAAATTCGTGATAGTTTATAAATGAGTGAAATTTGTGTGTAAATTTGCAAGCGTGCGATGAACATATTGAACAGCCGTACTATGACCTGAAGCTAGTCCTTCAACAATAAAGTTCTATTAAACTAATCTTGCAAACCATTGAAAATTTTATTTTCTCTTGAATTATCCACTACTCGGATTCAGCCTGTTGTTCCTGAATTCTTAAAATAAATAAGATATCGTTAGTCTAGAGTTTGATAGCACGGATAGCATCCAAGAACTTTCCATCAATGTTGGTAGCATTGTAGTTTCGGATATCTCTCAAACCTTCCTCAACAGGCTTGTTTTCAATAATATCCTGGATGTGTTTCTTGGTACCCTTGATGGCCCATTGCTGGTGGCCGTTGATGTCGGAACCTAATTCCTTACAGTATTGAAGGCCGGCCAGGATATCGGGGACGATTTTAGAAACGAAACCAAGATTCAAAGCTTCTTCAGCTTTGAAAACATCACCGGTCAATGCATGCTGGAATAACAACGACTTATTGTTGACTACAGTAGGCATTCTCTGCAACGAGCCGATATCAGCCGGAATACCAATCTTGATTTCTCTGATGGAGAAACGAGCATCAGCTGTGGCCACACGGATAGTAGTGGCTGATGCGATATCCAAAGCCAAACCGTAGTTAATCCCATTCAAAAGGGCAATAGTAGGTGTGGTGATTCTAGCAGGGGTACCAATGCAGTACTGAAAGTCTTCGATATGGTCGTGCAATTTCTTGAATCTGACAGTATCGTGCCCTTCACCGGCGGAACTCATGGCTGTGAGGGCATCCTTCAAGTTCAAACCAGAGGAGAATGCCTTGGGGACAGCGGACGAGATCAAAATCACGTTCGTGTCAGGGTCAGAATCCAAGCGAACTAAGATTTCATAGTAATCTTTCCAGTCCTGATCAGCAAAAGCATTCAAGGTCTTGGGGTTGTTAAATTGAATATGGGGAAATCCTTCTTCGATTTCCGAGACAATGAAATTTTTGAAACTTTTGTAGTCGTCTGCGTTGAATGGCATTTTCAAAAGCTTAAGTTTGAACAGTAAAAACGAGTATAGGTTATTTACAAGAAGAAAAGCATCCTTTATATTCCTTTCACAAAGTAACGATTTGTTTCGTACGCCTACGCTATAGGATCCGAGGAACAAATCTCACATATGCATTCTGTGGGGTAGCACCGGAAATTCCATAATTTACCGCAGCTGATTATTCCTTGCTGAACAGAAAGTTTGCAAATTACCTATCCTTTGTAATTCTAAGTCCCTTATCCTCTTGAAAGTATTTCCGAACTGAAGCCAAATTGTCAATGTCGGAAATAGGATCCGTAATCAGTTCAATATTCACGTTTTGAATTATAGATTCTTTTCGAAATTCCTCTTCATTTGGATATGTATTGAAAAATAATACTTCGTATTTCGCAACCTTTTTATGAATATCTATATTGCCAGGAGTTCTTTTAATTCTTATTCTTGTGTCTTGCAGTAAATGTCCCCAATGAATCAACCTTCGCAACCTTTATTCTGTCTTATACAGCTTCTATATTCTATAATTTCCTATACTTTGTACTTTCCGGTAGGGGCCATATTTAGTTCCTTAGAAGCTACCTCCAATCCTTCTATCATTTTATCTCTAATCAACGAGTTAGCTTCACGAACTGATTGCTCAGTTAATCCTTCTACAAGCAAGTACAACTTTGGTGGAGCTGGACTTTCTTTTCCACTGGCGGTAACGGTCTGTGTAACTTTGGCGTTGGGTGCATAGTATTGACCTTTGTTGGTTATTGATGTCGATGTGGACTCAATTATTTTCGACAAACTCTCACGATTGACCACAATCCAACGGGCTCTTTGTGGCAAGTCGTTGATGGTGATTCTAGAATGGAATTTACTCTTGTCTGGACCAGAAGTTTCTGGTGCTCTTCCTTCGATAACCTGGAAGTCAGGCAAGCCCGTGGCGATCTCCAGAGCTAAAACAGAAGCAGCACTGTTAGTTTTGTCTGCAACAAAATTGAAGTCGTCGTCCTCATTGGGCCCATATTCTTTCTTTTGTAAGCTTCTAGTAGATTCTCTGATCTGCTGTAGTTTTTCTAAACCCTTACCACCGAATCCAAAACTATACTTAAACTTGCCAGTCTTGACTTTATCCAAGAATTGGTTCCTAATCTCGAGTAATCGGGTAGGAATCTCATCCTCCGGAATCTTACTCATCGTCATGGCTTTGACTAAATCTGTAACCAGTCTTTCTTGGTCTGAAGAAACAAACGTTATAGCAGTACCTTTCATACCTGCTCTACCAGTTCTTCCAACACGATGAACGTAGTCTTCCATATGATTAGGTGGGTCATAATTGATTACAAGGTCCAATCCTTTAACATCAAGACCTCTAGCAGCAATGGACGTCGCGATCAAGATATCTACACCGCTATCTTTAGATGAAAATTCTTTAATCGCATACTTTCTGTCGATCTGGTCCTTCCCTCCATGTATTGTTAGGCATGGATGGTTGCTCCCTAACAACTTGACTAGTAAATCATCGGCAGAAGACTGTTTTTCAACGAAAATCAATACTTTACTATGTTTGGACTCTATCGAAAAAACATCCAAAATATTAAGTAGTCTTACAAACTTCTCATCCTCAAACTGGCCGCTTTCGCTGTTCTCAAATAGCTCCACTTTTTGTGTGATTTCAGACGCCACAACACTGATACCTCCTACAATGATTTCTAATGGATTATAGAGCAATCTTTTGGCTAGCATTTCGATTTTTCTAGGAAACGTAGCTGAGAAAAGAACTGTTTGACTCTCAGGCCTTATTTGCGACGATATCTTTGTCACTTGAGGCTCAAATCCCAAATCAAACATTCGATCAGCTTCGTCTAGCACAACGTATGTCACTCTTCGTAAGTTTGTCACCCTGCCACTATTAGCTGCTAGCAATTCGATGATTCTACCTGGTGTTCCTACTAATATTTGTGCCCCCTTCTTGAGCTCTGCAATTTGTGATTCGATAGGAGATCCTCCATAACAACAGCACGCTGTCATTGCCAATTTTTTCGTGAAATTAGTAATCTCCTTATGAATCTGAACTGCTAGTTCTCTGGTGGGAGACAAGATTAATCCAATAGGACCATCACCATCTTCTAACTCAGGCTGATCTTGAATGTGTCTCAACATTGGAAGTACAAAAGACAACGTCTTACCCGAACCAGTTTTGGCTACACCAATAATGTCTCTTCCGGACATGATGGCAGGAAGAGCCTGTGATTGAATCGAAGTAGGAGCCTTGTATTCAAGCTTGTTTTCGATTATATTCATATATGAAGCGGGCAATCCAAGATGAGACCATGTCAAAATCGGTCTGGGAACATCTGTACCAGCCACCTTTATTCCATCCAATTCTAGTCTGATACTTTCCACTTGTTCACATGTCCAATTCTGAATATCACTTGGTTCTTGGTAGAAATTCTTTCTAAAGTCAGAGTAGTTAATAGTAGAATGGTCTATAGTTTCTAGCTGTTTCTCGTTCTGAAGTTTCAGGAATTTGGAAGAAAGCAATTCTTGCTGTATCTTGTCTTCGTCTATTCCTTCATCTTCAGAGTCCTCTTCGTTTTCGACTTCTAATTGTTCATCCTGGATTACTTGAGATACCTTACCATTGGAAGATGACTCTTGTTTTGAAAGGGAAGCTATAAAATCATCAAGTTCGTCATTATTTTCAATGGAATCATCTTCTTTATACTGCAAATCTTTTGTATGGCTATCTAAAGATGGTTTCTTGAATTTGGGTTTTGTTCTTGGCTCTTCTTCCTCTTCATCGTCGAATAGCACTATTTTCTTTCCGTATGGAAGCTTCTGCCTCTTGGAGCTAGAAATCAACCTTTTCAACTGAAAAGCTGGCTTTGGATCTCTTACATCCATAGTAGTCAGTGAAATTGAATTTGTAGCCTTTGATTCCTGTGCTCTTTTCTTCTTCCACTCTTCAATTCTCTGTTGTCTTTGTTTGAGCTTATCGCCTACGTTTGAGCTATCTTGTTTGAGTGAATATTCCACTGATCCTTTCAATGGATCTATTTTAGTTTCCTGTGCTCGTTTCTTCTTCCACTCTTCCATACGTTGTTGCCTGAGTTTCTGTTTATCATCTGCTGATGAAGTTTCACTTGAGTTCGTCTCCCCTTCTCCATTTTTCAGATCATGCTCCTTTTTCTGTCGCCAAAGCGCAAGCTGCTCACGTCTTTTCCTCAACTTGTCTTCTTTGGATAACTTGGATTCATCTGAATCGTTAGTAACTGTATTGTCCATCTTAGCCATGCAAAGCTTCCTTGGTGCTCTATAAGTTGTAAGTGATCTATGAAGATACACACTTCTGTCACGAGACGCGTCTATTCGCTGATTTGGTTATTATAGCTATGAAGGAAGTGAAGAGTTGGGGGAATGTGAAATATGGAGTTGGTTATATTTCGAGATGAGAAATACATGCAGTACAATTTTGTATGGTACATAACTGTTGGCGACAAATGATTCTTCCACCGAAACCTTTCTTCAGACTTCTGATTTTGTACATAAATAGTCCAGTCTTAAGAAAGAAGGGTAATGTCAACTTGGAGCATTCTTTTGACATATTTAAGATAGAACTGCAGAAGCAAAGAATCTTGTGATAGCTGAATCGAGGGAATGCAAATTAATCCATAGATTTCAATTCTTTTAGTAAGTCAAATATTACGTTTCCTTCAATGTTTCCAATTATGGATTCAGAGGTCAGTGACTTGGTGTTAAAACGACCAGCGGTAAGTCAACCACTTTTACGACGTAAAGATGTATTTCGTTGTTACACCACTGCAGCTATAAGCCTAAAGAGAATATCTAGTTGCAAAAAACGTTTAGCTGCAGGTCTTAGCTATTAATAAATACATGGCACCTTATTGCCAATTAACTATTAAAGAAATACAAATATTCCATGATTGTTGGCGTTCTTCCGCAAACAGATTACCATGTGCCAAAGGATTTATCATACATAATCTTCCTAACCGGAAACATTGTCCTTTTCTTGCGGGCCAAAATTTACTATTTCTAGTCTGACAAATGAACTATTTTTCACTACCTGCATATACATCTTCCACTAGTAAATCTTTCGATAGCCAAATAACGAATTCGCTTCTATTCTCATTATTCTTCTATGCTGAGGTGATGGAAAGGTAATGACAATCTCAGTAGAAACGACGTCTATCATCGATGAGCTACAAGTCGATTACAAGAGGCAGCAAATTGTAGAGCAATTGGGAGACTTGCTCAGGTCAGAAGATGTCAGATCCAGTGATGAAATCTACAGTAACATCTCCAAATTGGTTGAATACGTGAATCAATGCATTGCAGACTATATGACATGTTTGATGAGCTCCGAGTACTCTGAAATCGGTCCAGTGACGGCCGTGTTACTTGAATATTTGCGAGTTTTGATCAATCTCACTGCTGATAGCGATAAAAATCGAGACTATTTAACAACCAGATCCGCTCCCGAAGTCGACACTTTATGGCGAATTTTAGCTGAAGCCGTTTCGTATCCTACTGAGTTGAAACATGCTGGTGAAGTAGCTGACCGTGTCGTTGTATTTGTGAGTCAGTTTATTCGTGGAACTGCAGAACACGATCGTTACTTGAAGTTTATCTATTCGTACAAGTTTTTCTATCTGCTTTTCCACGTATTGGTGGGGCAATATTGTGTAGAACGTCCAGATTTTGATATTATGGAGACTCAGCTCTTGATTGAAGTAATTCTGGAATTAGTAGATGCCAATATCGATAATCTTGCCACAGATGCTGTTTGTAAAGAACGAACGTTCGAGTACATCTCACAGTTCTTGAGCTTCTTAGAGATACTGTTGCGAAGATTCGATGACTTAGAAAAGCAGCACGACATATCAGACATCGACGAAGTTATATCTAACTTGATTCTGATTATATTCTCTCTTTCCTCCAGTGAAGAAATCTACAATATTGGCAATATCAGAGTGATAGAGCGTCTTCTCAAAATCTTGTCCACCCTTCCAACAAAGTTATCTTCTAATACTATGAATAGAAGGAAGTTGTTCTCGACTAGTGGAAGATTGTCTTCTTTGAAGGACTACGGTAATATTGAAGACTTATATTTGTGTATAGACTACTTCAGAAGAACAGAGACCGAGTCTGTAGATTCATATGCTTTAGCGGCCGCATCAATCATTCTTGGTAACTTCATCACCAGTCGTGAAACTGCCGACCAGGTCATACTGTTGATCGATAAAAGAATAGGATTGCTGAAGTTTTTCCACTTGTACTTTCATAACTTCACCATCAATGACGTTATTCAGTTGCAGGCAGTACACCTCTTGAGTAACATTATGACCCCAACAAATTCGAATCTCATTTTCGCAAACTACGACCTATTGTTCAATAAGTACACCAAAATCATCGTTGACAACAGAGACTACTATCAAGAAGTGCTTAACGTCTATCTAAAGTTCTTGAAACTGCTTGTTCGAGGCACTCTCCCCTTTGCAAAAGAGAAGAACATCATGGACTACTGTTCGATGTGGCACTACCTTTTCACAAATGTAGAAGAGCTGGTGAGTATAAATGAAGTGAAGTTGCTAATAGTTCAAGCTTTGATCCAATTTCAGGGCAAAGACGATTCAGTCACTTCAGCAGACGCCGTAGTTTGTATCAGGTCTGTTTTGGATACTGCCATTTGTCCTATGGGAAACACCAATATTTCAATCCAGTACATCTTGGAGAAGCTCAAGACTCTTGGAATCTTATTCCATACTCTTATATCCAACGGAGCCAGTCTCCAGTATCTAGTAGAAAAATTCTTCAAGAATGACATTGATCTCTTCAAGGAGAAGTTTTTAACCGTTTATTGTTCGTTTTTGGAACAGCTTAAACTGCAAGTCTTGGTGGACCCAAGTTTGGTCCAGAATGAATCCCTGTTTGCTGTTCTCTTAAATAATTCTAAGTTTGTCGCAGGAACTACGGTGTCATTTTTAATGAACCGAGACTTGATGGCAAATGAGCCCTTGGATGACATCATACAGCTTGTGATCTCCACTTGCGAAGATATAGGCAAGGTCTCAGTATAAGTATTCCATATAAACTCTACAATTACTATCGTACTTCAACTTCTGAATGGTGTTAGTATAGATGCAAATAATGAATAAATAATATTAATAGCCAAATCGATCACAATGCAGTAGTAACAGTCACAGTCTGTGAATTGAGCAACAAGATAGGAGGAAGATCATCCAACCACACGGCCAAGTTATTGGTATACTCAAATGAACCATTATCATCGAGATGCGTTCCAAGAGAGGGTGCGGGTAAAGTGGAGAAGATAACATCTGTCTTGTCTTTTGGTGAAATCAGCTTCATCAATTCGTTTAAGATCAAATGTTGGCCCTTGGCAGGAATATCATTGAAACTCAAGTGCTTCAATTCTTCCTGTAATTGTTTCTGTGTAATCGATTTATCATCGTGCGATTCGGCCATTCTGGATTTCTTCTTATAGAACTGGTTCCTGGAATTGACTGGTCCAGAAGATGGTTTAGAAAAACTGTAATCTGGTTTCATGCCATTGCTACTAATTGCGATCTCTTCAATTTCTTCTTCACTATCGCCTGCTGCCAAAAACTGAGGAGTTTTCATTTGCTGGATAATTTCACCATTGTTAGTGATTATGGAAGGTGACTTCAAGAGTTTCTCGGTAGATTTTTTGGAACTTGCACTCTTTACAGGATTCTTGAAGTTGAAGTAGTCCTTTTCCCTTTCAGATGACTTTCTTTCGAAAACTGATTCTTTGCTTTTAGGCGTCTTTTGGGGAGCTCTAGTTTTGGGATCAATGTCTTCATCGTATTCTTCGTTATCTCCTTCTTCCTCTTCTTCTTCCTCGTCTTCGTCATCTACAAATCGAATAGTTGGCCTAGTGTCGTCGTCTTCGTCGTTTTCGTCATCGTTAATCTGTGCCTGTGGGATCTTCACTGACAGAAAGTTGGGTCTTAAGTTGGAAACACTCGACCTAATCGATAATTGATCCGAGGATTTATAACCTGAAGACTCAGCAAGTACATCTTCTTTAAGCTTAAGAAAATTCTTAAAGGGTTTAACTTCCTTGGCTTCATCCGCTCTCGAAGTGGATTTAGCCATGGGCGATGGCGCTTCATCATCCATACTGCCATATGACTGTTGAAGCAGGCTAGAACTCTCGTACACATCGCTTTCCTTTTCACTGTCACTACTATCACTACTGTCAATCGCTTCATCGTAGTCAAAGAACCTTTGCCCAAGTTGGGTATTCATATTAAGCGACAAAGAAACACCCTGCTCCTGCAAGTTCGAAAGAGTATAACGTCTGTTGTTTTTGAAATTACCTTTGGTTATAGGGCTGGTGGAACTGACGTTGATGTTCAAGGGGGTGAACTTCTTGTCCTGGCCAGCTATAGAAGACTTAGATGAGCTATTGATATTTCTAGCTAACTGAGACTTTTGCTGCCTTCTCTGCAATTTTTGTTTTTCCAAATCTTTAAGTGTATTTCTAGCATTAACCAAGTTCTTCCACCATTGCTCGTCTCTTAAGGACTTATCGACTTTGTCAAATTCAATCTTGTTATGAATCGTTCTGCTGTAGCCCTTGATAATGAAGTTATAGGAATTTAACGAGCCGTCATCGAGACACACGATCTTTATCTCTGCCTCTATTCTCAAATTCGACAATAGCTCCACCAATCTTCCTCTTTCTTCTTCAACCTCGTTTATGTTCTCGACAAAAGCTATAACTCTGAGAATATGAGAGCTGAACTTCCATTCTGTAACAGTCGAAAGAATAGCACCCAATTGCAAAATCAAGGTATAGGTATCGAAATTGGTTGAAAGAACAGACTGACCATCTTCCAATATGTTAATTGAAGACATCTGAATAGGATACAAATCGATATACTTCTTGGTAGAGCCGGTGACCTTCGGTTTGGTCCAGAAATGATGGTGCGATTCGTCTGTTTTTGGTAAATCCAAATCTCCAAAATTGGCGGCTACAGCTACAGTCGCTTGAAGAACTATTAAGTCTTGTACAATCTGGACCCATTGACTAATGGAAACCTTTCTCTCTTTGCGGCAGTCGTCAGTTGGCAACTCGGTTAAGCTGGACTTGCTTTCAAATGAAGGTACTACGGGCAAAGTTACCCCATGTTTCTTGAAATCATAGAATCCTAAAACTGTAATGTTAGGCCTCATTCCTCCCAACCCAGATCCCAAGTAAACATTTCTGACGCCCCATGGAAGACTGGGACCTAATGCTATCTGGACGAAAGCTTTTATTTTGAGCATATCGCGCAATTTAATCCATGCTTGCTTCTGTTTCTGAACCTCTTTGTATGTTGCGGGTGTAAAGACCTCGCTATTGGCAGCATTGTTGGAGCCTACCAGGGTATCGTCATTCATAAGAACGACATGTCCAAGAATATACAATCCGCCTTTCTTTAAATGGTTACAGAAGCCGATTAAGTTCCATGAGGATCTTGGGTCATCTACTAAAATCAAAATTTGAGGACGCCAATACTTGACGTTCATCTGCAACTTCAATCTCAACAAGTACTTTCTCACTTGGTGGTAGATCAATAACTGAGAGATATCACCGAATTTCAGTGGTGGGGTCAGATAATGTATCATTAAAATGAGGAACATTAAACAGAAGATGATCAACGTAGCAGACAAACCATCTACAATGAACATTGCATAAAAGCAAGCAAGCGCGCCGGTGAAAGCCGTACGGGAACTGAAATACTTGAAAGAAGGTCTAAAATTTGGAGCTGAACCGACTCTGAGCAAGAAACACGCAACATTTGTTACAATAAAAGTCATCAAGAATGCCATTGTGATGAACGTAGCAATCTGGTTGATGTCAGCAAACAAGAATATTTGGGCAATGAACCAGGTAGCAATGACAGCAAACACCTTAGCCTTATGTTGATCCTTTTTTGTCTTTTTCATAGTGGTGAAGATGCCCAAACCAGGAATAATTCTATCGTCAGCAATAGCATTAAGCATTGATGCAGCTCCTACAACACCCATAATAACGGAAAACAAGGACGTGGAGAATTCACCCATGATAATGATGATTCCCAGTAAGTTGACAGTCTGAATTACCTTGATGTCTGCATGAAGGATTTCCCTTGGAATAGAACATCCCATAGAGATGATTACTAGTGAGTAAAGAATGAACGTGACCAACAATCCCTTCAAAGTGCCTTCTGGGATCGACTTTGACGGTTTCTTCAACTCTCCTGACATCAGGGCTCCAGCGAAAATACCAGCTGTAGCAGGGAAAAAGATACCAAACAAGTTTCTGAAGGTCTCAGGTTCTCCTTTGGGTAGCACTGAACCTGCTGCTCCAGAAGTGAATTGAGGCAATAAGTTTTCTGTAAAAGTAGCCCATGACAAACCTGTGTATATCAAATCGTCAAAAGGAGGCGGTAATGGGTAAAAGGGTTTCACTATTAAAGAAGATAATGGAATTGAAAGCGTACTCAAAGTGAGAACAATGAAGAGAAGGAAAGCTGTTTTTGAGACCAACAGTGACCCTATTAAAGCTACACCAGTACAAATAAGCAACAATACAGTGGAATAAAGCAACTGCCAGAAATAGCCTACTGGCAAAAGTTTAGCTAGAACACCTTCCAGCTCTCCAAAGTTGACTAGCAAAGGTTCGATAAAACCAACAACGTTCAACGACGAATTTAAGATCTGGCCAATAAAGAAGATTATACCTATGGCACCGCCGAATTCTGGACCTAAGGAGCGCGATATCATATAATAGGCTCCTCCACCTTTCACTGTACCATTTGTTGAGATAGCACTAATAGACATAGTAGTCAAGATATCGATGGAATAGGAGAGAATAAGCAAGAAGAGCGTTCCCAAGATCCCCATCTGGCCAATAATGAAACCAAATCTCAAGAACATCAAGATGGAGAGAACATTAAGTGAGGTTGGAAGAAAAACCCCTTCGAACGTGCCCAATTTCGACAAGTTTTCGACGCTTTGCTTCTTCTTTTTCTTGCCGTGATTCAGCCGACTTTGTTTTGAAAATTTTTTGGACAGCTCTAGAAGTTCTGAAGTTTCGATGCGAATACCTCTCGGTGTCGCTGACGATATTCCAGTAGACATACTAGATGGTTTTCTGTGTGAAGATAATGATGATGGTATCCAGATATCAATGTGAATATGGTAATTCAGAAGAAAATCCTTGATTTTTATGAAAGTAATTGGAACTAGTGATACTCTGATGCGATGGATTCGTACAAAAGTTACAAACAGTTAAAATATCAAACGAAAATGCAGTGTTGGGGCAAGTTAGTACAGTTGAAGATCGGATAGATTATTGAGAATGATTTCACGATGAAAAATTAGAACGTGTTTAGTGAAATGATCTAACACTGTAGACTGAGTTGTAGTTGCTCGACAGTATTCCGCTTCTGATCCACTTCAGTAGTTTTCAGAAGAAGAAACCGAAGAAATTTTGATTTCGAATCAGTATACTGAACTTCGTAAATCAGTTTAATTCATCCAATTCTTCTTATCTTTTTCAAGTGGACTATGCAGGTGGGAAATTGGTTCAAGAAGAATGAAAGAAGACGAGAACGTTGAATACCGAAGCCTATAAGTTGTTAAAAGGGATTTGTTGCTAACATGAGATTCTTTAATGCATGTGGATTTGTTGAAATTGGATAGCACTTAGCATGACAGAAGTTGGAGTGAAAGTCTGTATTCAATTCCGCTCTTCATGGCCCTAGTATGTAATTCTAACGGTCAAATTGTTCCATGCATAATAATAATAATAATAATAGATAATTCATGAGCGCTTCCGTGTATTTGATTATTATGATTTTAAATGTAAGGAATTTATGAACAAATAAAGACCAAGTATGATAATGAATACAAAACTAGACGGAAGACAGTTCCAGAGATGGTTAACATCTCGACGTAATCGTATTTACGGTTTCGTTTCTTAAACGTAAATGATACAAAACCGAAAACGATTTGGAAGTCTAGCCTAGATACATCTGGGGCTAGTTACTGGAATAAATAAAGAAGTAATTAAAGTGGCAAAAAGTTCGATTACGACGATTGGCTAATTATTACACTCCATTTTATTTATAGAACTAATTTTGTTTATTCTACAATTAATTTATTCAAATTTATTCAAATTTTGCAAGTTTCTGAGCACCTTTGCTGAAAACATTGAAGGCCAAAATGAGTTTGACGAAGCGATCCATAACACACATGAATTACACTTGCAATGAAAGGGCCAAAGATCCTATGTATATAAATGAATACCACCCCCTCCTAATTCTAATCTCTTGAATCTGAAGACGTAGTCTAGTCAAGTGGGCAAAGTATGGATCTGGTGGTGGTTTAATTCTCTACCGAGGATCTATGCTATCCAGATCTGATCAAACCAGAACCCACCATTCTATTCAACACGGGATTTGCGAGTTCGGTGACGTTAAAGAGAAATCAGGCAATTGCCGCAAAATTCGCAGAATTGGGCACATCAGTCAATGTAGAGAGACAACAGGTGAAGAGAAAAGGATCGTATCGATTACAGCTTTGAAACGTGAAAATCTAAACTCATTCCCAATTTCTCCAACTGCCAATCTCGATATTCCTCTCGGCATCTTCGACATATGAGACCCCTATCTATTCTTGCAATCCGATATTATACTAAAACTGCCCCAGCCTCAATACAATCTCATGATGTCCTTACACACAGTCTCATATGGCAACTCTCTCCCTCTATATCACAATCCTATAAATTGCACCATCGAAGCCCCCTAAACTTTCTCGTACCCAAAGTATCTTAGCCTCGTATAATACCTGACAATTCGATTAACAGTCTACGCCCTGTCCCTTATCCGTTATCCCCTATCTCTCCTTAAGTCTCACATAATCTCCATGACCTGTCAGGTGATTCCGAAAATTTTTCACTATATAACGGCAAGAGCAATATGTGCACATAGCTGAAAATTTCAAATTTCTCTACGATTTGAACTTTTGTTTGCCTCCATAGTCTTCTCTCTTCAGTTCACTTCCGCTCTATTAACCTCTGCGTCGACTGTAACATCTAGCGAGCTTCATATCACCAATTCCCGCGATGTTCAGACTAGTTTCGTCCAATGCACAGGGCTCGTTCAGATCCTCGCTTCTCACGAAAGTGAGGATTCCCATTTCGGTGCCAGCTTCTTCGCCTCTTAACACTTCCACCAGCAACAATAGCACTACAAATTCTAACAACAACTTCGGAGTAAACAACTCCACCAACACCCAGTTTGCCCGTCATCAGTCGTCGGCTTCTGTGGATCTTTCTTCCCGTAAAGTCTATCACGATGAGTTTCTTCGTCTGCATTCTTCTTTCACAGCTCCAGATCACGAGACTAAAGTTAAACTCAACCATTTCAAGGAATTACTTGTGACAGGCAATCAGAAGCTCCGGGCTTTGAACAGACAAGAGGCTCGGGCCTTCTACTCTGTTTTGCAGTCGTTGAGTCACATGCTTGAAGATGCCAAATTGCGTCGTTCGCTAAATGTAGATCTTCTTCATCAGTACTCGTTGCTTTTACACAGCGCTATTTTCTCGCTGAGAACCAACCGATTGGCCGAAAAGCGTAACAGAGACAAAGATGAATACAATGCAACTAGTTATACGGATGAGGTCGTGTTGCGGGGCTCCGTTTTGAACTTTGCCCAACTCGTAGAAGCCGGAGATTTCAAACACTGCTTCACGGATAAGGTGCTCCAATATTTGCTCTACTCCATGTTCCAATTCAAGTTTAACACTGAGGCTTTGAACTTGTGGGAAAACGGTGTCAATGACGCTGAAACAGGCAGCGTCTACCTCCGTCCGCTTGTGTTGGCTACAGTGTTACCTCGTGCATTTGAACTCAAGAGATTTACTTACGAGGAAATCTTACACATATACGAGTTGAACACGAAGAAAGAACAGTACCCTCATCATACGTTGGTCACGGCAATGGGCAAGATTGCTATTCACGCTGGCGACTACTCGCGCGCTCTTGACTTCTTAGAAAGATTGCTTGAGAAGTACGACCAGAAGCCTACAGGCTTGAAGTTGGCCTCATTGAGTGACTTGCACTTGTCTTTCATCGGAGACTGTAAGGAAATCGCCATTGCCAAACATTTTTTTGACAAAGTTATCGAGGACGAGTTGCCTTACAAGGTGCTTTTGAAAGTTCCCTACGTGACTTCTCTCTTGGATAACGCGTCCCAGGCTGGAGACTCTTTGGAAGATGCCATTTATTTCTGGAAGAACTCAGTAGCCTATTACATGAAGACTCGCCAGCAGTTAAACTCTCGTTACTCGCTTTTGAACAATAAGTTCTTTGAGCTCTTTTTCCAGGCCTACCCAGAGTTGAACGAAGAATCGTTTGGAATGTTGCGTGATCTTATCACCTTCTACGCCCAGACAAAACCGCTCGATGAAACATTCTTAAACACCATAATCACGCATTTCTCGTGGAAGCTGAAGGAAGTGTTAGACCAGTTGATGCAGAATTACGAAATCTACGAAGTGGAGCGTACTCCAGTATCCCACCGTATCTGTTTGAAGAAGACTGGTCAATATGCCGACTACACTAATGAAGAGATTTTGGCCAGATGGAATGAAAACTTGAAGTGTTTAGACAACTCCAAGTACTTCTATATTCCTAACGCCGACTGGTCTGCTCTTCGTGATGCTACCATCTATTCGGTTGCGCCAGAGAAGAGAACTGACGTATACTATTCTGTTCTTAACACTTACAAGAACTACATGCAAGATGCTAGAGCTTGTATCAAGTTCGTCAGCAACTGGACCAAGAGGCCCGCCTATCTTGAATCTATTGCTCGTATTACGCTTGAGGAGAACTTTGAGCCTGCTGTCAAGGTGGTCGTGCCTTTGTTCAGAAACTTGAGAGAAAACGTCAACTACGCCGACGTTACCAGAGATCTTATCTTCACTGCTAGAAATTCTAAACCTAGAGTATAGAGAGCCTACTAATTACCAAAAGTTCACCGGCTTGTCACGTTTTAAGTTAAAGCTACAGGTTTCGACGATTTAATGTTATACGGATATTATTCATGTACATAGATATTTTGGGTTTGTAAATACTAATAGAAACTTTTTCACGTTCTTTGACTTCTGAATAATATGTCACTTATAAGCTAGGGGACTTCTACTTCTTTCAAGACACAGATTTGCAAAATTTGTTGCAATTCAAAATACGTCCCTTAATTTCCCACCTGTTCGTTAAAGCTAGATCGTCTTTATTGTCTTATCAAAAATCAATTTGAATTCTCGGGTACAAACAGAAATATCTTGTGTTTGCAGCCGAAAGAAAATACAAAAACATGAAAAATATTATTTATGTACATCCTCATCAATTAGATCTACGTATTGTTAATACAGCCTAATCCACAAACCTTAAACACAAACAGCCACAATTTAGAAACGAGAGTTAATCTGCTATTACTTATCGCAGTAAATTAATAAATTATTGTTATTGATTACTATTTTGCAAACGTATAAACCCATACGAGGTACAATACGTGGTTACTTTTGAAGTTTATTTATGTACTTAGCCTTATGAAAACCGCCACTACGATTTTAGATTCTTATTGCTGACGTTGCATAACCAGAAGAACTTCGTGCAAATCTAGAATTAAACAAATGGTTTTACTGTGAATACATTCTTGTATTATATTACAGAAATTTTGGGGCTATATATTGAAATAACATGTTCAGTCAAGAATTTGACCCCACTAGAATACTCGTATTTGCGAGCAGTTGCAAATTGGGTCAAAAGTTTCAGCTCGTTGAAAAAGATAGTAGAATTTCTTCTGCAATGATTGGCTATTGTTCTGGCATCACTTCCCAAGTTTTTCTGTAGATGGGAGAGAATTCTTTAAAGTAATATCATACCATGGGACTCTCAAGAGAAAGTGTAGGTCATTGTCAAGATATCTTTGTCAAAATTCCAGACTTTAGATTTAATATTCCAATCTCGAAGCAATAGAAAGGGAAAACAAGTGGGACCTGTGGACTTCTTGTACATTTTTACAAATTAAACCTAATCTTGCTATTAACAACAAATACTTCCTTAACTTGGAAATGTTTCCTGATATCAAAGCAGGTGGTACTCCAACTAAATCAGCAGCACCATGTATCTTACTGTAAGCAAGTTTCTTGTCCCATTGGTCAAACAAGACTTTTTTAAAGATTGCGGATGAGATTTCACAGATGAGAATACGAAGTGGAGAGAAATAGTAGATAAAATTGATAAACTTCTCGTTACAGTCGTAAAATGGTACCCACTTCTTCACTGCCTGTTTGGATCTTTTTCCTCCAATTAGTAAAGTCTTGCTAGTTTTACCGTCAGAAAATGGGAGATAGAGGTGAGTAGAGCAAAAGTTTCTGTATCGCTGGAAAACGAAACTTTATCATCAATTTTCTCAAGAAGAGAATATGAAATCATCTTTTAATAGAAAGCTGTCTGTTGATCTCGGGAAATATTGGCAAAACTTCGAGTCTAGAATTTTAACAGGGAGTAATAAGTGAATACATCTGGAAGTGAAAGATATTCTCTCCAGCCCAAAAGCAAATGGAACCATAGATTCAAGTTGAGACAAACCAATAAAACATATGCAATAGCTACATATATAGAATATTCTTGTTCGTAGGAGTCTT
Source organism: Scheffersomyces segobiensis (assembly GCA_030564745.1). Taxonomy (NCBI): domain Eukaryota; kingdom Fungi; phylum Ascomycota; class Pichiomycetes; order Serinales; family Debaryomycetaceae; genus Scheffersomyces; species Scheffersomyces segobiensis. Next base: position 541,912 of record JAKTZB010000004.1, read on the forward strand.
TCCCCTTCAATTAGATTCTTCTCTTGAATAAAGATTTGATCTTTGATTTGTCAATGTAAAAGATTGTAGGAGGAGAGACTACCAAAAAAGGAAGGAATAAAAGAGGATGTTCTCTTCGAGTGGCAGCATGTTGAGAGTAGTGAAGCAGATCTTTCATCATTGAAAGTATACAATTGTTCTTGTGAGTATTATATACATAATAAGCTCTATTCCAGGGAAAAGAAGCAAATATGTCATTATCGAAATTCCCTTCATTTGAACACCGCTTATTCTTTACAAGGATATTTACAATAGGGTTATTTAAGTATTAGATTGCGACCATATTGCAAAATACCAATGCGTTTATAATTTATAATTTTGTTATGCTTCAAACACAACAAATCGATGAGACATAATAAGCCACATATGGCATGTGCAAGATACATATTTATTAAATGTATCTAACGAATATCGAGTCTGCCTAAAACTGATTATGTACCCCGGTTAGTCTAATTACCTACATACTAGTAAATCCCAAATTATTGGTGATCCGAGGGTAAAAACGAGTCGTGGTACCGGAAGTTAATTGTCGCTTCAGCTCCCAAATATGACGTCTTTAAAAGCTCGCGTTGCTACATATATCTTGAACATATTTTCGTAGGCAAGCAAGAACATAGTCGCTTTCAATGAAGAGTTCAGTCGCATACCTCCGTACATTTTGGCGTAGCATTTTAGAAGAAATTATCGTCCTCGTTGGTATAACTTGTCAGTTTATTAGTAGTTTTATCCTGCGAATAGTGGCAATTCTTCGAAAGGTAGTAGTTATGTGATTATATTATATTCGACAATTACATATCGAAAGTAACGACAAGAGTCTTCTCAGTTGCCTACAAAATTGCTTACCGGAGACGTAATAATTGTTCCAAGTGTAAGACTGATTTGTTAATTGAAATTGCCAATAGTTCTCAGAGTGTGCTACATTTTTGTTGATAATCCGACTGGTTTATTCGTACGTGCCGAACTATTTCTGCCCTCCGAATGCCATTATTTTGGGATTGACTGTATCTTGCTTGGCACATCAAAAATGCTCTACTGGTGTAGTGCAAGAAAATAGCACATAGCGTACAAGAGTATTTGGAAACTTCAAATGGTGAGGCGTTTCTTGTTATATGTGTTCTCTAGTTGTCTTGCGAATATTCTTTCGAACCACTTTATTCGATTTTAATACCTTTTGTCAGCCTTGTACTTGTTGGATCGATATAAATCTCTTAAACCCTTGCAAATATCCTTTATTACAACTTAGATAAAGAATAGGCGAGATGAGAATCTATAGAAAGTCCACCTGCATAATGCGAATTAAAGTTGTTCAACTCTAATTGTACAAATTTATTTATGTAACCAAAGCATTACCGAAAGAAATAAACTCCTAACTTATGCGCCAGCTGTCGACTGTACTGGTACGCCAGAGATGAGGTTTCATTCAAATCGGTTGCCAGTATTTGCCCCTTTTACTTCATTTTCCGCCCATTGACCTTCCGTCTTAGGTAACTTATGGTTAAGAGCACAAATCAGTATTCATTACATAGTTGCAAGATAATTTCGGTATTTCTATGTACAAAAGCGCGTATTGGGTATTTATTTTGACATACGTTCAATTGGAAAATATTATTTTCACTTATACTTGTTAGCGCATTTCTTGCATTACTAGTACAAAAAAGAGTTACTGAAACTCAAGATAATATAATTTGATAATTTGGGCTTATAGTTCAAGGTTAAACAGGCGACTTTTCACAGCAAGAGTGCAGAAATATTCCAAGGCCGTCGTCAGAATCATTGCATTTTAGCGGATGGGGTACCATTTTGTGGTTCTGTCGTCATTGTGTGTTAGCGATAATCACGGAGCATGTGTTCCAGCATCCAGATTTAGAATTGGTCTACCAGACGGTGAAACATGTAAAGCATTCAGTAGGAATAATATTCCTTTACAAGAAACTATTTAATATGTAAGATGGCAAGTGAGCCATTGTTTCCTACTCACATCCTGTAGAATGCACCAACTCATGTATCTTGAGCAACTTGACATGACATAAACGTTGTAATGCACCAAAACTATATGTTAGAGCTATCCGCAACTTTCAGACGCATGAACATTTTGCAAATGTCATTGAGCGGCTCCTGCCAAAAAAGGAAAATATCACAAGAAGAAAACTGAATTTGTCAATTTCCCTCTCTTCTATGTTCTTTACGGTTCTGATTTCTACCTCGAAGACTCTCTCTTTTCAATCGTACAACTCCTCATACTACCGCTAAGTTTTTCCCAATACAAATATCTACCTTCAAAGATACTTGAGTTTATCATGAGCGCATTTTGTCCTGCACCGACCTCCCCACATTCAGTCCTACTTAGAAAAGAAATTGATTGATTCAATCGTTATCATTCTATCCAATCCAGTCCGTTATCACCATCCCTGCGGTGGGAAGTCAAGAACTAGCCAATAGTAGAGTGTGAAATGGGAAGCTGCTTTTCAAAAGAAAGCGAAAAAATCGATAGCAATCGCATACCCAATAAAAGGGTAACTGGAAATACTAGAATAGCTACAACGGAGCAACGATTGGGTACCAAAAGCGAAGCTGCAGTGGCCAATAGCAAAGGAAATGCTAAAATGGGTCTGACACTTTCTAGTAAGCCAGCCTCTCAAGGAGAAATCTTGGGTGCTGGAAGTGATCCTGAAAAAAGCAACTTGTCATCTAAAGAAGCTGCTAGGTTAGCAGCTGAAAGGAGGTTCCAAAACTATCAAGACAAGCTCAGTGAAAGTAAAGAGAAGATGAAGAACATGAAAACGATGTCTAAGGCTGAGAAAGGACTTACTTGATTGTGATAGAGAGGTGACAAAAGTTTAGAATTCCAATACGCTAAGAGTGCCACACAATGATAGAATAAAACACAGTGATATTATTATTAAACAAATCTAATATACTGAATAAACAAGAACTTCAAATTCCAGCCACAATACTTCCAAATTGATCCAGCAATGAATTGAATCATCAAAGTAGAAGTGTATCCTATAATTCTAAATGTTGACAATTTGAAGCAATCTCGTGGATGATTGCTTTTTCATATAGACTTTAAAATTCGAATACACAACACATTGTAATCCAGCAAAGGATGTAGAATCACATGTCGACTATAAGTCGAACATTCCTGATATGTACAAATTATACGTTGAAGACTTGAGCAGCCTACTAAACTCAGTACTCATAAAAGCAAAATCACGGGATCCATTTTGAGGAATTTTGCAGATAAACCTTACCACGTCATTCAAGTCAAATGGCTACGCCATAAACTTTGCCTCGATTGAATCTGTGAACTCAACATTTATACGTATTAATTGAACTTGTTAACTTGTTTATAGTAATAAATCCTTATAGTCAACATGAAATCTGCTTACAAAGTATCTGCTAATTCCTTTATTGGAAAGGAATGGGATAAGATAGCTTCTAAATTGGCGGTGCCGCTCTTGGAACTTGTTCTCACGTATCTCCCACATCTTCAGTACACAGAAGAAGCCCAACTGGACACCTGGGAGATAGTTGCCATCAAATTAAGTGCTTTTCAGTTCGCCCAGACCAAAGACGAGCGAGTACAACAGATATTAGATATACCGATTCTCAATGGTATTTTCGTGAAAGAGAGGTACAACATCTTGATGAAGAGCTTTTTGAGTAGGTACACTTTTCCAGACTCAACTGAAGAATTGGTAAGGAAGAGAATATCCTGCAAACAGGATTATATTCTTTATGAGTTGTACAAAATGAGGACTTTGGGAGCAGAAACTCTAGCAAAGCTTAGTAAAGAACGGTTTGAAGAACAACAGAGAGCATTTCTTGATAGTGGGAAGTTTACCAGGAGAAACTACAATATCACAGATGGAGTTTACAGTGACCCTATTGAGAGTTCCAATAACAGTGAAGTATCAGAGAATGTTTCATTTACAGAGAAAGTGCCGGTGACAGAAAGAAAGACAGCTTTGGCCGAGTCAAGGGCTCAACTATTAACAAAACAATTAGAAATGTTGAACAGAGAACTTGAGAAACTGAATAAAAAGGTAGAGTTGTTAGAGAAAGAGAACAGGACGTTGTTGGAATTAAATCATGAGCTTGTGGAGGAGGTTCAGGGCAGGAATAGTACATATGAAAGGACGAGGAGATCTTCAAATGCTTGACAAAGAGAGAAAGAGATAACTAAACATGTAAATCATTAATGAGATCATATTTCTCTACGATGAAAGTAGTTCTGATTTGTGATCGTCAATTGTTTTGCAGGAAACATAAGAATAGGTCACCGCATTTAGAAGGGATCTCATATATACACAAAGTAGTCAATTGGTTGACAAAGAGGTAAAATTTCTTTCACGAGAAGAGATAGGTATAGGGTAATATATTTACAGATGATAAACAATTGATAAAGAATCAATAATAATAGCAAAATCCAAATCAAACTGAATATTTTCTCAGAAGCTAATCTCGCTAAAGTCGTTTAGATCCTGCATATTAACACCACTTCATTTTGAATCAACATAAATTCTCTATTCGTACAACTTTGTTCTTTGCATTCATAACATCTTATCGTCCAATAATCTATCGTCATGGAGTCTAGCCTGAAGATACCATTGTCATATTCGTTGTGGTCTCCCCATGACACTGTAAAAGATGCTGCGGAGCTGCTCAGTATCAATTTGCCTGAAGAAGCGGCTAAGAATCTTGCCATGGATGTCGAGTATAGAATACACGAAATCTTGGAAACAGCCATTAAATTCATGAGACACTCCAAAAGAAAATTGCTCATGACTTCAGACATAAGCAATGCCTTAAAGGTATTAAATATTGAGCCCCTTTATGGCTACGATAATTCGCAGCCGTTGGTCTTCAAGGAAGCCTTGGTTGGTGCTGGGGGACAGACATTGTATTATATAGATGATAATGAGATCGAACTTGAAAAGTTGATCAACCAGGAATTACCAAAAGTACCCCGTCAAACTACCTTTACTGCGCATTGGCTTGCTATTGAGGGAGTTCAGCCAATGGTGGCGCAGAATCCACTTCCTGCCGAAATTAAGAGTCTTCCTCCGATAATAAGAGGCGCCACTTCGTCCATTCTTGGAAACGACATTTTGTCGCTTGGCCAAAATGGGGAAAACAAGGACTCAGCACAAGGATCTGCCGCTACAAAAGACAAAAAGCCCACCGAGAAGGGATCAGAAGTCAAGCCTTTGGTCAAACATGTATTGTCAAAGGAACTCAAATTGTATTTCGACAAGGTTGTAGAAGTTCTTGTTTCAACAGATCCAGAAAAGGAGAACTTGAAGGTAGCTGCCTTGAACTCGTTGAAGAATGACCCAGGATTACACCAATTGGTGCCTTATTTCATCCAATTCGTAGCCGAACAGATCACCAACCAGTTGAGAAATATCGAGATTTTGTCTACAATGTTGGAAGTGATATCTGCTCTCGCTGATAACAAGACCATCTTCCTCGATCCTTATGTCCATGCTCTTATGCCTTGTATCTTGACATTGTTATTGGCTAAGAGAATAGGTCCTGTTATCAGAGAAACCTCCACCAAGGAGTCTCAGGACATGTTGAAAACACAGTTGGCAGTAAGAGAATTCGCTGCCTTTTTGCTAGAACACATCATCAAGGTATACGGCTCTTCATACTCAACTTTGAGACCCAGAGTGACAAGAACGTTGTTGCGTGCATTGTTAGATTCTACAAAACCAGTAGGGACCCACTATGGTGCCCTTTTAGGGTTAAAGAATATGGGTACAGAAGTCGTCAAGTTGGTTTTGATTGGCAACTTGAAAGTCTGGTGCAAGCTGGTAGTAGAAAACAGCGACAAGACCGAGTTTGAAAAGGACATCTTGCTTAACGAATCGCTAGTAATTTTGGATAGCCTTAAAGTCGAGTTACCCCAAGATGAAGAGTTTATGGACGCAGACTCCGAATTTTCAGAAGAAATAAAGAATAAGTTAAAAGACAGAATCGGCGACACTCTCGCCGACTTAGTTTTGCAACACAAGGACGCTAAAGACATCGTCAGAGGTCTATTCTTTGGCGAAATTGTCGTCTAGACCGTGTACAACAACTCAAAATAATGATGTATATTAATGTATGAAGAGTAACTATCACATCAACCTTTTCTTTGATGTAGTGGTAATTTTTGGCGAGACGAACTTATCCAGTTCATTGTCTGACTGTTCTGTAAATATTTTGGATGATGGCTCTGAAAACGTAAGTACTTGTTCAGAAGGTAATTCGTCATCAGAAATCACCTTTTCCACTAAGTAGGTTCTTTCCGATTGGGTTGGAGAACCATTCCACCTAGCTCTATAGAATGGAGATTCCATGACTGACACCGGTTCACCTGGTTTACTTCTCTTCCTGGTCTTAGAACTATTGGTTGAATTGATGATATTAATACTTCTCACAGAAGCAAGAGGAGTACTTTCAATTTGTATTGGTGCTGGAGTGATAGGTTCCCTGCTTTGGGCTCCGGGAGACTTTACTGGACTTGACGTTATATGGCTGCCTTTATCTACGGCAAGCGATGCGCTCATAAGTTTATCTGAAACTGAAAGCGACTTCGGCAGTGTAAATGCGTGGCGTTTAGGATTGACAAAATGATCTTCAGGGGTATGGATTACATTTAACATGTCAATTACTCTAATAGCATTGTTGGGTGTAGCTTCTACCTGAGAATGAGAATTTATAATCAGACCATTGCTGTTTAAATTCGTATATGCTACCATTGGCGGGATAATTAGGGCACTTTTGTTCTTCATTGGGGTCGCAAGAACTTGAGTCAGAGAGTGGTGACGCTGAGGAACTGTTGATTTTAGACGCGTTTTTTTGGCGTTTCCAAATATAGATGACTGATTTTGCTGGCTTAACTTCTCTGATAGACTATTCAGTCTACTTGCCTTGGCATTTGAAGAGTTCTTTTCTCCCGTGCTATCGTTCAAGTCAACTAACCTCTTCTTTAGGTTCTTGTAGGAGAGGTTTGAAGACGATCTTTTCAATGATAACGCGGGCTTGAGATCATATTCATCCTCTAATCCGGATGTTAATGATTTCTCTAGTTTGGGCACTTTCCTCGTCAATACAACTTTCTTGTATTTGGAAGACTTTTTCTTCTGTTGTTCTGTCACAGTATGGGTGGTTTCACTAGAAATATTTGAAGGAAGTTCTGGAGAATCTCTCCTACTTGTCAACTTTCTTTCTGCTTTGTTGACCTTCATTTTCAAATTCAGATCTTTGACTCTGTCAACCACATACTTTACAATCAGTGGTAGCTTCTTGTTGTAGTACGGCACCAACACGTAGGCAATGAATCCGATTGAGTTTTCATTGTTCTTCTTCACTGAACTTCCAAGTAGCATATCCCATAGTCCCATTCGATCTACAATAGCATTTAGATTCTTGTAGGCTGCGAGCTGATCGATAGAGGTTATTGGAATCGTAGTGTTCTTTTCTTCATTTACGTCTACTCCCATTCCCAAGAATGTTGGTACAATTTTTCTCGTGGCCTTTGATTTCTTCTTGCGAACTAGTGGTATATTGGAATCTTTTGCTCTTTTCTTCTCTTCTTTCTCCAATTTCTTCGAATTTGATTCCAAAAAGTTGCTCTCGTCAATATGCCAAGAATGAAGTAGTTCAAATAGTAGAATTGTTTGCAACTGTGCTTCTCTCATCTTTAGTTCTAGAACTATTCTCTGAAACTTTTTTTCATTTGATTCTTGTGCAATCTTGCCAGAAGAATCTCTAGCTATTGGATGGTTGGAAGATGAATTGTCCATTTTCAGTATATCTTGAAATATCTTCTGATGTCTTGAAATAAACTCCTGTTGGTTCTGAATTTCCAATTTACTTAGTTGAAGACTGGTACCTACATCTTCTGAGCTGATTAATTGGAGAACTCCATGTTTGCCGTGATGTCTTGTATCCATTTGGTTTACTGAAAGACACAAACCTGCCAATAGATCAGAGATTTTCCTATCATTATTTGAACACAAATTTCGAAACCTCGCCATTGCAGTTTTGGGAATATAACTTAGTGGTGTATTAAGTGAATAAAGCGTGTTGTAGTATCTGAACTCGAGGAAACTGACTGGATCTTCGATAGTAGAAGGAGGTACAAGATCGTTGATATTCATAGAGTCAGTTTCATATAGTTTAGCCTCAAAAATATCACTTGTAATTGGAGGCTTCATAGAGAAATTCTCCAACAACAGGTCAATTTCCATGTCGTCACTACCTTGAATTTGAAGATCGCCTTCTATAGACATGTAATCTATAATCATCTCTTTTGTACCAAAGGAGGGCATTCTCTCATTGGAATCGAGAGCAATATCCTTGTAGTTAATTCCCTCGGCCAAGTACGCTATTCCGTAGTAGTCGTTCTTGATTTTGTAGATAATAGCCAATCTCTGGTCTTTATCAGCTAGTCTCTTCTGGACCTTGACAAAGAAGTATGATGTGGAAATTGTTGACAAACCAGCTCCAATTTGTTGGCTAACTTTGAAAACAACTTTGCTGATACTTCCACTATCTGGCTCACTATCTAAAGCTTTGCTTATTGAACAATTGTCGATTGTAGACGAAGTTAAATACAGAAGATCGGCTGCTTGAAGAGTCTGTAATATGGTAATCACAAGTGGATAGGAGTCCAAAGCTTGTGATACTTCGAACGAAAAGGGCAACTTTAGTACGGAATCCCGCCTTACATCGATACCCTTGCCATATTTCTCCTCGACAGACATTTCGTCTGCAATCGGAATACTTGAAAGCATAAAAGTATAGAAATTAACATCTCATGCGGAATTTATATGGTTTTAAAACGCGACGGAAAGTAAAATGGGTGCGAAAAATAAAAAATGAAGACCAAGAAACTTTGGGCTGACTTCAAAGATTCTAAGGTAGATAAATGTTGCAACTTAAGAACAGGTCAGTATACTACAATATAATTAGAGAATGTATGAATTCAAATAGTATATGGGATTAACTGTAACATCTACTTTTCATAATAAAATTTCTTCTTATATGCGTATCACATTTTAGATATATAATGCACTATATTTGTAACCACTCGTGCTCTACTATATCTGTGATGGTCGGTCTCTTGTTCACCTCTCTCACAAGTATCTTCTCTATTAATTTCAAAGAGGCTTGACTGATCACATAAGGAACACGAAGGTCGCCCTCCATAATTTCGTCAACGTTGTAGAATGGATTCTCCTTGTACAACATCGTATACAATAAGATCCCCAAAGCCCAAATATCTTGTGGCTTTCCTTCGTACTTTTCTCCCCTCAACACTTCTGGTGATGCGTAGTCGATTGTTCCTACAAAGACATCAAAGGGCCCCAGTCTGGTATAACCGGCACTGCCAAAATCTATAAGCTTGATCACCCCGTTCTCGTCTACAATAACATTCTCATCCTTTATATCACGATGGACGATACCATGTTTGTGCAAATGGTAAATTGATGATACAATCTGTTTGAAAATGAACTGACACTCCAATTCAGACATGTTTTTCTTCACTTCAATGAAGTCAAACAAATCAATGGCAGGAGGATCTCCAAAAATAGGAGTCTCTAAGTAGTAGTACTTCAGATCCTCAAAGAAATCGATAATACGCATGATATTAGGATGAGGCTCTGAGTTCAAATAAGCCATAATTTGGATTTCTGATGGAATTGTGCCAAGCTTTCTATCTCGAACCCATGTATCTACCAAGATTCTTTCCTTGTCAATGCATTTCACAATGATGTTGTAGATGGGGTCTTCTTTATGCTGAGCCAACACCACCTTACCGTATGCACCTTCTCCCATATCTTTCAAAACTACAAATTCCGAGAACTTCTTAGTTCTTCTTCTGCTGCCAACTTCCTTGGGCCATTGTGTAGACTGTGCCATCTTTTCGTCAAGCATACGTTGTTCATGTAGTAAAATTTCCTCTTCAGTGTAAGTGTGATATGATCTGTTATCGAACTTGGAAATACCACTTTGGACACCGCTGGCAGTTGTAGCTTGTGTCTCAGTAGAGTCTTGAGATTTAGGAGCATTTGATAAGGCGTTGGAACCATCAGAAATCACTCTTTTGTTCTGGAAGATTTCAAGGTTTTGGTTGAGTTTCTCTATCGAAATCGCTTTTTCTAGTGAAGAGTTCAATCGGCTTACGGGTATCCCGAAAGAACCATTTTTGGGCTTTCTGGTGCTATTCTTTCTGAGAATTTCATCCTTAGTAGGAGTGAAATCAAGAAAGTCTTGATCTATAGGAAGCAACTTCAACTGAGATGGCAAATTAGTATTGCCCCGCGCTGTAGGTGCCCTCAGATGTTTAGCAGACCTTATTACTGGGTCTCCAGGACTAAGTTCGGTCATCTGAATTGCATTTCCTTTTCCCAGCTTACCTGTACTCTTTGTTTCTGACATGGAAGTCAATGAAATAACAGATTTGCCATCTGAAGATAACGAAAGAGAAGAAGTGCTAGAGTTGAGTCTATCTAATTCACTAGAGATATTCCGTTTCGTAGAGGCACGAGAATACGTCACCCAGAGAACTAACGTGTCGTAAGAAGAAGCTCTAACTTGAACATCTACATGAATTGTTTTGCCGTCCCGGTGCAAGCCTTTGATACCTCTGGAATTGAAGAATAACTCTTCAGCTATCAGGGTGTGATCTTTATCACTCTGCAACATGGCTTCGTACTTTCTAAAGAAATGCTCAGGAAGAACGAGACCAGGCAAAAGTCTAGTTGAATCAGAGTTATCAGCCAAACCAGCTGTTAAGATCTTCGTAAAGTTGGGAATGATCTCATCAATGGAATGGTGATTCAACTCTTGTGACGATTTACCAAACATGTTCTTAGCAATGGCATTGTTACATGACAAGATCGTGTAGTTGCTCGAGCTAATGACAAAAATACCAGCGATATAAGGCATAGCATGAATTTTCAACTTTATTTCATACCGATTCAGGTCTATTTCTAGCGGATTCGATGTTATGGCACAGGGAATGTTTTCTTCTTCCTTGAATTGCAAAGTGTAATAACGTGTTTGGTTGATTAATTCACTATCAGCCACATCCTGTGCCAGCTCATACCCATCTTCGTCCATTGGACTGTCATCACTCTCGCTATACTCGTCTGCAATGCTATGATCGCTGTCAGACAATTCTGCGGCTAAAGTGTCACTGACGTCATCCAACTTGGTGAATTTCAGGATATCAAGCAGATCGATAAACTTACCTGCAATTTCGTTTATAGATTGAATGCTGTATGAACCATTCTTTGTGACGCTAGCTGAGCCAGCTGAGCCATGGCGACTTCTACCAGACTCGTCTTTATTCTTAGTGATGACAATATCAAATGCATCACAGGGAATCTGATCAAACATGCAAATGATCAAATTTCCTTTCCTTTTCGCCCACATAGATGTCCAGGCGTAGTTCTGATCACCGGGCCTGGCTATGGCTACAATTTCTCCTGCAAACAATATGTTCTTCTGTTTCATATTGCCTGAATTCCGTTTCATCTTAAGCGAAGTCTCCAAGTCTTCTTGCATGTACTTCGTCAATCTATCAGAAACAAAGTCTCGGAACTGCGGAGCAATCAAGTCCATTAATGTTAGGGCCCTGATCATATTCTTCAGAACACCAAACATAAGACAGGCTAAATCGTTAGCAGCCTTCACAGACCAAGGAGTATCTACTTCCACAGTGAACACAGATTGAGGCAAGGTGTGCTTTCCAGCTGGCATAGCATGAAACGGACGGCTGTTGCTAGAAGGTGGTGGTTGTGTGGGGTAATTGTTGTTTAACATATTCAATGCAGTGGTCGAGGGACGGATAGGCATGCTTGTAGTAGAATTAGAACCATCGCTTTGCAAAAGAGAAGATGTCATGGCTGAATTCTCTACAAATGGAGTGGCCAATGCATAAAGCAACTTATTCTTGACAAACTCATACCGCAAATGGTTATCTTTATTGGTGATTCCATCTCCTTTATCATTATTAGACAAGGACAAATCGTGCAAAGTTGAAGCAATCTCCGAATTTTTGCTTACTAAAGAGTCAAGATCGTTTTCTAACAATGTGATTATATCCTTCAAGTCGTCTCTCAAGATGCTGTCGTGTGAAAAGGTAGCAGAACTCGAGACTACTCTAGTTACCTTTGGAAGTTGCAGCAGATCATCGTTCTCCTCTGCAGCTTCAGAAGTGATGGGAAGGCTATCTGATCTCTTTAGAGGAGGTCTGAAAAATGCCGCCAACGCAGCTGAAGATGCATTGTTTCGGATTTTATACTTTTGGTTACCATTACTGTCAATTACCTCTGTGCTAAGGTTTCCGTGGTTGTACAATGAATGTACCAGAGGTATACCTTGGCTACATGTCTTGGCAGAGCTACTAATGAGTGACAGTTTAGACAAGTTTTTGAGATTAAGCAATGTTGGAGCTTGATCTAAACGTGGGGAGTTTGTTCCCGAATGATTTTCCGAATGGATGGATGATGGTCCGTTCAGCAAGAATTGCCACTTGAATAGGTCTGGCCTGTCTTTGAGAATCTCCAACGATCTTTTGAGCACATTAAGACGGAGGGCCAACGAGTTGGGCGAAAGATGAGCGTAGGAATAGGCATGCGACGATTCTATAGGGAAGTTGAGGATTTCGTTTATGTCTTTGAAGTCGGCATCCATCTTTATCGTGCTATTCGTCGGTGGTTCTATAAAGCTGTTCGTTTTACTGGAAGGTTGAGGTCGTCTGGAGTTGAGAAGCTGGATATTTGAAGATGTGATGATGGGCTTGATAGAATGCAAAGGGGGCTTGGTGTGGACCAAAGAAGGGATAGGTCTACCGGGAGCGATTACTGAACTGGTTTCATCCACGTCCATGTCTTCGTCGTAGAGAAGAAACAGCGTCTTCGGTCCAGGAGATGGTGGACGTCGATGCTCTGTCATTTTTGTTTGGCTTATAATGATATATGAAAGTTATGGAATGATTAGATTCTTTGAAAATGGTTTTGGTGTCTTGATGATATCTTGACGACAATTAAATTATGAATGATAACAATAAATCTAGTGGAAATAGTTTTTGTAAGCTATTTGTTCGGTAATGAGTTGTACGAGTGGTCAGAACGAATTGTGCTGCTTAGTGAGATCTCGGAGTTGCAGGACGAGATGAGATCTGCTAATAAAAAAAGCATGCAAATTCTAAACTGCTTCGTAGTGTGATTTCGTATCAGATGGTGCCTCTTGTAAAATCCTTGATGATGCAGAGGTGTTTAGCTGTTCTTGGATTCTTCAAGATTTGATAGTGTGTATCTTCTTTTCCATAAATCCTATCAGGAAAAAAAAAATTATATGATTGTGTGATTTGAATCTGATAATGGACCAATTTTGTAGGTGGTGGTCGTATGCAAAGCTTCCTACCCTAACTACGATACGGTCACCAGCTATGAGTTGCTCGTATATGCTTCTATCGATACAGCACTCTGGACCTTCTGGTAATGCTAATGTGGATAAGAATAGAGCTAAGGAGTTATACCCTGCGCCAACGGATTAAGGAAGAAATGTCCAGCCAGCCGCTTGTGTAGCACGTGAGCGCAAGTGTTGGGGTGCAAATCAGAGACAAAGAACAGTGGATTTTACTAGAGAAGGGGTGGGTCTCGTAGAAGAACTATTCGACATTATATTCGGTATATATTTCAGTTTTTCTAGTAAATATTCGCAAGCTTCGTTGTACTGGTGTTCTGATTTTATTGATATCAGGGGGTTTAACAAGATGCTGGTTCACCCACTTTGTTCTGTAGGTTAGTGAGAACACGTCCGACAATCGGTGCGATAGTTTAGCAGTTTAGCGGATTAGTTAGTAAAGATAGCGAGAAATTAGTGAGATCACCACTGCTCGCACACGCTGCGTAAATAAATTTACTGAACATCGGCCGAACTATTACCGAGAAATGGGAGCAATTGGTGAGATAATGTGGCCGAGCTAGCGAGTAGCCTACCGGCAAAGATAGCGCTATTTTACATTCACTAAAATCTTCCCCAAAATAGTATTATAAATTACAACTTGTTCGAAAAACAGATTTTACCCTCTTCCGTCTTAACAATTTGCCACCTAAGTCGCTTTCAATTGTTTGTAAGTAGCTAGGAACTCAGCCTTCAACTTCTGTCATTTTATGACTCTCAGCCTTTGAGAAAAAAAAGTTTTAGCGAAAGTTAAAGGCTGCGAAATCAATGGAGACTGAACCCAATTAACCAGGGAAAGACGGAAAGAGAAAACCGATATTACTATATATTAATGTATACCTCTTCTCTGCTTGAATGCATGTTGAATAATGCTTTGTCTCCTTAAATCAGTAAGCAATTTGTAATTCGTCAGGTGTCTCATATCCGTCCCTGTTCTCTCATCTTTCCGTTTGCTTTCAAGTTCTCTATTCCGTTGTCTCTCCGCGCCCATATGATATACGGTTAGTCTTATCTCGTCTCTATTCATTCATGCTAATACTATACACAGCTGTCTACTGGCTGAAACTTCTCACCCAAATATCGGTTCCTTCGTGTCCTCTCCACAACCGACTGATGGTGATTCCTAAACTGTACTTCTTCTTCTCGATTTCATCCTGCTTCATCCTCAACTTCTCTACCGCCTTGGTAATCTTGGTCCGGGTAGCGTAGTCGATTTCTACATTGTACGGAGGCAACAATTTCGTCAAAAATTCGATCTCCTTGTCAATCTTGTGTATACGATTCTCGTACAGATCGTATTTGTGCTGAGCTCTATTCACCTTCTCTTTCTCTCTGGCTGCCTCTTCACTGGTAGGGTCGTCAACTCGAGTTTTGGAATAGTCTAGTCGCGCAATATTACTATTGGAACCACCATCACTACTCTTACGATTGACCTTATCTTCGCGGACGTCACTGGCTGCCTGTCTAGAGTTTAATACTGGACTAGCTTTAGCACTGATATTCTTACTGCCGTTCAAAGAAGACGACGACTTTGATCCATCGACAGGCTCGTGCGACACTTTCCTCACTGTGAATCGTATAGGCTTCTTTGAATGTACATTTGGCTTGGGCAATGGCAAAGCTTCCTGTGTTGTAGCTTCATTCACTGGTGTGATAATTGGTGCTGTCGATGCGACATTTTCGTCTTCTTTCTTTCCACTATTTTTTGAAGCTTCGTTCTCTTGGCTATCACTGATTTTATTAGACGATAATGATTTGATGAGTTCCTTGGTCGAAGTGTCGCTGTTTGCTGAAGAAACGGATGACAGCGAAGGGGAGTTCACAACAGCCGAATCCTTGACTTCTGGGTTCTGGTCCTGGTCTCTAACATCGTGGTCCGAATTTTTTTCACTTGGTGAGAATGTGGGTGTAGCCACAGACTCCAGCATTTATTTGGTTGATTTTTGTTCTAATGAAGGGATTGTATAGTATAAAAGTCCGAATGTTCCAATGTAACTTATTTGTTATGTAATCTAACAAGAACCTGTCAAAAAGAATAAAAGATGGAAACACGACACAAAAAGTGTATTACAAATCTCAGGCTTGGGTTTTGGAAAGCGTCTGCAGTTGAACAGTGGTGCTTCAGATTCAAAAGTGAAAGTGGATGGCAAAAGAAAATGACAAGAAACTTTGAAATGGTTTTGTTTTATTGACGTATTTGTTTTCGTTAGACGACTTTTTTAATTTCTGGGAGCGACATTTTGGGAGTATCTTTTTATTTGCCAAAACAACGCGTCGAGGAGCGATAGCCGGAAGAGGCCGGCAAGCTAGCAGCCGGTCACGTGCACCCACAAGCAAAACTTCAGAGGAGCTGATTAGTCTGGCCAATGGCTAGCTGATGATGATGACAAGGTAAGGGCCGTGGTCAGGGCTAGCGATAATGTATTATCAAACTAAAAAGATTGGCACATGCAGAGAAGACATGCTAATTGGTTTTTTTGGAACCAGCACCATGTTACTGGATTTGGCGCCCTTGTTGGTTTTACTGAATTGGGGAGAAATGAGATTTCCTGTGTCTCACAATATATTTAGGAGTACAATGCAGATGGGTGTACAACGAGATTGTGGATAAATACGTTGGGTTTTCTTGCGCTTTGGAGAAAGCTGCAATCAGCATGCAAGTGAACAATTATGACACTTTTGCGCGAAGTATAATTCGTTCTATGGTACCTAGCTTTACAGATTTATGTTTTTTTGGTGTTTGGCTTGTTTACATCTTAGAAGTGAATAAGAATGAATTAACAGTGCCTTGATAACGATGGCGCTATTTCCGTTTTGGTGGCTTTATTGAGGTTCCTTTCTCTCTATGTGCTCCATGTGCGTCTGTTTCGTGTCTTATTTTCATGTTGATTAACCCTATCAATAGAAAGAGACGACAGAGAAGCAAATGAATGGCACATGGCACTTATAAATACTGAGGCTTACCACATGTAGCATATTTCATAACACGTTCGTTGAGACCTTTCTTTGCGTGCAAGATTTTCCTTTCGAAGTATTTTCGTATGCGGTATCTAAAGTCTGTTGGATATATTTTGAAATACAATTTTCTTCATTATTTTTCAACTGGGTAGAAATTTTCCAGGCCAGTTGATCAGATCACATTTTTTTACAATGATTATACAATTAATTTTCGTGAAATAGTTACGGTATTTTTTAGATACGGAAGTATGTCCGGAACAAGCTCATCTCTATTAAGTCATGTTATCTCGAGCACCTGACCCAACTTTCTCCATTTTTCATAGCTTTCTTACATTACATTCCTCTTGTATTATTCATTTCTATTTCAGTATCCCAGCAAACATTGTAATGGGAGAAGTGGTCAATCTCTCTTTTTCCCATAGAGCCAACCATACTCTCACACATCTCTACAATAATCAGGAATCACACATTCCGTACAAGAAGAATCAGCCAATAAATTTCTTAAACAATGTTTTTCTTTCTACTTCAAAGACACATACTGGACAGACCAACTACTCTCCCAGAGCTTTAATATTTGATCTTAGATATGGTTTAGGTTCGCTAAATAAGCATGAGTACCACGAAAGTCCGGTTGATTTTGATGATATTCCACAATCCAATCGTTTCAACTTGGATAAGAAAGTACCCAAAAATCAGTACCAACAGAACTTAGATAAGGGAGTGGCTTCTGCGGAAGCTGAGTCTATTCTCAATATCGAGAATACAAAGTACTGGACAGACTACAACAAGTTAATCTACTCACCTAGTTCATTGAATACTTTACAGAACTTTGACATTGTGCAGAGTCCAAACTATGGTTCTCATCATAACTTCCCTCAAATAAAATTCAATACTTTTGACGTGGGTCAAAAGGAGTTTTCAGATTCCGCCAGTAATTTAGATTCTCAATTGGATTCCTTTCGTCGGCTATTAGAGCAATGTGATTTGATTCAAGGTGTAAATGTCGTCTCGGAGCTTGATAGTGCATGGGGTGGCTTCACAACGCTGTTACTTACGGAGTTCATAGACGAATACTTCAATGGAGGTATCAGTAATAGTAAAAACAGTATTTGGATATACGGATTACATTCAAAGAGTCCATCAGGCAAATCCAGTATCAATGAAACAATTTCTAGAATCAAAACAACTATTGAATTATCAAAGAACTCAACCTTATTCTTTCCCATAAATACAGCACCTTTTTCGAAAGAGATATTCTCACCCGAATATGAGGGTTCCAGTTTGTGGCACTCTGGTGCTGTTACATCTTTATTCATAAATTCGTTGTGGGGTTTGAATAACCAGTCTGAGAATTCAGTTTCAATGAGCACCATAGAAGACAATACACTTAGAGGAGTACACGAACGCAAAATCGTAAACGATATCCAGTTGAAGAGTATTGACACGTCTAAGAATGCTGATATTAATTCTTTTGGTAGCGTAATCTCCAATGTCGATATCAGTGCTTATTACAACATGACTACTCCCATTCCTAAAGAATCTTCCACTGGTTACCTTGATCTTAGTGTTTTTGCAGCATTTGCAACCAAAACATCATCAAAAGTGATGAATGAGTATTTTGTCAAAAACTATGCAATTCCAACAGAAGAAAATGCCTTGAAGGACTTGCTTGCCTCGAAGGACCACAGTACTCCGTCTAATGTTTATGAATCAAGAGACATAAAAGATATAATCAAAGTCGACACTTTTCCATACAAGATTTTCAATCAGGAAAAACGGTTCAATTTCTATTCGGAGTTCAACGTTAGCACCAATTACAGAATCGAATTGAAATCTTACAAGGAATTAATCAAAAATGTCCGCCTCAACAGCAGGCCACTTATGGATATTATTGAGGATAAGGCTGAGTTGATAGAAGACATATCACATATATTAGAATACTACACTTTAAGTAATGAGCTCAGTGATGATGAACTGGATGACGACTATTAATATAGACGTTGTTGCGTATAAATATTTGGAAGTTAACATGTACGTATAGTTTATTGAAAACTTAATTTAATGTTCACGTCAATATGTCACTTAATTATATATATATACTGTACGCAAACCAAATATCTAGATGGTCTTCTCGACCAAGTAGATTCCGTGTTCGTCCTTCAAGGTCTTCATGATAGGGTCGTTAAGTTTAGAGCTCATTGGAGCTAACAAGCCTCTGGTGCTCAAAGTACCGTCCAAGATTTGTTGGGTAGCGACGGCACATGGAACACCCACCAACTTGGCCATAGAAGAGTAGCCACCTGGTACACCATAGTCGACCAAAGTGGAGGTTCTAGTTTCTTGCTTGCCGTCTGCCCATTCGATACCGAATTTGTGTTGCAAGACAACCAAATCTCTTTCCCCTTCATCATACTGCATCAATTCTTCCAAAGTGGCACACAAGGTGTCCAATGGGTTGCCTCTTGGAGTAGTTTCCTTATCCGAGAAAAGACCCAACCATTTCAAACCAGCAAGAATTCTGGTCTTGTCGTCCTCAGACTTGAACTTGGTCAAAGTATTGATCTTTGCCACAATGTCTTCTTCAGAAGAAGAGGCTGCGCCGATTAAATGAGCAGTGGCATCCTTCCAGGCGACAGCCTTGCAGAAGACGTCGGAAGCTTCGTCCTTCAAGAAACCAAGATCAACAAATACCTTGATGAATTCAGGGAAGCCTTGGAATCTCAAGGTACCTCTGATTACCGTTTCCGCTTCCGGAATGTTGTACAATTCCTTATAGGTAGTAGAGTCTCTGTTTGGGTAAGCAACAAATGCGTAACCTGGGTAGATGAAGTATGGCTGTGCAGTAGCCATTAAGTCTTCCGACTTGACGTCAACAATTTCAGTATCCTTCCAGAACTTGGCAGGGTTTCTCAAAGCCAACAAGACACCTCTTGAAGACCAAGAGAACTTGTAACCCAATGGGTTGTCTGAGTTTTCTGGAGCTGGCAAGCCGCCACAGTATGACAAGAACGACTTGATCTTACCACCTTCTTGGTGAACTTCTTCAATTGTTTTGACTGCGTACAAGTGGTCAATACCTGGGTCCAAACCGATTTCGTTCATCACGGTGATTCCAGCGTCGAGAATTTCTTGTTCTAAGGCCTTCAATTGAGGGTTAATATACGAAGTAGTCACGACATGCTTCTTGTTCTTAATGGCAGCCTTGACAACATTGACGTGGAAGGTGTATGGAATCAAAGAAATGACCAAATCATGTTGAGCAACTGCAGCATCTAAAGCAGCTTCGTTGGTAACATCCAAAGAGACAGCATCGGCAACCAGGCCGGCTAATTCCTGAGCTTTAGTCAATGTTCTACAAGCTACAGTGACTTGGACTCCAGGAGTCTTGGACAAAATATCGACAGTTGGTTTGGCAACAAACCCAGAACCTAAAAGAAGCACTTTTTGAACCATTGTGAATGTTTGATAATGAAAGGTGAAGAATTGAGGAAAAAGGAACAGAATCAATGAAATATATAACCTGAAAATAGTGAAAAATTTGAAAAATTCCACCCCAGATTGCCGCTGCCAGATTGGGAAATTTAACCGCCGACCATACGTTATCAGTTGTAGTGCTTAGAGCTACGTGCCCTTTATGAGTCACTTCACGCTGCAGGATAATAGAATTGGTAGGGCACGCTAGACTACATAGCGGGTAAATTAGTCATTTAGTATACCAAAACTATTATATTAAGAATAGGAAAATAGTATACATGTTACGCCCGTATTGAAGATACTATTATCTGCATAAAATGAATAACTATTAATGAGATATGAGTGTTTTTGGAAAAGAGACGTCCCTCTTTATCTATGTTTCTGCTAATGTATCTTTTGTTGCCTGGGTGCAAATTCACACAATATCGAATAAACCGAGAACTCTTTAGTCCAATCAAATAAATACTAAAGATTTGACATTTATACTATTCACGAAGATGCTAGAATATCAATTAGATAATTATGATAGGTTCCTTTGCTTTTAGAGAAGACAAGGTTCCAATTGCATTGAGCAATATCCCATAATTCCCGTCAACGTTGAGCAACTATCGGATACTCTACTATTGAGTACGGGATTCTACGAAGAGTTGTAAATGTGTATGTTTAATATTTGCAAGGTTTATTTGAGGAAACTCAATTGCAGAAAGCACAGGTAGATGCTGAATAGACTGATATCAGAGAAAATACGAAAAAATGCTAACTCTACTAAAGGAAGAGAAGTATTGTTGTAACTACTATAACTGCAGCACCAGAGAAATAATGAAGAGATGATCCAATACCTTCGTCTTGGTTCTGGTCATCTTCAGCTCCTGGAGTGCCTTTTGGTGTACCTGGTGTACTTGAGTTGGGGTTCTTTGGATGATCTGGGTTCTTCGGGTTGGTAGGATTTGCGATCTCACCTTCACACTCCTGAACCACTGTCGTGTAAGTAACAGTAGATACACCAGGAGGAGGACATTCGAGATGGCAAAGACTAGTTGTGATTGTTGTTGGAAGAGGTGCCACAACAAAAACTGCACCACTTGGAGAAAATATGGTGACATAAGTTGAATTCTCACATACTTCACTTCTAGTAGTACAAACAGTAGGCACATCTATAGTTGATGTTGTCATAATCGTTACATTGCTGCATCCCTCGGGAAGTGGAATTTCTGGAAGACAAATTTCAGTTGTGATAGTAATTAAGCCTTCAATAGCACAAACTGGAATTGCGGTTGAGCACGTAGTAACAGTACTTGGTATATCCACGTCAATTATTCCCCCACCTTGAACCTCAGATTCATATCCAACAAGTTCAACTGTTGTTTCGCATTCTGTAACTGGTTCACAACCTGAAGGTATGGCTACATCAGAGGGTGTTAAAATTTTAGTAACGATTGAGCAACTGTTCTCGATAGAGTCAATCTGACCAGTAGGCAAATTAGTATCAAGAAAGCAACTACTATCATAAAGGAGAGTCGACCAAATTCCAGATGGCAAGAACGTTTCTGTGACACACATTATTTCACAGCCAGGTTCGTTACAGGTATTGCAGTATGTAATTATTTCAGTGAATGTTGTGGGGTAGTAGCTTGTGCTTATAGGGGTACATTCTTTGGTTGAGTCAACTGGTGTATCAATAGGTGACTCGATAGGTGACTCGATAGGTGACTCGATAGGTGACTCGATAGGTGACTCGATAGGTGACTCGATAGGTGACTCGATAGGTGACTCGATAGGTGACTCAACGGGTATCTCAACAGGCGTCTCAACTAGTGGTGACTCGATAGGTGACTCGATAGGTGACTCGATAGGTGACTCGATAGATGACTCAACTGGCGATTCAACGGGTATCTCAACAGGCGTCTCAATTAGTGGAGACTCGATAGGTGACTCAGCTGGCGATTCAACTAGTGGAGACTCGCTAGGGAGAGGAAATGGAGATGATGTCTCTATAAGTGTATCAGAATCAGCCCTTTTTTTCCACTGTATATGGTTGTTTTCAAGATGTGGCTTTTCAATAACTGCCTTCAAGACAACAGAAGAACAACCTACTCCAAAACACAGGCTAACATATCCTTTATTTCCAACGCGTTTTTCTTGGTTACTGCAGATATAAAAAGTCTTCTTCCCGTTGAAGCTGAGATGGTTGCCATGGACCAACCCCCATTCTGCAAATTGTAACTCTTCCCCTTCGGTTCCAATAAACCTAGAGCCCTTTCTCGTCACAGTCAAATCTTTGTACTTAAGATTTCCCTTCGAATCTAAAGAGAAATTAATAGAATTTTCGGTTTCAGAACCAGCAACTAACTCGCCCTCAAAGCCAATTGGTACCAAGTCATCATTTTCATCTCTTGCCACTATCTGAAAGAGTCTCAGATGTGCCTCGTATGCGCGAGCAACAGTAATAAGAGTAAATAATGCTGGAAGATATCTGAATAGCTTCATATTTTGTTCAGTTTATCTTAGAATTGTTGGAAATTATTTTTGCAACAACATGGAGAAATGGTTTCCCTTATAAACAACCAAATCATCAAAAATCTAATTAGGAAAAATTGTTTCAGCCTTAAAGTTGTCGGTTCTGATTAGAGAGACGTGATTAAGTTAACTTGATAATACAGTTGTTTGTTTTTTCATCACCCATTGATTATTTATAGCATGACAATATCACAATATTATATTTCGTTGCAAAATTCAGCCGCACGATGTTGCAGGATTTCTTGTCTTTCAGCTATATGCATGAACATTTGCAGGTTATATTTTCGTAATCGGCCGCTTCTTCAATTTGCCAAGACGAAGAATTTCATTACTTCTCAGCAGATTTCTCTCCTATCCTGTTTTGTAATCCCTGATCACGGTAATCTATTTTGTGAGAAAATATCTTCGACGCTTAGTGTCCTAGTCACTGGTTATCGCAGCACAAGTTTCGTAACCACTTCGTAAATTTGTGAAATTGACCACATCGCATTACTACTTCTAGATTAATTTATGGGGAATCATGGCGATGAATATTAACTTAGAAATGGGTTTATTTTGTGGTAGAGATCTGCTACTCTGATTTCTGTGTGCGACGGCGATTTGTGTGGAGGGGTGCAAATGATATTGAGTGAAGCAGGTGGTGGATATCTCCCTGTAATGGCCTGAAATTGACTTTCCAGATGTTCGGCTTCTTCCTTGTAATATTTCATTTTGCTCGTCCAGACTCTGTTCTTTTTAGTAGCTCTTTTACCTATTTGTGCGAAATATTTAGATGGGTGCAAAAATATATTCAACCGTAAAACATAGACGCTTGATCAATATAATTAAAGAAGAGTGGGAAGAGAAAAATTAGACTAAATAAATACCAACGCACCAGCAAGTGCTAATGCAGCCACTTCCATGTAATGTGTAGTAGCTGGAGCAAATCCCTCTTCTGATTTTGTTCCTGAACTAGGAGGACCTGTAACACTTCCTTTTGGTTTTGTCACTGATTCAGGTGCACTGCCAGGAACAGTAACTGGTTCACCTACAGGATGAGTTATTTCAACGTCGTTACAAGTTTGAATAACATTCGTGGTTTTAATAGTTTCTGTAACTGTGTATGGGACGCAACCCAAATCACTAGTTGCGTCGCAGACCAATGAAATGATAGTAACAGGCTCAACGATGGTAATGTCGTCAGTAACATGGGGGCTAGTAACATGGGAACCAGCGACATCGGAGACAGTAGCATCAGAACCAGAGTCATCAGAACCAGAGTCATCTTTTGAAGGCAAAGATATAGTTCCCGGAACTGATACACGATGATCTGGGAAGCTTGTAATTGTAGTTAAGATACACAGTGGTGAAAAAGTAACGGTACATGACAACAGAACTTTCAACACTGTAGCTACACCTGTATGCGTAATGTTCAAGCATTTTGGAACCTGTATAACTTCAACTGGGCAGTCGGTTTCAAATATATCCGTGGTAATTGTCAATGTGGAAACGATCGTGGTTTCCAGGCATACATCGATACTAGCATCAGGAGTTGAACTAAACACTGGAGCTGGGCATCCTGTAATTGTATATACTTCTTCTGTTGTTAGAAGGTTACCTTCCCAATCGGTGGTCTCGATGGTTCTAGTAGTAAACTGAACCGGACATAGCTCGTCGACAGGTCTGCTACCAACAAGATCACACGCATTCACGACGATAGAGGTAACAGAGGTAAAGGTAGTTTGTGTACGACTACACAGTTTGTCCCCATGTGGGTGTACAACAGCTGGAGGAGCAATATCTGGATAACATACATCCTTGGTAACCGTAGCAACCAATGTTCTACTAATCAGAGTGCAAACTTTTGATGTTGTGGGACAAGCAGCTGCTGAATCTGTATGCGATGTAGTAATTGTATTGCCTGCTTCGTCAATCGTATCAGTTTCAATCACCCAATCAGGTGTCAGGCATGTACTAGTGTTGTCACAGACTTCCTCTACTACGACCGTTGTTATCAACACTTCAGTTGTGTAGCATGTGTCAGAAGGTTTCTCTGATTCTGAAATAATACATTCTGAAGGATACAAATTGGAAGTGTAGATCACTTCAATGCTCGATCTTTCGGTGAGACATGGTGTCAAAACTCGACTCTCTGTACAATCTGTACACTCCAATGGGTAACAGTAAGAAGCTGTTTCCAAAATGAATGTAGTAACGGTTGTAACTCCAGTGGGCGAGCATGAAATTGAAATATCCGGAGTAAGAATAAGAATATCAGAATTGGACGGAGTCACTTCATCAGAGGAACTAATTTCATCGGAGGGAGTAGCTTCATCAGAGGAACTAATTTCGTCGGAGGGAGTCACTTCATCAGAGGAACTAATTTCATCGGAGGGAGTCACTTCATAAGAGGAACTAATTTCATCGGAGGGAGTCACTTCATAAGAGGAACTAATTTCTTCGGAGGGAGTCACTTCATAAGAGGAACTAATTTCATCGGAGGGAGTCACTTCATCGGAAGAAGTAATTTCTTCGGACGAAGTACTTGTAATCTCATCTATTGGCGAAGTAACATCATCGATTGGTTCATCGCCGGGAGGAACTTCCTCGACTGGCTCAATTGAGATAGTTGGTACGTCTTGGAGTTCTGAGGGCTCTGTGACATCTGCAATCGGAGTTTGTTCTTCAGGATTAACAGTTGGTATGCTATCAAGCCCAATTGTACTGTCTGATTCCGCTCTTCTATCTAAGAGGCCCCCTAAATCGAATTTTAGGACTGCAAAATGGGTGGCATAAGACGAAACCAACGAAAGGGCAATTACAGATCTGGAGAACTTCATTCGGTCCTTCCTACTCTGCGAAGTTAAGGAGATACTTCTGCGTTATTACCCAACTCATATTCGAAGTTTTCCTTAACCCTACTTATACTAGTTCTTGAATCAGAATAATTTTACACGGCATTGCTATTCTTAGATTAGAATAAATTTTCTTCGTGCTTATTCAAAAAGATCTGAATTATTTTGCAGTCATTTAATTTATTCGGAAAGTGCATTAAGATTATTCTGAATTGGATGAAGCTTGGCTGCTCGTAAAGAACTTCACATACTCCTTCGGGTGTTTCTTGTTAGTCAATACCGATGTGTTTAGTATTTTGCGTTTGGCTAGAAAGCAATACATAATCTTATATTTGGATATGCGAATTAGTTCTAAAATTGCAGTTGCAAAATAAGAAATACTTAGTGTAGTATTCGCGGTACAAAAGCTAATTACTTGAATACGACAAACTGATTGAATCTTTATCCAAGGCATGCATTATATTTCAGTCACGGAGACTTTAAAACCATTACTGCTATTAAGTTGTGTAAATAAGAGCAACGAAAGTTCGGTAACAGACCTCATTCCCCTCTTCACCCCATGCAATTTCGTTAATCATGGTAAGGCGATTAGTCTAATTCTTTTGTTTCATCGGGAAGTTAATGGTTGTCTAGATCAGATTTAATTAACTCCCATTCGTTTTCCGAAAAAAGAAAATTGCAGTTTAATGGAAAGCGTTATCTTACATTACATGTACGTTGAAGCGGTATGCTGTAGGTTTACTAATGGACCATCGACCCCAGATTTCATACAAATCTTCAACCCATTATATTACAATAAATAGTCGAAATCCGTAAAATTTACGCTCCCGTCTTATCTCCATTGTTGATAAACATAACAACTCCTCATACACCAATATGCGCCATTGAATTTCCACAAACAAATCGACATTTCATGTAAATTGATGCAGTTATTTTCAACAAGGTGCTATTATCTTATTTTTTGAGTTGGTTATATAATTTAAATTCGTATCCTGACTGTACGCTAACAGGGTTTCGCACTAGCGCTTATTGCTATTTTCTATAGCAAAGCCTCCTTTGCAGCAAGGTACACCGATTGCAAAGGTCTCTCATTAGATCATTTTCCCGATAAGTGAACAAGACTATATTCTCATAGAAACTTATCATGCTCACCTTTTCGTAATTATTTGTTAGAACAGAGCAGCTCCTCTGACCAACTGAAATTTCTTGTCCTTCCTGAACAAAAATATTGCAATATTATTATCTTCTCTCTTGATCAAATTCTCTGATGCCGTTTTTGCACTCAGGCTTCTCGTAAGATCTGCATCCAATGTTGGGGACAGCAACTAGCGACTCAGCATACTTAGTGCATTTACAGGGAATCAATATTGTTCTTAATGACTTTCTTATGAATCACTTTTTGTGTTCTTACCTATTATTAGGAAGGATTATGATGAATTTACAGACGTCTAGATAGTATTCTCTTGTCTGTACTTGAGGCGAGATTCCTGCGCAAATGTCTTCGACAGTAACCCCATTCTTTGGAATTACATTTCAATTTTACACAAGGTACACTTAGAAAAATCATATCTATTGGAGCAAATATGTGCTAACATTAGCATTGTATGAAGGTACAGGTATTGGTTTTATATGGGCAAATGTCAGGTAAATTGATAATTATTTCCATTCCAGATGTTCTTCCTGAAGAACAATGAAATATTTTTCGCAGAATAATAGCAAAGGTCTGACCTCCTCAAACTGAATTTGGGTGGTTCAGGAGGTAGGACATCTGAATTATTTTCAATTGAATAAAGATAAAGAATTCTCCTTTGTGATATTTCAATCAGTGTTCAAACTACTAAATAGTTTTAAATACAGATATACGATTACTTCGATATTCTGTTGGTATTCTGTTGGTATTCTGTCAGCAAAATATAATGAAAGTCGTTTGCGGGGATATCACGTTCTGGATCAGTAAACCACTTTTGTAAACTAGGTTGACTAGTCAAATATACTCAGACTTTAGGGAAATATTTTGCACATGCATATAAGCAAGTGATTACTAGAACAACTGTGCCACGAGTAGGTGGGACGACTATCCATTGTATATCGTTAAAATTGCAGCTAAAACTTCGGAGATCCTTGAACTCAGGGACCCAAACAAATTTAAATGCTATAAGCGCAGATAAAAACTTCAAGTGGGGCAGTGTGATCATGGTAATATCTAATCTATGTCGAATGAAAATAGTTGCATATAAGTGAATTTATTTGACCCCACAAATTACATATATTAGCACAAAACCATTCTCGTGCAGAAGAGAACCGAAAGTTGTTGCGATTGATTATGTGGTTAATCATTGCTCTGGCTAACTATGAAACAATACCAAAAGTGAAACTCTTCGATCCATGGATCTGCAAGTAGCTGATGTGTGAATACTAACCGAAATCCCATATTTGGGGGAACCCAGCAAAAATCTTCCACCCCCACCTCTTGCCAAGTATCGGAAGAATGCCCGTCAATTCTGCTTATTGTTCTGGCGTTTTAATTAGGTTCTGTTCCGTCAAAGCAGTGACCACCTATCCCCATCCATGTGTGGTGAAAGGTTTCCCGGGCAGGTAGTGTATTCTTTTCTTTGAGCAGAAGTGGAGGCTGGTAGAGTTGTTTTGTGAGCTTTGAGAAATGAAGTCGGAGCAAAGAGGCTAATATTAGTCTTTTTTTGAACATATCGAATTTAATGAACCACAATGCCTTTAATGATGCCCAACACGATGCCCCAACGTTTTCATGGTTAAGATCTACAATTGAACAATGTTATGTTAAGAAGATTGGCATAAGCAAAGAAATATCTAGCTAAAAATATAGAAGCGGCTATTGAAAATGTCACCGGGGAGTTTTCCCCACTTAGGAATGATAGATGTTGCAGAAATATTATGAACCCATTCGGGGTGGACAGGGGCATGCATGGCACTCGAGACGAGAACTCAAGTTTCCTTGCTCCCGTTGTTGAAACTCCTACTTGTACATCTTCTACGAACTTATATATACTTATACTACCGAACTAGTAAGTAGTATATAAGTAACATGGATATCATACTTGTGTAGCAAAGCGTAAGCTGAGTTTCGGTATTTGGAATTGCCTCCACTGGCGGCTAATTTCTATTTTGATGGCTGATTTTGTAGATATTTTGTGGACGCCCGCATTACGTTAGAGATATTTTTTGCGGGCACTTCTTGCTGGTGGGGTACATTGTGGTGACATTCGAGGGTCAATAGCTATGACTACTAGAGTACGCTTTTGTACAAGCAGGAAACTAGGGCCAACGAAATTGCACAACTACATTCACTATTATATAAGGATAACACTCTGCTGTTAGGTAAACGCGATGATATTATTATATGTATTCATTATTTGCATATGAAAACAATTTGATGATCTAATTACTGCGAAAACTATCCATCTCTGATTTTAATATCATCATAGTAGTCTCACATCTTGAATCAACTTACCTTATATACAATGGATGCGAAACAAAATGATCTAATGTATCTCAACTCCAAAACCTCTGAATATCAGGTGGAACGTGTTGACGATGAAATCCAACAGGTAGCTAGAGATATCTTCAATGAAAAGCCAGATTTATCTTTGCCAACCATTAAAAAGTATGCCTCTACCAGGCTCTTGACTTTATTTGACTTACCAATTCACCACACAGATAAAAAATGGTATCAACTCGTCAATCCTGTTCCTGCCTTGAAATCGATGTCTAAACTGGACTACAACTTCTACTTTTTAGGTTTCTTTGCTTGGACAGTCGACTCCATGGATTTCTTCTGTGTTTCTGTTACTGCTCCCTATATTGCCGCTACTTTGAATGTGAACACCACCCAGATCACATGGGGTCTAACTTTGGTTTTGATGTTCAGATCTGTTGGTGCTTTCATTTTTGGTTTATTGGCTGATTACTACGGCAGAAAATGGCCATACATCATTATTTGTGTCTTGTTTATTATTGTCGAAATTGGTACCGGGTTTGTTCAAACGTATGCACAATTCTTGGGTGTTCGTGCTGTTTTTGGTGTATTAATGGGTGCGATGTATCCAGTTGCCAGTGTTACCGCTTTAGAAAATCAACCTAAACGTGCACAATCTGTACTTTCTGGTCTCTTTTTGCCTGGTTATTCCTTAGGTTACATTTTTGCAATGGTCTTTTTCAGGGCCTTCCAGGGAACCTACAGAGAAGGTGAAGGCTGGAGATCTCTTTTCTGGTTCAGCGCTGGTCTTCCACTTATCTTGATTGTTTGGAGGTTGCCCTTCCCTGAATCAGCAGTTTACCTCAAGATCAAGGAATCGAAGAAGAGAATGAATGATGATATTGAGAAGACAGGATTTTCCAAGATATTCGACAAGAGTGTCTTGATGACTATCAAGACCGAGTGGTTGATGTTTATCTACCTTATTCTTCTTTTGACTGGTTTCAACTTCACTACTCACGGATCTCAAGATTTGTACGTTACTCTTCTCACCAAACAGTACAATGTTGATTCTGACAACAGAACTGTCATTGTCGTTGTTAGCAACCTTGCAGGTATTGTCGGTGGTCTCACTGTTGGTTCTTTTAGTGAAGTTTTCGGAAGAAGACTTTCTATCATTATCTGTATGATCTGGTGTGGTGCTTTCCTTTACCCAGCATTCATGCACGCCAAACAACAATGGTGGGCATACGCTATGTTGAATGCCGGCATCATGGGTGCCTGGGGTATAGCACCTATACATCTTCTTGAATTGGTTAATGCCACTCACAGAGCTTTCTTGTCTGGTCTTGTCTATCAATTGGGCAACCTTGCGTCGTCTGCTGCTTCTACCATTGAAGCCAGACTTGGTGAGAAATTCCCCCTTGGAGATGGTATTTTCGACTACGGTAAGGTTGTGTGTATTTTTTGTGGTGCAGTTTTTGCTTACATGATTTTCATCACTATTATTGGTCCAGAAAGATTCCACAGAGACTTAGAAGTTCATTACTTCGAAGAAGTTCCTGAAGAAGGTTCTTGCAGCGACATGCTGCTGAGTAACAAAGCTTGATTCCCTAGGTAAATACTTATCATAGCATTTGATAGAAAACGATGATTAATGAACCCAGACTGACATAGAGAATATGACTCATCGTGTAAAGAACACATGTACTGGAGTTGATCTTGCTGTCTCCTTATCTAGATCCGTGACAAAATTAAAGGTGCATTTAGCTGCGAAAAAAAATATGACAAGCGATAAGCGCAAAAGTTGAAAACCTTCTTAACCCTGTGAAATCTAAAAGCTTATATGAATCCACTTTGATGCCCATTAGGGAAGTCTAATTTCACTCGTAATAGTGAAAGAAATTGTGATCCAAAGAAATCAATTTTTGTCATCCAACATAGTCGAGGACAGTCCACCTTTTAAACACGAGTAAGCCTCGTTGTCATCATCATGAAAATCCACAGTTCTGAAACAAAATGTAAGCAATTTTCCAACACTTCTCAATCTCCCGAAAGTCGTAATTGAGTAGAATTCTTCAACTTCGGCCAGCTTCGCCGAACCCAACAACCGGGCTATCTCTATATTATCCGAACCTCCTATTCGCCATCCAAATATCACATGCATCATTTAAATCACGTGATAAACTCAACAAACAGTTGCAACCGATTTGAGCTTATAGGGCCCACACGAGTATAAATAGTGGTGATTTTTGGATAGGTGAAATTTTGGCGTTTTCTTGACTGATTCACTTTCCCTTCAAGCTTTTCTTCTTGTTTGATTCGGCTTGTTTTCATTTCTCTAGCACCAGTACTTGCGTACTGATAGTCTCTCCTTGTAACTGTCGATTGATTGCTGTTCACTATCGTCATTATCATCACGTGCTCCCCCACAAGTCAGTTATCTGTTAATTTTTCACAATGTCCATATTTAAGGAATTGTCCACTTTTCCAGCTGACCTAAGCCATCTTGCCACCAACTTTGGCAGCTACATCGACTTCAATTGCCAGCTCAAGTTCGCCGTGGCCACCATCGCCTTTAATCCGATTTTCTGGAACATTGTTGCCCGTTTTGAATACAACACTCACTTCCTCACCAAAATCGCGGGCTCAGCCAAAACTGGTTGCTACCTCTTGGCAATCACCATCTTCTCTTTGGGAATATACAGAGACCACGTCTATCATAATGCCTTATTGCAGCAACCTACTTTCCAGCCATTGGTCGATTCAGTTCTCGTCAAGGCTGCTGCGGTAGCTACATTTGGTATTGGCAACATCTTCGTTCTCACTTCCATGTATGCCTTGGGAGTCACAGGAACTTACTTGGGAGACTACTTTGGTATCTTGATGAATGAAAGGGTAACTGGTTTCCCTTTCAACGTCAACAACAACCCAATGTACAACGGGTCTACTCTCTGCTTCTTGGGTACTGCCTTGTGGTATGGTAAGCCAGCCGGAATTGCTGTCGCAAGTTTTGTTCTCGTGATGTACAAAATCGCTCTTTTGTTTGAAGAACCTTTCACTGCCAAGATCTACGCTGCTAGAGATGAACAGAAGAAGAAAAATTAGGTCCATATTTTAACGGTATATAGAGGTATATAAAAGCATAAACAAATGCACACTGATATCATATATTATGTAGATTTCGCAAGAGATGCCGAAGAAGATTTCTATAATGTATGGCACCAGCTTTGGACCATTAAATAATCAATACTATAGTATGCTATCATAAATCAGTCTCATAGAGCTGAAATTGTATAACAGTATAGCATTGCTAGTAGTAAAGTCTAAGTGGCTTCCTAACAACTACCACTCTATCCTGGTATATCATAGTTTGCAAGTATAACTACTACAGTAGCAGTACTAGTATATTGTGTACCACAACTAAAGAATTCCTGTTATCATACAACTGAAAACATTAACTAGTATGTAATCAATATGAACAATTATCTATAACTAGTATAGAATAACAGTTTATACCCATTAACTAATATATCAAAGAAAAACCTCGGTAGAAACATTAGTAGAATTGAAAAGTATTGGACACACCCCGATCCTCAACATACCGAAGACTCAAAGACTGAAACTTTTCCGACGACTTGTGGTAGTACAAGCCACTGACAGAGCCTGGGCTAATAGTGGTGGAATGCACATATGGAGCTGAGTAGCTGATGTGGTCTTCTGAGCCAATATTCATGACAATGTAGTAAAACCCTTCGAAAGAAGCTCCCAGGATTTGCTTAATTCGCGAATCTGGTAACAAGAATTCTTCCTTCCACCGCATATACAAGTACTGTTGGTCTTCTTCACCATGCAGAATACGCTCCAAGCGCTGCTGGAACTGTTCGTCACTTAAAGTAGATGATCCTGTAAGTTTTTTCCAGTGTTCGAAATCGTTTTTGACAAAAGAGCCCCACTGCTTGTTCTCCGTGATGAACGAAAAATTTCTCACCTTGTAATCGTTAGGAGACTTCTTCTCTCGATCCTGCCACACATAAGTATTCATGGGGTTGTTGATGATTTCACCTTTGAAACAAGTAATAATTTCTGAATGGTCTTCGGTGAGTCCCGAAATCTGGAGAAACCCCGTGACTACCAGGTTCATGAGATCGATGCTTTTTAACACTACCTTGATGTGGAAGCGTGACTTTCCCGACTGCTGCTCTCCTACATAGACTGCGTTGGCACGAAGATACGTGTTCATGAATCTAGGCACTTTGTTATGATTTCTTGCGTAGTAGTTGTATGCATCGAAGTAGTCCAACGAGTATTTGGACCGGAACGAATGAGATGAAGATGACTCAAGTCTGGTTGACTTGTTGAGGGAGATCTTACTTTCTCTTTGATGCACAGTGTTGGTATTATTGGCAGTGTTGCTGTTGTCGGTACTATTATTTATATTATTGGTGTTATTGGTATTGGTGTTATTGTCATTATTGGTGTTATTGACGTTGCTGATGAATTCGTCGTCGAAATCTTTTGATGCTAAACTCTTTTGGCAAGAAAGATCGCTTGAAACGGAGGAGATATCCATTCCATCGTCAGAAACGACTATGTGGTCACTCTTCAGTATAACGTTTGCTCTGAAGACGTCGTTGATGTTCCTGGCTTCCGACTTGGCTATGTCTTCGTTGCCGGAGCGTTTGAGGTCAGGAACTCCCTGAGACTCTGTCACTGGCATCTCTTTATGAATGTGAACAGGGTATTGTGACTGAAAATGGTTATGATAAGGTGATAATTATACAGCCTGTAGGATTCTATAATAATGAGAAATGAGATAGAATAAACACCTGAAAATATACTAGAATGGTGCTATAGATATGATTTGATAGTGTGTTCGACACTCAGACGAATAGGGGCTCGTTCTCAGTGTGGAGTATGAGTCTTCACGTTTTGAAGTGGTTCTCGAAAATATATGAAATTGTGCTATGATCCCGTGAGGGGTTTGGATAAGCGCTGATAAGCCCGAGATTTGAAGATTTGACACTTCGAAGACGAAAGTGAAAATGATACAAGAAATTATGTCAAAACGTATGACAACCAAAAAGAGCAAAATCAAATTCAAAATCAGCACCGAAATGAAAGAACAAGTACAGAACAAATTCAATCTGAGATGCCAACCAGAGCCCGATAAGACAAAATGGCTAAGGCGATGATGTCAGTATTGTGGCAGCGCTCTCTATCAGCAAGTCACGCGCCAAATAGCGAGAGTCGGCCGGGGTGCGCCTGGGATTGGCTAAGAGGGAGAAATGGGAAAAACGAAGTAGCGAGAAAATTAGCGAGAGAAAACTGTAGCGGCGAGAAACCTCAGACATGAGATCCCGCCAACATCCGTCGAGCGAAAGGCGTAGACGTACTGTAAGAGCATATTCGACATGCGTATAGAAGTAGGCTGTATGACAGAGGCATATGGAAGCGTATGTGATGAGGTTCGTGAACATTTCCTGGTTATCGGTCAATTGGCTCTTGGTGGTAGAATCTACCGAAAACTGGGGACCCTACTCAGATTACCGAGAAACTTCCTTCACTATTGACTTGAGCCAGCAGCAGGAAATTCTATCAAATGGCCCTATATCTGGCTGCCAGTTTTTCCGAAATTCTTGATGTCCAAAAAACTTCCTTGTCTTCTAGCAAGTATAAAATACGAGTTCCTGGTCTCTTCTCCTTATCATATATCACACTATTTTTCAGGAACCTTTGGTGCTGTTCTCGCTGGTTGCGGTATTCTCAATCACGCACTCCCTATCACCCCAGAAATTCTGTAGCCGCACCGCCCTATAATTTTTCACTCCATCTATTCATTCTAACATTCAACCATCCTTCTACCGCTCTACGAAACCTCAATGAATACTCCCCCCACTCCCGTACACCCGGCCGCCAACGAGGAGGTGTCCAGTTTGCCTACTGGCGAGCTTCCGCAAACAACCTTGGCCAATATCGACCTCAATCCAGACTTGTACGATTCGGACTACCAAGAAAGCACCACCAGTCTTCCCACTGCAGCATCTTCAGCCGCAATTGGGCAAGATTCATCCACTAATACTCCAACTCATATATCCAATACATCCACTGGCAATCCGAAACCTATTCGTACGAACATATCCATGCAAGAAATGGACTCGGAAACTAGCTTTCAAGATGTAGACTTGGAATTGAAGCAGTTCACATTTCCTTTTGACGAAGGCTACGCAATCCTCAGGCTGGACTTTGACTCCGTCCCTCCTGTAGCTTCTATCTCCAACCAACAGCAGAGCAAGTTAGTCAACTACATCGATGAGAATTTACTCCATATCCAGCGTAAATTTATTCGCAACCAGACTGAAGTAATAGAAGTCTACTCATTTAGTAATCTCTTAGCCGAATTGGAGGCTATAGTCAATCTTCTCTGGACTTCAATACACAAGAAGAATGAACTATTTGGCCAGGTCGAATATTATATCAAACTACTAGGTGATCTAGAAGATTATCTATCACATTACGAATCCATCTTTGATGACCATATCGATGAACAAAATGTCAAAATTGACAATGTCAAACTCTTGTACTTTTTCACATTCTTTCAGAAAATCGATCTTCAGTTGTCTGTCATAATCGACGGCTATGTAGCTTCTTCTGGAAGACCCCAAAAGGCCAATAGCACCCAACTTATTCGTATAATTCCTATAGTTTCGCGCTTGAGAGTGCTCATAGTGTCAAAATTGGAACCAATAAGGATAAAACTCAACCGTCTTCTTGTGAAGCCGCCAAATAGACACATCCAGGGCGATGCTCAGAAACTACTCAACCTTCTTGAGCTCGAAGTGTCCAGGCTATTCGAAGGTATTCTTGATCGAAGTTTCTAGTCGGAAGTGCTTTTCGATGTTTTCACGTGACATACTTCCAAAAGTAGTGAAAAATTGTACATAGGAATTAACTTCACAGTAGTATTATATGGAACATTTTCTAGTTATCTTTATCGCCAACGGTATTGTGCATTCTGCTGTAACTTCATTCTTCTCCAAAATGTGGCCGTTCTCTCCTGAAAAAAACGACTCGGATGAGATCGCCAAAGAGTTGCCTGAAGATTTAAAGCAATTTTTCACTGAGACCAATCCAGAACCAAACCACAGATCGATTTTCGAGGTTTCTCCAGAGCAAAAACGAGTTAACGAAGTCCTCCTCAGAGCCGAAAAGAATAAGATCTACTCAGATGAGTTTGAAAGGTACAAACACGTTGAAAATTCGAAGAAGGTGTGCTCTATTAACTGTGCCGAGATCCAGCAGGAAGTGTTGGAGTGCTTCAAGAGCTGGAAGTTTGCTGGAATTGAAACTCCGTGTGCTCGGGAAATCAAGAGAACAGGACAATGTATGGAAATCCAGAAGGCTGCGTTGAAAAAGCTATACTACGACGATTGTGTGAGTATACCACAATGCAATCAAATCAGATACATTATCGATAAGTTGTTTGTGGAAAATTTTGGACAGTTGGGAGATAATGTAAATAACGAAACTAAGGCCAGTTATGACAAGGGCTTGGATGATATGTTCTATAAGATATGGCGTTAATCCTGTTGTATCATTCTACCATAATTATATTGCAATTGGTTAAATCTATCTGTATATATCAAGTGTTTGAGATTGCTTCTGCCAAATCTTGCCACAACTTTAATTTCTCCTCGTACTTTAACGAACCAACCAATCCAGAAGTGTTTGGAAAAACAAAGACCTTTGAACCATCGGAGATCTTCAGCTGGAACTTCTTTAGCACTATGGCATATGATCTGCAATCTTCATCTCTTCCTGAAGCTAATACATCCTGAGGATCCTGGAGTCCCCAGAAGAATGTCTTCTTTGAGAGTTTCACCTTTTTGAGTCCTAGCTCAACTTCCACATATCTCACTATAACCTCCCATATTCCTTTGCCTATAAACACTATGTGTTTGCTGCTGGAGATGTTGAACTCGTCTATCAATCTGGGGACGTTGGCAAGTTTCTCGGCCATGGGAAGCTCCTGTGCTGTTCGTGTACATCTCAATATTAAATCTGTAAAACCAATCTTGTACTTGATAAGCTCGTAGTCGTGTTCTGGTTTGGCGAATGTAGTCCCATTATTAACGAGGACCTGTAGTAATTCATCACTATCGTAATTATGTGGTAAATACTGGGGGTCTAGAACTTTTAAGCACTGCAATAGTAGTCTAGACTGGTTGAAAAGCTTCCAGAACAAATTCGAGAAATGGGCATAATGATGCTGTTGAAGCGACGATTCCATTCCGGGATTGAAACCTATAAATAGAAGAGTCATATTCTCCACAAGAGAGGGCTTGACATCTTTATACTGTTCAGGGTATGCGATCAGAGTTGGTTTGATTCTTCTATTAGTAGAGTGTTTAGTGACTTTATGAGGAACGGATCTAAGAACCGGTTTTTCAATCCGGATTTTCCCTGAATTTGCTTCTACATTCTCATTGTCCTTTTCTGTGAATCTGAAAGCCTGAAGCAGCTTCAACTTGTCGGACATGGCTGCTGGTATGTGAAAGAATGAAAAATTCTGGGGAAATCGGTCCAGTGTGTCTGTATATACGCCAAATTCGTAAATGCGCGTAAATGTCAGAATATTGCATATTGTAAATTGATTCTCACGCGAAAAGCAAAACAAAGCCTGTCTTAATGTACAAAATAAATAATATCAAATAAATTGATGAATTCATATTCAAACAAATTACAAGCTTTTATAAAAGGTCCAGTTTTTGTTCAAATTTTCCACATATTTCTACCCTGTGATGGTTGACTCCTCTTCGTACGGGTTATCGGTACTCGAACGGAATTCACCAATCTCCAAAAGTGGAATCAGACTGGTTTCCACGCCCATCTCCAAATACAATAATGATAACGATAATCTCTCGCCAGTAGACATTACAGAGATGCTTCTGGCCAAGAATTTTAACAGAAATAACGTGTCAACTCCGAACCGTTCCCTGTCGCCAAAGAAGAACGCATTGCATTCGATATTGAAAAACGGATCCAATTCTAATCGTAAAGATAAATCTGATAATAATGTCGAGAACGAAACACAGGACTTTTCCATCCCAGATTCCTTGCTCAGAAAACATCCGGAACTTAACTATGCCAGTCGCAACGGAGATTTGAATCCAGTCAAATGTGCCCGTGTAATATTTTCGCCTACAAAGGAAATACTATCGTACCGAAAGGAATACTTAGACGATGTATCCAACAGCGAATTGGAGCTGAACACAAGTTATAACAGTAGAACCAGATCCAGAATCAACAGAGAAAGAAACCGAAGTGGCAGTGGCTTAGATTCCACTAACGAACTGGAACTGAATTATTTGAATTTAAATGAAGATAAACTGAGAAAAAGCAGTAACAATATCAATAACGAGTTTGCGGAATCATCAGAAAATCGTAAACAGTCGTTCACCACCCAGTTGGTTACCGACCCAGCCATCCCATACGTGATGTCGTTGTATCTACAGTTGTTTTTCAACATGCTTCTCATCTCGATTGTACTCTACTTCGTATTCATATTCATTAGAACCATCCGCGCTGATATCAACCACAAGCTTGAGGTCTATATTCTGAACGCATTTGCAGAAATTGCCAAATGCGAGCGTGCCTTCGAAAGAAATAATTGCAACAGAAGAGCTCCTCTGCTTGAATCAAGATGTACAGAATGGGAGAAATGCATGAACAGCGATCCGCAACTTATAGGCAAGTCCAAAATAACGGCTGAGACTTTTGCCGATATCGTAAATGGCTTTATCCGACCAATCAGTTGGAAGTCGCTAGTATTCTTAGTCTGTCTTATCTTTGGCAGTTTGCTAGTCACCAACTTGGCATTTGGAAGCTATCGCAATTCTTCGTTGCAAATGCGATCCCAAGACGCAAAAAAATTGGAGGAATTGGAAAATCGTCTCAAACAACAAGATGCGCTTTTGTTGAAATACCAGATGCAAGATATCTTAAAAGAGCAGCTGGATCCTCCAAGAGACTTTTTGAGATTGCAATCTCCACAGTCAGAAATGGTTGTAAAGTCGAGTGCTTCTCTGTATCTCACTACCAACGACAACAACAACGTCAACAATAATAATATCACCTTCAATTCGTCTACGCTTCTCCATAGAAAGTAGACGTAGATATGGAGCTAATATATGTATTAATAGAGCCACATGTCTGTGTGCCCATAATGACCCTGTTAATAATTATGATGTACACTTGAATCTCTACTTTTGTATTGTCGCCGCCCAAATAGGCAACTCTAGAGGCCGCAGGTAAAACGTCAAAATATTTGCGTCCAATATTTTTTGCACCCAATCTCAGCACCTATTTCAGGGGTTGCAAGAGTTTCGTCAAGATTATAAATGTGACGGAAGTGTTTGGAATTTTTATGCTTGGGGTTTTCTGGATTACCATAGATTACTTATTGATTATTAGACATGAAGGATAAAGCTTCAGATATCAATGTATATGTAAATACCCCTGAGACAGGTTACTCAGAATTCTCTGAGGCTAACAGCTATGAATTGTCAGACAACAAGGGAAAAATACTGTTTAAGTCAAAGGAATCAGACGAACATCTCGATAAACCTGAAATCGTTGAAGTCCAGATAAAGGGAAGCATATTGATGTTCTTTCAGAAATCGGATGTCCCCTACTTCATATTCGCATCCATAAATGTATGTATGGCTGCTGCTGCCACTCCTTTGCAAACATTAGTTTATGGTAAAATATTTGCGAAGCTAAGTGATTTCTATTCTGGTCACTATTCTGATTATCAAGTATTCATTGCTGATGTGCGTCTTCTCTGTGGTTTTATCATGGCTATAGGAGGTGGTAAGATGCTATTTACATTTTTGGGCGTATCCTGTTGGATGCAATTTGGAGAAAGACAGCAATTGCGAGCAAGAACAAAACTCTACAAACTATTGCTCTCCAGTAAAATGGAATGGTTTGACTCTGCCGATGGTGCAACAGGTCAGATCTCACAAGTCAACCGTTGTGTTGAAGAATTGAGATCAGGTTCTTCTGAAGTCATTGGTTTGTTGGTTCAATCCGTTGCAAGTATCATTGCCTTGCTGATAACTTCTCTTTATCATTCCTGGTCATTGACATTAATTATCATGGCAACCTCTCCTATCATGGCCATATTTTCCTGGTTGTTCGGAAGATTGACTTATGAGACTGCAGATCTGGAAAACAGATTGAATGCTCAAGCAGCTAAAGTATTGGATTGGTGTTTAAGCTGTGCATCTGTTGTCAGAGTTTTTAATGGAAAATATGTAGAACAAGCAAAATTCAACAGGTTGATAGATAAATCATCTGGTGTGTATTTCAAATTGGCCGCAGCAACTGCTGGTAACGCAGGAATCTTAAGGACATTGTCAATAATGATGTTCGTCCAAGGGTTCTGGTTTGGAAACTATATGATCAGCGTTGGCGTACTTGATATAAACCAAGTCTTTACCTGTTTTACCTCTTGTTTGATGTTGGCGGTTGCTATTTCTGATCTTGCAAATCTTCTTTCCAATCTCAACACAGCCAGTGCTGCAGCAACCATGATTGCTAAATTCATGTCGTCCAAAGGAGAAGTTCCAGATGATGATAATTACTATTTACAACCTACATCGTGCAAAGGTAAAATAGAGTTAAAGAATGTCAGTTTTCAATATCCGGGAAGAGAAGGAAAAGTTCTTAGCAATCTTTCGGCTACAATTGAGGCTCAAAATTTGACATTTATCATTGGAAAATCTGGTTCCGGAAAATCAACTATTTCGCAACTATTGTTAAAAATGTACAGTAATTATGAAGGATATATTTCGATTGATGGACATGACGTTTCAACTTTGACCAGAAACTGGTTAACAGATTCTATTACTGTCATTGAGCAATCAGTTACAATATATAATCAGACTCTCAAGAACAATTTGGCAGTCTCGGTTGTTAATAAGTATGGTTCATTAAATACTGTTCCAATAACATTAATTCTGGATGCTATTTCTTTTGCCCATTTGAATGAAGTTGTGCAAGGACTCGAAGACGGAATAGAAACCATTATTTCTTCTTCAACTCTCTCCGGTGGTCAAATGCAGAGAGTTGCCATAGCAAGAGCAAAAATAAGGGATACTCCAATCCTCATTCTTGATGAATCATTATGTGCATTGGATAACAGATTGAGGATTCCATTATTTAATGAAATAAGAGGATGGAGAAAGGGAAAGACAACAATTGTAATTGTTCACGAGCTAGACCATATAAATGACAACGATAATGTCATCGTCTTGGAAAATGGTTCTGTCAAGCACCAGGGACTGTTCGCAGAAGTAAAGGACCTAGACATGATTCTGAGATTCAACGAAGAAATTAATTTTGAATCTAAGACAAACCTGGTTATAGACCCAATTCCTAGGAAATCAGCAGAGTACAACTACTTGACTAACCCAGTTATTCTCAAAGACTTAGAGAAGAATGTTTTAGATTCTAAAATTCCAGATGACGGGTCTGACGAGGTTTATGGAGTTCTTGCAATTCTCAAGTACTGCTATTATACTATTGAAACAAAACCTTGGATAGCAGTTGGACTACTATTCTCTATTATCAGTGGAATTGCTGGTCCTATATTCTCCTTTTCTTTCTCCCGTTTACTTTCCAGTATGGTTGAAGCTTCTATGGGCATTAATATCACTCATAAGCTCAAATTGTGGTCTCTAATTGTTGTTGGCATTTCTGTTGCTAGCGGTGGGTCTCATTTTGTATCCCATTTTATTCTTTCATTCTGCAGCGAAAGGTGGATATTAAAACTTAGAAAACTATGTTTCCAAAAACTCAATGAACAGGATATGTCTTTTATCGATTTGGAAAATACTAAGGCTTCTGAAATCACAGCTTTGCTCATGAATGATTCTCGAGACTTGCGCAATCTTGTTTCCGAATTTTTATCTTTGGTTCTTAATCTAGTCGTCATGGTTATTGTTGGCGTGACTTGGTCAATTATTTCCGGTTGGAAGTTGGCTTTAGTTGGGATATCTTTTGTGCCTCTTGTTTTGTTAGTTACAAGGGTATATGGTATTTTGTTGGAACTGTCTGAGAATTGCTATAAGTCTGCGGTTGCAAAATTGGAAAATCACAATTACGAAACTCACACAGGCATTAGATCTATAACCATCCTTCGATTACAAGACTACTTTAGAGAAGAGTTTGATCGTCATATTCTAGCTATTAAGAAAAGAGGTGTTGTAAGGGCTCTACAGACTGGTCTTGGAATTGGCCTTACCGAAGGTTGCAACGCTATGGCAACAGGAACAATTTTGTTCTACGGTATGGTTCTTGCTGGTAAGTATGAATATACTCAACAACAGCTATTGCAAGTTATTACGATCTTGACATTAACTATGACAAATGCTGCTGGTCTCATGAACCAACTTCCAGAAATTGCAAGAGGACAAAGGGCAGGAACTCGAATTATCAAGTTGTTGAATATGATCCCTTCGGAAGCTGAGAATGATGGTGATATTACGATAAACAGAAACTTAACTAATCCTTTACTTCAATTTGACAATCTACAATTTGGTTATTCTGGGCAAGAAAAGGTACTCAAGAATGTTAGCTTTCATATCGACAAGGACGACATTTGTGCTATAGTAGGTAAATCTGGAGGAGGTAAGTCCACCATTGTTTCTTTGCTTATGAGACTCTACAATGCTGGCGACAGAAAAATTTTTCTATCGAACTATGACATAATGAGACTAGATATCGACCACCTCAGAGATACTATCAGCATAGTTCCTCAGAATGCCAACTTCTTTGAAGGTACCATTTTCGAAAACTTAACCTACGGCATCAATCCAAAGAAAAGGGTGAATATGGATAAGATCTACAAAGTGTTGAATTATGTCAATATGTACTCATATGTACTATCTTTGCCAGAAGGTGTCCATACAATGATCGGCGAAGGTTCTCATTCGCTTCTCTCCGGTGGTCAGAGCCAGAGGCTCTCAATTGCCAGAGCATTAATCAGAGACCCACAAGTGTTGATCTTGGACGAATGTACATCCAACTTGGATACAGAAAATACCAACTTCATTATCAACTTAATCAACACAATTTTACGAGGCAAAATTACTATCATTTTGATTACTCATGATGTTGAGGTAATGAAGATTGCAACCAGAATAATTAAGATCAGGAATGGTTACGTAGTCGAGGAAATATAATCATATCGTGATATAATGGTCGCATTTATTTGAATCGATATATATCTTCATGTTATTTCTATTGTAATCGTAACTTTATAAATCATTTAATCTAGATACTCACACAGATGTAAGGAACTTCAACATCTTCGCCTTCTTCGTCATCGCAGCAAACTTCAAAGATCAAGAAGTTCACGTGGTCTGGGATGTCCTTCTTGCTAACTTGTTTGATTAAAGTCGTCAAGTCCAAGGTTAATCTTTCCCTGATCTTCTTAGGTGGGAAGAACGAAGCATATAATAAAGACACTCCATATGACAACATAGAAATTTCCAATCCCTCTTTCTCCTTGAAGTGATCAAGCAACTGTTGCAAGGTGATGTTACCTTCCAAATCGAATCTATCCCAGATCTGGTCAAAATCCTTCTTGTTGTACTTTCCACGAGCTGCCTTGATT
Organism: Scheffersomyces segobiensis; assembly: GCA_030564745.1. Classification (NCBI taxonomy): domain Eukaryota; kingdom Fungi; phylum Ascomycota; class Pichiomycetes; order Serinales; family Debaryomycetaceae; genus Scheffersomyces; species Scheffersomyces segobiensis. The sequence goes on from JAKTZB010000004.1 coordinate 585,341, forward strand.
GGTTCTGAGAATCCAATGAATGGTAAGGCCAAGTTGATGAAACCATTCTTGTATTTCTCAATGTCGTCCTTTTCGTCAACAACTTTGTATAACTCAAGACAGATCAAACCAGTAACCAATGCTGTGGTGGTAGCAATGGCTGGGATAATCTTACCAGCAATGAACTTAGTCTTATGGGCATCGGCAGTCTCAATACCATAGTTCAAAGCCCTACAGTTGGAAGCAGCAGAGATGAACTCGATATGATGATTGGTGTCGTCATCCTTTTCGAATTCAATAGGATTCAATCTGTAGCCGGCCAAAGTGCTTGGCTCAGGTAAGGATGCGGCAATCTTTCTGATTTCGTTGTCGTCGATAGATCCAGCCAACGTCTTTTCCTGTTCTTCAGCTTCGTTTTCAGTAGCAGCAATGTTAATACCTGATCTGGGTGTGAACTCTGGGATTTCAGTCAGTTCTACAACCTTCTTGTAATCGTTGAAACTGGCCACGGGAGCCTTCAAGCCATAGATGTAAGCCAAGAGGTTGGCTCCACCTACGACAAAGTTGAAATGGTCAGAGTTGTTGATGTCGAATACTAAAGGCTCTGGAGCTCTCTTTGGCCCAGACCAGAAAGGAGCACCAGCAGACGTCTCTGCATCCTTGGGGAAGTTGTACAATAGTTGTTTGATGTCACCGTTGAATTTGGTTTCGAATTCCAAACGTGCCCACTTGATGCAATCGTCAAAACTGTAAGGACGTTTGTTCAACAAGTTGGAGATGTTTTCCAAGGTTCCTTTGATGTCCGGATTCTGCTTTAAAGTCTGTTCTACATAGTTTGGCTGACTCAAGTACAAGTTGACACTTTCAGGAGAGTCAAAGAAATAACCCTGGAACAATGACTTGGCCCAAGCAATTGTGTGGTCGATCTTGTTAGGGAACGATCTCAACGTACACAAGGGAATCGACTTTTCTGGAGGATCCTGCGAAGAAGAGTATGATTCCGTCAAGTTAGGTATAATCACCTGAGTATTACCTTTAGTTCCCAAAGTTCCCGATTCCAATAAAGGCTTCTTGTAGAAGATACAACGACGGTCTACGTAGGTTCTGGCTTCGACGTTATCCAAAGCGTTGGTTACAAAGTCCAACCCTCTCCAGAACTCATCGTCAAAAATGTTTTCAGTCTCGTGTCCCACTTTATCAAGCTTGGACTCAATTTTACCCTTCAAGTCTGCGTTCATGTGTTGAACAGCCACGGCAGCTACGTCAGATTTGTTCTTGCCGACGTCTTTAGGTCTGAATAAGAATTGACGGTTCAAGTTGGACTTTTCGATAGAATCGTTGTCGGTGATGGTGATCTTACCGTCAGGTCCACTTCCCAACCCCATCATGGCCCAGTTCTTCAACATTTCACAGCCAATGGCTCCTGAGCCAACGAGGAAAACTTTCGAATTGGCAATTTTTTTCTGGAAAGCTTTACCAAAGACGGCAATCTGACCGTCGTATCTCGAGCCTAGTGGCTTGGTGGTTTCAGGAGTTCTGGGAAATTCCTTGTCGGAAGGTAACGACTCCAACGAGTCAAAGTATAACCATTGCTTGATTGGGCCAAACTTGGATGAACAGTTCTTCAACACTTCCTGGGCAATCAAACCTCCAAAGAAGGCAACAATTCCAGGAATGTCCCCAGCAGCCTGGTGGGCCAATTCTTTGATCAACTTCTCATCTACAGAAGCTTCTCCCAAGATGGTAGGAAATTGTACTGCGATTTCCTGAGATAATTGGTACAATTCCGAAGCATCATCAGCATTGTATGGTCTTGGCAACTTCCTTGAGTGTCTTGTCTGGAAAGCCTGCAAAGCCTGGAAACCTAAATGTAACTGGGGAGGTCTGTCGAACTTGGCGTAGTCGGAAATGATATACTCAGGATTTGCCAACTGCGACGAAAGCAGCTCAAAGTGGATTTCCTTGGGAACCTTGACTTGCGTGTATAAGCCGTTCTTTACATATTTGCCATAAGATTCATCAATTTGAATTCTGAAGGCGTACGGACCTAAGACTTCAATCTTGTGAGGGTCCCCATCATTCAACTTGGGCATTCCATCAACCTCTGTAAACTTGACATAATCTCCATCTTCCAACCCGTGTCTGTTATCGTCGAGCATTGTGACAGTTCCGTCTGGCTCAATGTCGGAGACAATCCCTGTGTGTGGCTCTTCACCAGTTTGATCAATAATCGTGAAATTGGATCCGAAATCCACGAACAACTGGCCAAACAAGCCTCGATTATCAGCGGCAATAAAACCAATGTCCCGTTCGTGGGTAAATGTGTTAATGCGGACTTGTTCTTCCAACAGCAAGTTGGTGGCAACAATACATTTGTAGTTTGACAAAGTTGCCTCAGACAAGTCAGTAATGACGGAGATGGGAACATAGGCATTGAGTTCAGCGAGTTTGGGAGCCGTGACTTCGGCACGATTGCTGCCAACGGCCGATTCGTCCAAAAAGAACTGCGACGACAAGTCGGAGATGGCAACCGGCTCGGGGTCGTACAAGCTCAACAGCTTGACTCCGGCAAGGGCGACGTTTTTGGCGATTTCTACACCCAAGCCTTTCAAGCCTATAATCAAGACAGATGCATTCTGCATCTTCAACATGGCTTCTTTGCCCAAAACGTACAATTGACGAGAGTAAAGACCCTCGTCGATTTCCTGGGGTACAGGTGAGTCTACAAGCATGCTGTCAGCCATGGTGGTGGATAGTGTAATATGGTGATAAGGAAGAGTGGTGAAATTACTAATACGTATGCGTGGAGATTTATATGTGAATGAAGAGTGAAAAAAGTGTGTATATAATCAGAAAGTAGATTATGGAATGCAAGTGCAAATAGGTGGGGAGTGTGGGACTATTAAAGGGTTTGTTTAGCCAGAATAGTGAGAGCGGCGTAAATAACGAGAAACTACTTTTATATGTGACTCTGGTGGTTCGGCCTGAATACTTCTTACGGCTTTCAAGAATTATTGTTGGTAGGAGATGATGCTGGTGTGAAAAGTGAGAGAACCGTGCTTTCTTCCATCGTTTTCCATCGTTTTTGGCCCCAACTGCACTTTGTTCTATACATATTAGTTTGTAAGTTTTTCAATCCGCTTGATATTTATTTCTATTCAAACCATATTCATATTCATGTTTTTTCTCTTATCATATTGTATCATATTTTATCATATCTAACAGTTATTTTATGCTTGTATACTTTTAGTGAATATAATCCAAGCCGTGTTCCTTTAGAGCACCATGCAAATCAAACGACTTATCCTGTGGCTCCAAGTTTCTAACCACCTTGGCTGGAACACTGACAACCAAGCTGTTGTCTGGAACGTCTCTGTTAACCACTGAGCCAGCTCCAATCACACAGCCTGATCCGATAGTAACACCAGGAAGAATGGTGGCACCAGAACCGATCCAGACGTTGTCTCCAACGATAATAGATAAACCACTCTGAACCCCAGTACCCCTTAAGGTAGGGTCTATAGGATGTGTGGGGGTGATAAATGAGACATTAGATCCACATGCTACATAGTCACCAATCTTGACTACAGCCACATCGAGAATTGTGAGGTTGTAGTTGGAATAGAATCCCTTTCCAAGAAAGGTATTGAACCCGTAGTCGAGATACACAGGCGACTCCATGAAAGCACCTTCACCAACTGAGCCTATGAAAGTCTTTAAATGGTCTTCTTTCGCCTTGTTGAAGTCTTGTGGAGTCTTGTAGTCTCTCATACGAAACTTCTCGTAGTCTCTCATGTCATCTCTAGCCGACATTCTGGCAAACTCTAAATTCTTTTCGTAAGGGTTGCAACAAAATTGTAAGTCTCTTGCTATATTGTCTCGCAATACTTTATTACAGAATTTCATTTATTACGTACATCATCCCAGAGATCATTCTCTCGTAGTTCTCATTATTTTTGAATGGAAGAGTCTTGGAGTTCTCGTAGGCATATTTGATCAATGCCTCGTCCTTTTCTTCCAGCACATTGGCGAGTTTGCAGAACTCTGATTTAGATAAATTAGACATATTTAATAACTATTGATGAATTAAGTGTTGTTCAAATCGAGTACAAAATAGAAACTTAAATACCCTTGTCTTCCTACAAAACGTAAATCCAAAAAGAGTAACACTTCCTAATCTCATACCAAGTTGGGACGGAAGCTTTTCGACAAGCGACCAGTCCGTGAAACAATCCGAAGATAGCACCGTAAAGATGGCAAACTTGGCGCACTGTATAGCTGCCACTAAAGGAATGTTTCTCGTTTAAATGGAGCGATAAACGTAGAGACTGTGAGTAGTCCAGCCTCCGAAAGCTACAAAGACTTAAAAATTACATTCAAAACGCAAGATTAATCGGCATGTATGGTGGAAATATATTTCCTGTCGAGTCACTCTGCAATGAGAGTTCTCTGTTTTACACCCAAACTAATCTTGAAGAAGTTCTTGAAGCAATGGATTCGCCTTGACTTTTTATGGAAGCTTTCTATAAGTATTTTTTACATGATTACGAATATTCTCTAAACCTTACTCAAGAATGAAATGTTGCGTGCAAAGAGCAGCAGACGCAGATAAGAAACGAGATTTCAGGCTGGGTCAATAAGTTTCGGGGCTGGAATCAGATGCACTGAAACGGGCTTAAGATTTTTACCTACTATGATTAGAGCAAAATTGGAAACCCATTTGTGTTTATTATCAGCAAATGGTTTCGGCTATTCCTTACATTAAACTGAGTGGAACAATTGATTTACGGAGTGATTATTAAGGGCTTCTAGCAAGGCTGACTTTTCAAAATAAATCGTAAATCGTAGAAAAGTAGGTCGATCTTTAAACTGCGATGAGAAGTTGCAAAATGGACTCTGGACAAGGTTTAGCGATAAGCAGGGGTTTCTGAGGAGGCTGCACAAATTTGTTCGAGATAGAAGTGTGCTATGATCCGTGATCCGTGGTCAGCTGCTAGGCTACTGGAACTTTTCATTTCACGACGTTGCTCTACGTAATTTATGTGCCACCTAATAGAACATGCGGCAGCTCCACACAAGTTACATGTGGAACTTTCTACTCTAGTTACCCAAGCCATCCACAGTCCCATCGCCCTAAGTAGATCTGGCTATACTTGGGTTGGGCAAATATTTTTGCACTATCAGTTGCAGAAGGATTCTGCATGGGGGGAACATACAAAATAACGATATTATTTGCATGACGAAAGCTGCAACTATATAAGCTCTAAATGGGCTGGATGGGAATTTTAAAACCCGGCCGTTTTGAACGAGCTCACAACGAACAATAAACTTAACAAGAATGATCCCATCTGTACTTGTCAATTGTTTATATTCATGTTTTCACCGTCAATTGAAGGGCGGATCTCCCACTTTCGATGATGGAATCCAATTTAAGCTATAAGGTTTAGTAAATCTTTGGAATTATCAGGTGCGACTTCCGCCTGGGCTCCCAAACCTCTAATTATGCCCCAGGATGTCAGAGTCGGGCAGCCCCCAAGTCATTTATATTGATTTCTGCACGGAGACGCTTGTAAACTACGATCTCTTTGTGCGGTATTGTAGAATTGGGGAGTGCAGTTTTTGAGTGACCGGATTTCCGCGAGCCTCCGTCGCTGGGATTGGAGGCTTCCTATTGGCTGACACGGCTGGTAATTGTTCTTTGCATCAATTCAGCAGAGACAAGACAAACTGCAATCTGTAAGAGTAGCGACTCAGGAGTATGTCAAGTTTCAACTTGGAATTATTCCTCCGCACATTTAGTTTGACTACCTACACACAAGTTGCATTTGGGTGATTAACAACAGGAAAAAAGAAACTTTCCAACCTGCAAACTCCCAAACTTCCAGATGACAACATTCTCTTCCTGGCACAGCTACATTTACGAGGAGCCACTCTAAGAGAAGGAAGTAGGATCTTTGTGGGGTTCAATTTGTGAGCACTTGAAAGCCGTAACCCAGAATAGTGGAGCAAAAAACCCCACCTTCCTCTTAATACGTGAGCAGAGATAAGACGCAAAATATCCCGCCGGCAACTTTGCAACCTGGAGTAGCCGAACAGCGACAAACATTTTGATAGTGCAGATGCTGGGCGGCTAATCTTTTTTTTATTATGTGAATCTTTGTACATATTACATCTAAAGCCCGTAATATTGAACGTTTAAGCCGTGGGTGTTGGTTTGCAATTATTTGCAAATATTTTGGATGAGATTGGAGTATTTTTTAACTAGAGACGCTAAACAATCTCAGTTTGTGTCGAGACCCTTGAGGATCTGGAAAATATTAGCCAACATCACGCACGCATGCGACCAACACAAACATTTACATCAAATTAAAAGTCAGAAGTATCGTCTCACGTGAGCACCCATCTGACTTTTTCGAGGTTGCAGGATAGTTTCGTTTCGGTAGACTTTCGTCCTAACAAAACATTGCTTGCTTTGCTTTGGTGTTATCGCAGTGTGTCATCATCATGGTAGTCACAATTCCGTGTCTTGCTGACGTTTGTTTGATTCCCGTATGTTTTCTTTTTTTGGATTTGATTGTTGTCCTTTTTTCGTATCTCTGTTCATATTGTGCTTTTGAACTGTTGGGTAGTGATACTAATTCTCATTTAATGTATTAACCTTATCAGATCGGAACGGGCTCTGTGTCTGTTTCAGATGAAGTTGCTCAGATCACACGTCTAGCTCAGCTGTCGCATTTGCACACTACGTTGCACAGTGCTGGAACCACTATAGAGGGACCATGGAATGAAGTCATGGACTTGATTGGCCAGATGCACCAACTACTTCATGGCCAAGGGGTGGTGAGAATCCAGAGCGATATTAGAGTAGGAACCAGAACAGACAAGAAGCAAACCCCACAGGATAAAATCGACGTGGTGGAACGTAAGTTGAAGGATTTGGCGTAGATCAATATGAATATGGTATCGGGATAGAGTCATTGATTAGTAAATTGATAAGTACAGGATAAGTTGACCAATGCAATGATACAATGAAAGTAACAATTCAATGAATGATATAGAGCAATCAATTGGATGTCCGAAATAATCATAGACTAGTACAGACATGCTACAATTGATAGGATTAAGCACGAATAGATGAACTCACAATTGAGCAACGTATTATATATATATCAATGAATATTCAATAATACTACAGACCATGGAATAGAAATACATTTATAAAAAGTCGCTTCGTAACTGATATACGCAATAATATAAACTAGAAATGAAGAGCAAATTTCCCACTAAAGATTATCGATAATTTTCGAACATCACCGGCACCATTGTCCGAACTATAAGGAGAATTGAAGTTTGTTGGCTGGTTCAGCGTTCAGGCAATGGCTTAGTAATAATGCTTGGGATAGCTAGCATATTGGTTAGCAGTAGTGTTGGAGACATTGGTGTTCGCACCCGGTGTATTGGAGCCATAGCCGCGATGATAAGGATGGGGCAACGTCTGTGGAGCTCCACTGGAGTAGTAGGCGGCAGCATTGGTATTATTTACAGCGGTTACCGTGGCGGCCGAGGCATTGGCAGCTTCCTTCTTGAGTTCAGGCAGCAGAATGGACTTTCTCTTCCTCAGTAAATTTTCGTCCAAAGAGCCGATAGAGCCATCGCTCTTTTTCTTGTACTGTTGGTCTCTTTGTTCGATGGACTTCTCGGTGATTTTCTTTTCCTTCAAGCATTCGTTGATCGTTTCCTCATTAACGTCGAACGAGCCAGGGTTGTTCCAGAACATGTATCTGATCACATCGCGACACTCGGCGTCAGTGAAGGTCTTGTTAGTAGCCTTGTTCAACTCGGAACTGATGAAGCGCCATTTTTCCAATTCGCCAGCGTCTAAAATCTGCTGTAGGTGAACCTTGTCACGCAAATCCCAACTGGACAGATTGTTGTTTCCTTGTTGACCCACTATAACTTGGTATCTGTTTCTGGCAGCTAAGTACGAACCAACACCCGATATCTCGGCAATTTCCACCCAAGACTTGCCCTTCTTCTTAAGCGACACAATCAATTCATCTTGAGCCTTCAGGAACTTCGACTTTCTCTTGGCGCGTTTCTGTGCAATGTTGAGATTCAAGTCTGGCCTTGCTCTAGCACGCAGCAAAGGGGGAGTAGGTAAAAGCTGCTGCAAACGTTCCGGGAAGTTGGAGTAAATTACTGGAGGGCTACCAGCACCTGTGGTTCCCGATGGTTTCTGGGGAGCTACGGAGAGCGATGGAACACCCAATTGTGGACCTGGCACGGGGACATGGTACTGGGAGTAATTTTGGTTATAGAAGTTGGCCTGGTTGACATTGTTGGGAGTTACAGCGGCGTTGGAACCTGGCGCATTGTTGGCGCCAGTCGCATTGGTGGCGCCTGCATTATTTGCAGAAGATACGTTATTACTGCCATTGGTACTACTGATGCTGCTGCCGCCGGGCGTCACGCTGGCCTGGTTGCCGCCATTGTTGGGGATCAAGAGGTAGTTGTTGACCGGTATTGGGTCAAAGTAGCCTGGATTCTGTTGCTGTTGCTGTTGCTGTTGCTGTTGTTGTTGAGCGTAGTTTTGGCCAGCGATTTGCGGAGGTGGATACATTACCAGCTGGTTGATGGTGTACTGGCTGTTTGGAGGATTCATCTGGAGATACGACGGCTGTTGCATCACAACAGGGGAGGAGTAGAATCGAGGTTGGTTGTCGTACTGGTTCTCCTTCATCTGGTGTGGTGGTGGAGGTACTTGCTGCGGCTGATATGCGTTGGGATGGGGGTGGAAGTTAGACGAGTTAGCGGTATTGTTATTATCATAGGACGACATCATGGGACGAAACTCGCTGTAGCTCATATGGAATTTGGCGAAGGAAGACGCGAGTCAAGGTATATATCTGGCGATATATGTGGCTAATAAAAGACTGTCGGAGTTGTTAGGCACCAGAATTATCAGCGAGGTGTTCCTGATACTTATATTATTTCCTAATTTAGAGTTGCGCTTGATACGATAATGAATTCTTCGACGAGAGACACTACGGCGGGGCACTGGTGATACTTATACTGTAGACAAAGTCAGTTGAGTCCAGTCTAGTAAAATAGTCAATCAGATGAATCAATGAGTCAAAGATTGGGGGCGATAGATTTGGAGTTTTGGGGTTCTCCTGTCAACTAATTTATTTATCTGTAGATCTTTTTTTTGACACCACAAATGTCTGGTCAGTCGCCTTTTGTTGGTTGAAGAAGAGGTCGATAGAGGAGCTGGAAGAATTCCCGATGGTGGAAAAAAATGTGTAATCGATGGGATTGAAAACGATATGTACTATGAAACTGAAACAAAAAAACCTGTTTTTTCGAAACCTGCTTCAAGATATTACTGCTGGGGGCTGACTTTCTTCCACGGACACTGATTTTTGTTCTACGCCGTTAAAAGCTGATGGAGGTGATTGTACGTTGAAAATTAGATGGGTGGTAAATGTAGATAAACAAGATTTAGTCCCAGAAAGAAATGATTTTTGTTTTGCTGTTGCCGTACTTAAGAAGGGTTTTGGTGGTGGGAGATATGAGGTCAATTATATTCCATTTTTATTTCGGTGGTGTGAATCGTATAATTGTTTTTTTGGTGAAGGTAAGCACAGTGAGGTCTTTTTTTAATTTTCTTGTGTGTAATAAAACATTTTTGCAGTTTGGGAAGGTGGGATATTATTTTCAGCCCGATATATTAAATAATTTACGAACTTTTAATTGTATATTTTCCAGCTCTAAGGCAATATTATCAAACCTTATTTAGGTTTTTCTTTTTTTTTCTATGGCTAGTCCCAACTAGGGAGATCTGTTACCACTAACATGCCCGCCTGAGCAAAACCATGCGGATTTTGCAGGTTGTGCATTCCCCATTTTACCTGCATGAAACTCTGCATGGTACATGCCTGCGCTTCCAAACTTTATCAGTTTAACAACATACTCGCAGCTCTGCAAGCGTACGTTACTGTCAGTTTCACTTACCACAGCAACACGGTCATCACTCCTATCTTGGGAATATTCCTACCCACATTCAAGTCCTTTGCCGATCTGCTCCTCCGCTTCCACCATCGCGATGGGTTTATTAGGAGTGAAACTTCTATTATCAACGCTGCGACCAATTCGGCTAGCGCTGGCCAGACGAATTGTGGTGAAGTAAATAGAAAACGCAGAGCACAGGCCCCACCTGGTCCAGCTGAACGCCAGCTTAACAAGGAACCATGGAAGCAATTGGTCTTTCTATTTTTCTTGATCTTCCTACATAAAACTACTGCAAGCTGAGCAAGATGGCCATAATCAGAGCTACCCGCTAAACCCAATTGCGTATTGTCCGTCTAGACCTTGAGTCGTTATCGCGATTTTAATCTACGGCGATGAACCAAATCAACATCTCAATGCGTCGACACTTCCATGGACTTTCTTGCCATGCAAAGAAATTGACGATCAAATTAATTGGACTAAAAATATACTCTCCACGATAGCAATCTAATCTGCCATACTCTAATTTCGTGGTTCTATGCGTTAAGTGAATTGTCTAATCGAAATATTTCATTTGCTACGTATTGTTGTAGGCCATTTTTTCACTCCCCATTCTCTCATAACGTTCGCTTCTATTATGTAGCCGTCTAATCTTGCCTTACATGCTGAAAATACCAGTCAGCGGATATGTGTAGCGGTCGTTCCCTGACTGAATATGCTGGACTATAAGTCGTCGCCCAATCTCGACAATCCTTCTCTTTATGTGGGTTGGCCGGCAAGTCTCAGAAACACAACTTTGAATGTTCCTTCGGAATGAAGTCTGGCGAAAAGTGTACCAAGATCTTCACACTTTGCCCAAGACGGTGGAAGGTACCATTTCTGCGAGCGGTAACTGCTGTTTCCCTCTAAATTCTTATCCACTTCTGGCTCGTTTAAATCTGCCCCATCTGCCTCCTACATTCTTTTTCGCAGTGAAAGGGTACCCAAACAATGGTTTTAGACAGTGCTCCCAACTTCTCGGCAATATTGAATAATATGTAGAAACCCAGTTGCTACAGAAAATCCAAGAGCAATAATAATCGCCAATAGCAGGGCTTATTGGGTGAACCAGGATGCTCTCAACGCGATGGCTCCCGACAACTCGAGATCTAATAAATAACGAACTGGTAGGATAACTGAACCACTCCGATGAATTTCATCTCTGCCTAGAAAAGCATCTAGCCGGCGTCGCAAAATTATTTCACCTAGACTAAGATGCCAGATCACCATCTCCAGGTGTAGATCTTGCACCGATCAAGAGGAGTGGGGCTATGTGAGGAGTCGCCGGAATTCTTCGACGTATAATCGCCTTGCGTTTGAAGACTTCACCAGCCAAAGCTTCGCCATTTCCCGGCCGCTGCGCCATCTCTGGACGAATATTCTGTTTGTCAACTTAGCCGCGTGTCACTCTGTAGACGCTGGCAGGCCAGCCAATTGCATTAACTGCAATTCTTGATCTCTCCCACAAACTAAGGAACATTCAAAATTCACCAAATAACTAATTTTTCTATCTGCTATTTCCATACTTTTTGAAACAATTATTAAATTGAGACGTATAAAATTGTCATGCATGATCGTACGATTTTTTATGTTTGCCCAATCGGGCTTATTTTTTGAGGATTACGCAATACAAACTACTGAATAGGAACCGTGAGCGAATCTTGATATTCATCGTGGATTTTGAATTACGACGAGTTGTAGGAACTGGTGGCTATCAGCCAAAGCATTTGGCCCGTATCTTTACTTGGCTACGTCGCAAGCTTAACATCACTAGATTCATCCTGACTTCTGTGAGAACCAAATGGCCTCAGTACATATATGTCAACAACGCAATAACGATATCTGTGCAAGCTACGTGAACAGCCCTCGAGGATGTACCGCGAGCATGCGTACCCTCCGCAGGAACGTTTCATTTGTCGATGTGTTTGAGTTAGCTCAATGCTTTCACCCATAAGTGCCACCTCCATTGGCTACAAGCTGCAAAACCCATTTCATCTAGGCTCTTGCAGATATAAAGTCTTTTCGCTATCGCTCCATAGCCATGACTTAGGTATGATCGTCATTTCACGCGCGCAAGTTACAATCTCCAATGAATCTTCCAAAGACAATATTTTTGTTGGACTTGCATATTTTGCAGGTTATTTTACGGGGAACCCATCCATAATTACCTACTATTGGCAACATTAAATAATATACTGCATACAGGCTGAAAATTTGAAACCAACTGTAAGAAATGGGTGCAGTGTGCAGAGGAGGGGCTCGAAATCTTCCGCCACTTAGGGGGTCTTCTCCCGGCCGTGACTTATTCTTAACCCTTAATGCTCTCAAGGTGGTGCCAATTTGCTTCAAATGGAATTTGTGGAAGAGGCATCTTGCCATATCTGGTCCTATACGTTTTGTCCTTATAGAATTGTATTTTTTTGCGCAATCTAAGCATTGCAGTTCATCTCATAATATTACACAAGATAGTTTCCAGTAGTGAGGACGAATATTTTCTAGGAGGCTCATGCTTCCCCGATTTCTAAAACATAAGTTTATTACATAACGATCTCTTTGAATCTAGATTCTCCCGCTGAACTTGTTTTTTGTGCACTGAGTTTGTTTTTTACTTGTTTATTTGCAATACTTCGATCCTTATTGTAGTCGTCACAGTACTGCCTGGTTACAGAAAGCTCGAAGTCGGCCAAGGTTTACCTTCTACAGCGCGTTCAGATCACCCCTTACTCACAAGGTATTATGGGATATATTATCTAGTATCTTAGACCTCACTCTAATAATACTGCATTAGTGTATTGTGTCTGTATGCTTGTAGAATCAAGTCAAAGATGTTGCCTAATTGGATGTCGCTATCAGCTGTTCCAACGGAGTTATCATATGTTTCCTACAGCCAGTAGTCATATTGCCGGATATAATGCATTGTTTATCTACGTCTCCCGTTCATCGCTAATTCTTTGCAATTAGACACACCAGTCTCGTAAAGATTTTCTGTTCTTATCATTTCACTAAATAATACAATCGAATCAATTAGTAGTTTCCAAGTTGTTAAAGTCGTATCCAGTTTGGGCAAGGTGGAAAAGATCAAATAGATCAGGCCGAATTTGGTAACTGTACTTATTCCGGTTGTCGCTGATGTCAACAGTTGTCTGGCTGTGTCTGGTGGTCTATCTACGTTTATATTTATAAGTTGGCGTATAGTGAACGATTTATGATCAACGATAAATTCTGAGAAGTTTGAATTTTTGTCGAGTGCAGTGTCTGTCAGTCCTAAATGAAGTTGGACTCTTCCAGGACAGTAAAGGTCCCATCGGTACAGAAGCAAGTCGGTGCATTGGAATATGTTTAATATTAAATTATGATTACTTCAAGTAATTATTGTTTCCAGAATAATGGAGAATGCTAATAATAATTAGCGAATGATAAATACGAAACTGCAAAAGGAATTGAAGATCTTCTAGAACCTAATCGGGACTCTCTCACTCTCATTTTTATGATATACTGGCGGCAAATTTTCTATAGTTGTGATACTATGATTAGACGCATATGTGTTCCGTATCCACCTAAATTGCGATATTGCAAAATAATATATAGACCGTATCGTGAGGTTTGGAGTAATTGCGCTAACTACATAAATATTAAATTGGAAATGCAAAGCTTGGTTGGCAATTAGGGGAAGATAATGATAAACTAAGTGACTTTTCTTGCTACCTGGATGCAAAATTTTCGGGTATGAATTTTCGAAGGTAGGTCGCTCTACTTAATTTCGCCTCTTATTGTCAGGAACTCCGACTGGTAAATTTTTGTTGGACCCTTAAAGGGATCACTGTTATCTAGACCGGTATGAACAAATAGGTGAGGACTATTTAATTAATGAATAGTCTTTTTTCAGTTATGATCCGAAGTAAAGGTAGAATTGAACAAAATTTCGAATTACTGTTTTTATGGACGGAAAAGTTAAAGTAAAACTTCTGAAGAATTTTCTTTTCCATTCTCTTTCTTGACACTATTTTTAGAAAACAAGGAATAAGAAACTTAATATTGCCCATAAAAGGTAATTGTAATGGTAATGGCGTTATTTTGCATATTGTGGTCACCAATTACGGTGATCCCCACTTGGATTCCCAAATTTATGAATCACACCAGAACGCAACCAATAATACATTGTACGAAATCGTCTCTTGGTGGTCTCCTACTGTTTGAAGTATAGCATCTTGCAATATTGTTATTTCGAGCTTCATGATTGATCCAATTCGTTAACAGAACTCAATTCCGCTCAATTCCGGCTTTGATGCTTGCTTCCAAAACAAGAAGTAAAACTTTTATCCTATTGATTTTGGTAGTTTTTCAATGCTTCCATTTTCCTTTGTCATTAGAAGAGCTATATCTAACTATGGAAGCATTTTTGGATTTTGTTATCAAATAACCAAGTGATATCCTCTTGTATCGAATTTTAAACAACATACACAATTACCATTAAAAAATCTAGCAAACTTCATCATATTATCATATTTATTCTATTCATTTCCTGCAGTCATTTCGAAGTATCTCAGCATTCTAGACCCCATTTGGATGTCGTTTGATCGTTTCCAGTGGTCAATAGCCGTTGATCTATCTGATTGGCTTGGAATTCTTGCTGT